>CM029278.1:19458721-20058721 GCA_016920895.1 Vaccinium myrtillus | reverse complement strand
GTTTGAAATGAAAGATTTGGGCCCTCTTCAGTATTTTCTTGGCATTGAGGTTGCTTCTTCTTCTCAAGGGTATCTTCTGGGGTAGTCCAAGTATGTTTCTGATATTCTTCATCGCGCTCACCTCACTGACACCAAGACTGTTGATACTCCTCTTGAACTTCATGCCAAGTTTTCTGCTTCGGATGGTGTTCCTCTCGAGGATCCTACAGAATACCGTGAATTGGTCGGTTGTCTGGTCTACCTTACTGTGACTCGCCCGGATATTGCCTATGTTGTTCATATTATTAGCCAGTTTGTCTCTGCTCCTCGGTCTACACATTGGGCGGCTCTCTTACACATCCTCCGTTATGTTCGCGGTACTCTTCATCAGTGTCTTCTACTCTCTTCTACGTCTAGTTTGACACTTCATGCTTATGCCGATGCTAATTGGGCTGGGGATATTAGTGATCGCAAATCTACCTCCGGCCTTTGTGTTTTCCTCGGTGATTCTCTTATCTCCTGGCGAAGTAAAAAGCAATCTGTTGTTGCTCGCTCCACTGCTGAAGCTGAATATCGTGCAATGGCTCATGCTACGTCTGAACTTGTGTGGCTTCGCTGGCTTATCTCTGATATGTGGGGGTGAAATATTATGTTGTATCTTGTATTTTAGGAATATATGATTACCTTATAATCATATATTCTGTATCTTTTAGTTTAGGCATTGATTGCATGTATCGTGATCTTCTACTTTAGGCAGTGATCACACCTTGTAATCTTTTCCTCTTTAGCGTAGCTTCCTTTCCTTGTTAGGCGTAGTGGTTCTCCTATTTAAACATGTAATAGCTAGCGTTATATTTTTCAGAAATACAGCCTCAGTTCCTCACCTCTGTTTGTCGTCTCTGAAATTATCAGTCCTCCTAGTCACCAAACCACTTGGGAGTAAGCAACTTACCCTAGCCGCTGCCCCCCTCCCCCCTTCGTGTTGCACACCACCACCTAGCATCATCTTAAGTAATTTGAGAAGGAAATCAATAGTCGAAAAGACCTCTCGAGCAGCTTTCGAAGGAGGAACTACAACCTTGAAAGGATGCCCACTTCTCAAATAACTCTCCGCAGGCAAGGGGAACCCCAAACATTGTGCAACCCTGGTAGAAGGAATGAGCAGAACAATCCTTTCTCAGGACCCTCCAAAGTCCAAACCATGACATCCTGATCTTCCTGAAGAATTACTGTATCATCAAGCATTTTAAAGAAAGTCCCAAAGGACAAGCATTTGAAACGTCCAATTCCTATTCCTTCTGAAACAGTGGATTCCAGTAACCCACCATCTTCAAGTGAAATATACTCTTTGACACCTATACTAGGATCAACTGTGTAACACAAAAGGCACAAGAAGGGATCCCTAAGAGGTATATGGCCTTACCACAGCCAAGCAAAAACCATGTCCTCCTTCCATCTCCCAACTAAATTCTCTTAGTGGATCATCTCACCATTAACCTGACTTCCCTTAATCCGATCCCACAAGGACCCTTAAATTGCACTAGGGACCAATTACCCGAATCCCTACTCCCCAACTTTCCTTCCACCGCCCTTCTCCAAAGCCTGCTGTTCTTTCCCCAACAGAGCCTTATTGAAAACATGGAACATCTGGACCCCAAGCCGTCTGGATAGGCAAACAAACTCTATCCTAGTCCATAGGTTAATGACTAAGCGCCAATAACAAGGAATGGCGAAATTTGAAATCAATTAAGTAAGTAAGCTAATAACGGGTGCTCTTTATTAGATCAATGAACCACCTTTGGATACATAATTGTGTTTCCATAACTCCAACCATGTCATGATTCTATTTTCACGACGAGGTTCCATACTGCGTTGGCTCTATCTGTGTTACTCGGACTCGCCATTTTTGGTGGAGTACCCGTGTCGACACGACACGGGTACGGGTGCGGGATTCGTACGGGATCCGGCCATAGAAATCCGGATACGGCTGTTTTTGCAGGAGGTTCATCGGAGAAGAAGAAGAGACGAGGAAGAAGAAGGAAGAAGAAGAAGAAAGAGAAAAGAAAAAGGAATAGAAAAAGAATAGAAAAAGTGGGAGAAAAGGAAAAGGCCCCACCTCGGTACTGTTGATGAATAAAGAAAGTTGTCTCCTGGGAATTCAAAGTTGCCTTGTATTTTACCGAAAAGTAATTGCGGTACAGCTGTGCGGTACAGCTGATGTAACATGCTTTTACCGAGAAGTAAATTGTGGGGCCAAAAGCTGACTTTTGCATTTTGATATTTTGCTATCAAAATTGTGTATTGGATGGCGTGGTGGGCTATGCCCACATGAACAAGTTGACCAGCATATGACTGGATAAAGAAAAGGCATATTAATTCTTCATACCACTTTGCTTCCAAAACAAATTAGTGGTTATGCCAAAAGGCACATCAAAGAGCCGTAAAAAATGTTCCATTCTTTTAATGTAAAAATATTTATTATTTGACATATTAAATTTAAAATATAAAAAATATATATTATATGCCGTATCCCCGCACCCGTGTCCAAATTAGGATTCGTATCTGCGTATCCTCTATTTTTTGACTTCACGTGTCCGACACCTAGATTCGTACCCGCACCCGAGTCCGAGTAACACAGGGCTCTATATGACCAAAGAGCATGCCGAGATATGATGTAGATTAAGACTCATATTACATCATCCTATTTATTTCTGAAAGTTTTGAAGCTTTATCTATAGCGGGCACAACCACACCATCAAAAGATGTTACTCTAGTTAATTATTGATGATTAATCTTGATGGTCCCCCTTTTCTATCCATGTTTGTATCCGTGCTACATAGCTGGCAACTTAATCTCCTCTCGTCTACTATAACTCCTTTACCTGGTCATTATTGACCATTACTTAGTCCTTTCCAACTTGGGATGTCCCACAACGTAGTTTGCTATGAAAAACCATAGCAGAAAAGTTGTAATTTTCCAAAACAATCTCCTAGAGTGGCTACAAATGTCCTTTTGAGTTATGTAGTACTTTTGACCTGTATTACAACTACTTAATTACATATTTTCCAAACAAGTTGGAGCTACTAAGGAGGCTAACATGCTGGGGCAAAGAACAACCTTCCTTTCCCAAAATCTGCAGGTCAAATTTTTCTACGAACCCTACAAATTCCTTTCGTTAAGCAAAAGTATGATGAAACTTTTTTTTTGATCAGCAAAAGTATGATGAAACTTGAGTTGCAAAATAACTCACAATAACTTTTTGAGGAATGATGAAGCAATAGAAGATACCAAATGAGAAGCAAGGCGAAATAACAGTGAATAATGGTAGAAAAAATTTAACCTAGCCAGCACAAGTACTTCAGCTGTAACGGCATGAAGACGAGAATTAGCATAAGAAGCAGCTGATTTAAGCAGCTTCAGCTTCCAAAGAAGAGAGTCCTTCGGAATAATATCAGCCAAACCCTGACAAGATGAATGAAAAATATTAGAAAAGAGAACAATGGCCAATTATGGTCCTTGCCATAGAAACACTTCCTCTAAAAAAGTTCAAGAATACAAGGCACTGCATAATTACATATTACCTGTTTGGCTGACGGCCTAAAGTAGGCTACTCTTTTAGAATGTTATCAGAATCTTTTTTGTTTAAGTGAACCTTGTTCAGCTTTTGGTCATTTCCCTTTTTTATTTTTGTTTTTACTTTTCTGTTCATCGGGAACAAATGAATCAAAAAGTAAAAGATAATGAAGGTACATGAAAAAAGTCCAGACAAAACTGATTTTTTTTGTTCTTTTTTTAATGATGTCTTAGACCTTGGTGGACTTTTTGGGAATATGTTCTTTTTTATTACTTGTTCAGTTAAGTCTAGAGGAACTGAAAATCTAGGGGGGAAATTGGCCAAAAGATTGAGAAAAAAAAGGTTAAAAGGAAAAAAGATTCTAAACTAAAAACCAGCTTTAAGCCTCCAGCCAAATTGGATGCACAAAAGAAGAAGAGGTATAAAATATAAATTGTAAAATAACCAAACAGAAATGGGGTGGCAGAATACTCTATCTTTAAGCAGTGGCCACACCTCCAACACTGTAGATTTTGTGAAGCACTAAGACAATTCTTACTTGAGACGGCACTCCAGTTACTTAAATTCCCTGATGCAGCAACCTGCCCATTGATTTAGAGATGGTGGCAATGAATTTGACACAAGGTTCAGGATTTCACACCACCAAGTCATTGCAAGCCATTACTAGCGATAGATATGGAGATTATGTGTTTACTTTGACTCATGTGCAAATTGATTTGCATCAATACAGTGAATGATTTCTATTCATGGCTTTACATGACTTGTGCCCCATTAGTTAGAACAAAGAAACAAGTGTTACATTAATGTTACATTAATGAATAAGAGTATGTAGAATGAAGTTCTAGAGTAGTAGTAATAAACATTAATGTCTTACAAGGCGAATACGCCATGCGAGGCTTTGAGGCTTTGGCGTTGTGGCATAAGCATTTAGATATCCAATACTTTGGTTAATAAGCACAAACTAATCAAATCTACATAAAAAAAGATGGGGATAACAATGCTAAATAAAAAGTTATAAAAGCTCTTCTCAGCCTAGAATTTCATATGCTAATATAAATCCGTAATTAAAGCTCATTCACTCTAACGAGCTACAGCTGAGTCTATATGTCACCTCTTAAAGAAAGAACCATACTATATCTCGGTGCTCTTTCTAGCCATCATACATGGATGACTTTGGTCACTTCTCTCTATTTTCCTCTCTTGAGTGACTTATTTTCATAAGCTGTCAAATAAGTACTGCCTCACTTCGAGTAAAGATCGACAGGCTGGGAGAAGGAGAAAGAGTGGTAAACTGGTAATTTATGTGATGTTGTTCCTAGGTAGAGTAAGCCTCACATGAAATGTCATAAAATGCATATTGGAAACTTAATGCGTTTATTAAGCCTAAATTTAGCCGTTAAAAGACATTGAGGACATACCCTCATTTGGCCCATAAATCATACTTTACTTCTGAAACTCCGGATTACAAGACCCAAGAATCGAACCTCGCTCCCTCAGTTGGCATATCTCTACATCAGCGTCATATGGTCATCCGATAGCTACCAGCAAGTGGCATAATTGGCTAAAGTCTAACCACGAACGCCAATGGTGCTTACTTGAGGTTAACTAGAACTAAAGCTATCAAGGTGTGGAGTGGTTCCTTAATTATGAATTATCGCAACAAACCAACTCTTTGGAACCATGTATAATAAGAGCACATCAATGGAGAAGCAATGTGACACCTGTAGACGGATGTGTTAAGTTACCAATTCTCCCAAAAGATTAAGCTGTTCGGAAATGGGACCAACAATGTATATCAAGCTATATAACAAAATGAGCTGAGAACTCTTATGTACTCTGATTGCACTGACAATATCGCATTCTCCCATTGATCCCACAGCCGAATTCTATTTCCTGCTGAACGAGAGGGAAAAAGGGAGCAAAGTCCTCTCCTCTTCTTTTGGACAGCCCTAAAGGTCACGCTGAATTCTCAGCGGGAAGGTATTCTTTGGCCTGCTCAGTGAATAGCCCTATTGGGACACCCTCCCTTGAAGTCGGATGAAGAGGGAGGGGCAAAAAGGTTTAGGGCGGATCTTGCTTCAAATTGTTGCATTTCAATCGCCTAATCCTGAAGATTTCACAGTTGGTGACGAAAGTGATGCTCGACGAGTCAACTGTAAACCTCAAAGTCCCCTTTTCTGTAGTAGGATTTAAGGAATTAACCGGAAGATATACTAGCACAAGAATTACAAGTTCTTTGTTGCCATACTCAAGTTAAACACATTCAAGATTTCAAGTAATTTCAATGATGCAAATTAAAGCCAACACATATCAAACAAACGAGATAAAAGTAAAAAGAAAGTGAAAACAAGTACCGTTGATAAAAAAATTCATGCAGTTAGTACCAGTATTCAATGAAAATCTAATCCCGTGGAAACTAGTCTTACAGAAAGACGAGGAAGCAAAGCAGTGAGGTTGCCAGACAGTTGCTCAAGGGCTACAGCAGGCGGAAGAGTATTTTCAATGTTGACCATTGCCATCTTCACAGGATCACCTGGTGTAATGAGTGTAAGCTATTCCTCAGTAAGAATAAGTAGAAATACCAAAAGGAAGCACCAAATTTCAATAGAGCCACTAAATGTTGCAGCCAATAAACTACTCGCGAACAAATGATTAGGCAACAATAAATGGCTTTGACCCGGGGCTTCCTTTTTGTGCTTGATTCCGAAATGGTTCTGTTTCTGGCGAGTGAAATGTGGCTGCAAAAATGGAAAAAAGAGTACCACCTATTTTGTTAACTCGAAAGTCAACACTGCTTATGTCTGTTCTTGCGGAAGCAGCGGAAGTATCTCACTTGGGGTCTCATAATGCTATCCCAAAAACTGTATTAACACAGCACATTCTGAATGCAATGGGGGAAGAACACATAGTCGTTAATGAAGTCAGCTTCTTTAAATCAACTCGGCTTTAAGCATACATAAATTCAGCAGGAAGTATAAAGTCGCTAATGCATGGAGAAGCTAGAATGTCTCTAGGAAACAGTACTCAATCAATCTAAATCTAAATGTCCTTGATAGTTGAAGTCTATAACCAAACACGCACACGCACACATATGCATAAATTTCATATTGTAAAAAATTAGTGACTGCACCATTCTCTATCAAAGTCTTCTTGCAGAATTAACTACATTGTCCGTTTTCAAAGTCAGCTCGTGAAGTAGTCACTCATGAGAATGGTAGTAAGTGTTAAGAATACCCATTCTCTATTAACTTGGAGCATTTGGTTGTGAACAAGACCTAGCATGCCGAACCCATACCAGCAGCTAGGTTTGGCCTAGGCCACAGCTTAGGGACCACACATCGTAAGTTCAAAACTCCTTGGCCTTCACCCAATGCACATGGTTTCTGGATCATCGTATGCATCGACAGGAATTAGTTGAATTGGTATTGGGTCACATTCACTTT
The DNA here is from genome assembly GCA_016920895.1 of Vaccinium myrtillus. NCBI lineage: Eukaryota > Viridiplantae > Streptophyta > Magnoliopsida > Ericales > Ericaceae > Vaccinium > Vaccinium myrtillus. The sequence continues at coordinate 20,051,725 of CM029278.1, read as the reverse complement.
AGTATGACCAGAAAACATGAAAAAGAAGCATTACACTCCACAAGGTGTTCAGCAATCAAATCCTTTGCCGCAAACATAAGAGCAGGGGACATAACTGTTTGCAGTAAAATATAAAATGTACTAGAGAATCATCATTTATCAATTCAAAAATTACACATTAGCCACAACTAAGGAGAATAATCTCGAGTATAATATTCTAATGTATCAAACAAGAAATTCAATTGTTATTATTCATCTTGCAATCAATGATAGGTTCGTAAATGTGCCCATTTACGCTCCCTAATTTATACTTGTTATGTCTGTTTAATGTATTATTTGGAGCTTGATACTCGTTTTCTCATTTCAGGACTTGCGAAGCCATTGGTGTTATTTGGAGACAAAAGCACACAATCGATATTAAAATCAAAGCTTACGGATTACTGCATGATGTCAAAAAAACTTCGATCAAATAAATCAAGTAGTGGGACTGCAAATGCAAATTAGATTGGTACCACAAAGTAGTGGATTTTTACCAAATGTGTATAGGCTACGCAAATTTATAATGAATACAATTTGATTGGTGGATTGCCAAAGAGGTCATTTGAGAGGCTAAAAAGGAAATTGTTGGGAACCTTGGGTCACAAACGCACACTCACACACAAAGAATTCGAGGCAAAAAAAACTCTGTTTATATAAACAACAATATACAAAACAAAAATATACAAACATGAAAAAACCTCCAGTGGCTCCCACTCGCTCACCCTCCCTCAATCTACATCAGGACCCACTACCCACACCTCTCACCCTCTCAATACATACATACATATACACAGAGAAAGGGAACCAAGCCTTAAAGGCTACGCGTGAAGTAGTCGGGGCAGCTGAAACAGTGTCTATCAATAATCAGCGGCTGTGATCTAGTGCTTTGCACACTCATCCACTTGGGTGGAACATGATCCAGTCAACAATCATCCCCTCCAACCAAGTGGGAAAACTGAAAAACTGCCACTCTAGCATTAATTCGTCTCGAAATACATTGCAGCATCTCTCTGATCACACCAGATGGTCTCACACACTGCCTACTTTCCTGTGTACATATCATCCTCAGGATTCACAAAGGAAATGGTGGGGTTTTAGGATGGCCCACAAATTATAGTTTTAGGAAGCAAAGGATTGTTTTGCCCATAAGTCTCTCGCTCCACATCTACATTATAAATAAGGAGGCAAAGGGTTTGCTCAGAGGGATGCATATCAGAGACTACAGCTGCAGATGCGGATGCGGCTTGGGCTTGGGATCGTGAAGACCACTTTCTCCATGATCGGCTAAAAGCTTCCGCTAGGGTAACGAGGATGCTTATCTCGAGTAGCATAATTGTATAGTTTATATTCAACTTTTGATTGTATGACTCGGATGGTTCATAGTTTTTATGAAAGTTTTTATTCTTTCAATCTTCTTATTGTACCTATATTCGCGATATTAAATACCTTCATATAATAGTTTTCAATGTTTCAAGATAGAAAATAAGACGTAAGACGGATCGTGCCGCCGGTAAGTCCGGTGAGATAGTTCGTGCGGTGTTAAGATAGCCTATACGGAGTACGAGTTCTGAGAATATATTTGGGGATTATCAATAGGAATTGAAACCCTAAGGCTCAGTTTGGATGGCGGCAATCTTGAGGGGGAACAGAATGAGATACCTTCTTTCCATGATTCCAACATTTGGAAGAGACAGGAACGAGAATGTGATGCCATGCTTCTATGATTCCGACGTTTGGAAGAGACAGGAATAGGAATGTGATTCCTGATGACAGATTCAACTAGGAATCACATTTCCAAACTGAGTGGGAATCCAATCCCTCCCTTACCCAGGGGAATCTTAGATTCCTAGCTCATTCATTAAGAAAAGGAAATGTTGACTTTAATAAATTTCCAAAATAATTGTTTCCCACATAAAATTACTGAATTAATCCAAACACTAAAATGAAATTACTCCAGGTATCCAATTCCTAGGAATTTGATTCTCAGTAATCCTATTCCTATTACTACCCCAAGAAAATTCCTAGGAATTTGATTCCCGGTAATCATATTCCAATAAACACAGCCTATTGGTAATCTAGCTATAAGTTGAATTAAACCCTAGTTTTTTCATCATAATTATATTTTGACGGGAGGTTGAATCGAAACCCTAGTCCCTTCTCTCTCTTGCTTTCGAAACCTTTACTGCTTTCTAGTTAATTTTAGTTTCAACAATCAAAACCCAAATTTTCTTTTGTTCTTCAAATTGAATTAGAAATTGATTGAAGATACAATAACTTAGCTTTTTATTCCTTGTGGACGATACTCGGTCTTAACCATTATTCTACGGGGTAGTAGTTAACTCCAAGTTTTATAAATTATATTTTTGGTACGAAAATGACCTATCAATCAACATAACTAAACTTCTTGAGATAACACTAGATAAAAAAAAATTAGACGAATTTGGCACACGACATTGCCTGATTCTTCTACATCAGCCGGTTGATTGCCATCATGGGAATGTTAGGCAATCACTATGTCAGTACCCATGAAACATAATGTCACAACTGAATTTTTAGACTGAATGGAAAGTCAAATACCACAATATAGGACTGTCTAGTGTTCAATGCAATCCAAGTTTTTCCCCTCAAGTGGAACCGCTTAGCCCGCGCTCCCTGATACACGGTCTTGGGTAGAACTCAACCCCAAAAGCTAGCTCATGAAGCGAGGGTGACCTCACACTTATATATTTCATATTGCTTTGGTACCCAGGCAATGTGGGACTTCGCTTCACACTCCCAACTAAGGAGCTCGACGGGAGACTGCTCCCATTGAGATGGAAGCACACTCCTTACAAAGATCGGAGCTTTTGTACGATCTTTATATAGAAAGACTGGTATTTGTCACTTGGCTTTATTAAGTAGTCTTTGCAGAACTCATATCTAGCCCAAGCCATGATATCTTGAAAAGAAAACCGTAGATTGTAATACTAGCCCATTTCTTATACTTATGGTGGACTTGGACTTCCTACAATGATTGTACTTTTTAAGTGTATATTATATGCTACTCTATTTTCGTAATTACGTATATGTACACGTTCCTTTCACACTCCCAACCTTGGGACCTTCTATATTCCCCCACACCCCACTCCCGCTCCGTGCAGCTAACTTTCCAGCAGCTTGGGTTTGGTTTGGGTATCATTGAACCAAGTCCAACCCTCTAAACCTCAGTGTTAAATGCGGACCAATTTCATCTTCTCAAGGCCAACTCCTGGTTCTTCCATAACCAGTGATTTCTGCGAGGATTTTCAAATTGAATTGGAAAGTGGACAACAAATATAACTATGTTCATTCACTAAAATCTGAGCAAAGCTCAATACTTAGAATCTAATGCATGAACCGTAAAAGAAGCATGTCGACAAATAAGTCAAGACTCAAGACTATAACCAATTTCAAACATTGCGCAAAGGCTCGCACAAAGAAGATTTTTATCATATCCACAGAAACTATTCAACACGTGCCACAATTTGCAAGCTAGACAAATACAAAATTGATGCATTTTAATAGGCCTTAACTACAGCATTAGTTTTCTGAAAAATTCAAAGCAACAGATCATGTACCCATAACAGAGCTAAGGAGGTAAGGAACAGTAACGTGAAGTCCATCGGGCAAAGCCTCCAACAGCGGAAACAAAGGTTGCAGTTGTGACCTGCCAAAAGAAGTTGCTGAAAATGACAGTTAAAAATATCAGTTACTAGCACAAAAAATGGACCACAAGCAACTCAACCATAAAATTATTGGGAAATTTAATTAAGTGCCAAAAATCTCTATCCAATAGCTGACCTGGATTTGCTAATATTAACACCAGGTCGATGGTAGGATTACGAGCAGCGACAGCAAGTGCTAGGCATCCCCCAAAGGAATCTCCCACCAGATATATTGGCTTATTTGGAGAGGAAACATGCTCAAACCTCACAGTTTCTTCAACAAATTTCACCAAATCTACATACAGAACAATGGATCGCACTATAGCATCCAGATATGATGGAACACTGATTGAAGACATTATTTCTATTTGTTTGAAAGAACAAATGAAATGTTCACAAAAATGAATAAATGCAAAAATTTCAGTCTACATAAATAAGTGATGGTGGTTAGGGACAAATGAAGTTAAAGAATTTCCTTTACACCCAAAAAAAAAATGATGTCAAAGCACCAACCATGAAAAAAACAATTATGACAATAAAGATAGTTGGAGCTTGTCCCATTTGTTTAATTATCACCTCCTACACTAATCTATAAGCCCAGCCGACCTCTCCACTCATTGCCAAGGTTTTGAATTGGATGCTTAAACATGACAGTTACACTTTCAGAGGCTTGTGGACAAGACTCTCTACATTGATTGTCCCATAACTTTTCCCTTCAGGACAGCGTGTTTCCTTGTGATCCCTATATGTCGTGGTCAGCTGGCTGTACACTTGCTGAGCTTCTTTTAGGCCAGGTCAGCTGTGTTTTCCATGTTCTACGCTGTAGCTCCATTTTCTTTTGGTTTTATAAAAACATCCTTTGTTTACCTCTCCATATATAAGTTTGGGGTCGCACATCCAGGGGATTGTTAGAGCTTGTCTCATATTGGTTAAATATTACTTGCAAAACTAGTACATGAGCCGGAGCGGCCTCCCACTCATTGCCAATTGGTTTTGAGTTAGATGCCTAGACAAAGATAATTGTATCAACTCCAGAACGCAACATGGGGAAAACATCAAAACCATGTCTTTTTTATACTAGCAAGCAAGCTCATAGGAGAAGAAAGAATGTTTTCCCAATATGGCTTAAAAACAAATCATCTCATATTCTCATCACAGTTTCACATATTCCATTCCATAGCCCTCAAACCTTTCTATTTTCATGAATCAATACAGATAATTTTTACCCGAGCAAAGTTAGGAAGTACACAAAAGGCCCTTACATATTTCACTCATGCTAATTTCTCTGATTGCAACTCCAGGATAGAACGCACAATACTCAACAGATCTTGGTGCCGGCCAGTTCCCACACAATTTTTCATTTGAAATTTCTCAAGAGATGGAAACTACTTGTTACTAATTATGTTGCTAAAATAAGTTCTTGATATTGCATTAGTTGTCACTCAAAATCCATCGGCTTTAAGAGCTATTTTTTGGTTCTATTCCCCACGGCAACCAAACCTTAGGTCTCATAGTAGAAGGTATTTTCGTATAAATCAAGTTAGTGGGAAGAGCTTTTTTAAGTTAACATCTGCACAACTAAAGTAAGTTTCTAAGTACTTTATGTGCCTAATCCACAAAAAGCTTCTATGTGCTTAATCAACACACCATCTCTTCTATATTCTATCAAGACCAGCTAGAGCGTTCTCAATTACGCAAATTAGCTCTCCCTGGGAACATAACTAATACAACTTCAAACAATATAGGATGAAGTTTTGCCATTTAGAAAACCAGATTTAAGGGCCAATAGACTTTTCTAATCTGCATCCTATGTTCAAAACAAACACATCCCATATCCTATATTACACGCGAGCTTTCAACCTTATCATCGTAGCATTATTAACTTGAGCAATGTCAGCAAACTGTCTCAGCCCTGTCAATTTGAACAAGATCGCCAATCTGGCTCAAACAATTTATCTCTACGGTGCTACCTAACATTTCATGGATTAAATGCTCTCTAGATTTCAATTTCTTGCGTAACCTTCCCCGATATCCAATCTTGTGTTCAATAAAGTAGGGCATATTTCATGACATGGCATGATAGCAGGTGTCATGCGCTGCCAGTGTTGTGGTGCCGGTTCAAGTCAGGGGAGTCATCATCATTCATCTCCACAAAATGAAGTCAAGGTTACCTACCAACTACCCCTTCCAAACTCTGACACCCTTCCATATGCAGGAGCCTTGTGCACTTGTACGAACAGCTATAGCTTGACTGGCCTTACATTATCCAATAAAACTTGCAGTTTAATTTGACATGCATAAAACAACCACATGATGCTTGAAAGAAGACTCCATGTCTTCAAGCCAGATCAATTCCCTCCCTATCTGTTTTGTCTCCTTTATCCACAATCAAAAGCTGGATGCGGAAAATTATCACTTCAGTGAAAATCTTGATCATGACTACTGTCTAAAGCATAGTTCCAGTACGGAATTTTTTGATGTTTTTACTAACTAAGAAACTATAACTGTAGTGGGAGGTTTATGCAGTTAAACCAAGCATTCTCACTTCTCTTCTCCAAATACGCAATGTAAAAATACCCAATGGTCACATTTGTACAACTCATATAGAGTATTTTGGAAGTGTGTTGATATGCTAGCAACACAGGAACTTTCATAAAAAGCGCAAGTTAATACTCAGAAATAAATTATAACCTATGGAAGTCTAAGACCTTCAAATGGTGTTCGATCATAAACAGGAATATGCAGGCACCGAACTTCAAAAGCTCTGCATTCAAAGCAATCACAAGTTAGAAATTAGGACTAGAAATAACAAAAGAAATTACGGGTCTTGTTATGAAACTCTAAGCAGTACAATGCCATTTTCAAGGCAGAAACTTAGTTTGACCAGCACACTTGCAGATTCTAACACAACGAACCGAATAAATACAAATAATAATAATAATAGGCCCTAGCTAATCCTTCCTTGCATGTTTGAGATGCATGTTCGTCTGTATGCATATATACAAACTTGCATAGCAGCTCCCTAATATGCAATAAAAAATGGGTTTATATACATGGGTATATAAACACAACACAAGTGCACATTTGAGTAGCATCTGTGCAATAAAAAATCAGTATATCATATAAACAAACAGACCTCATTAAGGATTTAGAATTGATCTTACAGGGGAATGAAATTAAAGACGATCTCCCTCACCTAACATTATGTTAAATCTGAACCCAAAATTTCAACTCTTATGAATCAGAAATGCAGAAGGAATTACTATCCAATCAACAAACTCCCCAAAAGCCTGAAAGGTCTAAGCCAGGAAATGATCTACAAGCCCATCTAAAAAGTTTAGGACGGACTCATAAGAGCATTACGGTATCATTGTAAAGACTCCTAACATTCAAGTTCACTGTGTTTAATATACTTACTCAATTATCATACCAACCGACCAACATAATCTAGAATGTCTCTCATAAAAAATTTGAAGGACTCCCGGTCCAAATGCAGTTGCAAGTAACAAGTCCTACATACAATGATACTAAGGGGTTTGGCCAAGTGGTTATGAGAAAGTAATAAGTGCTCTTCCATTAGGTCACATGTTCCATTTCCATGGACACCAACCATTCCAACCTTAGGGCCACTGGAGGTTTGCCCGGTCATTAACTTCACGGCCCCGGAATTAGTCGAGGTGAGCGCAAGCTGCCCCGGACATCCGTTTATAAAAAAAAAAGAAAATCATTGGCACACACAAGCACGCACACACTAAACCACAGCCATTTAAGAAATAATTTCTTGCGTTGCATAAGAACAGTAGTGATACTTACTTCCCCAGAGCTTTGTGGTGCAAAATGAGACCCAATCCAAGACCATCCATTCCTGCATATATGCATCAATACCACATAATTATCACCAGTTCATTATCAAAATCTGCAGTTCATCATCAAAATCTCACAAAGTCAGACGTATCCAATTTTCACTGTTTCACAACAAACAAAACAAACAGAAAAGAAAGGACCAGAACTATCATTGACACCGGTTCTTAAAACCCAAAAAGCTTCTATATGTACCAACAATTATTAGCATATGTTAATGAAAAGTAGCCAATTATACAGCCAGTGCTCAAAGAGGGGTTACCGGGCAAAAACAAAAGAATGGGCGAATCTTTTAAAGGACGGCCGCACTCAACAGGGCAGAACCACCGAGGCGGCCCACCATCCGGCTTAATCATGTCTTTGGCATTATCAAGATAATCCTTCACTGTCTTAGTCCCATACCCATCATCCCACAATACTTCCAGTTTTTCCAAAACAACACCCTCTCCCTTGTTATTCTCACCAGCACTTGAACTCAACTTGCCATTCCCCAAACCAATCAAGGACCCAATTCTCTCTTTCTCCCCAACAGAAGAAACTCCTCCATTGACTCTAACAGAATCCGTTGACAACACCACTGAATCCCCCCCACTGCCTAAACTCTGGGCTCGAACTCGAAACCGCGACTTATACTCTGAATTCACAACTATGTAAGGTGATACACAGAAAGCTGTTGTAAGTGATACCATGGATTCTCTAACCAATTGCTTGAAACTTAGAACCCCCAGGAAAGACTCAAAACTGCAGACTCTCAGTTGTGAGTGAACTCTAAGCCACTAAACTGTTGGACATTAAAGACATGCAGAAGAAGCAATAATGCAGAACACAACCGGATCCAATCAATCACAATCTTGTATGCAGAAAGAAAGAATATCATATACGGTTCGTAAATGAAAGGTGAAAGGAACTTGTTTCTAAAAGAATGGAAGAGGCATTCTGTAGTAGGGCGGCATCAGACCCGTTGATTGCGCAATTAATATTTCCTATTTCATCTTTAACCCTTATATGATCCGAGTTATTCATTCATTGCCGAGATGAAATCCGAGTCATTGATTGCCGAAATCAACGGCTCGTATGTCGCAATACATGATGTTGCAGTGCGGCACCGCAAATTGGGTGTGAAAATGAAAGATGAAACAAACCCAGTCCGCTGTTCTAGGATAAGGGTCTAATGGAACATGACAAAGCTGAGTTTCGTGAACGATAGGAAGTGGGAAACTCTTGCGTGACGCTTTGCCATACGTGCACGGTCCTAATTTCGGGAAAATATTACCCTGTTGTCCCAAAGTATTGGTCATAATTTCGATTCAATTTTTAAAATGTTTTTGTCTTTTACTCTATAATATTTTTTTTTTTTTTAAATTTAAAACTTTGTATAACAAGAGTAATTTAGCTATATCAAATAAGATCTATGTGCACATAAAATACGTTATAAATTTTAAAAAATAAATAATTTAAAAATTGTATCAAAATTTAAACAGAACCAAACCATTTGAGGAGGGAATAATTGCTTCTGGAGCACTTGCACTCACACCATGGGTTGGGGAAATCGCAATTGAAATAATGGAGTACTGTGAAAAAATTTATTAGCCGCACCAGAGATCCTCTATACACCATTTTTTTGGGATACAAAGGAATTGAGTCCTTTGATTCGTGCATTAGTCTGTCTGGAATAAGAGAAATTTAAAAAGTAAATATGTTAGTTTGGAGATAAATTATTTACTTAGATAAAAATTTTTAAAAAGGAAAATTTGTTACTCTTATCATTTATCTTTTCTCACTGGTTTTCATCTTCGAGTTATGTCTGCTTATACTTTCAAATACTGGGGTCCAAAGAATCGGTGATATTTTAGTAGGCAAATTAATGCCGGAGTGAGAGAAGAATGGCTGAAAAGGTAAAATCTTGAAGTAAATAATTAGTAATAGTCCAAAGAATACAAAAATGGGTTCATGGATGTGGACATTTCAGAGGGAAAAAGACAAATGGAAATAAAAGGATGGTATTGTGTGGTGTGGGGAAAGGTATTTTGTTTGATAGCTACGATGAGCATTATATTATGGAAAATGCTAACGTGTGCCTATTGAGTGTATTGAAATATGTGAAAAATGTATAGAGATATGTGAAAGTGTATTGAAAAGTGTAAAATGTGTATTGGAATGTGTGTTATTTTTGTTTGTTTGTGTGATTAAGGTGTGCTTATTGGGCACACGTTAGCAAGACCCTTATATTATTACCCGTGAATTGTCGTGGTGGTTAAGGAATCGTTCTATGGTGTCCCAAAGTGGTATTGGGGCACCGGTGAAAAGGATATTCATTTATTAAATAATTTTAAATATATGATGACCATGTGAAAAGGATATTCATTTATTAAATAATTTTAAATATATGATGACCATGTGAAAAGGATATTCATTTATTATTTTTGATAACTTTGCAAAAATAATTTTTATTTCCACACACACTACAGTAATTGTAATAAAAATGTTGAATGAAAAATGCTAAATCAATAAGTAAGTAAATGTTAAATGATTTAGTAGGACCTTCCACTGAATTAAGATAAAGTATTTAATACAATTAGATTATTCAATCAGATTTAAGATGCAAAACAAAAAATTAGATTAATTTTTGCAATTGATTAACATGATATTGTAACGATTAATAATCATAGTTGACATTGGGTAGTGCTTGATTGATGATTAATCACAATTATCGATTGTAGTCAGAGTCATTCGACTAAGAATTTAAGTGATTGATCAGACAATATCATGTTATTACTAAATGTAGTAGTTAACAGTAGTGTTGGTTGAGAGCGATCAATGAGTGATTGATACAATTGGTTAATGTAGTAGTTAATACAATTGGCTAAAATGAATTGGTTAATTTAGGTTGATGTTATCAATGTTATTACTCAGTGTAGTACTTAACAGTAGTGTTGGTTGACAGCGATCAATGGATGATTGATACAATTGGCTAATGTAATAGTAACTACTAACTATTAATCCATAATGCCTCGTTCAATATATTGGTAGTTATGTTCCCAACTACCATTAGTATGGTGCATTAACTATGTTACATAAATGTATACTTACCCATCATTAATACTATACTTACCATAGCATAAGGCTATGAATACTACACCATCTGATCTTTTTTATCACCATAACAAGTCGTATGTTGATGGAACTTTGAAAAACAACAAATTGAAGAGTTTCTCCAAGTAAGTTTCCCTACAATAAGAAAGCTTAGATTCTTGATTTTTACTCCTTCCGTCCCATTTTAAATGCTCCCTACGTATATCCGTGCCATTTTCAAACGTTTATATCTTTTTATTGGTAAGGTTTTCAAAGTTTTTAAATTTTTTGTCTAATAGAACTAATTGAGATCTATCAAATAAGATTCATACTGCATATACAATACATTATAGAATGAAAACTATAAGAGTTCTAAAAACACACGCATAACCGTAGGGAGCATTTAAATTGGGACGGAGGGAGTATCACAAATGATACGTTTGGCATTTTAGTGTAGGCATTTTTTAAGTTTGGTAAATATGAGATGCATCTTTTGCAAATGATACGTTTTCAATTTGTTATGGTCATACTTACCATAGCATATGGAAATTTCTACCATTAGACATGAAGATAGTTACCAGTAATGTTGTTACCAAATTGTATAAAAAAAATTCTCCTATTTGAGGTCATATTTACTACTAACTATTTCTCCTATTTGAGGTCATATTTACCACTAACTACGGTCCTTTTTTACCAGATTCCGAGAGATGGATGATAATTTCTATCATTCTCTTATTTTCATGGCATACATAGGAAAACATTTTAGAAGTAGCATTGAATCATCCTTCAAAACATTTAGAGTAGAACATGCATTTGAGCACCACTTCTTTTTCCAGTATTTCAAGTCAAGAACATTTAATTTCAAAACATTTGATAAAAAGAAGTATGATCGAGATATTAGTTACTCACCTTAGAATATATGACCGATTATACAGCTAATTATACACCTAGACAAAAATGTGCGTAAAACTTATTAATTGAATGGACTTGATGCGTTTTTAATTTTTTACCGATAAAAATAAATTAAAATTAATAAATCAAAATTGTCGATGCATCCAGGTCATCCAAAACACGATCGGACGTCTGAAGGGTACCCAACACCTCCTGGATCCCTATGAGTTTGGCTTTTGGTTAAGTTCGAATATTGTCTATAATTCTTTTTTAAACCTAAGAGTTAGTCCGGGTCGGGCCACAAAAAGTACTCCCTCCTTCCCATTTTAAGTGGCCACTATGGGAATACGTGCAATTTCGAACTCCTACAAAATACATTTCTCTATATAATTTTTAAATTTTGTTTTATACCAAATTAAAGTGCTCATTGAGTACTTTAATTTGGTGAAAAAATAATTTAAAAACATCCTATGGAAATACATTTTTTGGCGTCCAAAAAAATACACGTTTCCCAAGGGTCATTTAAATTGAGAAAGAGGGAGTAATTTATTGTAAATCTCTTGATTCCAGCATGAATACCTTTAACCGAATCAGAAAAAAAATTAGCCGACATGCTAGTAAATTGACCCGAACACCCTAACCATCAGAGAGAGTGAGAGAGAGAGAGGGGGGAGTCCATAATCTTCACCCATTTTCGTTTTTGCTGGTTTCTGTTCAGCCACACATCCCTCCGAATCTTCCCCTTTGGAATTTGCCGGCAGACTGGCAGTAAGTAGTGTGTGGGGCTTTCCACCGAGTCTTGTCATTTTCATCCAATAACTCTTCTCCGCCTTTCTACCTTTGTTTTTTCTTTCTTTCTTTTTTATTTTTTGTAAATCGGAAATCTTCTCCTTTGTTCTGTTATGTTCACATACTCCTATTTGGTCAAGCTAATTTTTTACGTGAATAATATAATTGACGAATTTAACAAATAATATAATTGATGAATTTATCAATATTGTGAATCCAATATGAACCTAAAAAACCAATACTGAATCACACTGAATGGTAAGGAAACTGGATAGAACCTTGGTCTGTGTATAAGAGCGTCAAAAGACAATAATAACATCCGAATTGTTAACGTTGTACTCCTAACTTGTAACATCCTAAAATACTTTGATAGTTAGTTTTATACAGCCCCTCTATGGTATCGACTGACTTGTACTGATGGTGCATAGATCGGTGCGTGCGGTGCACTCCAGATTCTACACTAATGATTTGACTGTTGATTAATTTTAAAATATTTTTAGAGTGGCTTTATGACAAACTAGCTCAATCAGATAATCAAATTGTTATGTATTTGTGGTTGTTTTATTACCACAAGTTGTATTTTCAATTATTATTTTATCTAGTCATGAATGGATGCGTACGGTATGTATAGAATATGACAACTTATTTTTTTTTAGCTGCAAACACTTTATGTTAAGTTGTGAATTATTGTAGCTAGCTAGGTACCAAAAATGTGATTTAGTTTGTAGGGCTATGGTGGGTAGGGCTGTGTAAATGAACTTAGTTGTTCGTGAACTATTCGAGGCTCGACTCAGTAAAGGCTCATTCCAGTTCAATTCGGATACTAAACGAACTGAACTTAAACCTCAATCTAAGGCTTATTTAATAAACGAGCCGAACATGAACTTGCCAATATTCGGCTCGATTAGGCTCACGAACTTGGAATATATGTAAATCTGATAAAAATTTCGTATATAACCTTGGATATGTATAAGCTTTCATATATACATACTGGAAATATTATAACTTTACATGTATAAACTAATAAAAGTATTATAAAATTAAATTTTAATTTTTTATAATTTTATACATGTATGAACTTGTTTATGTATAAATTTTTTTTTTTTTTGAAGTTTTAGACTTGTATTAGTGCATAAATATCTAATATTTTTGACTCGTTAAGGTTCGTGAACAAGTTCGAGTTCGACTTAAACCTAGGGAAGCTTGGCTCGTCAAATTTTTATTGAGTTCGAGCTCGGCTCGAGTTCGTTTAAAAACTTAATGAACAAACTTAAACATTCTAAAGCTTGGTTCGATTCGGCTCGTTTACAGCCCTAATGGTGGACTAGGAAAATGAGTTGGATTAAAGGTAATAAACATTTAAAAAGGGTAACACACGGGTCCCCAAATTAACACACGGGGTCCCAAACGCCCGGAATGACACTAGGACCATCCTTTGGATGTGTCACTAGGAAATTGCCTTGGCTAAGGGGAAAATACGTGGGGCCCCAAATGCCCGGAATGATACTAGGTCCACCTTCGGGTGAGTCGCTAGGAATTTCTCAATATACTTTGAATATGGAACAAATGTGGAATATGTTGGATATGTTTTAAATGCGAAAATGAAGGGGATACGTGTCGGACACACCGAACTTAATGCGAAGAGACCTTGCATATGAAAAGGAGAATTTTGTGAAACAAAGAGGTCTTACTCCATACTTCTAGTAATATATGTGCATCTCATAACTCCAAATTAGTATCCGTGTTCGCATCTCATATGCTTATTCATCTCACTAATACTTAGTAATCGTAGAAGTTTTTTCTACTGGGCTAGTGTAGCTCGCCCTATTATTTTCAGGTACTCACAAAGGAACATAAAGTGAAGTGCTTAACATGTGTTGCATTATTTTGAAAGCTTACCGGAAAGAGAATTATTTCATCATCTTGTGAACATTATCTATTTTTTTTAAATGAACTTGTAACTTTGCTCTTTTGTCTTTTGAATCATTGAAGGAATATAATAACTTTAACCTCTCACGTCATGTTTTGAACATGGGACATGGGTATTCTATTCGGATTTCTTACTAGTTATGAATATGGGACGACGTGAGTTGACTTTGGGATGATTGTGGATGAAATTATGAAATTTTCCTATTTATAAATGTTTATTTATTTATGTTGAAAATTAGAGGGCGTAACAAAGAAGGAAATTAGGGTTTGGCTTTGGGTTTGTGTTTTGGTGGGTATTGATGAGATGGACTGAGTACATGATAGGCGCACAAATGTTCATATTAGCGCCCCTTAATTAACCCTTGTTGAGTCCATTTATTTTGTTATTGGAAGTATAATGCTTTATTTACGTGCTTTGTAGATATTTGGAGGCTTAACATGTAATGGGCTTTATTAGATACGATTGGTGCGAAGTTGATTCACTGGTTTACGAGATATCGGACTGTTACGTGGTGTGCTAACCGTGGCCTTCATATTTTATGGGTTGATTTTGAAATGTCTTGTGAAGAAATTGGTCAACTCATGGACCATAGATTGGCAACGTGACTGGTTGGAGCAAAAGGAGACTTGGGTCAAGACCAATTGAAGAAAGAAAGAAGACCTTGTTGGGCTTTAATAAAAAAGTAACGTGGAAGGCACTAGGGCTAAAAACAAAGGTCGGCTATGCACATTACGAAAACTTGGAAAACAAGACATGAAGGGCGGCATATATTTATTAGTATAAAAAGAAGGCAGTGGCCTGGAGACCGGAGATGATATATGATATATCACGCACGGGATCACACAGAACGAAGAGAAAAGACGGAGAGCAGGACTGCATCAACGATTCTCATGGGCAACTAAACTTTCTCTCCTAGGGCGTAGATAAAGCTCGACTCCTAGTAACATTATTTATGTTTTGATTCAGTGTTTATTATTCGAATCGTGGTTGTATGACTTCAGGATTTATTCATAACATTAACTTTTCCCATCAAATCTTGTGTATGATTTTCTAGAGATTATACACGTTCATACAACGGTTCTTAATTGTTTGTGATAACCGAGTAAGATGGGTTATGCTCCGTACGTAAGACGCGCCGTGCTATTAGACGAGCCGTGCCATTGAGACGGGTCGTACTAGTAAGACAGTTCGTGCTAGGCGGCGATACCCCATGCTATTTGGTGATTCATAAAATTCTTTTGGCGATACCGTAAGGGCCCGCAAACCCCAACGATATCCGGATTGGTTCGAATAATTAACTTTTTATCATCGCATAGAAATTGTTACAACGTGTCAAGTGGATTCGAAACCCTAGGCCTTTTCTCCTAGAAACTCTCTTCACTTTTAATTGCTTCATTTTAATTTAGCTTTTATAATTTTAGGAAACAAAACCATCATCTCTTTTTATCGAATTAATTTAGAAATCGATTGAAACATTTGCAACTTAGCCTTCTAATCCCTGTGGAGCGATACTCGGAATATTGACCACTATTCTTTGAGTAGTAGTAATTGTTTCGTTTTATAAATTATTTTTGATACGGAAACTACACGATCAGTACATCAGTTTGGGGAAAAGAGTTTTGCAAATTGATCGCATGAATTGGGTTTTTGCAGCTTAGGGTATGTTGAAATACCACTCAAATTCAGGATCAAAGTATACCCAGTCGAACGTTTTTGCACAAAAACTACTCAGATTCATCGAATTGCGAGGCTTCAGATCCGTAAGTATTCACTTATTTTGCAGAGCACTAACTTGTGTTAGATTTGTACTTATGTTGTTAAATGCAGAGCATTAGCTGGTGTGTTTAGATTTTTACTAATTTAGATGATGCAAGGCATTGGCTTGTGTGCTTAAATTGATATAAAAATTGGTTTCTTACAATTTTATTCTTTTAGATTTTATAATGGAACATCAACAAAAAAAGGAAGAAAAACTCTTTTGTCATTCTTCATACCAAGAGTAGTCGAGTAGATGTATCATAAAGTAATACTCATTCTCAGTTCAATGTGAAAATTGAAAGAGCATTTTTAACTATGAAGCATTTGAAAACTGATCTTCGTAACAAAATGGGGGACGATTTTCTTGTTGATTCTATTATTATCTTCATTAAAAGAGAACTCATTGAAGATATCCACTCGGATTCGGTAATAGATTAATTATCCCCTCTAAAACATCGTAAGGTACAACTTCAATAGTGAACGTTTTTTTTTTTTTGTATTTTTCTTTTGTGTATTTTCGAACATTTAATAATACAAAAAAACGCTCTCTAAAACAACAATAAAACTTGTGTTATGTTCAGCTACTTTACAAGCTAGTATTAAGTTAACTTGTACTTTGAATATGGAACAAATGTGGAATATGTTGGATATGTTTTAAATGCGAAAATGAAGGGGATACGTGTTGGACACACCTAGCTTAATGCAAAGAGACCTTGTATATGAAAAGGGGAATTTTGTGAAACAAAGAGGTCTTACTCCATACTTCTAGTAATATTATAATATATGTGCATCTCATGAACTCCAAATTGTTGTCTGTGTTCGCATCCCATCATGCTCGTTCATCTCATTAATACATAGTAATCGTGGAAGTTTTTTCTACTGGGCTAATGTAGCTCAACCTATTATTTTCAAGTACTCACCAAGGAACATGAATATGAAGTGAAATGCTTGACATGTGTTGCATTGTTTTGAAAGCTTACCGGAATGAGAATTATTTCATCATCTTGTGAACATTATATATATATATATATGGATCAACTTCTAATGAGGGATCCCTCATTTTAAATAAAGTGAGGACCTCATGCTTCCTGACCAAATTTCGACGATCCGAACCGTTGGATGTGTTTAAAATGTGTTTTCAAGGTCCACCACGAGGATTCGTCCAAAAAAAATACCCGCAAGGGCTTCATCCGATCAGTTTTTTACCTTAAAAAAAACTATTTTTAAACACATCTAACAGTTCGGATCGTCAAAATTCAGTTGGGAAAATTGCTTGGTCCTCACTTTATTTAAAATGAGGGATCCCTCATTAGAAGTTGATCAAATATATATATAGGCAAATTTTCTAGTAAGGACCTCCCGTAAATAAGAAAAAAATGTAAATTTTTCACGTTAAAAATTGTTTTTGGGAAATCCGAACCGTCCAATGTGTTCAAAAAGTGTTTTCAAGGGTCCACGTGGGAAATCTTCAAAAAAGAATACCGGGAAGGGCTTGATCTAAGGTGTTTTCAAAGGCATTGGGTTGTGTGCTTAAATTGATATAAAAATTGGTTTCTTCCAATCTTACTCTTTTAGATTTCGATTATAATGGAATAGCAACAAAAAAAGGGAAGAAAAACTCTTGTCATTCTTCATGCCAAGAGTAGATATATCATAAAGTAATACTCCTTCTCAGTTCAATGTGAAAACTGAAAGCATTTTTTACTTTGAAATATGTGAAAACTGATCTTCATAACAAAATGGGGGACGATTTTCTTGTTGATTCTATTATTATCTTCATTACAGTAAAAGATAACCCATTGAAGGTATCCACTCAGATTCGATAATAGATTAATTATCCCCTCTAAAACATCGTTAAGGTACAACTTCAATAGTGAACGTTTTTTTGTAATTTTCTTTTGTGTATTTTCGAACATTTACGTATTTATCTACAAGTTTAAGTTAACCCAGGATAGATTAGATTCTTAGATCCTCACTTTCAACAAGGATTTTCAGGCGAGGGCTTTAGCAAGGTTTGGAGATGAACTTAGCATCAAGTAATTTTCCTTGTGTCGTAGAAATCGAAATGATTCTGATTCAAACTTCAAAAGAAAGTTGTTTAGTTCCATTCACCAAAAGTAGTCTTATTGCTTTTTAAGGTTGTATTCTCAAAATCTCCCAACAGAGGTTATGGTCTGGAGTGCCTGTCAACTGCCTGGGGTGATCTCACATCTGGGCACAGTCCAACGTGTAACCCGCCGCCTGTTTCCCTTAATATCGAAGAAAGGTAGCTTCTTTCTCTCGTGGACTCTTAATAGTATCATCATTTATCCATTACAGATCAAACCAAAGCCATGTTCGAAGCTGATTCGGCTGGATATATACAAAGTTACAAACCACTGAAACCAGGCCACTCAAGCTCAGCTCGCTAAAAAAGCTCATTCAACATAAACTCATGCCAAGAAAAAATAAAAGTTAGGTTTTATAAATAATAATAATAAAACGCGCTCTAAAACAACAATAAAACTCGTGTTATGTTCAGCTATTTTACAAGCTATTAACATGTAATTCACTTTTCTAGGGAATAACTTTCATGCACAACATTTCGGACAACTGAAAGGAGCCGTAGAGAGAAGAACATGAGAATGAAATGGTAAATATATTATTTCCAAAGAAAAAGTAAAAACGTCCATAGCACTAGTTTTTGCTAGGTTCTGTACGTATGCCATAATACAATACTTCTTTTTCAAAGTTTGGCAAAGCTTTCGACATCATACCTATACTACAGCTCCCCTTTGGAAACACCATACTTCCCGTTTATTCTCCTTCACCTTCGGAACGAAAAACCCAAAGCCGAGCCTGTAACAACTTAGCAACGTGTCTTAAAGCTTGCATGTTGGCCTGACATCTCAAAAATTCCTATACCAACTGTTCAACTAGGAAAATACTACCCGAAATTCTCGGCAAATTTCAAAATGCTGCCAACTGATTGGCTCTCCAGATTAACATGGAAGCACTGAACAATTCTGATCAACACGAGCACTCTCCCAAGTTCTCTGCACAAGCACCAAAACTCTGTTATCATTGTTTAGGTTTCAACCATACAAACATAAAAAGTGAAAATAAAATAAAGAAAAGAAAAGGAAAACTGACACAGGATACTAATGAAAATCCTACCACTAGTTTACTGCTTTTACGATAGCGCCAAATACCAAGACTGGAATATTTGTTTCCGGAAACTTTAACGCATACTGCGTAGTATAAACTCCACAATAAACTACGAGGATATCCTGTCTATTGAACTCTTTACACCAGAACACGTAACATGGAAACTGTGAGCCAAGACTAGTACTACATATATGCTTCACTAAGAAAAAATATATGATTTAGCAAAGAAGAAAATACTAATGTAGTCCTGAGATAGGTGTCAAAATGTATTTAACAAATGCGTGATAAGTTGACGATTATGTAGCAGCGTTTGAAAATATGTGACATGCGCATTGGATAAGCACTATCCACCTTAATAACAGCCCATGGGGCTGTTGGTAGCACGACGCAAATGAATACGGCACCAGTTAGAATATGTTGTCTATTGTGTCACTTCCAGGATGGATGCTTGTGATTGGTCCATTCCATAATACTAGCAACCACCACTCCAAAGAAAACGAAGAATTAGAGCCTTCCATGTTGGTGATACTAGAAACAGAGGAGTAAATGAATAAGAATTACATCCTTCCACGGAAGTAGAGATCCTAAAAGAACATTTAGGAAAAATTCAAGACTTGCTGAAAGCTCGGGAATGTAACGTCTGTGGTCTATGAAACGAACTTCACAGCACAAAATTGTTTACAAAACAACCAGACCAGGAAAGAATAATAATACGTACATGAAGTAAGCCAGTACTCACCACCCGGATCCGTGGGATCACCTGCTGCCCTGCACCACTCGATAGTTGAGGACAAGGTCCTCTTGCTTCTTCCATATATAAGTGCGGACTGTTGCTAGGCTCATATCAGGGGATAAAACCTGGAAAAGAACCAGAAGTTGCTTAATACACGGGATTACTGAAATTTGAACTCATGAGAAAACCCAGAAACAGACACAAATTACATGAAATCCACCAACTGAAAGGCCTAAAGCAAATGAAAGGGAAAAAAGAAGGTCCAACAAATAGACTGACATGGCTGTTAAACCATGTCAACTAAGAGTAGTGAAAAATGTAAGAGGACTTGACCAAAGAAATGTAGCGAAAATGTATAAATACATTAATCGTCACTGTTCAACAAAGAGAAGTGAGAAATTTCAGGCAAAAAAACAATGATAATATGAAAACGAGAACTCAAGTTGATGAAGGAAATCATGTAGATGTTAAATCATCCTGTAAACATCTTCATCCACGTACCAATTTACAATGAAATAATTAACAAAAGTAAAAGATAAAAGGACTTCTTCAGTGCAAAAAGTCCAACTTATGTCCACAATTCCGTAAAAGAATCCAGCACAAATACATCTGAATACATGCATATATCATAATTTGAATAACCAGACTGCTCAAAATTGAGACTAAACTAGCCCGACATGTGGCGCACATGTTAACTACTCTGCGCCCATTAAAACCCATTAAATTTACAATGACTTGCCTGATTATTGCACAAGATCTCTATTGAAGGCTTAAGCTTCTGCCAAGACTTCAATCCAGACCTGAAAGAACCATCGCCTCCAACAACTGGATGCTGCAATTGTCCTCCAGCAAGTCCAGGAGCAAAAGTTCCATCAGGGTCCATACTATCCAATGGTTTGTCAAGAACCATCTTTTCTACGACATAGTTAACAACCTGAATAATAAACCAAAAGAGCTCAATACACTCGAATACTTCCTCCACGTCTCTATTCTCAGAAAAAGTTAAAATCCAAAGTTAAATTTACGGGGAATACGGAGATTTGACACGATATAGACAATGGGTGGATCTACCAGCACATAACTAATATAAGTGCTAAATTGGAGAAAATCACAGGCATCTGGAACTAGGACCTCCTATAGGGAAACAATGGACTATACAATGGTGTCAAAGTTGAGCCAATAAAAACTAGCTGAGGTCGGTGTATTCTTCCATGCAGCTGAAGCAACAGAGCTAAGCATTTTGAAACTACCAGCAAAAAGGAACAAAATCTTACTTTATGAATCCTCAATATGCGAGGTGCACTCAGTTTCCCTTGCGTGAGAATCTGGACAGATGAACCCTCACATGGGTGCAAGTAAAAGCTGCATCTGCAGGATTAGAATAAACTCAGACAAAACTTTCTTAAAACCAAGTAAAAAAATGCGTACTAAAAGAGGCCAGAACAACAAAGTAGACAGTAACTAAATGACTTTAGCAGTGTGCTGGAACTACTTTAGTGAGAAATTTAGCATCACTTTATTCAAGGAAAGCTAAATTTGTCAACCGAACCATACAAACAACCTGCTGGAGGAAAAATAGAGAATGATCAAAGCAACAGGCCAACAGCAACAAAGAAGGAATGAAACAATATGAATAAGGTTCTTTCAACTTTTCTATTATTCAATTAGGCTTAACTTTCATGTGAAACAATTCCACGGAGTTGAACTATTTCTTTCTTTTTCTTTCCCTAGTTCTATTATTCAAATAGGTGAACTTTCACGTGAAACAATTCCTTGGAGTTGAACTATTTCTTTCTTTTTCTTTCCCTGGTTTTCTTCTTTTGGAAGGTGGTTGGCATTCAACATTCCCCCAACGGCTACTAACTCTATGATTCAAGGAAAGCTACAAGACTAACGTTCCCAAAGGTCTCAACAATTCTGGAAAAGTGGGAGGCTTCCACAAAGACATATGGGAAGGAGCATCCAGAAAGGCAATTTTCAGGAGAATCTTGACATGATGCAAAAGTCTTCCAAAGTGTACAATGGGCAAGAGTGAGTTCCTCAATGACGATATATGTATGCTTTTTGCAGGTCAAAAGGCAAGTTATGAAAATAAAATGAAACACCACCAAATAATTACTTGGTATTTTCCCGGGGAGGCAAGCGATTATTCAACACACAATCCAGGCACCACCAAGGAAAATATTTCTCATCTTCTGTTCCATCTAAGTCAGTAATCTTCTTTCTCCATGGACCACCTTGAGAGCCCTCGGTAATAATTGAAGGAGGAGAAGCTGCTGAAAATTCAAACGGAGGATAAACGATGGTATCATTTTCAACATTACCATCTACCTCTCCTCTTGAAAGGGTAAGACTCCTAGCAGAAATATCCTTGCCAGATAGAACTTCTCCGTTGGCAGAACCTTGGGATCCAGATCTCTGCCTTCTTTTGGTTAACCAATAAGCAAACAGCCCCTTCAGAGTTTCGCGAGCCAAATTAACCTGCGGAATAGCATAAGGGGAATGCAAAAAGTAAACAAGTATATATGTTCATTTGTATGTGTATCAGATATCCCAAGACTTGTGATAAGAGAAATGTATTTCTGCTCTGATCCGTTTATTCTTGTGAATGAGAAAGATAATGAATTTGGAACTGCTAACTAAAGAAGGATAGGACAAATACTATGGAGTCAAACGGGCTTTTGGGGATAACGAGACTTGAACCATTGACAGTCAGAAACTGGGTACACTTGAAGCCATTTGCAATAAACAACTGAATACCAGAAACATAGCGCAGAGGGGAGGGGAGGATGCAATATTTAGCTACAGATCACAATAAAAAATTTGGTGTCCACAATTTTCAAGCTCACCAATATGAATGAAATTGTATAATCGATTTCTATTCACTGAGGAGAAATTTCCCAACGCTTGCAATGGACAAGCAGTTGGCACACGTGTTCAAGTGTAATTCGATTTTATTCTTAAGAAGCTCGGTACATGTGATATATTTAGACAAGAGGACTGCTAAGACATAGCACAAGAAAAATCAGATGATGCAAATTGTATCTTTGACGAATAGAAATAATTTACAAGGAAGGCAAATCAAATGGACACCCATATCCACTATAAGCAATGGTAACAAAATCATAAATAGAACACTTGGAAAACTTATTTTATTTTATTTTTTTGATCGGCAGAACACTTGAAAAACTTAAGAAATTATTTGCTCAAAAGTCTCGACAAAGCCGAAAAGTTGGTTCAATGATGGATTGTAATGCCCTGAACCAGCTGCAAAAGGGATAAAAATTTCTTCTCAGTTCGAAAAGTGTTCCTCGTCAAAATTCATCAACTTGTGTCCCCACAATATTCTAACATCAAGCACGTGATGCAGTAGCTTTGAGGGTACTAGTGTCATTTTGTGTCGTTAGTGTTAGTGGGTCTATAAATAGGTGTCAGAGTCTTGCATTTAGTAGTTTTTGATGTATTGATTAAAGAATATGGAGAGCTTTTTGCACCTTGTATCCCTTTAGGGATTTCTCTCTCTTATGAATCTATCCTTTGATTTTGTTTGCACCATTTGATAACAGAGCTTCTAGCTCAATCCTAGCCCTTCATCTCACTAGAGCTCCTGCCGGAAACCTAAATCTCACCGGGAAAACTAGCCGGAACCCAAAAATGGAGCCGGAAAACTTCGCCGGGGCTCCAAATCCACTCATCTTCTTCAGATCTGTCAAATTTCAACCCATTTCAGAGTTCATTTGAACCCTAATCAACTTACCCATCTTTGAAATCAATCTTGTAACCTTTTCAAACCAAAATCAACCCAACCTAGACCCCAAAATTTCTAGATCTAGCCTATATGACCTCGAAACACTTAAATCTCACCATTTCAGCACTCAAAATTGTATCTCAGGCCTTCAAAATCTTATTTCGCACTTCGAAATCAAACAATACCTCTCATTCGACCCTCGAAATCTGCAGATCTGCTGATCGAACCCCAAACAGTGATTTTGAACCCTATACAGTGATTTTGAACCTCATTTGCACCATTTCGGACTAATTTGCACTGACCCAAGCTTGAATCAGTGGTATAAAGTACCTAATTGAGTTCGAATCAGCAATCTAGGGCTCGTAACGATTGGATCAAGTTCGAAATTGATGAATAGTGTCCGTGCGACCTTCGGATATCACTGTACATTGCTCGAATCAGTGAATTCAGGTTAGATCTCAACTGGGTTGTCTCATTTGTTTCGATTTTCTGCGATTAGTGTCGATTTCCGTGGTTTTCCTTGCGATTTGAGGCTGTTGGGTACTGAGTTACTAAGTTCTTGTGCTGAGTTGACTAAGTTCGGATCCAAAATCACTGAGTTGACTATGTTCTGTCATCTGTGACTGAGTTGACCAGGTGCAGCTTCTTTTGGGTCGATTTGCTTGTTTGGAATTGATTTTGTTGAAGTTTGGCATCCCAATTGATTGAGTTTTGCATGATTGTGGCTGAATTAATTGTTAGAGTTGATTGTTGGTTTTGAAATATGGCTTACAAGAGGTAAAGGTAGAAGATGAGGTATAGGTAGGGCATTCATGGTGAATAATGGTGATGGAATTGATAGCTTTGGCATCCAAAATCATTTTAGGAATGAGATTGAAGTGTTGAGCGCACAGATTGCTACCTTGAGTGATAAGGTGCAATTATTATTGTTGAAAAGGCGAGTTGCTACCTTGATTAAGAAGGTGCACCACTTGTTACCTCCAAGTGCATGTAGGAATGATTCACAAATTCGATTTGAGTCCACTTTTAACTACAAGAACAAGAAGAACATTGACGATGAACTTGTTGCATCTTATAGACCCTCCAATAAGGACAAGTTTGAGGGGGAAATGAACCTCACTCCGTATGTGTTTGAAGAGGCGAAGGAACTTGGTTATTTCAATGGTTCCTATCTTTGATGAATATCCAAGTGAAGAACTTGAAGGTGTTCTTGGGAATGATTGTGCATTTAAGAATAAAGATGAGTTTGAAGAGTTACTTGTCTTTGATAAGTCTCCAAATGATGACTTTGTTTGTGATTTCGAAGAAGTTCCAGTGTTTGACGAGTTTCCATAGGAGGATGACGAGAATAATAATGTTCCTATCTTTGATGAGCTCTCAAATGAAGAGTTTGAAACTGATCACATTGTTGAGACTTGTGCTGATTTTGAAGAAGTTCCCACATGGGACAAGTTTAAAGGAGAGTTTAGTGGTGAAGAAGACGAAGAGGGAATAATATTCTCAGTCAATGAATCATTGTTGATACCTTGGAAAGATAGTGAGCATGTTTTGGAGGCAAGCCATGAGATAGAGCAAAGCCATGACATGGACTTGGAGATGGAGTGTGGTCAATACTTGTCTTCCAACTTGTCCATGGTGCAAGAGATGGAAGATGTCCAAGTTTACGTGTCATTGGTGTTCGAAACAAATCTTATTCCAATGTATGCATTTCCTAAGGTACCAAAAGATGGCAATAACTATTTGAAACAACTTGAAGATCCTTTGGGTATGGTATTCGATCAAACAAGTCTTGCATGATCCGAAGTTGAAATTTCTAGATCCTATGGTTGAAGACTTTAGCAATGTTTTGGAGCCAAGTGTCATTGCAAATGTCTGAGTGGGTTTTAATCCATAAGAGGCATGGCAAATGGGTGGTTTATTGGCAGACAAGCATCGACGCGAAGGATGCACACAAGCAAAAACTCTATTGAAGATGGGTTATTGCACAAGGGTGATGATCAAGGAAATGTGGCCACATGCATGCCTACTCTGATGTTGCACAATATCCACTTTTAAGTTTTCGTTATTTAATTATTTTGTGTTTTGTTTTCCAACTTGAGGACAAGTTGTTTTCTTTAGATGGAGAGTCTGAAGCAATAGCTTTAAGGGTACTAGTGTCATTTTGTGCCATTAGTGTTAGTGGGGTATATAAATAGGTGTGAGAGTCTTTCATTTAGTAGTTTTTGATGTATTTGTTAGAATAGTGTTTTAGAATAGTGTGTTCTGTCCCACATTGCTTATCTAAGTTGTGTAACGTGCTACTCAATAATATAAATAGCAGTCTCGTGTGTTAAGGTTAATTAACACCCTACACTTCTTTCTCTCTCTCAAATAATATTATTGATTACGAATATGAAGAGCTTTTTGCTCCTTGTATCCCTTTAGGGATTTATCTCTCTTATGAATCCATCCTTTGATTTGGTTTGCACCAGCACAATGACACGAAAAACCATGAATCAATGTGACTAAAGAAGTCAAAGCGACCTATCCACCAAATTCCACTACTTTGCCAGCCAAGGATTATGTTCTAACACCGGGAACTCATCCCTACCCCAGTTTCGAATGGTAGTGATGGAAACTCGCTAACTTATATTTCCAATCGTACGAGAGAGAGAGAGAGAGAGAGAGAGAGAGAGAGAGAGAGAGAGAGAGAGAGAGAGAGAGGAGCGAGTACAGCAGTTAGCTTGTTAGGGGCATAAACTAATATCCCTCTTTTTCCTGTACAACAGTAAAGCAATTTACTATTATTTCGTATATACTAATTGGGCTAGCGCGGAATAAACATTTTTTTTTTTTTTTTGATAAGTAGTGCAGGATAAATACAAGCGACCCAATAAGGTTTTTGTCAACCATCTTCTATAAATTTTACGGGCTTACAAATGCCTCCTCTTTTTCTCAGATAATGAGCTTTTTTTGGGCTCGTTGCATAGAACTGATACGCATTTCATTCAAGAGTTGAAAGATTGTTTAGTATATGAGTTTGGTTAACAAAATTTATGTGGGGAAAAAAAAAAAACATTAGACCAACATTTTAACTCGTGTTTGTATAAATAATTTACTACAAAGTAATTATGAAACATATACCCTTATTCATATCCAAATTTGGATCCGCATTAGCATCTCCTCCATTTTTAAGTTTTAGATGTCCGACCCTCAGATATATACCCGTATTGTAACTGGCGGCACTCGCATCCGTGTATCATAGCCTCACACTTATTGGATTCCTTGCCATTGTGTACAGCACATCCTAACTCTCGCTGTTAGAGGGGCAATTATCTCCACTAATCATGTAGCACAGACACTTCGTAGAAGGTTGGTTACCGGTATCGGACACTTGCCTGACACTAACTCCTGGCACTCTCCAGAAATCAAGGCTTAAAGCATGCCCTTTAACAATTTTCCAATTAGGGGCATTCCACTTTTTTAGTCTTTCTTCGTGCCCACAAAGCTTAGAAACTTGGTTATAGGTTTATTTGGTCCTCAAAATCATTTTCAGTGCGCTTTAGAGGACAGTAAGTACAGCTCCCTATCAAATTTCACCGTCGTAGCTTTCTCAAGCTTGACTTATTGAAGCCTTAAATCAGTTCACAGAATTTGCTATCCTGGTCTAACTTTCACAATCATCAAATCACGAAATTGTATCTTGCTCAACAGAACCTGGAAACGACTTTTTGATCATGGGGAAGCCATAGCTATCCTTCTTCAGGCACCATCCTGTATCAGGTCTAATATTCTTTTCCTGGACATTTCTAGACGAGCTGACCAATTTACATTGGTATGCAGAGCACTTAACAAGACAATAAGCTGATGTATTATCTTTGTGCACAAATTACCAAAAGCAGAAAGTATACTAAGCCAAAATTTAGGGCTGAAGAAAGCGAAAGGAAATTTAGGGCTGAAGAAAGCGAAAGGAAGAACCAAATAAAAGTTCCCTATATTTTTCCCCCACAATTTGTGCAGAGAAAGGCAAAAGAGACACTAAAAAGACCTGGAACTGATAGGGAATGATATAGGTTATTTGTATTTGATCCTGGAAGATATTTACTGGTGTAAAAATTATCTACATAAGAACATTATCTAGTAGCTTTAGTTGTTATTTTAGAAGTTATCATCAGGTAATATTGAAAAATGACAGGTTAACCTATCTTTATCAGTAGTTAAGAGCCCATATAAAGGACTCTTCAGATATTGTTTGGAACAGTTTATGAAATGGAAATGTTATCTATTGGGTATTGGTGTGGATGCCTTTACAATCCCTAGTAGTGGATTTTTAGGGTTCCTTAGGTGTGGATTCCCAAGGTTTATCTTTTGTTGTTCTTCTCTATTAACCGTCCTGCATCAGGAACTCTCTCTACCTATTATTGCCTTCAAACATCTGGTGCACCCATATTCTTTTCACCAGTCACCAAACATACAATGTTTACTGCATAACTTGATTTAATTTTCAGGCTAGAGATGGCGGCTCTTACCCCAGTTCGAGGAAAACACATTGATGAATAGAATGATGGGCCCCATACAGAATAGCAAACACATAAGCCAGAGATTATAACGATGTGCCTAGATTCGTAATGGTTGTGAACTTACATTGACCCATATTAAATAGATGTGGATAAATTTTATCAGCGAATTAGTAGGGTACAATAGGCATTGTCTAGCCTTTCGCTTTCCTTCATTTCTATAGCTACCTAGCTAGGTCATAGCAGGAAATGACCATACGGCCCTCCAGGGATAGTAGGAATTCTATCATTCCCTGGTCAAATGAATCACCCTGCTATAGTCTTGGTTTTTCCTGTATCATCTTCCAACCGAGTAACCTTTGCATGTATTCCTGTACATTTACTTTACATCAGCACTGCAATCTTCAAATCTTAAACCTAGCCTCTCTGAAGAATTTACATATCGGGGCCGTATCAGAGTGCCATGCATGTACAAATTAAAATTTCTGAGGTGAGAAATGAGGTGTAGGGAAACTCAACAGCACTTCGCCATTGCCTATCAGTTCACCCCCATTTATTTTCTTCTATTTGTGTATTCATCTATGAATTTTGTGCAGGTGGACAACCAAACAAAGGTAAGAATAGGATTGTACCTTGTCATCCTCAGGTTTCCCAACGATGTTAAGATCAGCTGAGTACATTTCTGCAGAAAAGCATTGTGGCGTATCCAGATGGACAGACAAGCTTCCAAGCCTTGTATCCACGGTAAACCATGCAGGAATGCTCACCTGAAGAAGTGAAGCAAAGTCAAAAGAAAAATTAACCAGATTCTTGGGTATTAAGCTGCATTGCAATCCATACCATCTCAAACAGCTCTTCCTTTTTCTCTTTAAATGAGACCTAAAAGAAGACAGCAAACTAACTTGTTATTCAATGAGAAAGAAAAGGTAACATAATCAATAGAAGGTGTGCTACAAATTTACAATTCAACAAAGCTACCCCAACTCTTTCTCCAACCAGGTAAAACTAACACAAAGCGAAAACAGATATGGAACATTTTCCATGTCAGAAAATTAACAATTAAACCTCTCCAAAGTCTTTGACCACAACGCCCCTTGTAATCTCCCACAGCTTTACTGATCCAGCAGTATCCTATCAAATACAAGTTTCACAAGGTGGTTTACAGATCATCAGATCATGTCCACAGTGACAAAATCTTCAGAGTTCAAGCAAGTAATTGGTAATGAGAGTGAGTTCAGAAAAATAAAATACAGCAAAGCACCCAAATTACCTTAGTTAGGACATGCCTTCGATTGTTCAAAATTTCATGCTGAACTATAGCTGGAGTGCCGGGAATGGAAAAGGATGGTTCTTTATAAACAGGAACCTACAAAATTGGAACTATCAGCACTATACTAACTACTAAGTTAACAATACTAGATTCCAACATTCGAAAGGGACAAATAGGTACGGAATGAAAAGAGATTTACAACATACTAAGTTACAAAGCTTTCACATATTCTTATTGAGAGTTCATTCAAGGTTAATATCTTTCTCAAATATTGGAATCAAAACAACAACAAAAATGTTAGATGGTTCAAGCTGAGTCTATATTGCCACACTGAATTCCCACAAGTGATGCATCATAAACCTTTTGATACAGAGTAGAACACAATTTTTTTTATCAGCAGCAACATAATTATCCTGAAAGGAAGAACAATAAGAGAGATCAAGTGGATTGTTCAAATATCTCAATGAAAGGCACACACCCATGTCTGCAACGTACAAATTCTCAAACATAAATGGCAGTCAGTTTCTTTAATTTATGTCAGCTTTTGATGAATCCACATTGTACGGACGAATCCACATGGTAATAATATCTTGCAGTATCTAATAAACCTACTAATCTATTACCTTAGCCGGCCAGCCCATTAATGGAAAATGTCACAAAGTCTCGATGTTTTATAAGATGGCTTTCCATTGTGGCATTGCTCTATGTCTAGCTGAATGTAAGTGGTTCGAGTCTCCTCATTTTCTTTTACTTATCAAAAAAAGCTTTTTAAGATGACAAAACTCTCAATTTTAAATATGATAATGTGGCCAGATTAAAAATGGCCAGCAGTGTATTAAATTCCTGCTAGAAATAATAACTTAAGACTTACAATCAATCCACATAACTTCATCAAATTCCCAGTGCGCAAAAGGTGACAATAGGAGAATAACTAAAGAGAATGCCAAAAGAAGAGGATAAAAAAACACAAATGAAGCATAAACTGATTTACCAATCTACCCTTCAAAGATTTTCTTTTTCCATTACTACCAATGGGAAAGGAGGTAGGGAAAGTAAAGAGGGAAAGGGGACAGTTAAATCTTAATATTACAAACACCAATAGAAAAGAAATCCCAAAACCTAAATGGGGACACGTGTGTACACAATTTTTTTTTTTTTACGATCCCAAAAACACTTGATAGGATTCAATAAACCATACCAAAACTTATTTGCAATGCAACTGGGGTCGTTACATGAATCATCTTTTCCTGTCAACGGATATTTGTCCAGCACAGATAACATGGTATAGAAGTGGCCGATAAAAAAAAAAAACAAGGTCAAAGTGGAAGTAAAACCTAAGAAACAGACAAGAAAAGACACTAAATTACCGGGGTGGATCCCTCTAACGAAGCCCTTGCCCTTGAAAATGACAAGTTCCCAGCCACAAATGAACCGCCTCTTTGAAAGACTTTTTGAGGATTATGACCTTCAACAGGCCATTTGTACACAGAAGAGTCTGTTGTTGCAACCCATATACCATCATCATGTGATGCCAACCGCAAAATAGGATGTTCCTTTGTGCAAAGCAATATACTCTCTCTCGTAGCCAAATCTGTTAAGTATAACTGGGAGTACAAACAAAAAAGGCATAAAAAAGATCAGCATGAAAGTAGGTAGCAAGGGGTGTTCAAACGCCACAAACTAAGGGACAAATTGAAGAGGTTGGTAGTAGAACTGGACTCACAGATAGGTCCCTCCCACCACTATAGACATGACTAAATGTTGAGTTGCTGGCAAGTGCCCAAACAGAATCTGTATGCACCGCATAAGAATGCACACAACGCTGTTGACCGAGATCCCAAAGTCTATAAATAAGGAGAGAAAAAAGTTCACTTAGATGAAGGGTACTAAAAAAGAAAAAAGTCTGAAGTTGTATTCATTAGATTTTACATGTCCTCAGCCTTTATCCATCTCCTCTATAAAGTTTCCTGAGTTATTTAACAGTAAAACCTTGAACGGAACATAGATCACAGTATGTTTCATAATAAAAGGAGAGAGAGAGAGAGAGAGAGAGAGAGAGAGAGAGAGGCCCATGCACGGTTAAGGCTTTGTAATTGATGCTATAAAGCTATGCCTTGCAATTCAATGTCGACTGTTTCAACACAAAAGCAAGGAAAAAAAGGGATCACGCCAGGATATGATATTGAGGAATTGTCGATACAAAGAAATCCTAATTACTGAGAAGGGCTTGATAAGCTCAGCCAGAGGGCTTATTTTCAGTTTAGGTGAAGGCATCTGGGCATACCTTCGGATGGCCAGGTACAAGAAGACCACAAAGATTCAGTCCCCGACTCCGAAGTGGTGTGCAACAATGTGGGTAAAATTCAAGTATACAAAATTCAATCACACAAACTCTCCTCTTTTTATTTACTTTTATGTAGCTCTAGACACTGAGAACCATGCATCTATCATAGATATCCTACTTCCATAGTTCCATAACAAAAAGACTCGACCCCAGAAAACCAATCCACCCAAAACAAAGTTATAGACTCAGGTTATTTTTGCTCCAGAAATCCTCCTCCACGCCACCAAAACAATTCGGAATCAGCCCCTTTTGTCAATCTAATATTAGAACCTTCAGTGTACGGAGAGCATGGAGCACCTAATCTTCTAAAACCAGAAATCATTAACTTCCAAAGCCAAATGCTCAGTATCCTTTGCATCTCGGAAAGCCAAAGAACTTCCAGCTTTTAGAAGCCAAAAAAAAGAAACTTGACAGTAGCATTCTCCGCATTGTTGAGGCGAGGCGCAGCAACAATGTTCCTCGGCGTCGATTTTTAGTAGAGAACCACAAAAATGTTCACGCAGCGACAATGGCTGTGTTTGGATAGATTTTGAAAAGAATTTTTTGAGATAGTGTTTGGTTGAGTTTTTAAAAATGAGAATAATGAGGTAATGATTAGAGAGAGAGAGAGAGAGAGAGAGAGAGAGAGAGAGAGAGAGAGAGAGAGAGAGAAATGAAATAATAAGGTAATGAGTGGAGGGAGAATCTTTTTAGAAAGAAAGAATCTTTTTGAAAATTGTTTTTGAAAATGGGGAAAAAATGGAAGGGAACAAGGCCAATGTTTCTCACTGTTGGGGCTCAACTGTAATTTGTCATTCAAAATAGGCGGAAAGCAAGTTCAGACTCAGACCTAGGTTTAGACTTAAACCTGCAGTGATCATTGTCTTCTCCATACGAAGGAGGATGAAACCAGTGGCAAGAGTCGTATTAGGAAACTTAAATTCAAGCAACGTTAGTGGGCCATTAGTTAGGTCTACAAAATTCTAGGTGATCAAACTC
The DNA here is from genome assembly GCA_016920895.1 of Vaccinium myrtillus. NCBI lineage: Eukaryota > Viridiplantae > Streptophyta > Magnoliopsida > Ericales > Ericaceae > Vaccinium > Vaccinium myrtillus. Next base: position 20,019,007 of record CM029278.1, on the reverse strand, counting down.
TCTTATTTCCTATTTAGAAGTGTATTTGACAAGAGTTGGTGTGCCACAAACTCAAAATGATTATCACCACTGGTCTAACCATCAAAACCAATTAGATGGAACATGATCCTAAAGGATCCAAATCCAAGAATGCCATCATTCCTCTCTCAATTTGAAAGCTGAGCGCATTACTATATCCATTATGATCGGCAAAGCGCATTACTAAATCCTAGCAACACAAAGGGCACACTATGCGATGCAATAGCATTAAGGATAGTTGTGTCATTTTAGTGTCCTCTAGTATGTGTGGGGTCTTGAGTCTATAAATACGTATCTAGGTCTTCATTGAATAGTTTTTGATATTTGAGAGAATTAAATTTTGAGAGCTTTTGCTCCTTGTATCCCAAGTTTAGGGATCTTCTCTCTAATATATCCATTTCTAGATTTGATTGCCTTTCGGTTTGCATCATTTGGTATCAGAGCTCTAGCTTGATCCTGGCTCTACATCTTGCCTGAAACTTCGCCTGAAACCTAAACCTCGCTGGAACCCTAAACAACACCAAAAAAACTCGCCAGAATCCGAAAATGACGCCAAAAAATCTCGTCGGAGCCCTAAACCCACTCGTTTTCTCCAAATCTACTCAACCCAAGACCCTAAACCTTGATTCCGACCGTCCAAACCCACAGATTGTCCATTTCAGAGCCTTTTTTTCTGTTTCATTCCATGAAAACCCATTTAGCACTCGATATAGCCTTCTCACAACCATTTCGCACCATTTGGAAGTATTTCACACTCGACCTAGTGCTCGAATCCCTGGAAATCAGGTCGAAAAGGCTCAATTTTAGTTGAACTCAGTCCCACATCCAACGAGAAAGGGGTTTGAGTTCAAAGCGAAGTGTGTTGTCACGATTACGACCAGAAAACACAGCTTTCGAAGTCGCGACAGGCATCAAGGTTTGATTTGTTCAATTTTGCAACTGTTTAATCAGATTCAGGTCTGTTTGGGTTTGATTTGAAGGGTTTAAGGTCCAAATCAGGTGTTTGGGGCATCGATCTGCTTGTTGGAGTGTCAATCGCTGATTTTGAGCTCGACCCAAATGAATTTGGCCTCCTATACTAAGATTTTGGATTCGATTTTCACTAGGGTTGTTGCGATTTTGTTCAATTAATTGTGATTTGTTGCAGTGGATTGTTCCTATTTGGGGATTGTCTGTGATAGATTGATTGCGATTTGTGGTTATTGGAGTCCCCACTAGACTCGGTGGTTGTTATTTGGAGTTGATTTGCTTGTTTGGAGTTTATTTTGGTGTTGTAATGGCTCATAATGGAGGTTGAGGTAGGAGAGGGGGTAGAGATACAGATGTTATGGGAAATTTTGGTGATGAAATTGATACTCATGGCAATTCAAATTGTTAATAGGAATGAGATTCAAGAGTTGAGTAAACAAGTTACTACTTTGATTGAGGAGGTGCAATACTTGCAACCTCCAACGAAATGTAGTGATTTTGTTAACACCACACAAATTCGATTTGAGGATTCTTTATTAGCTCCGCTTGGCGTAGAGTGAATCCAATCAAGTTCAGTTACGAATGGGAGAGGAACATTACGGTTGAACTTCCCAAGTTTTGTGGATTCTCACAAGACTTCGTTGATTGGTTAAACTCCATTGAATGTGTTTTCGAGTATTGTCATGTTACCGAAGAAAAGAAGGTGAAATTGGTATCTAGTTACCTCCAGTGAAGAGCTTCGAATTGGTGGACATAACTCAAATAAGTTGACAAAGGAGAGGCAAAGAAAATATTAGGGATTGGGATAAGATGAAGAAGAAGCTCAATGAGAAATTCTCCCCTTTCCATCATCGTCTCAATGCCGATTCCCCGACTAGTTTTGGTAAGAGAAAGTCCTTGGGGGCTGTCCCAATTGAAAATCAACCTTTAATCAGCACATTGGACACTAGAAATCCATCATCTAGTGCAATATTCAAATGCTTCAAGTTGGGGGAACCAATTCTCAAGTTAGAAAGTAGTGAAAAAGCTTGTGAGCATGTTCTTAATTCCCTCTTCGTCGAGGTTGTGAAAGAACCATGTTGCGATGATGAGTATGAGTATGATAATGTTCCAAATCTTTGATGAGTTTCCGAAAGAAGAGTTTGAAGATGAATTTGAAGATTTTCCCATCTTTGACGAGTCTCCAAAAGAGGACTTCGAAGGTAACTTTGAAGATGTTGCCATTTATGATGAGTATCCAAATGAGGTAATTGATGGTAACAATGGAGAAGAAGGATTTAAGGACACTGGTGCTAGTCATGAAGAACAAGAAATGTGTAGTCTTGGATCTATGAGCCTTGCATGCTTTGGGAAGATAGTGACCAAATCTTAGACGAGAGTTGTGCCATAAAGTTGATGATCATGACATTGAGATTGAAGATGACGCACAACTCTGATTATGGGAATGATTTGGAAGCTCCACAATTTGAAAAAGTGGTGGTTGAGGGTGGCTTTGAAATGTTGCCTCCCAAGTTTGTCCTAGATGCTCAACTTTGTGTTGCTTTGGTACCTTAACTAGCTTCAAAGATGCCAAAGAAGCGTAGAGACTATTTGGGACACCTTGAAGATCCTTTGGGAATGGTTTTCACTCGCAAAAGTCTTGGGTATGGTTTAAAGTTCAAGTTTCTACATCATATGGTTCATGACTCTTGGAATGCTTTGGAATCATGTGTAGTCACATATGTTGAGGAAGTGTTGATCCATAGGTGATTTCAGCATGGACGCCGTGGATGTACATAAACGGAAGCTCATATTGAAGATGGGGTATTGCATGAGGGTGATGTTGGTTAATAAAAACGGCTATACGTCTAATCCGAAGCTGCATACTTTTATGTTTCTTTACGTAGTTGTTTTTGTGTCTTGTTGTCCAACTTGAGGACAAGTTGTTTTGCTTTATTGGGAGAGTCATGATGAGTAGCATTAAGGGAAGTTGTCATTTTAGCATCCTCTAGTATGTGTAGGGTCTTGAGCCTATAAATAGGTGTCTAGACTTCATCTATGAAGCAAGGGTACTTCTAAAACCCCAATGTACTCATACCCGTACCGTACCAGGTACTGGTACTTCATGGGACTTCTAAATACGTACCGGGCACTCTGAAAATGTATCGGGTATTTTTGAGTTTCTAGGTACGGCAATGGGTACTTTTGGGCCTATTCGTAAAGATTTAAAAACTTTAGGGGTTCCACGTGGAAAAAAACCTCAAACAGCTGGCCTTAATATGCAATACTCAATGCGATAAAGTCATAAACTGAAGACCACGACTCAAGTAGGACACCACATTATACCCAAGGAGAGACTAGGTTGCGGGACATTGCCGGAGATGCATTTGATTCAATGGAGGGTGTTGTTATTCTTGAAATCGCTGATCTTTCACTTGATGAGCCAGAGATGGAAGCTGTGTTGTTTAGAGATGAAGTTGATGAAGTTCAAGATCCTTAGTTCTTAGGACTATTTTCTTTCTTCCCTTTTTTGTTTTGAAGCTTGCTTTAAGTGTTGTTGGTATGTACTAAAACTCAAACGACATTGCATTGCTTTGATCTAGGATTCTAGGCACGTTAAACTTGATGTTTGAACTCTTAGTCTCTTAACTTCTATTTATGCTACTTTTTGTCGGTAAAATGAGTTTATTATTTAGTTTATGCAATGAAACATAGTAAAATAGGAAAAAATAAATAAATTACCCTGATGTACCCAACCATACCCGTACCCTACTTTTTTAGGTTTTTGCCATATCGCGTACCCATGCTTCATAGGTCTTCATTGATAGTTTTGACATTTGAAGACTTATATTTTAGAGCTTTTGCTCTTTGTATCCCAAGTTTAGGGATCCTCTCTCTAATTATCCATTTCTAGATTTGATTGCATTTCGGTTGGCATCACTATGAGCTAGAAACATCATACAACAAAAATTTGGATGTAAACATGTTCCGATGTATTTTTTATGGTGACCTAAAGGAATCTGGAATCACCTGATCATAGAATCTGACGATCCAGATAAGCATAACCTGAAATTACAGAAGCTGAAACCATTACTAACTTGTGGAACTGAAAATAATAGAATTTTGCAAAATAAACATCAGATGGCTGATCAATGAATATTACACATCAGACGAGCCATAAAATTAGAACGAAGAGATGGAGGAATCAGTATAGAAAGACGGAACCTTACTAATTGGAAATAATCCAAGAACCCAGCAGGTACATGCAATATTTCAAGCAAGCCAATTTAGCAGATACAAATTGATCGTTGACTAACCTTGTAATATGTCAACTAAGGTTATTTTTGGTGTCAAATACCTGTGATGGTTGAAAGGAAACTAAATCTCCAAATGAATGAATCTTCATCAGAGTTGTATTCTTTTTTATTTTTTTATTTTTGATCAGCAATCAGAGTTGCAATTCATGTCAGAGCAAGTAAAAATTGTCTCTAACCCAATGAACAATAACACAGAGATCTTTGAATCTCTCTAAGACCTTCTAGGAGTCTCATAACAGAGATCTTTGAATTTGATACGGCCTAGATTGTTTACGTCTTACCACTAAATGAGCATAAAAATCTGCCAACAATTCTAGCCCATCAAACCTACGGGATTGTCTCTTGAAACTCGCTAATGTAGAATCATAGCTACACCAAATGGAAACCCTGTATGTTGAAAAGTCAAAACACGAAAATGATATGACAAAACCCACACACGAATGCGTACAAATGTAAACAGCCAAATGATAACCATCAACTTATAAGATTACTGTATGCCTGAATCAGACATAATTTATTGGTTTTACCACATCACACCAGATGTGGATCCTGCCAGCGCATCGCCTAGCTAACCAAGTTTTTCTTTTGTTTTCAGGGAAAAATTGCTTTGGCCATGTTCGGTTAACAGTTTTGGGCCTGTTTTGGTCCTGTTTTGGTTTGCTTACATCATTATTTCCCTCATTTCTCTCTCTATCTCTCTCCACTTATTACACCTGCTTACATCATCAAAATTAAACAAAACAAAACAAAACTTGTTAACCGAACAAGGCCTTTGCCACCTTGTAGTTTGAACTGGAAACACACGCAACTTGAACTTTAAAAATCTAGATCGACACTCCTCGTCGTCTGGACTACAGTGCAAATGTTTTTTGTCCCGTACAAACTAACATAGAATGGGACTGTTCAAAAGTACCTCTAAACATGTTTTCCAACAACTAAAATCACTTTACGCCCTCAAATGAAAAATAGATATATGTGCACATAATAAATACAAAAGTAATTGGGTCGAGAGATCAATAGGCATTCAGAAATGAAATCCTGACTCTTGCTTTAACCTGAACTATTGTTTCAGCCTGATATACTGCAGTATTTAGTAGTGGAGTCTGAGTAACCAATGCTTGTGGTGGAATCGGAGCTATGGGAGATTTTGCAGCAAAAGACATGAGGATCAGCAGAACTGGTAATGTAGAGAGAATATGCTCCAATATACTTACGAGCCTAATTTTAGCATACAGAGTCGGCTAAATTGCTGCTTTGAAGAGAAGAACGTGTAGAAGAGTCCTACAGGTTGTGCTGCAAGGAAATAGGTATTTATGAATAGGGTAAGAGTTTTATGCAACTGTAGGTTTTTTAAGTTGAGGGGAGGTATGTGTTTTCAGGGAGAAGTACAAAGGGGCAAAGAATTTTTTGGCCTCCATTTTATTTTTCTCCTTTGCCAACTATCGGGGCCGTGTTGAAAGAACTCAATCCAACAAGTTCAAAGTTTCATGCGACTCATAGAGTTTCAGGTCGAGTAGGTTAGCGTCATCAGTTCACTCTCATGAGCGACGTTAGATATTTGGGCAAGCAAGCATCTGCTCCACAAAATTGGACTCTAAGTCAGGACAGTAACCGAAATGATTCAGTAACCCCCATCCTAAGTAAGAGGCCATGCATGAAGTCCACTAGAATCTTTTAGTGGTATTTTAACTATAGCCAGATAATCCAACCTAATAATCGCAATTTATTGCACCTTGCACCTCAGCTCTCCTTTCTTTTGTAGTTTCTGACCTCCCTATAACCTCCACTCTCTCTCTGGCTCTTTTTCTCTTACGAATTCTTTTTCTTCAGCTTCCATCTTCTCAAACCTCTCTCTTTTCTCCCTCTTTCTGCCTCGTATCAATTACCAGAACCAATTCGACAAATACTCCTCATATCGTATCAACACAATCTAGTTTGTACTCACTGTCTAAGCAGCAACAACAAAGAAAATTTATCAGACAATCTTCGAAAGCAACTCGAAAATTATTCATTATAAGCTCACAAAATAGTCTTCAGATAGCTCCCAAACTGCTCCTCTTACTCGCATGACTGCATCCATACGGATAAATACATCGTTGTAACAGACAAAATACGGACAGAAGCGGGGCGAGGAGAACAGAGACAGATTGGAAGATAAACTACAATAACGGATCAAGCTAAAGAAACTGTAGAGAAAAATGAGGAGCATTGAAAGCAAACATGAATCCAGGAAAAAACATCTTCAAGCACATGAAAAATACAACATTAAGCAGATTTGGTTACTTATGGTCTCACTACATATAACTTGGCATAGCACTACGCTAAAAATGATGACCATGCCTTTAGCTTGCCACATCAATTGAAGGAACCTAGTTACTCACGTGCTATTGCCACCAAAACCTAACCATCATACCCCTTCCTTCCCATTTTGATAGTTCCATATTCCATTTTGGGACGTTCCAAAATACATGTCCACTTTCCAAATCAACCATATAAACTTGATAAAATCCCATTATTACCCTTAAAAAGTGAAGGGCATAAATTGGAAAGTTGAATACTTTTCGTTGCAATCATTGTGCTCCCTTCAAAAGTTAAGGAATCCCCAAATGGGACTATCAAATTGGGATGAAGGGAGTACTTAATCTGGCCCCCAGTCTTGGAAAAAGCTATCAGCTTAATCCAAAAAGAACCTCTGCAACAGGTCCATAAGTTTCTTTTGCAAGAATGATAAAGATCAAAGTCACCTTACAGTTCAGTAAACAGGCTTATGACATTAGTTCCAAACAAATGCTGCTAAGTCCAACCAACCTGCCAGTAGAATCCAAAAGCAGAGCCCTTACATTATCCGTATGCCCTCTAAGCTTCATGGTCTTAGAACCACTTCTTGGGTCCCACACACGCACAACCTGCATGAGAGCCAACATGCTAGGGAAATTATGTTCTATCATACAAACAAACCACGAGAATTCCCAGAATCAATAATAAGAAAAGATCTGAGAGAGACATTTTATAGTCCTATTTCATTGCTGTTACAGGATCTAACTAACCTGAAAAATAAGCTAACCAACAATCAGTATATACCTTCTCGGTTCCACCAGAAACAAGAAGGGTCCCACTATCATTCATTCCCAAAGCATAGACTGACTCCTTATGGCCTTTAGCAGCAACCGGAACATACCCATGAGACTGAGTTGCATGCAAAGATATGTTGTTGCTTGAGCCAATAGTACGAACGCTAGTAATGGCAAGCGAATTCCCCAGACCGCTGATACCATTTGAACAGTCATCTTCTGCTGCATCACTTGTTTTAGAGGTGGGAGCAAGTGCAGCTTCTAGATCCCATATGAAGACCTCTCCACCAAGTCCACCAGAGGCAACAACATTGCTCTATAAGTAATGACGCCGCAAAAGGATCAGAAATTGATGGCATTATGCCTCTCAAATTAACTAAGAAACTGAATTATAGGATTATACTGAAAGGAAGCTTTCATCCGTGCAGTAAACAAGGTCCAACGAGACTTTGACAGAGAAATTACATTTTTCGGGGCTGCAGCAAGGGAAGTAACATAGTCCGAGTGTTGGCGGAGAGTCCTGGTACAAGTTCCGTCAGAAAAGCAATTCCATGCCTGTTGGATCTCAACCAAGAAAATTTTTCAGATCACTGAACGGCAAAATGGATAACCAATCAAATTAATAAGAGTTAACTGTATTGACAAACCTTGAGCGTGGTATCTGAGGAACAGGAAACAAGAGTATTACCACCTGCAATGACAACATCATTGACCTGCACAATTCAACACATTACATTACCAACAATATGTCATGTATGCACCTCAGAAATTAGAAACAGATAAACAGTAAGTCCTGTATCAATCTCAAATTTCAGATTAAAGTGTTTCAGAGGGGAGTCAAAAGTTGAGCCACCCACTAGAAGTTCAAAAGGAGTTAGCTATCCAATACAACGACATACAAGTAATAATGGGACACAAATAAGACTCCATTCAGCTTTTGATATAGAAATAATGATTACGATACGTAATATAATAGTTTTAATGGTTCATGAGGCTTATGCCAGTCATATATTGAACCAAGTGCCAGAAAGGGAAGTACCCAATCCACGTGCGACTCATATGTTTGAGAGCAAGTAGCTCCATCTTCAGCCAACGACCATCTCTTTAATGTGCTATCACGGCTCCCAGTGAAAAGATAGTCGCACCCATCTGCTACTGGTGACTTCAACACAGCCAAACAATTTATGCCTGCACAATGCTGCGAACAAAAAAAATTTAAAAATGAGCAACATGCAAATAATGTAACAGTAATAGACCCCACCATGAACATATCACACACAAAATTATGACATTTGAAAGTCATTCGTCTTAATCTTCAAAACTAAAATGCACAAAAAAAGGGCGGAGAGAAGATTCTCCCCCATATTAGATAAATAAAAGATCACCTTTTCTCCATTTTTTCCTTGCTCTATTTCCAAGTCCCAAATTATTGCGACTCCAGTTTTCCTCTAAATTAATAAACATCTAGGCCAGAAAAAGTGATAAATCCACTCACTGGCACCACTAATAATGGAACTTCTCTTGATACTCAACTTAAGATTCCATTATCCAAATATGATGTAAAGCAAAGTTATACAAGGCAATATTAACATTTAAAAAGGTTTTAAAAGGCAATTAATTCCATCACGATATCTAACATAATACTGCAATTGATACGTTAATGACAGTAATTTGAATGAGGCATCAAAATGCTTAAACATAATACTGCAATTGATTGTTCATAACATATGATATCTAATGCATAGTGACCATCAGACAACTACGCCTACATACGTGAATTGATACAGACGGAACCCCGAATATAACAAAATAGGTTAAGCTACATCAGTATTGGAAAAACCAATAAGACCATGGTACAAGTATTGGTGTACATGAAGTATCACTACTCACACGTGATGAACAGGCAAATTGTTCACATTAGAAAGGTAATCAAAAAAGGAGACTGAGAAAATTAACAAACTCAATCACATCTAGATGGGTAACGAGGGGTGTAGATTGAGGCTACATGAACAAAGTTTACACATCAAGCAAAAATGTTGACCAGTGGAAGTCATCTCAGGAACATAAATGACAAATTTCAGAATTAACCAACTTAAAGCAGCATAAATATCTTTAATGACAGGACCAACACCATGCACCTATTATCATTATCCTTATTTTGTTACACAAAAACAAACAAAATGTATCAAAATTTAAACTAACATATACCAAGCAGCCTAACCTTTGCATCATCAGCATCATTCAACACATACGTCAACCTCTTCTCCTTGCGAGGCCGAACTGAATTGGATGCGTTCCCTGCGCTTCCTACGCGGTGCATTGCAGAAAGCCCTAGACCGTGAATAAGTATACGACAGATGAATGAGTTTAAAGTATGGAGTCACCTAATCATTACTAAGAAGTAATCTCATTAAAGTTGCCATTATGCCTAGAAACACCTAACACCGCCACCTGTTGTCAAAACTAGCTGTTATACTGTTTTGGGAACTTCACTAAAATGGCATGAACAATAACAGAAGAATACGGGCTGTCATAGCACTGCCACAAAATCATGTCTACAATAAAAATCAAGTCCCGATCATGCAAAGTTATATCAATAAATCCATATGACTCATAATATATTCAACAAGAATGTATGACACATTCTGGTACAGAAAGAAGCAATCATTAGACACTCCAATAAGACCTAACAATGCACTAGATGCAATTATTCATAGTTGAATAATTACAACAGTTACAAGACAACAGAGTTCAGTGGTTCATTGCACAGTTTGTACTAAATAAAGCAGGATCCTGATGATGTTAGAACCCAGACAAGAAAGCAGGTTTTTGTGCAACAAAATCTACCAGCAGAACCATCTCCGCTGAACATACACTTACTTTGGAACATTAATACCTAAAAAATGTTTTCTCTTCAAGGACTAATATTTTTGCTCCAAAGAAAAATTACAAAGAATGCCTTTGTGCAACCATTTCATTCAGCTTAGACATCAAGACCAAAATAACAGAATATTTGCCCAAACTCCAAACAAATCCCATACATTTCCAAAAGTGTTTGTTTATCCCTTTTAACTACGGTTCTTTTATTGATAGGTTGGGGCACTACGTCCAGCATAGTTTAACTCTTCATCCATATCAGGTTTCAATTTGCAATTAGAAGGTTATTTGGAAGACAAACAAAAGCAAGTTTAATGACACTGCAGACTCTGCTGCATCCCCTACTAACCTTTAAGAGTTTGCCCAATCCCATAACAGAACTAAGTTAAATCTTTGCTGCATGTTTATTTGAGCACAGAACCTCACTAACTACAGTTCAATATACTTCCCTATTAACAATTCACCTCCCATGAGGTCCATTTAACTATCATCTAATTATCAGAAAATAAGAATGAAGGTTTCCAGACCACCAACGAAAAAAAAGACCAGACAATATTCAAAAAAGATCGTTGGTGGCAGGGGAGGAAGAAACATCCTAGGGTGGAGGAATCAGCAAGAAAACCTTTGTGTCCTCCTTTTCGGAGTCATACTCCTGGGGAAGAAGAGGAGAGAGAGACTGGAAGATCAAAAAAGGGAAGCAAGCTAAGGCCAGAAGGCTTAACAAAATCTTGGGTGAAGCAAAAAGAGGTCAACAAAGAATGCAACTCATGTTAGGACGTGTGGGAGAAGGAAAGGAAGATCTGCAAGGAAGTTGAAGAATTTTTCAGCACCATTATTTAGGTTTGGACTTTGGAGTGAAGTAGGGCACAGGAGGGATCTGTTAAACCATTGAGTTCTCATTCAGGCTTAGCTTAACAAAATCTAGGGTGAAGCAAAAAGAGGTCAACAAAGAATGCAACTCATGTTAGGACATGTGGGAGAAGCAAAGCAAGATCTGCAAGGAAGTTGAAGTATTTTTTCAGCACCATTATTTACGTTTGGAGTGAAGTAGGGCACAGGAGGGATCTGTTGAACCAATGAGTTCTCATTCAGGCTTATTCTTTTGGGCGTCAAAGAAGGTTTGAGCTGTATTTAGGCGTGCTTTTTAAATTGGTAGGGCACCTTGGCATTATTAATGAACTTTATATTAACTTGATGAGGAAAACAAGCATAAAGCAAGTTCTTCAGCAGATGTACTTCCTTCAGAAGCTCAATAGAAACCTGTTCTTCATTGAGTTGAACAGCTATCAATGAATGCACGGCCATTAATTTCTAACTGCAATATGCTGTAGATGCCCGCATGGATTCCACCCCAGAAGAGTTATGGGAGATTATGCCGCCTTTCATACTTTACACTGGGACACCATGTCCAACCAAATATATCCTGCCTAACCTTGGCCAAAAGCAAATGCAACACAAGGTGTCATGGACCGTGGACTGATCCGGGATGCCCAGCTCGTGGTTGCAGGTGAACCCCTTATAATTTTCCAAGCAACCTACACTTGCATAAGTGTGTATACTTGCACCTATATATTGAGGTGAAAACAAAGTGTACAAGCATTGTAAGGTTGTGTGGAGTTTCTAGTCACATAATTAGCTCTGATAGGAAGCCACTGCTTCAGTCCCCTGCCGCCGGAAAAATGCTAAAAAAAACAAGGGCCCTAAATTTTATATACATATTATATTTATATATACCACTACTCAAATATGTTTTGAAGCACCCAAATTACTAATGGAAAACAATAACAGAAAGACAACCGGAGAGAGAGGTACCTGTATCGTTGCCGGAGCCGCCGATCGTTTCCGGAGCTGCTGACTTTTGATCGATTTAAGATAGAGAATTTGGAGTGGTTCTGATTCTGATCAATTAGCAATTTAGGGCAGAGAGTAAGAGAGAAGACCAAACAGAGAGAGAGAGAGAGAGAGAGAGAGAGAGAGAGAGAGAGAGATACCAGTTATCGTTGTCGGAGCTGGACTTTGTTCGATTTTAAGATTATGGAATGGTTCCTGATTCTGATCGAGTAATTTAGGGCTTACTTTTGCTACACGAAGGTTACCCCATAACTTGTAAATATTGTAGATTCACCCCAAAAATCATTTACAGATTTTATTATTAACCCTTGCTCTAGATCAGACGTGTTTTATAAATTTCTAGCCCAAAAATGGACTCCTCTCTGTGCGGAAGGCAATTACTTTTAAGTGGGTGAAAATTTATTAGCAAGTGGGTGAAAATTTATTAGCATCTTCTATATATCCATTTATTTAGTTTACCATTCCTTTAAAAGCAAGTTCATCATGCTAAATGTAAAATGGTTATGGACATTGTCATAATTTTGTAATAAGAAGTGCTTTGTTGACAAATTTTATCATTAAGTCTCTAGTGCTTAGTTCTATTTTAGAACCAAACAAATCCAAATATTAACCGTCTTCCTCTGCCTCAACCCGAATTGGTGGACTATTTTTTGGTAATTGACTCCCCAATAATTGGTAGACTAATTTTTAAAATTTAGAGAGATGGTGGACAAGAAAAAAAATTGGTAGGGAGTAAGTTTTACACACATTGATAGTTAAAATATGATTTTACAAACAATGGTTGTGGAAAATAAAATTGCCGTTGTGTGGAAAAAATAGTCTTTCTGGAAAAATAATTGTTACCTCTTTATTTAGGTTTATTTAAATAGCTATACCAAGGATTTTATTAATTAGAATGATGACATGGCTTATAGCCATGTAGAACCAAACAATTTTAGAACCATTTTTGCCTTCTCATTGGAGCTCTAAGTTATTCTTTGGTTCCAAATTATGAGTATAGTACCAATTTTGGCAATCATTGAACTTGCTCTAATGTAAAAGAGATTAGGGTAGTATACCACAACCAATGTTCCCTTGGTGGATACGGTAACTTTTATCTAGTGACTAGTCGAAGGTGAACATAATTGTTGTGTGCTCTGAATGTCCATGGTATGCTCGAAATAAGTGAAATGACTAGTTGAAGGTGAACATAATATTAGGGCCTGCCCAGGCCCAAGAGGCCTGGGCCTAGGGCATCCAAAAAACTCTAAAAAATAAGGGCACTCCAATGATTTTTAGTAATATGATTCAGTAGGGATCTTTTCTAGCCCAAAAAGAATAATAAAAAGGCCCAACGTGACCTTTAGGCCCAAACTAAAATTGACCTCCTGATCCAAACAAAAAAAAAAAAAGTTTTAAACTCGGCACACTCAAAAACAGAGAAGGGAAAGTAGAAAACACCCAAATTTTATTTTAATGCTTTTCTAGAATTCCATTACATCAATCTAGGCTATCATTAGTATTAAAATACCCAAATTTATAAATTAACTACCATAAAAAGTGCAACGAAACAACCAAAAATATTGAACAACAAAAAAAAAAACACAAATATTAATCGAGAAAGAATTCCAAGCTATACTGGGGAGGAATGACCAAATTTTGCCTGAGATAATAATTGACCTTATGAACTCCCGACTAAAAGAATGCAAAGATAACAAATGGGAGTAGGACCATTTATTTTTTGTTTTTCCAAAATGATGATAGCTTTAATGATAGGAACACAAATATATAAGATAATCACTTAGAGAGTGATAATGGGAGAGAATTGTTTGGGGAGTTGAAATTCTTGAAAGAAGGTTTTCCAAGGGGAGTGAAGAAACCTATTGAAGTGCTTAATTTTATCCAACATATGGAGGATATTTTCATAAATTCATGGAATGCGTATAGAGTGCTTTTGATTATACCGGTTACCGTTGCTGCGGAAGAAACAAGCTTTTCAAAGTTGAAATTCATCAAATCTTACCTTCGATCAACCATGTCACGGGGAAGACTAATGGGTTATCCATGTTATTGATGGGAAATAGCTTCGTGAAAGAGGTGGATTATACAAGTGCAATTAATACTTTTGCTTCTAAAAATGCAACACAAGTAATATTCAAGTGCTACTCATGTGTTTTCGAGATAAAATGTATTTGGAGATTTTGTATTTTGCGTTCTTATAGATGACTAGTAGAACTTTATATTATTTTGGCTTTTCGTGTTGTGATTGTTGCTATTTAAGTGTTGTACACTTAGGGCACAATTTTTACACTAGGCCTTGGGCATTCCAAACCCTTGGGCCGGCCCTGCATAATATGCTCTGGATGTCCATGATATGCTTGATGTGCAATGACTATTTTAGTGTGTATTGGCTTTCCATAGCCTATGCGTACTAATAAATGAGACCTTCCACAAATTATTTTATTTGCAATAAGTCAATGGAAAGTGACTTATTGAGTTGATGTAATATGTATTGTGAGAGAATAACTTGTCTCATAAAGAGCAATAAGTCAGTTTTGTGAAACAAGATCTTAGTTCCCTCACAAGATCTTAGTTCCTGTTTCTTATCACTTATGTTAGATTTTTTTATTATTTTCTTTAAAAATTTAATATAAGTTGAAAATATATTTGGTGTAACATTTTATAAGCTTAAATATAAGTTCAAATTGTTTGGTTAATTAAGTTATAGAATAGCTTATTATCTATTGAATGTCTAAATTCATTTTAATGATTATGTTTAGGTACTTTGAGATAGGAGTTTTTTGGTCCATTCGTAACTTTGTCAGCTTCAAATAAGCATAAAAAAAAAAGCTACAAATTGGAGCTTAAATTAACATCACTCTTTAATCAAATAAGGTTACTTGAGGGTTTTGAATTAGCCCCTCCTGATCGTATTTCCCCCTAGATGAAAGAAAAGATAGTCAATCTGTCTTTTCAAAGCTATCGCTCCAATAAAAAATATATTATTGTGATAGGCCCTGTTTTTTTTTAATTTTGGGTAAACTGTGATAGGCCCTGTTCCGGGTAAAAAATATAGGGAAATCACCTCCTAGTCTTTCCCCAAACCTTCCTAAGAAAGATGTTTACTTCTTAAAATATATCCTATATACATATGTGGAAAAAAGGGAAGGGGGCAGATTTATATCCCGATGGGAAGAAGAGTAACAATACAGTTTATAATGCTAGAGCAACTGGTATAGTAAGCAAAATCCTACGAGGAAAAGAAAAAATAAGTATCTACAATTGCTATCACACTCTTCATTAATTTTATTAAGCAAATAAGATAAATAAATCAACTTTATAATAAGGTTGTGTTTGGATGACCGAAATCTTGAGTAGGAATAGGAATATGATTACCAAGAATCAAATTCCAAAGAATTTTCTTGGGTAAGAAGAGGAATATGATTACTGAGAATCGAATTCCTAGGAATTTGATACATGGAGGAATGACATTTCGGTGTTTGGATTAATTCAGTGACCTTACGTGGGAAACAATTATTTTGGAAATTTAGTAAACTCAACATTTCTTTTTCTTAATGAATGAGCCAGGAATCTGAGATACCCATGGGGTAAGGAAGGGATCAGAGTCCCACTCAATCTAGGAATGTGGTTCCTGGTTGAATTTGTCATCGGGAATCACATTTCTATTCCTATCTCAGCCAAACGTAGGAATCAAAATAGCCTGGCATCACATTCCTGTTCCTGTTTATTCCAAACGTTAGAATCATGGGTAGAAGGCATCACATTCTCATTCCTCCTTGAGATCACTGCTATCCAAACACAGCCTAACGTTTGGAATAAACAGGAACATGAATGTGATGCCAGGCTATTCTGATTCCTATGTTTGGCTGAGACAGGAATAGGAATGTGATTCCCGATGACAAATTCAACCAGGAATCACATTCCTAGATTGAGTGGGAATCTGATCCCTTCCTTACCCCATGGGTATCTCAGATTCCTAGCTCATTCATTAAGAAAAAGAAATGTTAAGTTTAATAAATTTCCAAAATAATTGCTTCCCACGTAAGATCACTGAATTAATCCAAACACCGAAATGTCATTCCTCCATGTATCAAATTCCTAGGAATTCGATTCTCAGTAATCATATTCCTCTTCTTACCCAAGAAAATTCCTGGGAATTTGATTCTTGGTAATCATATTCCTATTCCTACTCAAGATTTCGGTCATCCAAACACAGCCTTAGAATCATGGGTAGAAGGCATCACATTCCCATTCCTCCTTGAGATCACTGCTATCCAAACACAACCTAAGTGATAATAAACGGGAACTTCAAGTTGCATGGCATTGAGCACAACAAAATAGTAGTAGGCCATATAAAGCTTCAGCAATAAAAATAGCACCAACAACAATGGTAAATCCAACAACAGACTGCCGGCAATGGTCATCAATTATCAAAATCAAATACTCCCTAAGTTGTGTCAACTACTATTCTCACATATCGTGTAAGAATAGGTATCACTCAAAATATCATACCTAAAACATACTTCCTCCGTCCCGAATTATTTGTGCTTGCGCCCTGGGATTGTATTCCAATATGATTTCCCCAAGCGTAGGGTTTAGGTCGGCGGTAGCATGATACCGGTAAGTCCGGGTCGATTCCACAGAGACCGAATGCGCAGCGCGTGATGGTTGACTTGCGAATGACGATTTTAGCCTTAAAGCGGCAAACTTGGCTTTTGATTTGGGGGTGGAATTCACTTAACTCCGTGAATGACGCGAGACTAAAAAGACTAATTAAAACAAGGCTAAGTCAAGGGGTTCACAACACCCATGCCTTAGGCCGATTCGTTCTCCTCTAAGATAACCGGCTCGGGGCCGTCGTTAAACGACCCCGAACGGAAGATTTGGTAATTAAACTAGTTTGATAAGAAATGGTGTTTCTCAAAGAGTAGGATTCTTGTGCCATTTATACAAACATTTTGATTGGCATCGCCCTAAGCATCACACGTGCCAAGTGGTCAAGCCCTTGGCTACGTGTGATCGAAGAGATTAACAAATCCAAATTTTGATACATAAAATTAATCCTAACTCTTTGATTAACAGGCAATGTTTGCATTACATCGAGGAGAGTGAATGAACCTAAGTCACGGGGTGCTAATCACCCCATGACCGAGCCTAAAACGACTACTCAATCATAACTAAGAAAGACATGCCTAATTTTGCAAAGGAAATAAAGAACATGACATATAACTTAATAAATTGATTTTTAAGGTGTATCCTAGATTTGCCTACCACATTAGTACTTGAGAAATTAACAAACAAGATTTAGAACTAGGATTAACTAAGGAAAAAGCTAGAGAAACATGAAAATTAAATACTTGAGAGAATTGAAAATAAACTACATATATTGAAAGAGCTAACCACAAGGAACAAGTTTAATTACCGATAAAACTACGGGAGAAGAAGGCTTACGGGAGATTTCTAGAGAGATAAAGCTCCAAAGGCCTCCAATGGAGAGCAAAATAAAAACTAGAAAAATGAAAGAGTAAAAAGTGAGAGAGAAGGAGAGAGGAGAGGACCCAATATAGTCTTCCACTTCTCTCTCTTACAAATATCCATAAAGCTCTCACAACAACCATAAACTTGCCATTAATAGAAAGTGAATAAAGTGCAAAAAAAATGGTTCGGAGCATTTCTGGACCGGTCCAGAATAATTCCGGATCGGTCCGGAATCGTCTAGAAAACTTTGGGCAAATCTGGATCGGTCTAGAATAATTCCGGATCGGTCCGGAATCGTCTGGAAAACTTTGGGCAAATCTGGATCGGTCCAGAATAATTCCGGATCGGTCCGGAATTATCTTGACTTGAATTTGACCTCTTTGATCACTCCCATTGGATTGCGTGCCTCCGGACTTCCTCCAAAACACTTAAATGAGTTGTGCGACCCTCGGGGGAGGTGCTCCTTCACTCTCGGATACCACCGGGAGTCCATTGGCTAGACTTGGTTACTTTTCGAATTCCCGGGCCTTAGCCGAATCGTCATTCCTTCGCTCTTGAGGCCCGGTGTTGACGTGCCGGCCCTCGATAACTTGGCACGATTTCCAATGCGCTCAAAACACGCTTATTTAGCGTGTTAAACCTGTAACTATCAAAAACACCACTACACGCATATCAACCAAATAAAGCGCGAAATCGCGTGTGTACGTGGAATAAATGAGCGAGATAAGCCCCGATTATCTACAAAATTGGGGACTTATCAATTTGCCATGTCCAAAAAATAGTACAATTTTCGAATAAAAACATAAAGTGCTTTCATGTATTTTTGTAATTAATTTACGCAAATTAAAGTAATTCTTGAGTTGTTCAATATAGGGTGCAAAACAATCTCAAAAACTATGTACGAATGTGATCTATTTTTTTATCACAAAATTGCGCGACTCTTCATATGGGTCCAACAATTTGGGATAGATTAATGATCTAATTAAAAAAGCATAATACACATGTGAGGATCTGAAAAGTATAATCAAATCTTTCGCAGGAGTTTGAAGTATCCCTTTGGAAATTATCCTATCAAAATATCTCACAATTAGTATGTGAGGATCTAATTTAGTTGAAAATTTGTTGATAACGCATCCAATGCAACACAACTCAGTATACAAACTCCACACTCCACAGTAACACATGATAATAGATTTGCAGAGAATATACCTCCTTAGGATAGTAAACTTGTGAGAGGAGATGCAAGTGGAGTGATAGCCAAGATTGGGATCAAACTCAACTAACAATACTGATTTTCGCTCAGCACCAAAAAAAAAAAAAAAACCCTTTGTGAGAGGAGTTAGACAGTTCTAGACCAAAAGTCTACAAAATCACCTTCCAACGGTATAAATATTGAGTCCACTAGTGATTCAGGTACCAATGTCAAATAAAAGGAATTGTAGGACAAGGTATACAACACTAAAAAAATGCGGTTTTATATTAATTAAAGGAAAAGGATTTGACAACGGAAACCCTTTTCTAGTGAGAGAGTGTCCCCCTTCTCTCTAAAAAATAAACCCTAACCTCTACAATTTTTCCAGGGGGGGTGGTTAGCCGCCGCCTCCTCCTCTCCACCCCTAACCCCTTCTCTCTCCTCTCTAGCCTCATCTCTCTAGTTCCTAATCCGATCCCATCCGGCTTCCATTCTCTTCCTCCATTTCTGTTGCACTCCTTCCGCAGTTCGATCTCCATCTTCTTCTTCCGGTCATACGCGGTCAGATATGGTGTATCTCGGAGCTTGTGGCCTAGTATGGAGGTTCTCAGGCGAATAAGTCACCGGACCCGCCGTCGGCGGCTATGGTGACATTCTTTTCCAGCCGAAGGGCTTTTATTTTATTTTCAATTTTATTTTTTGTTTTTAGTTTAGTTGTTTACCCCTTTTATAGGTGGTTTATTAGCTCCTTTTCGGGTGCTTGTTCTTCAATTTTATCCAGTGCTTTGTGGTAGGGTTTGAGCTATTTTTCCTCGGGATCTCTACTAGTAGATCGTGGACAGGTTCCTAGCCCAGCTTGTTGTTGGTCTACCTCAGGCAGGGGTGCCACCGTCTAGATTTTGATAGTTTTGGTTCATTCCTGTTGTTTTTGATGAAATTTGTATTGCCTCAGGCATTTTCCTATATGGAATTGACTTGACACTTTAAAAAATAATAATAATAATAAAAAGATTTGTTGTGTTGGGCTATAGACTAATCACTACCGTATAAGAGAGAGAATTGGTGAAATTGAAGGCTTGTCACATTTGGTCCAATTTTTTAATTTTGCCCTTGTCAATTTTTGGCTTGATTTTTACAACTTTGCTCCTCAATTGGAAGGGATATAGGTCTAGGGCTCTTGACATACTTTCTTTTTACCCTCTCTTTTTCATGTACTTTCGTATGGTATAAATAATTGTGCAGGGCTCATTTCAGAGTGTCACAGAAATAATCTAAGCCGTCTAATAATTTTACAGAACACCATCTAAATTATATAATTGTAAACAATCAATCTAATTTTCAGAACTTTCATTCGTAATTTAGAATCCTGAATACTGAAAACTGAATGAATTTTGAAAAAAATAAAAATAAAATGATCGTGTACTTGGTATTCCTGTGATCTGAATTGCAAGTATTATGGGGCTTACACCCAACTACCGGCAAAAACAACATTCATATTTAAAGTCACGGGCACGACACTCATGTATAGCGCAAGTTCTACTAAAGGCTTAAAACATACATATTAAAAAATAATTAGGATCCTAAAATCGTTATAAAAAGAAAATTAAGTAAAAATGAGAAAATTTGTAATTCACTTGAATTAAACGGGGGAAAGCAAGCGAGGCACCTTGTTTCCCTCGGTATGATTTCTACGATAAGAAATTGGTGTAAAGTCCATTACACCTGTTTGTACCATGAGTCCACTGGTCTTTCATGTAAGGTGTCGGACCCATTTATCTTGTAAGGTGTGTAGTCCAGTTGCAGTTTTTAGTAAGACAAAATTGCCCTTTTTTTAATTTTCAAATCTTGTTTTCCCCCTTTCTCGGGGAGAGAGAGAGAGAGAGAGAGAGAGAGAGAGAGAGAGAGAGAGAGAGAGAGAGAGAGAGAGAGAGAGAGAGAGACTCTTCTTCTCCATCTACAGCAGCTAGCTCGCAAGTGTTAGCCTTCTTCTCTGATGATACCTCGGTCTTCTCTCCCTCAGATCTGAACGCGGTGCCGCTCTCCCTCTTCGCCATCTGCAGAATCTCATTGGTGGCCACATGTATTATGTCGTCTTCTCTTGCTTGGATCAGAAGCAAGTGATGGCACCGACGACTTTTCAAGCTGTCTCGAAGCTGAGGTCTTGCACCGGCGATTTCGGAAAAATCTCGACCGAGACTATGCTGAGGATGATTGCAACCGATACAGTGCACTGTGCCTCTTATCTCACGATCTACATCTACGCCTCTTACTCTTGACGTATCATGATATGCGACTCATTCTCGTCCATGGAGCGCTCTCTCTTCCTCTCTCCGGCGATAAGTGTCCTCCGTTTTCAATCAAAGTTTGGTAACTATGAGGAATGGGGTAATATGCATACGATGGAAGCAGATCAAGTCAGGTATACATGGAAGAAGAAATCAACAACGAAATCACAGAAGAAGTCGATTAGGGTTGAACTTCTGGGGATGAAATTGACCAGAACTGAAGTTCTCGAAATCTATTAGGGTTGCAGGCCTCGAAATTGAAGAAGAAATCGATTTCTCTTTGGATTTGAAGGGTTTGGATTTTGTATGTCATTGTATATTGAAATATAGCAGATTTCTTTGTTTGCTTTGTATCTCAAAGTTTAGAGCAGATCTCTTGAGAGCAATTTTGTTCACCCTTTCCTAAAGAGGGTGAATGTTACCCTCCTATCTCCGGTGCTGACATCGATGATCGGATCCGTTCATTTTGTTCAAAATGCTTTTTTAGGTGGGCATGCAAAAATTCAGCTAAATCGGACGTCGGAAAGTTGTTGATTTTTGAGATCCAAAACCCAGATTTTTGAGCTCCAAAACCCAGACATTTTGAGCTAAAAAATCAACAACTTTTTGACGTCCGATTTAGCTGAATTTTTGCATGGCCACCTAAAAAAGCATTCTGAACAAAATGAACGGATCCGATCATTGATGTCGGCACCGGAGATAGGAGGTTAACGTTCACCCTCTTTAGTGAGGGTGAACAAAATTGCTCTCAGATCTCTTTATGTATCAAAATTTTATTCGATTTTTTTAGTTTAGAAAATTAGAGCTTTTGTTATTTTATGTATTTATGTTCTTGTGACAGGGACTGATGGTTTTCTCACCCTTTTTTGTTTTTCAATAAACATTGTACAAAATGGGTCTTTTTTGTTTTGTTTTCATTTCTAGGTTTTAGATTTGGGCAGTCTTTGTATTGTAAATATTGGTGTGGATTCTGAATCCTCTTTCAATAGAACTTGTTTGAAGGATCGATTAGATTCTGTTTACACCCAAATTTGGCACAAAGTCCTGACTAGGGCTAGAAGGCTTGGTTTACGCTTAGTGGGCCATAATTTGAAAAGGCCTGCGAATGGCCATGGCCCATGAGCCCCAATTGGTTAATCCATCTGTCGTATTCTGGTTCAGCCTTTGGCCATAGTCGGTTTGGGAAATCCCTATGATATTCCTTCTAGTTGGGTTCAATTGAAGAGAATGGAAGAGGAGTTTCTGAGTAAGGATGGTAAGGTTTGAGGGATTCAGGAGGATATTCTTCAATTGCGGGCCCTAACGCCATTTTTGATCGAGAAACAGGGATCTCGATCATCGTATCCTCAAGGATGGTAACCTCCTCTTCGTCATCAATGAGCTTCTTGACATGAGAGGCAATGTTTGGTCTCCGTTTTGGATGACAACGCAGCTTTTTTGAAGCCATGGATGAATGCAAACTCATTGAACAGTGATTTAGGGTTTTTAGAGAGGAAGAGTTGAGGTCGAAGAAGAATAGGACTAAAACCTTTAAGGAGAGAGAGAGAGAGAGAGAGAGAGAGAGAGAGAGAGAGAATGGGAGTGCTGTGATTTTGGATAAGTGAGTGGGGTTTTAATCACTGTTTAAAGCCCTTAATGAGTGATTTGCACTGATTGTACTTCCTCGGGGTTCCCGTTTCCCGTTGGACACCTTCAATGCTCATCATTTCATGATGGTGCGGTTAGGGTTTTGACATGTGGCATCCTAAGAGGCCTGGGCTTAGTAATGGCGCATGAAGGAGGCTTTTAATGCTCGCCATTTGTCCGTTACAATGATGAAAGGACACAGGACCCCTTTCCAAGCCAAATTTTTTAAGGTTTTTTCACGCCTCAAGTCTGTTAGAATTAAGGCGCGAGGGGGCAATGTTTACACCCAAATTTGGCACCAAGTCCTGACTAGGCCTAGAAGGCTTGGTTTAGGTTTAGTGGGCCAGAATTTGAAAAGGCATGCGAATGGCCATGGCCCATGAGCCCCAATTGGTTAATCTAAAGGGTCAAAACGTGTAAATATTTGTTTTTGGGCCCAAACCACGGGGTTAGGGCTGAGATGATTTTTGAACTATGTAAAGGCCATTTTTTGGGCCTAAAAACGGTTATTGAAGTGGGGAAATGAAAATAACCCATAAGTAATTATCTCCTAGGTAAGAGGAAGATAATTATTGAGTAATTTTTGATAAAAAAAAGATTAAATTCATTAGCAAGATAATAGGGGAACGGTTATGCCACATGGCATGAGGCCATGGCTTCTTTGAAGGGCCATGATCCCACCTCCCTTGAAAGTAGGAGGCTAGTTAGTTGATCATCAGGCCTTCTTGCCATCGAAATAGGGCTAGGATTCCTTATAACCGTTGGTAACTGCCACGAGTGTGAAGAAGAACGAAGACATGGGACACATGGCAGCACTAGAATAAGGGAGGAAATTAAGGAGGCCACGTGTTAGCATCTCGGCCAAAGATGGAATTTGCGCCAAAACTCGATATTCTCAATGTGAGGCCTATAAATAAAAGAACCCAAGGTGAAAAATGGGTTCCACAGCCATCAACCTTATGGTTAAATCAAATCCAAGTCTCTCGACTTACACTCAAAGTCCTCAACCTGTTGCAGCCATTCAACCCCGTTGAAGCCTTCAACACCATTGAACTCTTTTGCTTCCAGTCATTCAACAAGCTTAGCTTAAGTCTTAGCCTTGTTTTTGACATCTTGTACCCCACTTTTGTTAATTGTTATTAATAAAAGTTGGTTTTTACTTTATCTCATTGCTCGTAATTTTCCACAACAGTTGGGAAATTATTAAGTCCCCGCTCGTAGGCAAACCACGAACCGAATTGCAACTCTACCCTTTGAGGGTTGCACGCAATCGCACTAACGAAGTCAAAAAAGGTCACCAAGGCCTCCATCACACTTGGACTGTAACGGACAGTCCTGGCACGCCCATCTCACAAACCACACTAGGCGCTTGTGGTTTCTTCGGTGTTTCTACGCGCAAACAGATTCTAATGTCACACCCTCGATTTTCAACATAAAATAAATAAACTTTTTCTCAATAGAACATTGTAACAAACTTTACATGTTTGTCCGAAGGTCACCTCACTATATTCCATATTCATAATAAATGACAAATCTAAGTTTGGCACCTGTGTCCCATATGCTGACATACTTGCTTACCATCTTATGAAAAGAAGCCGAAAGACATAACTAAAGCTACCAAACCAATCAAAGTTTGCACATTTCCACAATTATTATGCAAAACATTTGGGACATGTCCCCTCTGGAGACGAAAAATTATTTTATTGGGACTAATTTGCAATCAATCAGGAAGATATTGATTGCAAATTTGCAATATGGGGGAACTTCCCCTCAGGCACCATCTGTTTCGATTTAAGCCAAAAGCAAAACTAACAAAAGCGAGGCTATGGTTGGGTGTAAGCCTTAAATGTTATGAAATAGTAGCCTATGCTCATAGTGGGTATTTGTATGCTTAATTGTAATAATAGTACAGGATCCATCGGCCTTTTGGTTCCAAAATCCAACGCAAGCAAAATTTAGCATTCGATGCATATTCCATTTCAACCACCAAATATGCAAAAATAACAAATGCAAGATTTAACAAAAGATAGGCCATCGTTGTGCTTACAAGATACGACATGAGCAACCTATACCCGGTGTATGCTTAAACCTATTTACCAGCTGAATACAGGAAAATGATAATTGAGTAATTACCAAAATAGTGTGCCCCTAAAAAAAGAAGAAGAAAGGTGTGCTCCTAAAAGTACATCAACTCCCCATTGGTCTAACTCTTCCACAACCCTTGAGTTAGGTGTGTACATAGATAAATCACCGAACACAATCAAAGAGAGAGAAAAAGAAAAACTACCATCATCAGCCAAAAAAACAAATGACAAAGATGAGTTCAAAGCCAGTTATCTACAAACATATGCCTCTCTTTTTGTGATTGCTTAACCAAAGATACACATTGCCCGAACCATTAAAAGATTACAGCCTAGAACAACCCAAAAAGCTAGCAATTTTTTAGGTCGAGCAAATTAACGGTCACTCTAGTTATAGACAGGCTCGACCCTAGGGTTGCTTGGGCAACCCACCTGGGCCAAGGCCAAAAAAAAAAAATCGTAAGCCCAAAAAAAAAAAAAATTTATTCTCAGCCCAAAGGTTTATATGGAGGGCAAGTGGGCAACCATAGGATTTAAAAAATTATTCTCAGCCCAAAGGTTATCGAAAAGGCCCGATAACCCATTACCCATTACAAATCATCAGAATCTAAAAACTTTGTCCCGATCGAGAAAAAAAAGAAAGGGTTTCCCCTCTCTTTCAAACTTTGAAAGGGTTTCCCCTAGTTTTTCCCAATTTCGGTTTGGGTGGAATGAATTCCTCTCTCTCTCTCTCTCTCTCTCTCTCTGTGTGTGTGAGTGGAACTGTGGAAATCTCAAGGTCGCACTATGCAGGCAGCAGGCTTGCCGCACACGACTACACGAGGTGGGTTTTGGTTGGCAACAAATTAAAATACTACTTGGAACTGTGGATTCTTGAAAGGGGTAATATTCTATCCAGTACTCTCACTTATTTAACTGTTAGACGCATAAAAAATTGTTGGCTCTAGCCCCTAAATCTAGTGCAGTTTGATGAAGGCATTTTTATAAGTGTTAAGTGTACTGTACAAAATCAGATAGTTGTATTCAAATTTTAATGTTTTATGTATTATTTTATATATATTTGTATTTTATGGATTGACTATTGAGTAAGGATGTGTTATGTGTAGATTAAGTGGGTTGGCAATGATTTCAATTGAAAATGAGTTCTTAGATAAGTTCAACTATGATAACTTAATTGAACAATTTGCTTCAAAAAATGCAAGGAGAAGTTGTTTTCTTTGAATCGGGTCGTGCTAATCATAAAGCACCATAACCGATTAACTGGGGTTATATTTTGGTTTTCATTTTTTTGATGTAATTGAAGCTAAAAGAAAAATGTAACCTTGAATTTATTTTGCCTTTTAACTTGTATGGTTTTTTTTTTTTTTTTTTTAACTTAATAGTAAGTGGGCAACCAACTCTGAGTCGTTCTAGGGCAATCTAAATGTTTGGGCCGGCCCTGGTTATAGAACGACAAAGCATAGACGGCTAACTAGTGCTAGTTCTCAAGTAAATGCGCCTTTAATAGCGAAAGGTTTTTTTTATCTTCATACCAAGTCTCAGTTACTCCAATGCACTAGTAGTTCTAAAAAAAATCCAAATACCATTTCCTAAGGAAACGTTTTATAAAAACACCATTGCCAGAGAACCCATTTATAAAAAAAACGTTTCACTGCCTTTTTCTTTTCTTTTTTATTTTTCACTTTTCAATAATTGGATTTTCACATGAGCAAAAAATCCTAACAGTTCGGATATAATGCAGTCTCAAAATCGCCATGAAACAAACTTATTCTCTTTCTTCTTAGTTTCAGCAAATCTGATATGCAAGTAAGGGAAAAAAAATGAAGACACCCTGAACCAATTATCAGAATAAACCCCATAAGTAGACATGAACCAAGAGCAGGAAAACAGAGAGCTAACAGAGGGCTAAAAATCAACCATGTACATTTGAAAGAAAAGTACTGCAGTGTTAAAACAGTGACAATGAAGAAATACACACAACAATATATAAGCTACGGTGCGGGATTTGTCATTCGAGATCGAATTTCGACGATCCGAACCGTAAGATGTGTTTAAAATGCATTTTTAAGGTCCAATGCGAGGATTCATCCAAAAAAAAAAAAACCCAGAAGGGCTTGATCCGAGCAGTTTTTAATAAAAATGTACATATACACATTTTATCGAAAATGGCTCGGATCAAGCCTTTCAGGGTATTTTTTTTTTACTAATCCTCGCGTTGGACCTTAAAAATACGTTTTAAACACATCTAACGGTTCGGATCGTCGAAATTAGACGCCAAACAAAAAATCCCGCACCGTAAAAAGTAAGGGAGCCCTTATTGGATATTTGTTGTATATATATAACTACTAAACCAAAGCTTACTCGGGGGTTCTTTCTCACTCGATGAAACCTCCTCTACTTACCTTCAAAAGAAATCAAACACCTAATTAGTTGATTAATAGATAACCTCTACCTAGCCAACAGTTACAATATCTTGCCTTTGACCCTTACTTTATCGATCGACGATCCACAACCATGAACCGATGGATGCTTGATAAAGGTCCTTTCCACCGATCATGGGAACTCACTGATAAGTTTGGGAGCTTATACAAAATTTTACACAACTAAAGGACTCAAGTGTAACCAAGGGCTTGTAGCCCAGCGGTTATCTCTTGGTTCTCTCACATGGGAGACAAGAGTTCGAGCCTCAGTAGAGGTATTTGGGATTTAAGGCTATGGATAGCTTCTAGTCTTCTAGACCCCTTATCGACTAACTCACTAACTCCCCGCTAACCCTCCACCAATGTATATCGAATGGCAAAAAAAAAAAAAAAAAAAAGGACTCAGGTGTAATTTTGCTCTTGTAATTCTATTACCAGTTTGTTGCTTGTTTGTTTCAGTTGCAAAAGTAGTGGCAGGGTAGCATAGGAGGTGTGAATTGTATTAGCTCGCTCTCCACTTCTCTCTCTACTTCTCTCCTATTCTTTCTTCTTCTTCTTCTTCTTCTTCTTCTTCTTCCCATCTGTAACTCTCTCATGTAATCAATTCACCATTGGTTGAATACAAAAGATCCCATTTTCGATTAGATTTTCATTTCTCAAATTAGGAAAATTGCTTTGAGTTTATCGGTGGTATCAGAGCCCATGATTCTTGGCTGTGGAAAATCATGGTAGAGAACACACAATCTTAAGAAATGAAGCGTATGGAGGATTCAATTCGACGAAATGCAGAAAAGACCACGCGACATGCAAAAGCCTTGGAGGAGATTAAAAACTCAATTGAAGGACTCACCCAGTTGATTTTTTTTTTTTTGATCCGAACTCACCTAGTTGATTACTACACTAAATTCGAAGTATGAGGGTCTGTCTGAAAAGGTAACCTCTTCTTCATCCTCACCATCGCACCAACAACCTCCACTCTTGACAAATCCTCATCTGAATCCTAGGGTTTTTCAGCCAAAGTTGGATTTTCCCAATTTTTTTGGGGAAGAACCCGAATCTTGGATTTATAAATGCGAGAATTTTTTTTTGAATTAAATGCCATTGAGGAATCACAAAAGTTGCGTCTGGCATCTTTACACTTAGAAGATAAGGCCATGAACCGGTATAGGTGGTTTGAGAAATCCCACACACTCCGCACTTGGCAAAATTTTTCTAGGGTTTTGTTGCTATGATTTGGGAGTAATGCTTACGAAGATTCTGTGGGTCAACTCACCAAATTACGATAGTGGAGTTCAGTCAAACTGTATCAAGAAAAGTTTGAGGAATTGGCAAACAAAACTAATGGGTTGACTGAGGAGTTTTTCATTAGTTGCTTTATAAGTGGTCTCAAAGAAGAAGACTTGGCAGGGGTAAAAATGTTTCAACCAAGGACTATTGCCCAAGCTATGGGGCTGGCAAGGTTACAAGAAGAAACCATAGAAGCCCTAGTCAGGAAGAACAAGGCTTCACAGGTCCCTCCTAAATATGTGCCAGCCAATAAGATGACTAATACTAGTAACAAGATCCTAGAATTGGGTGCTTTAGTAAGGAAGATGACACAAAGAGACTTTGAAGATAAAAGATCCAAAGTATTGTGCTTCGGATGTGATGAAAAATACTTTCGGGGACATGTTTGCAAGAAAAAACAACTGTTTATGTTGGAAGTTGAGGAAGAGGATGAAGCTTTTGAAGAAGCACAACAGGACTTACCTACAGAGGAAGCCCAAGAAGAATTCCAAATTTCAGTCCATGCCTTGTCAGGTGTTCAGTAGTACAGAGCAATGAGAATCCAAGGACAGGTCAAGAAACATGTGGTGGAAATCTTAGTAGATTCTGGAAGTACACATAACTTCCTGAATCCTGTGTTTGCTAAAAGAACAGGAACTATGACCCAACCCAAATGCCCAGTGACTGTCATAGTGGCATATGGAACCAAGCTCACTAGTAAAGCAATGGTAAAGGACTTCCATTGGGCTATGCATGGCACTGACTTTAGTACTGACATGAGACTCTTACCCTTGGGGGGATGTGACATGGCCTTAGGGGTGCAATAGCTTTCCACTCTTGGACTAGTGTTATGGGATTTTCAAAACCTTCAAATGGAATTCACAGCATTTGCTAGGAAGCATGTGCTTAAAGGAGGAAATACCCCTATGGTGCAGACCATTTGAAACATGTATCACTGACCTTGGTCAAATTAAGGGAACATCAATTATATGCAAAGTTGTCTAAATGTGCCTTTGGGCAAAATCAAGTGGAATATTTAGGCCATGTGATAAATGTTCAAGGAGTGGCAGCTGATCCTAACAAGATTGAGCATATGGTCAATTGGCCTAGGCCTCAATCACTGAAGGCATCGAGAGGATTCCTTGGTTTGACTGGTTATTACAGGAGGTTTATTTAGGGGTATCGGAAGATATGCCAACCCTTGACTCTATTGCTTAGGAAGGATGCTTTTAAGTGGAATTCAGAAGCTGAATCAGCTTTCCTACAACTGAAAAATGCAATGACCACAGCCCCAGTCTTGGCTTTACCAGACTATTATAAGGCATTTTTTTTTGGAGTGTGATGCATCTGGGAAAGGGGTGGGAGCAGTATTGATGCAAGAGGGTAGGCCACTAGCATTTTACAGCAAGGCTTTGTCTCCAACTAGGCTGGGATTGTCTACATATGAAAAGGAACTTTTGGCAGTAGTGAAGTCTGTCACTAAGTGGAGACCCCGTGTTTATTCTTCCATTCCCTTGGTTCTGCCCTCTTCACGAGCATGGCACCAGAAATAACCTTAAGCCCTCTTTTCATCTGAATGATGAACAAAATGGAAGTGCTGTAAACAATCCATTGAAACCTAGTTCATCTTTAAATACTATTGCCCACACAGAGAAGCAACGTCCTCTGTCGCTTATTAAAGTTAAAACAGGAGCTTCTTCAACAGTTGGTCGTACTGGGAATACTTTGCCAGCAAGAAAACAGGATCTATTAGAGGAAAAAGAGGATGCCAATGCAGCAGCAGAGGCGAGGAAGAGGAGGAAGGGACTTACGAAGCTAAAGACCCAGAATTTCTGCCAGTTGAGTTGAGTTGAGTAAGAGAAAGAGGAAGAAATTGTAAATGTGGAGGACTACTTGAGGTTGAACACTTACCATTAAGGACTTGGAAGATCTAGGAACAGGCTTGTAATAATGTTTTCTCTGCCTATTTATGTAGCTAGGTGCCTTTCAGTTTGTTTTGTTGGATTAAAAGATTGTTGTTTGCTGGAATAGAATGAATATATTTGTTGTTTTGACACAGTTAGAGTTTTGAGTCTCAGGGGAATTAAAGACTAAAGTTTTGAGTTTTATGTAATTTTTGTTTTGGAGTAGTAAATGAGTAAGAGGATGCTCAATGGAGAGAGTGAAAAGTTTCGGGATTTCGTAATTTCTGTTTTTGAAGTAATTGAGTGCATGCTCAGTTTTTGACAATTTAACAGTTTCCATTTGTACTAGGCAGTATGAGGAACTAGTTAGGGCATCCCCATTTGAAGGCGCAGGACTGTCAGGAAGTGAGAGAATGGAACGAGGAGAGAAAGAAGGGAGAGAAAGAAGAGAGAGAAAGTTGGGACCCTTGCATTTCCGAATATTTTAATTTTTTTTTTTGAACTTTAACAATATTGTAACGATACACTAACAATGTCAAATGCGTCACTTTTTCATTCTCTACCTAACAACTCTCTAACACACATTTCTGGGTCCCACTTTTAACACTTTTTGTCATAAAAAAACATTTTTAGAGAGCCTCAAATGCAGATGCTCTAAGTTCCACCCACTGGCTAAATGTTTTCACAGCCACCTTCTATTATCTTTTTAGGGAATTGAAGATAACTAAGTCGGGTTGAAATGGCTTTTGTAACAGCGAGCAACCTTCAAATTGGAGGGCTTTAAGTCGGGTTGAAATGGCTTTTGTAACAGCGAGCAACCTTCAAATTGGAGGGCTTTATTGCCTATGCAGTGTATATCAACCGTGACCAAATAACAAACTTCTTGATTTGACAGTCTACTGCCATTCTCCAATTACTGATGCCTATGCTTCGCTTTGAATTTGGATGCTTACATTTGTATCTATGAATAGAAGCCAAGTACTTGACTCTTATCAAGTCAATACTTCCAACAAACAAATACTGTGAAATAACAAGGCCAATCATGACCCTGAAGCTAAAAATCGTCATATAGTGACCTATACACAAGGATAGGACTTCTAACGATGTGCTTGTAAGAATCGCTCCACTCTAACGATGCTGATAAGATCCAATCCCTCTCCTTTATAAACCTCCCTTTCAACACAACCTTGAATGACCTCTTCTGGAGCAACCGACTGAAAGAAAAAACTTTAGGTACGACGGTAACTTCAAGGCCTTCAGGCGAATTAACTTTTGCTCTGTAGACTGAATTCTTGTACCCTACGTTAGTCACAGTACGATAGAACACTGCTGAAATGACGGAATTAGTGTTTTGGATCTGGAAATGCATGGAGGGGTAGTTGAGGCCATCGGTTCCTTTGGCGGCGGGAAAGGTGGAGCAGTTGTATAGCTTCTTGCCACCAGTGAGCAGGCGGATGGTGGTGCTGTTGTAGCCTTGCTTGCATAGGAAACTAATGTAGGCACTCTTGTTGATGTCGTAAATGAGGCCAGGGTCCAACGCTTTTGTTGGATTTACTTGTCCTGATCCTGAGCCTAGTTCTGCATCCTGCTGCTTGAGCTTCATGCTTGTTGCTGAAGAAAATCAACAGACCAATGATTACGTGATGAGGCCATTGTATAGGTTTCATGATGGCACTTGGCTCCATAGAGTTAAATAGCAGCCAACGTATCGGCTTTTCAACCCTTCAATACCGTTACACCCTGGTACATCGGTGCTAACAAAAAAATGCACTTGTATTGGCCAATTCATGATAAGTATCGCTTCGTATCTAGTTTTTCACCCACTCAACGACCGCTACAGTCGATAATTGACAGGTATGATTGCTTGAAGTGTTCTGGCGCCAAAAATCTTTTCAAATTTTTTTTACAGCTGCTACACCTCTAGCATTACGTGGTCCGTTACTAAACTCTGCGAGTCTCCCCTTAAAAAATGATTACATGATGAGGGAATTCTTTGGAAATATTTCTCTCTAGTTAGGCTCTCATTAACTTCATTATCTTTGTCTGTTATCTCTAGCTTTCTAATAGGGACTCTGCCCAAAGGAGGCTAAACTTCTGGCACATCATTCAGGTATGATATTCTGGGTTCTAATCTGTAATGTTCCAAATCAAACATCATGTGGGAGTTGAATTCTCAAAATTCTGTCTATCACCCATCTACGTACTTGTAGATCAGAATCCTCGACCCCGACTGTGATGCAAAACTCATTGCTCATTTGTATTTCAGGTCACGAAAAGGTTTACTCTCTTGATTTGTTTGCAAAGGTTTTCTTTTCCATGATTTTTTAGTTTGAAGATTCATTGAAGTAAGCCTTGGAAATTTTTACGTGTGAATTTTAGTTAACAAAAATTCCTGAAGTCTCTATTGCTTAGCATGCATGCACAAGTTCTATGCACGTAAGAGTCATACCGGTGGTCATAAGAGCAGACTTAATGGCAGCAGGCGACCACTCTGGATGGAAGCTCTTGACATAGGCTGCTGCCCCTGCGACATGGGGGCAAGCCATTGAAGTTCCTGATAGTATGTCAAATTTTGCAAACCGGTTGTCGCCATTGATCCCCGTAACAGATGACAATTCTGAATATGCTGCTAGTATGTTCAGTCCTGGAGCAGCAATGTCAGGCTGTCCGGAAAACTCAATTATGAGAGAGAAAGAGAGGTGATGAGAGAGAGAGAGAGAGAGAGAGAGAGAGAGAGAGAGAGAGAGAGAGAGAGAGAGAGAGAGAGAGAGAGATTGGTACCTTGAGGATGTTGGGAGTGATAGACTGTGGTCCTCTAGATGAGAAAGAAGCAACGAAAGGGGCATTCATGTGAACAATTCTTGACTTGTATATAACAGCTTTGGCTGTTCTGTAAATTGCCATACCTATATTAGCACTCAGTCATTGTCAAGCATACAGTCTAGCCAAGCACAAAGTATACAGTAGTCTTGACTAAGCAAAATGGTTATATTTTTCATGTGTTCTTTGTTATGTAGACAACAGAACTAAAACAACATACCATGAACAATAATGGTGAACAAAGGAAACGAAAAAAGAAGAAGAAGAAGAACACAAGATATAGGAGACTCTGTGCCTTTATTCATGGGGGAAGGAAAGGAAAATCCACTATTTAACAATAACAACCAAGGTTGTCTTGATTGTGTCTTTTCATTCTATGAAGTTTCACCCTTTTTCTCTCTTAAACATCCCTCAAAAAAATGCAAAATAGATTTGCTTTCTGCCCTAAGCGTCCAAACAGACTTAGCCACCATCCGAAAGTAAAATGCTGAGAGTTCAACTACAAGGTGTCATGAGAGGGAAATAATATTGTTGCAGCAAATACCTATACGGCTATACCACATGAAGCTCGCTGAGGTACTTTCAAAATCTCTGAGTTCTTAACCCCAGATATACCGAAGAAAGTGATGTGTAGGTATATGATTTAATCCACAAACGCACCACATTTTCTAGGCATGATCTATTCCATAGATTTCACATTCTGCATAATTTTCCACGTTCCCGGTTTATGCGTAGTAATGTACTTTTTCATCAAAGAAAACTTCATGAAACAAACGTACTTAGTGGAGTTGATATAGTGGTTGATTCTTGTTCCATCTCTAGCCGTCGTGGTGGTCGCTGGAGCAACAAAGAGGTTAGCAATCTCTGATTCCTCATCAGCTGACATAATTACTCCAGAACCACCCAAATCTTTAATGGTTGAATCCTGATCACTGAATCCAAGACAATAGACGATCTTTCCCTTCACCTTGCTCTTGCTCATTGTCCCCCAGTCGCAAGCACTGCCCCCAACCATTTTACATACAATAAGTAATTATTTATCAAATGAAGAAACGAAAAAGAAAGAAGGAATATCTGTGAGGTAGAATATATGATAGAAACAGAAACGGAAATACGATTTCATCTTTGGGGTCTATAAATCATGAACGGAGACAGAACTAACATTTTGCAATACAAGAATCGTGTGAGTTATGGGGTAATGCAGTAAATAAAGAGACCACAATACTAGTATATGCATTAACTGAAGGAACACAGATAAGGTATCTGTATTGAGCAACACTTGTGCAAATGCAGCCACTTGAATCAAATCAAAGCGTTGTATCGAAGTAAGATAAGTGAAACTTTGAGGTAAATAAATTTTGATATACTGACACTGGTAAACTTAGAGATCATGACAATACTAAGTCCAAGTAGTTTTAGACAGGGAAATTGTTATTGTTTGGGTAAAGAAGGACATAAAAATTTAAGTGACCATTTTAATATCTTTTAATTTGAAATGATCGAACCCAGTCTGCCAATCACAATAACGAATACGGTGGTAACAATTTTAAAGAGACGAAATTTCTCTACACAGAAGTCTGCCACATCAATCCGGTATGATTTGGGGTCATACAATACAAAATGCACATATATGGCAATTTGTATATACCTAGCATTTCCATAGCCTTGTCCACTGATATTTGCTGCTTGGGCACCACTGATCAGAGCATACATTTGTTTTTTGGGTGAGAATGTGTTGATGGATATTCCCTTCACAAGAAGTTATAAGATTATTAATAAAAGCTAAGCAAGAAACTCAAGAGTTCTCATATTAATTATCCAAAAAACATTTCTTACTGCTAGCCTCCCTAATTTTGATGTAATAGTACTCTGTCCTTGAGGGTGTTGATGTACTTCTCAACAATAATAATTCTCTTTATAAAAAAAACTTGTAGTGGGCTTAATCATCTGGTCCTGGTCCTACGGGGTCGGGCCAAACCAGTGGGGTCACACACTCCCAGACTCGGTCTTGGCCAGGATGACACATAAGACTCATGGAAGACATCTCAATGCATGTGTGTAAGTGTAAGTGTAAGTGTGTAACCATTCTTATTCCATTCATCCGGTGTGACGTTAGCCGAACGGTTACCGTGGATGTCAGGCACAAGAGTATTTGGAGGGCAAGTCAAGTGAACACTATATAAAGTTACATAACCATCAACCCTAAAGGGTACGTGCATGGCTCATCCCTTTCAAGTCTCAATACCTACTGTACTTGCTCCTCCATATACCTCCACTCACTAAATCGTCAGAGTGTCTTTCCGGTCAAACCACCAACCGGTTTAGGTGCTAACGGCATTGATCCTTGTGCAAGCCAAGCAAGGCTCTCAGGCGTGGTTCTCAGGCGAGGGTTCACCCTCAGGATCTGCAAACCCACAAAGCTATTTTCCATGAAAGCTACAACAGCCTCTTAGGCCTTTGTTTGAGATGTCTACAATCATAAGTTCCTCCGAAGTTTTTCATTTGCAGTGTAATGTATTCATCTTTTAATAAAAAAGAAGTATTACTTTTCCTGAAAAAATCTGAAAATTTGCTGATAAGAACCACACCATATGGTCACAAATGTATTGATCAGATGTGTCATATTGATTATTATACAGTGGAACACATTCTACTAATACATTAAGTGGACTAGATATACAAGATTTGTTTGTCACAAATGCTTGTTAATTAAGCTTTCAAACCTATAAAAACATCGGTTCTTCGGCTCATTTATCACTTAAAATGTGGTCAGGTCAGGTTTGCCCACCACAGATAAAGCCAGGGTGGATATGTTAGCATTTTTAGAGAGATTTCTTACAGAGATAGTGACGCCGTTACCCAGCTTAACAGCAGCCTTGAACTGGCGATCAATGGTACTGGCCGCCACCGTCATGAGCCAGGGAGCAACATTCTCCACCGTCGTTAACTGGGGCCCAGAATTCCCACTCGAGCAGGAAACGAATACACCCTTCTTCATCGCATGAAAAGACCCAATTGCTATCGAATCCTCAAAAAAGGGCCTTGGGCTCCCACCTACATATTGTTCATTATTACTACTCCATTATTTTGCCACCATAAAACCCAACAACGTACCAACACCTTTTACTATAGAAAAATGATACATACATTCTCTGGAAGCCACTCCCAGCCACACCTTCTCTCACATGGGGGTGTAGGGCCCAGATGTGGGGACTACACCCCGTGAGAGAGTGTGGCTGGGAGTGGCTCGCAGGGAGTATATGTATCGCCGTTCTTTTACTATAAGGTAACTCAAAAAGAAAAGAAAAGAAGAGAAAAACAAGAAGAATCGAATCATAGAATTCGATCCCCATGAGGTTGTGGCCCACCTATAGATATTGATAAAACGTCGACCCCGTCGGCAATGGCATCATCGAAGCCGGCCAAGATGTCCATGTCCGTGCAGCCGATGGACCAGCACACTTTGTACATAGCGATTCGAGCCAAACGAACGCCGCCGCGTGCAGTGCCTTCAGCCAGGCCGTACAAGCTAGCGCCTGCGACCGAAACACCAGCAGCGGTGGAGGAGGTGTGGGTCCCGTGACCATCTTGATCCACCGGAGTCGGGTCGGCTATTGTGCCGCTGTCCAGGTTGTAGTATGTTGCGCCAATCACCTTGCTGCATGCCCCCCGGCCATATATATATATATATATGTTGGAGAGATTGAAAAAGTTAGTTTTTGTGATTAGAAAACAAGTTACTACTAAATATAAAAAAAGGAATTAATTAATTACTTGTTGCATCCAGTGAAGTTAGCTCCGTTTGCACAATGGCCCTTCCATTTGGATGGAGGAGGTCCATAGCCTTCATCATTAAAACTGGGTGACTTTGTCCAAATGCCTTTAAGAGATCCAAAGAGAGACTTAATAAATACTAATAGGGTATAAATTAATGAGCTCATCATCGTGGAAGGATTAATTAATTAATTGATGTAAATTAATAAATGAGAGATATATATAGTTGCATGCTCACCTGTATCTAATATGCCTATTATGAGATTGGTCTCAACATTTTCATTCCTTGTCACACTCACAGGCATTCCCAGAAAATCCCATGACCTTGTGGTGTGAAGTTTTCGTACACTGTTTGGAAACACTGATAACACACTCTCTTTTTCTGCAAAATTAATTAACGTCGATCAATCAAGAATATAACTTTATTTAATTATATATATATATATATATATGTTCCACTTCTTATCCGGACTTTTGATTTCCGGACTTTTGATCCAATTTTTTTTTTGACGATCCGATCCGTCCAATGTGTTCAGAAGGTGTTTTCAAGGGTCCTCGCGGAAAATCTTCAAAAAAAAATACCGGGAAGGGCTTGATCCAATCAGTTTTCGCTTTTCCCTTGAAAACACCTTCTGAACACATTGGACGGATCAGATTTTCCAAAAAAAATTTGCAACACAAAAAAAACCAAATTTTTCTTATTTCCGGGAGGTGTGGATGTGAAGTTTTCCGTATATATATAAAACAAGGATCCAGTCCACACCCTTATATCCACACCTTACGTCCAAACCTTCATTTCCCGATCAAATTTTCATGATCCGAACCGTCCAATGTATTTAGAAGGTGTTTTTAAGGGTTCATGCGAGAAATCAGCAAAACAAATGACCGGGAAGGGCTTCATCTGAGCAGTTTTTCATAAAAACTGTATATAACGATTTTTATGAAAAACTGCTTGGATCAAACCCTTCCCTGTCATTTTTTTTTGTTGATTTCTTACGTGAACCCTTAAAAACACTTTCTAAACACATTGGACGGTTCGGATCCCAACCATTTGGCCGGGAAGGGGGTGGTGTGGACGTAAAGTTTGGTCAGGGAATCCTGACTGGATCCTGACCCATATACAACAAGGATCCAGTCCAGTAAATTAATGGAGTAGTGTTTAATATAATACCAGATAAACTTGTTGCTTCATGAGGCAATAGCCTGGCTACAAACCCATTGAAGCTCCTTCCGTAGCTATGAATAATGGATTCGTTCGCTATCCTCTCACTGTTAGAGAGAGAGAGAGAGAGAGAGAGAGAGAGAGAGAGAGATAAAAAAAAAAGACACAAGCTTAATTTTGATGAATTCTAGATATGCACCATCAAGATATAAGTAAATGCAGGTATAGACACAATAATACTGGAGTATGTTGCATTATAGTCTTACGCTTCATCATTTATTTATCATGTTTATTTACTGATCATATTGATGTAAGGGGCTATATATATATATATTGATGTACCCTCATGACGATTGATTTCATTAGCCATTTTAATTATGGTTAGACCGTTACAGAACTGATTTGGCTATTTATTTATTGTTACTATTATTATTGTGGTAATTACTGTATATTTGTGGAGAGTTACTCATAACAAGGTTATATATATATATATATATATATATATATATATATATATATATATAGGACCTCAATGAGAAATACAATAGTAGACTACTTTTTATACATATTTTCTATGGGGATCACGAGTATGGTTCTTTAATTAATTTATCTCCACGTGAACTCTGGCTAGATAAGGACGGCTTTTAAGCATGGATTTAGATCTTGGAGTCATTGGGCGTTCACTGAAACATTCATGTAGTGAGGCAATGATAACTTTAGGACGGCGACCATGAATATTCACAATCTCGATCGCAGTTTCTCACTAATTTCACATCTTTCATGTTTCTCTCTAATTTCACCTATTTAATTATATTTGTTTACTCCAATGTTGTTTTATTTCAATTATTTGTCCAAATTTCTCGTCCTACTTACGGTCCTGTTGAGTCCTCTCTTGGGCCCATTTTAACGATCGAAACTATTCCTTTTTTAAAGTCATTTGAGCATATTATCCACACGCAAATTAAATAATGTTAATTAACCGGATATATATGGTTTGAGGTATATATTTTCGGAACACATCTATGATGAAGAACAAGGCGGGTTCCAATCCATAACGCAATTTTTTTTTTCTCAAAAACAGATGTATGTTCTGAAATCCAATCAAATCATATCTGATGATTATAACTTCTACAAGACTGACGTTCTCAACAAGATTTATATATATAATGAACAGTTTCGACTAATAATGTTGGCCTTCAAAGAGCTGAACAGGACCGTTAGCTCCCCAAAGAGATCCTATTCCTATATTGCACTGCAGAAAGAAAATTAAAAATTGTGATAACTCACTCTCCAATTGCCTCTAAAAGAAGGCGGTTGTGTGAGTCCACCGCTGTGCCAGCTGCAGGATTGGTATCTGGGAGTTCTCCCATGTATATAATGTATGGCTGTGTTCATTTAAAGATAGCATAAGAAAGAACATCTAGTTATTTATATATGGACTTTTTTGGGTAAGTTATTATTCATATGGACTTGATAACAATAAACAAACTTTTTAAAAAATGTTAATTTGTAAAACCAGAAATATATTGACAAGAAAGCTTCAACTTATTTAACTTGCAATATCTATATATGCACACATAGATGGCACCGTACCGTTCCATCTTTTTTTTAAATTTTTTTTATTGTCTACTTCGTGACTTTTTAAAGTTTTAAACTACTCATTTGCTAATTTAAAAAAGTCAAAAGTTAAATCTCGACGTGAATCCCAGTAACGATATAGAGATTGAGAAGGTATGAGCTTAAAACGAATAGATTAGTATCTGTTTGATTAGAAAGAAAATTTATGATGTAAAGTTAAAAGTGGGATTTATGTTTACGGTTCAAAAAAAAAAAAAAAAAAAGTGGGAGAAGTCAAATGAAAGAGATGTGTATGTTTGATTTGAGAGAAAATATTTATAGTTTCTACATTACTCATAAACACAATATGGATAATGATAGGAAAGTGGAAAAAACAGGCATAATTGGAAGTATCTAGCAAGTTTCACACGAAAATTTATTTTAATTTAGAACTTTTATTATTTTCATGCTAGTCCAACACAAGAAAAGTGTAATTTTTTTTTCTATTTCTTTTAGTTTCTACGATTTTCACTGTAACCAAACGAGATCTAAAGGACCAGTTGGACATGCGCTACACAAAAGAAAAATTAAAATTACATTTTTGACCTACAAACTTTATGGAATATTGTAATTCATGACACTATTTAAAGTCGGACGTAAAATTACTATGCAAGTCCTTTTACATGCAAATACAGATATTTTGATAGTTGAGGTGTCTGGGTATTAATACATAAACATATTAAGATGATTATGAGTATTAGTATATATATTTTTTTGGAGGGATTTGGTGTTATCTTTAATTAATTTCTACTTACCTTTCTACGAGTAGTGTTAGTAGATGCATTGATCACCAGAGCAGCTTGACATAGATTGAATAGGAACAACATCACTAGCATTGGCTGGCTTCCTGAAGACTTCATCGCGCTCTCTCTTTGTGTGTGTGTGAGAGATGAATATCCTTTAATTTGCGCAATGTTAAGTAGTTCTGAAGAGTTGTACGAAAATAAGTTGTGGAGAGTAGTAGAGAAAATGTTGGCTTCAAATTTGGATCTTTGGGAATCAATCGGTTGGGTATTGACTGAGTTTAGAGAGTCAGTCATAGATTTTAGATTCATTCCACAATGCATGTCTACGCTACGGGAACCTCGCAACAGCCCCTAACGGACAAAAGGCTTACCGCTCAGTTTATAGAGTATGCTAAGAAGTTCATTCTTGGTTTTAAAAAAATAAAATAAAATAATAATAATAATAATAATAAAAAATTAAGTTGATCGAACATCACTAGCTAGTTTATTGGTTAAACAAGATTAGATATTTATACAAAAAGGGATGGTAATAATAGTTCCAAAAATTTACAATAAAATATATATCAATGTCTAATTAACTTGAGTTTTCTTATAACGTCCAACAAACTCTACATATTGAATAGTGCAGATCATGATGATAAAATTTCGATTGACCACACCAAGTCGTGTCGCTAGGAATTTCTAAAACTCAAAATGATAGAAGAGATGATGACACAACGAATTGGGTGAGTTCGACACATGTGAGATTTTGGGTACGTAGCGGGTAGAATGAGGTGAAAGTAGAGGAAACCAAGAGACTTGTGAGTCTATATTTATTTCATTGGTTCTTGTAGATTCTTAAGAATTGTTGTGTGGCTATCACCCTCATTTCCATCCGGCACTTATATCTCATTACATTTAGTTTTGGTAGATGTTCTCTACTGGTCTAGTGAGCTCACCTAATAATTTCAGGTACCCCGCATGAGGCATGACGTGGATTGCATGGGATGTGTGCATGCATATTTTGAAAGCTAAATTTCGAGGAGTTATAGCATCATCTTCGGATGTTACTTTTGAGAGATGATTTTGTAACTTCATTTGATCCATATCTTTTGACTTGATTGATGTAATAACATTAAAACCTATGTATTTCTATGATGGCCGGTTATACCCCGTAGACTATATTATGTATGACTTTGACTTGGAAGAAATGTTAAACGACTATGGACTTTTTGACTATACATGTGGATTTATTTAGAATTTATGTTTTAAAATTTGAGGGTGTGACAGGGGAGGGAGTCGACCATGGGAGAAGGGAGGAGGTGCCCAACATTTGCCTATAAATAGAGCTGTGCTCTCACTTGTTTCCTCACATCAAAACCTTCACCACCTTTGTAGTTTTCTAGAGAGAGAAGCTCTCACCAAATTCTTGAGTTTTCAAGTTGAAAACTCAAGTTGTTCTTCCTTATTCAACCACTAACCGCCACTGTCCACCACAAAGCATCCATTGTGTGCAGTTTCTGTCATGGATGGGAGAGCCATGATCGCCTATTCTTTAATTGCCCTTACTCTTCACAAGTTTGGGGGATGGTTATGACCAAATTAAATGTCAATTGGACATCTCGCTCTTGGGCAGATTGGATAGAACTCCTATCTTCCATTAGGGGTAAAACATTACGTTCCACCACAATCAAGTTGGCTTTTACCTCCACTGTCTACCATTTATAGATTGAAAGAAATTTTTGAAAATTCCAAAGCATTGCATGTCCTTGTGCTGTTGTAACCCACGAAATCTGCTCTATGGTAAAGCTTAGATTGATGTCCCTTGAAAAATTACCTCAGGGATCTCAATCTAATTGGTTTATCAATCGGTGGAACCTTATTTTTTAATCTTGAAAGTTACTGTTGTGCTTCTTGTTAACCAATTCTAATTTCATTCAATTGTTCCCACTTGCAAGAAAACATGGTTAATCAAAACAAAGAGCTTCGGTCTCTAGTTAACGAGGTAAGCATAGCCAAGAACAAGTGTCTTCGATTTCTAGTACTTCTTCTATTGTTAGTATTTATGGGTCGGTTCAACCGGACCCAATACACACGGATCGTCCACATGGGTTAAGTGATTGGGTTAGTTAGAAGGATGATAAGAGATGGACTCTTATCTCTATCTGTTAGGAGAGTTTAAAGCGAGTTTAAACTCTAGGACTTAATTTGTCTATAAGTAAAGTCCTGCAGATATATGAGAGATACACAAGAAAATAATCAGAATTCTAGTTCTCTCCTTCTCCCCAAAAATATTGTCCTATCAATATCTTCTCTCTCTAGGGTTTCCATCTAC
The DNA here is from genome assembly GCA_016920895.1 of Vaccinium myrtillus. NCBI lineage: Eukaryota > Viridiplantae > Streptophyta > Magnoliopsida > Ericales > Ericaceae > Vaccinium > Vaccinium myrtillus. Next base: position 19,976,240 of record CM029278.1, on the reverse strand, counting down.
AACCCTAGGATTTGCGGTGTGGATTGCAAGAGTAGGCTCTGGTAGTCTTCTCTACGCGACGAGGATAGAAGACGGTGTACGGGTTCTTGTTCGTGGTTACGGATTGTGCTTGTAGAGCGGGTCTCGGTTCGTTGATCTCCGAAAGCTCAAATATTCCGCTGCGCTTCATTATGTAAGTCTTATATGATTTACATGCTTTCGACAAGGTTTAACATTGGTATCAGAGCCATTATGGCTCACTCTCGCATGATCGCCTATATTTCTGTTTTTATTTTCCAGATGAGTATCGTGTTTTTGATAATATGCTTTATCATCTATTAAAAAAAAAGAAACGGATGCAGGAGTGAATAAAAGAAAAACAGACTCGGTTTTGGCTTAGTGTTGGGTGTTTATCTATTACGCCCATCGAATAATCGCAAGAAACGGCTCATGTGTGCGCCGACTTATCAGAGGCAAGGCACCGTAGAGGAATAGAGCACTTGTGTGCTATTTAAACACAAGCACCAGTTTTTGGTTGAAAATTAAACTGCCAAGTGGGTTATTTTTTAATTTTTAATTTTTTTTGGTTACAGCAATCCTTGTTCATGCCATGGGGCTTGTGTGCCATTCTACCACCATAACCTTTTTCGATCATTGAATGGCGTTGGTAAAGGTTGATCAATTTTTTTTAATATATATATTGTGATCAATTTTATTTTAGGAACAAGCTTGCTGGACTCTTATGATTTAACCACTGATTGGTATTTGATTTTCATAAAGTAACCAAATTAAAGAATAACCCTTGGCTATTTTAACTGATGTATCCACCGAGCCACCCCAAATCTATGTGTTTTTGTGAAAGCGATTTCTATAGCAGAGAGCCAAAAACCTTGAGACTGTTTTTTCTTTGTTTTCGTCTTAGTGATCAGATTGATATAGATTCTAGTCTATATCCTCATGCACCTATTTTTTTTTCTGGAAAATAGTTACTAATCCATAGTAATTGTATTAATTGTTTATTGCTGCGTTACGACGCAAACAATTGGACCCTAGATTATTTCGACTTGTATCCGTCTTCCTAGTGGGAGATTGTGATGGAGCCATCCATGCATATATACCCATTATGTGTTGTTGCATGTTGGCATGGATGGTTGATTTAAGGGATTCATATTTGTATGCGTTTGGAGATGGGCTCTCATTAATGATAGAGACCGGAGACAAATTTATTATATGGAGATAAGTGCAACACCCTCATTTGTTTTTAATTTGAAAGGGGGTGTGTTTTTGCACTTATTTTTGTATAATTTTTTTGTGTCTCCCATACTTGCATAAAATATTAATTAGGGGCTTAAAATACTTAGTCCCGTCCTCTTTTTGGTGTATATTCAATGGATATTTTGTCTAAAAATCGATTAAGAAATAATAATTTATACCATGTGTTGGGGTGATGACTACGAGCATAGCAAATTTTCGATCCCCGCCTATGGTTAAAATTATTATTTGCTTAATAGGGTTTTGGGATAAAATTTATTGTAATGTGCTAAAAATATTCCAATGCGCAAATGAATGTAGTGAAATGGCCTCGAAGACAATTGTTGCCGATCTTGTTAAGGGAGAGAAACTGGATGGGAAAAACTATGACATGTGGAGTAAGAAACCTTGACCAATACTATGACTGCCCCGGAAGAGGGGACCACTGCCCAGCACCGCCGAAACATAGAAACTTATCAAAATTGGGTTAAGAAAGACCGTCGTGCGCGCTTTACTATGTTAGCGAGCATGCACAATGATCTCATTGACGAGTTTGAAAACTGCGCCACGGCCCAAGAGATGTGGAACCAGCTGAAAATTGCTTTTGGTGGCACAACAGCAACTAGGTTGCGCGCGTTGACATTGAAGTTCGACAGTTATAAAATGAACCCCCAACATTCCATACCTGAACATTTGAGGGTTATGTCGGCTATGATACGCGACCTTAGGGCTGCTGGTAATGTTCTAACTGATGAGCAGCAAATTCTCGCTTTGCTTAGGTCTTTGCCTGATAAGCCATGGGAGCATTTCAAGCTCACAATGACGCACAATGAAATGGTTAAAACCTTTAGTGATTTGGCGCGTCATCTTGAGCTTGAAGCCGAGCGCCAAGAAGCAAGGCGAGGCAGTGAGGCTTTCATGGTTCAACCTAGCCAGCGCAAGACAAATGGGTCTAAGCGCAAAAGGCAAGGTGGAAAGGCTAAGCAGGGACAAGCTGGAGATAATGCGCCAAAAGAACGTGTTAAGCGCCGCAGAGGCAAGAGAGGAGGCAAGAATGATAAATCCAAAGTGACTTGCTACAACTGTCAGAAGAATGGACACTTCGCTCGTGAGTGCACTGAGCAGAAGGTACCATCATACTTTAAATCTCGCATAGATTGCTTAGTTTGCTCTCATGTATTGATTGCTCATACTAATCCAATTTGGATTGTGGATACAGGAGCAACAAAACATGTAGCACGAGATCGAGGAGGATTTATCGAGTATCGCCGGATTTCTGCTGGCAGCCAGAGTGTCTTTATGGGGAATAGTTCAGCCGAGAATGTGCTAGGAGTTGGCACTTATCAGTTGAAGCTGCGAAGTGGTCGCACACTTATTCTCTATGACGTACTTTATGCGCCTGGAGTTCGACGCAACTTGATATCAGTAGTAGCTTTAGTCGACTTAGGTTTCTCCTTTAATTTCAGTAGAGATGGTTTTTCTATCTACCTAGATAATAAGCCGTTTGGGCATGGATTTATTTCTGGTGGTTTCTATGTTTTGGATTTGGATGTTTTGGATAATACATTTATGGCTTTTCATGATGATGATGTTGTTTCTAGTTCTGTGAAATGGCATGCCAGGTTAGGCCATATTGGGCAAGATAGGATGACTAGGTTAGCTAGAGAAGGCCTTCTAGGCCCACTCGCTAAAGTCAACCTACTAGTATGTGAGCCTTGCATGGCAGGAAAATCAATAAGAAAACCATTTGGTAAGGCAGTGAGAGCTACAAGTCCACTAGAGCTAGTACATTCAGATATTTGTGGACCCATGAATGTGAGGGCACGACATGGGGGTACCTACTTCATCACATTTATTGATGATTATTCGCGATATGGATATGTATATTTGATTTCTCATAAATCGGAAGCATTAGATTGCTTCATTCGATTTGTTAAAGAAGTTGAGAATCAAATAGCAAGAACCCTAAAAGTTCTAAGGACAGATCGTGGACGCGAATACTTATCTGAGCAATTTAAAGGGCTCTGTGAGGACAAAGGTATCCAAAAACAGCTAACAATTCCTGGGACTCCGCAACAAAATGGTGTTGCAGAGAGAAGGAATCGTACGCTGTTAGATATGGTTAGGTCGATGATGGCGCAAGCTAATCTTCCTATTAGTTTTTGGGGAGATGCATTATTAAGTGCGGCCTACATCCTTAACCGTGTGCCAAGCAAATCAGTCACTTCTACACCATATGAGCTATGGACAGGTAGGAAGCCAGTCCTTGACCATTTGAGGCCCTGGGGGTCAGCAGGTTATGTGCGCATTCCTTCTCAGCAACTTGGAAAATTAGATCCGAGAGGCAAAAAGGGTATCTTTATAAGGTATCCTAAACATTCCAAAGGGTATGTTATGATATGCGAACAACCTGATGGTGGATTGACTGAGATTGAGTCCCGAGATGTGAATTTCATTGAACATGAGTTTCCAAGCAGAGGTGATGTGAGGGGGGATCCTAATCTTTATGAGATGTTTGAGGAAGTTACACCTGTTCTTAGCGAGGGTGGGGATATAGATCTTCATCCTATGGTCGCCGAGAACAGTGGGAGTAACTTGCCACCTAGTGAGAGTACTCCACTAGAGACTACTGATTCCCTAGATCCTCCACAACGTAGGAGCGAACGTGGAAATATACCTCGTCGTCGTTTTGAGATTGAAGGGGAATCTTTCATGTGTACTCCTCAAGAGGAAGATAAGCCAAGTTCATACAATGAGGCTTTATCTTCACTTGCTTGTAAAGAATGGTTAGCTGCTATGGAGGATGAGATTGGTTCTATGAAAAATCCAGGTGTGAGAGTTGGCATTTGTTTTCACTACATTCGAGATATGGTTGCGCAAGGAGAGGTGGTCCTAAAGCATATATCCACGAGCAGTATGGTGGTTGATCCCTTGATTAAGCCTATAGCGAGGGATGTCTTTCAGACACATGTTAGTAGTCTGGGACTTCGTAGGATTTGAGTTGTGCTTTATTGAGACACTTTTTGGATATTTATTGTTAATGCACTGGTTTTTATATTCTAATTGGTTGTGATTATAAAATCAAGTTGCGTTTAAGTTAAAGCACTTACAATGTTAATTATGTGTCCTAAGGCAAAGGGTTGACCATCTCACACGGTAACCCGCCTCGGCGCCGATGGGTGAGCGAGATGAGACATAACTCTTTAAAGATGATGAGTTTAAGGTATTGTCGCCTTGGTTGGACCAAGATGGGGTCACTATTGACCGAACATAGATTCTCTATTGCCTTTGTTTGTGCCAGATGAAGACCTAAAGAGGCGCATTGTATGCGACAAGTTTGAGAGTCTCAAGTCAGGCCCTTTTAGTAGCGACTGGACTTATATCTGTACGGTGTTTTTGGAGTGACACAATCTTTATAGATACTCCACCGTAGCATGTGAACATACCACATATGCTATTGTCGACCATACTTAGAGGAGTGATAGATGGATCCCTTTCCTATCACTGTGTGAGCTCTAAATGTCATTATATGACTACTCGTTGCCCTTACTTGACTTGAGACTATGTCATGAAGTAGAGACTTTGTGTTGCTACTCTAGCTTGACTACCTAAGACCACGAATCAGGGTCCCATGGAGCATGACTGGGAAAGCAGCAAGGTTAAAATGAATTGACATGAGGGCTCGAGGAAGACTTTCTGGTATCACATTTGTTTGTGCGGTTGGTTGTGCTTTGTGCCGGCACAAGTTTGTATCTTTTTTATCTACTCTATAATAGTAAAATAAAAATTAATTTCGAAATTTGAAGCACACCAACGCAAGGAGGGTTGAGCATAGCTCTGAGCTGGGACTCAAGAGGGATTGGAGATGCTCGATCCAATGTGGCTAGATTTGTCTAGGGAAATGACGAGATCTTTTGGAGTGATGTACCATGTTAGTTTGATGGAAGCTTAATATGGTACTCCTACCTAGCTTGTTTTTCTCGTCGGTCGCACGCCTCATTTCCTTGTATGAGGAGAGAATTGATAAGATTGATACGGATGAGATATTTGAGCCCAATGTGTACGAGTGGGAGATGTTAGTATTTATGGGTCGGTTCAACCGGACCCAATACACACGGATCGTCCACATGGGTTAAGTGATTGGGTTAGTTAGAAGGATGATAAGAGATGGACTCTTATCTCTATCTGTTAGGAGAGTTTAAAAGAGTTTAAAGCGAGTTTAAACTCTAGGACTTAATTTGTCTATAAGTAAAGTCCTGCAGATATATGAGAGATACACAAGAAAATAATCAGAATTCTAGTTCTCTCCTTCTCCCCAAAAATATTGTCCTATCAATATCTTCTCTCTCTAGGGTTTCCATCTACAACCCTAGGATTTGCGGTGTGGATTGCAAGAGTAGGCTCTGGTAGTCTTCTCTACGCGACGAGGATAGAAGACGGTGTACGGGTTCTTGTTCGTGGTTACGGATTGTGCTTGTAGAGCGGGTCTCGGTTCGTTGATCTCCGAAAGCTCAAATATTCCGCTGCGCTTCATTATGTAAGTCTTATATGATTTACATGCTTTCGACAAGGTTTAACATCTATTAAAAGGTAAGTATCTTATTCTCTGTGGTGTTTGGACCCTGGGTGTGGAGTGTGTTCCCCACCTACTTCCTTCCAACGAATAGGTAGTTAGTTGGGATAGTTTGCTAGATTCAGTTCCTCTGTTGAAGGAGAGATGCCTGGAAACTTGTGAGACCCACTATATTGTGTGCACCTTGTGAGTTGTGTGTTTGGGCCTCAATTTTTTGTGAGAGGAGAGAATATTTAGTTAATTGATGTGAGTGGGAGCTGAGGGAGTTCGGACCATTAGTCCCATGGCTTTAAAGTAAAAAGAAGAGAGGGAGTGAGAGGTGTTCGAGGGTGTTTCGGATGTGAGCACATATTAGCCTGGGCTCTACTTCCTATTTTATTTTCCGTACTTGAATCTGGGCAGTCATGATTAAGTTTGTTGAGTTATTGTTGTTTTGAGTTTGATTTTGTAGCTCATAACACAGTTTGGTGTTTGGTTGACTGCACATGCATCATGTTCCATCCACTGTTAGCATAAGGGCTGCCAACTTACCTGGGCAGTGGTAATGTTTGTTTAGGCAGATTTTTTTACTGTATTGCTGCGTTATTTGTCCCAATTCTGAGCTACCAGGTTGTTGTTTGTCGATCGCTCTCGGGCTGTTGATTCAAGTGTTTTCACGTACATGGGCAGTGTGTTGTTCAACTGGGCAGAGTTTGTTATTTCTGGGTTTGTTTTGGAGGGTGCTACATTCCATTTTGGCTCACAATTGGTGTTGTATCCCTCTTTTCTACTTCTGTTGGGTGGTCTCATTCCACAGTGTTGATTCCAACTTTTCCCATTATAAAGGGTTCACCTTGCCTAAGGAGGTTGTCCTTTGGCTTTTGTTATGTGTTTCTTTTATGGGTTCTCCTTTCATATAATTTATTTTGGTTCTCCCTTGTTCTGGGGAAGTTTTGTTCATTTATCTCAACCCATTGTGTGGGGTTCTAGTTTGTTTCATCTGGAAAAGCCTATTAGATGGGGGGGCTGTCCTCTAAAATAGTTTATTTCCTTACTCAATTGTTATGGGGTGTGAGGGACAGCCCTTTCAATCTCCGTGCGGCAGTGGCTTTTTTTAACCTGCAGCAATCGATAGGCTCAAAGGGAATGGCCTATCTATCATTACTTAGCAGGTGGGGTGTGTGCATACTTGGCCCATATTTTAAGCAACAATTTCATAGTATGGATGCCACAGGCTCGGGTATATGGGCTTCCTTTTTCCCAAATTTCAAATTTATTGGGCCGGGAATGCTACTTAAACTGGCCCATGTTTAATCTTGTTCCCATTTATCCCAATCTCATTGAAGCCCAGTCCGTTTTCATCATCATGGGTTGCATTCCTGGACCTCCAATCCGGTCACCATCAAGACGGCTTGAACTAGCCCAATCCTTACACTGTCGTATTTTTGGGCTCCTACACAGGTTGCACACTTCCAGCCCTTCTTGGTTCTATGTATGGGCTGTTCCTACGGATCCTCACCATGGGTCAGCGTGTTTTGTCACATGTTTTGTCCAATATATCTCTCTTCTCTGTTAGATGGGAGCGAAACACCCAGTAGTTAGGCTTTTGTTTCCCGATGTAGCCTTTATGGCCAATCACCTTTATGTTACCCCATTCCAGCGGGTTGTGCTGGGAATTACGCACTTTTTTCTTTTCCTTTCTCTTTTCTTTTTTCTTTTTTCTTTTTTCTTTGTCCGCCCTGGGGTATGCCCCCTTGTAGGCTGTACATTCGCTTAACCTCTTTTAATTTCAAGCTAATTCCCCCCCCCCCCCCCCCCAAAAAAAAAAAAAAAAAAAAAAAAACGGTTTTATGAGCATGGACACATAAATTTCTAGTTGGTCTCAAGTTGGAACTAATTGTTTATCCCTGTTGTCTTCATGCATTATTGTGCTCATTTCATCACTTTTACATTTAGAGATTGTAGAAAGATTTTCCTACTGCACTAGTGTAGATATATTGACTATTATTTTGAAAGAATGTTATTTATTTATGTTCTAAATTTGAGGGCGTGACATAAGACATCAAGACAGAGTAAGAGCAAACCCACAAAAGGTTGACTCTCACCCTGACAATCACATGCGCTAGGAACCAAAAGGGAGAAATAACAATCTGAGGATGGCAAGAAGCCAACCAAGACTGAGAAAAAACTCCCATCCACCCATAGAGAAAAGCAAAACCGCCTAATTTTCTCCCATTCGAATCTTCCTCTACACCCCAAAAATCAAAATTTTCAATCGAATACTTCCACATGTCCTTTGTGCTCTAAAGAAATCCAAACGGTTGGAAAACAAAAACCAACCCTTTAACGTCCTTTTTGCCCTTAACCTTTTAATTGCCCATTACTGAAGAACCTAACTTATTCCTTTCATCAGATCCCAAAAAATCTATTAAACCCTTTGCTACCTGGAAGAGACAAATCCACTCCCCAAACAGATGCACCATGTGAATTTTTGTTATGAAACTTTAAATGGCCTGCAACTGTGTTGCACGCCCTCCTATGGGCATGATTCAAAACATAATTACTATTCTCAATCTGGTGTTGGGAAAAAGACCCAAGATCATTCAAAATGGTTTTGAAATTCAAAACGTTATCTGCCCGTTCTTCTCAGAAATTGGCATAGACATGTTTACGCGCCGCCATCTCTTTCGCTTGACCCATTGACAAGCTTGCAACCTTCCCTCCCTGTGCATAAGTTTGAGGTTTACTAACATTTACATGATCCTTTCTTTTAATCGAAGTTGTTGAAACAAGAATAACCACGCTGCACGATCCGAAATCAACCTTGATTGTAAACGGAGATTCACAAATTGAGCAATTGAAGCACTGCACCAAGCTATGTTGTAGATTGTCTATTACCTCTCTAAATTTCAACCATGGAATTTCAGTGCGCCCACTCTGCGTATTGCTTTCGTCGTATACCTTGCCCAAATCCTTTTGTTGTCCATTACCGCCACCCGTGCGAGCCATCTCCGACATAATTTTCTGTAGCCCGACCCACCCTTTTCCTTGTCCATCTTCAGGAATACAGATGATACTTTTCTTTTTGGTCTCACATAGTTTGATTTCGACAAACCATCCCCCTTTGTTCTGTGCCGTCTGAACTTCCACACATCTCACCTTATCTCTTAATCTTCCTAAAAACAGACCGACACCAGTTTTTCTTGATGCCTATCTCAATTTCTTCATAACACATTCCACCTCGTACCCTCTCAATATCACCATTCACGAGAAACCCTGCCACGCTCTACAAAGTTACAAACGGAACCAACCCATTAGTTGCCTCGACCAAAACGAATCTTTTCCAAGCCAATTGAAAAGAAATCTGCCTTGACATGGCCAAACTTCCTAAAACATTTGCTCCATTTTCTAGTATCTGCGGTCGGTGACAGCGCTGAACGGAAGCCCCAAAGCTCTTCTTACCCACACAAACAACACAAAATATTCAAGGAAGAGAAGCCCCAAATCTAAACAGAATCAAAATCCCGATTCTAAATTCTCAGATCAAAACACCCACAGCAAAAAGGACCCTTCTACCCATACCGAATAAATAGTACCGACGGCGTATCGACGGATCCGGGGACCCCCTTGTGGGTCCCAAACGGTCGATCCGAGCCGTCCATTCATTCCAAAATCGAATTCCGAGGGGCCCACGCGAGAATCACCTCAATCAATCGGACGCTGCTAAGTGCTCGATCCAAAATCACCCCATTTTGTCCAATTGAGGTGATTCTCGCGTGGCCCACCTCAGAATTCTATTCTGGAATGAATGGACGGCTCAGATAAACAGTTGGGGACCCACAAGGGGGTCCCCGGCGCCGTCGGTACGCCATCGGTACCAGGGGCATCGGTACCCCTGGATTTACCCCAATGGAAACCCCAAAAATATTTAACCCCTGAATGAGATCCCAAAGTTGAACAACTAAACCCAATCAAATAGAAAGACAAACAGAAGAGAGCATTGAGATAGATAAGAGATGAAAAAAGAAGCAATGTGAACCCAAACAAATGAAGATCGAAGCCCAAAGGCTCCGATTGAAAACCCACTCACAAACCCCTTTCTCTCTCTCTAGGAAATATCAGCGTGCTAGTCCTCCGAGGGGAATACTGTTGTAAGACTTATTTATTATTTATGTAATAAATATAACGTTCTCAAAATTAGGGGCGTTACATTGTTCTTCCAACCATGGTGTCAAATATGCTCTCAAGATTTTTTTATTTTAAAAAAAAAAAACAAATGCTTTTTTTGGTAATCCAAAAGGCCATTTTTACATTTGACACTCAACGTCAATTTTGAAGCAAATTGATTGTCCTCACATTCATGAAAGATTTGGATGTGGCTTATAACCCATCTGGTTGTAATCCTTGCCTGTCAAATTGCATGTCAAAGGGGAGAGGTCTGGGAGTTCGAGTCTATGGAGAGATATCGAATTCTCTTTAGTTGTTTAACCCACTAACTTCCTTTTCCACTAACCCTCGCTGATATATATCGTATGACAAAAAATATTCATGTAAGATTTGACTTTCATTTCAAGGTAAGGTAGCATAGAATTTGACTCCTCCCATGCACTGGAGATGCTTAATAATCCATTTTCCAATAACTAACGATTTCATCTTCTGAATCATCTTGGTCAGCTTGTATAGGAAGTAACGACAATGGAAACCCATCACATATTTCTTTTTCTCCAAGATCAAAAGCAACTAAATATCAATATTTTTTTTTTTGTTTTATAATTTCAGTAATTATAGGATAGTATTGGAAATGGGTTCATCTCTTTTACTGAATTAAACAAAAATTACACAAAATCTGAAATAACACAATTTGAACACAACTCAACAAGACTCATACCCGTCTCCAAGCTAAATGTACGGCTTGCTAATATGTTAGTATCGTATTTAAACAATAAATAGAGTTGACATAGAATTAACAAGTTGTGTTAGTTTGATAGAGAGAGAAAGAAGTGTATAGTGTTATTTTGATAGAGAGAAAGAAGTGTATAGGGTGTTAACGAACCCCAACACACGCACTATTATTTATATTATTGAGTACCACAATACATGACTAAAATAGACGATGTGGGACAAATATAAAACTAACAATATAAACTATTCTAACACTCCCCCTTAAGCTGGAGAATAAATATCAAAAAGTCTCAGCTTGTTACACAACAACTCTAACCGTGGCTTGAATAATGATTTGGTAAACATGTTAGCCAACTGAGCACCAGTAGATACATACGGAGTAGCTATCACACCACCAGTCAGCTTCTCACACACGAGATGACAATCAACCTCAATATGCTTAGTTCTCTCGTGAAATACTTGATTAGAGGCAATATGAATAGCTGCCTGATTATCACAATATAGTGGCATGGGTAATTGCACACTAAACCCTATATCCTCAATAAACGATCGTAACCACACAACCTCACATGTTGTGTGTGCCATTGCTCTATATTCTGCTTCTACACTAGACCGGGCTACCACTGTCTGCTTCTTACTCTTCCAATTAATAAGATTTCCACCAAGAAAAACATAGTATCCAATGGTAGACCGTCTATCAGATGGCCCTCCTGCCCAATCAGAATTAGTGAACGCCTCAACGCGTAAGTTCCCATTGGATCGATACAATAAACCCCGTCCTAGATGTAGCTTAAGATACTTCACAATTCTAAGTACAACCTCCCAATGTGAATGACGAGGAGCTGACATAAATTGACTGACCAAACTAATTGCAAATGAGATATATGGTCGTGTGATTGTGAGATAATTTAATTTACCAACCAACCTGCGATACTGATCAGGATTGTGAAGCAAATCCCCCTGGTCCACACATAATTTGACATTGGGATCCATAGGAGTCTCAACAGGCCTAGGTCCCAATAAACCTATATCTTCAAGAATATCTAGCGCATACTTCCTCTGTGATAAGCTAATACCTTCTTTAGACCGAGCCACTTCAATACCTAAAAAGTACCGAAGTTTTCCCAAATCCTTAGTATGGAATTGCTGATGTAAGAAGGTCTTTAGCTCATCAATACCTCGCTGGTCATCACCGGTAATGATAATGTCATCCACATATACAATCAACAATACTTTCCCTTGATCAGAAGTGAGAGAAAATACAAAATGGTCAGTCTGACTACGATGCATGCCAAATCTCATAACTGCATCACTGAACTTGCCAAACCAGGCCCTAGGAGATTGCTTGAGGCCATAAAGAGCTTTGCGAAGCCGACATACCTGATTATGCCCCCCCTGAGCAACAAACCCAGGTGGTTGCTCCATGTAAACTTCCTCTTGAAGATCCCCATGGAGAAATGCATTTTTGACATCCAGCTGAAACAATGGCCAACCAAGAGTTGCAGCGTGAGAAATAAGAATCCGAACAACACCAAGTTTGGCAACGGGAGAGAATGTTTCTGAATAATCAACACCATAAGTCTGGGTGTAGCCTTTGGCAACAAGGCGAGCTTTATACCGCTCAACAGTGCCATCAGGAAGATACTTGACAGTGAATACCCAACGACAACCAACATGAGTCTTACCAGCAGGAAGAGGAACCAACTCCTAAGTGCCATTATGATGAAGCGCAGACATCTCATCCTCCATAGCTTTCCGCCACTCAGAGACAGAAATGGCCTCTTGAACAGTGTTAGGAACAAAAATGGAAGAGACTGAAGTGGTAAAGGCACGAAAAGATGGTGACAGATGATTATAGGAGACAAATTGACCAATAGGATGTAAAGTACATGATCGAATACCTTTACGGTGAGCAATGGGACGATCATCAAGAAGACATGGATCCCGCAACGGAGGAGAAGACGGAGCGGTGAGCGAAGGTGGATCTGCTGGCCCAGATGACTCTTGCGGAGATGGCTCTAACTGAGATAATTCTGGCTGAGATAGCATGGATGGCTTTTTAGGACGACGAACATATACCTACAAAGGTTTTGGCTGAGATGCCTGCAAAGGTTTTGGTGGAGAGGCAGACGGAACAACTATAGGGAACACAGACTCAGATGCAAGTAGATCATTGGTAGTGACAGGCTCCGAATAAAAAGGGAGTGACTCATTAAATGTGACATCAACACACACAAAATGACGACCTAAAGATGGAGAATAACATTTATACCCTTTTTGAGTCCGAGAGTAACCAAGAAAAATGCACTTTATAGACCGCGGATCCAATTTGCTCCGGTCATCATCAAGAGCATGAACATAACACGTACACCCAAAAACCCGAGGGGGTAACGAGTGGAGAGGACGACCGGGAAACAAGACTGTACGGGGTATCTGACCTCCAAGGACAGTATATGGCATACGATTAATCAAATGCCATGCAGTAGAACCGCGTCACTCCAGTAAGACTTAGGAACTTTCATTTGAAATAACATAGCACGCATAACTTCTGATAAATGTCGAATCTTGCGTTCAGCAACTCCATTTTGCTGTGGAGTCTGAGCGCAGAATGACTTATGAATGATCCCATTATCATCAAAAAACTGAGATAGGGTACTATGAAAAAATTCGCGTGCATTATCAGAACGAAACATACAAATGCAGGTATTAAACTGAGTCTTTATTTCCATGTAAAATGACTTAAAAATAGTCTTCAACTCAGATCTCTCTTTCATGAGATAAAGATATGTAATACGAGAAAAATCATCAACAAAAATAACATAATACTGAAAACCAAAAACACTGGGCACATGAATAGGCCCCCAAATGTCTGAATGAACTAACTGGAAAGGATGTGACACACGACGTTCTACCCTAGGATAAAATGGTACTCTATGATGTTTACTAAACTCACAGACTTCACAAGGTAACTCTTTAACAATACCATACGAAGGCACTAGACGCTTCAAATCTTGAAGAGATGGATGACCAAGCCGACAATGTTGTTGATATAAGGACTCTGATGACTGAAGAGCAACTGGTTGAACACCATCACTGGTTAGGTAATACAGACCACCACGCTTAACACCGCCGCCAATCTTCCTCCCTGTCTTTAGATCCTGAAACACACAACCATGAGGGAGAAATGTGACTGAACAATTTAAGGATTTTTTAAGTTGACTAATAGACACAAGATTAAAGGGTAAACGAGGAACATGGAATACAGAATTTAATGTAAATGATGGAGAGACAGGAACCGAACCCAAACCAGTAACCGCAGTGGTAGAACCATCTGCTAAGGTAACATGAAAGGTTTTGTCCATGGACTGACAAGTAGAAAAGAATTTAGAAGTACCAGTCATATGATTAGTAGCACCAGAATCGATAACCCAAGGAGAAGAAAAAAAAGATGCAACACAAGTAACAGAGGGACCTGTCTGAGCAAACGTAGCAGTGGAGGAAGAAGTCTCAGCGGAAGGCTGAATTGACATAAGGCGCTGGTACTCCTTTGCTGAGATAGTCACCCTATTGTCGAGTGAAGCATGAGTAAAGTGTCTAGTATCCTCAGAATGAGCAACCTGATGAGCCTGAGGATAACCATGAAGAACATAACAATAGTCCACTGTATGATTGGTACCCTGACAATGAGTACAAAATCGGGTACCACGACCACGACCAGAACCACTGCGACCAGAATTAGCCCCCCCTGACGCGCGACCACGACCAGAACCACCACGATCTCCAGAACTATAACCTACATCATAGCTACCAGAACTTCGACTACAAGAACCACGACCACGACTGCTAAATCCAGAATCACGACTGCGACCACGACCACTACTTGATTCAAAACCACCAGAAACAGCTAAAGCAGAACAATCAGGTGGTGGCTGAGAGACAGAGCCAGCATCCGAGATAGAAGCCTGGCGAAGCCGACTAAACACCTCATCAAAAGAAGGCAACTCCCGCTCCCCCAGTATCTGAGACCGAACTGGATCATAGGATGAAGGCAATCCAAATAGAAACCGAGAGACCTCCAAACGCTGACGCTGACGCTCCATAACCTGAGGATCACTCGAGATAGGCTCATAAACTCGGAGCTCCTCACAAGTGCCACGAAATTTGGAGTAGTAGTCCTCCAAGGATCTAGTACCAAAGGACAAAGAAAAGAACTAGTGATGGAGATCATATGTACGCCGGAGATTATTGATACCAGAATACATCCTAGCAACCCGATCCCATACTTGCTTGGCAGTATCAAGATAAAACAGAGGACCAATAATATGAGGTTCCATAACATTTCATAACTCAACACGAATATGACAGTCCTCAGCTTCTCAGTCACTAGAACCAAAAATTGGGAGTCAAGAACCAGAAATTGAGATGCACGAACATAGTAGACAATTTCGAGTGTTACTGAATAGAGATGCACTGTTGAATGATGTAGTGAAGATTTCGAGAAGCCAAAGCATCATCAAGCTTATTAGAAGCACTGTCGACTGTTGTAGTGAAGATTTCAAGACTTTCTGGGACACGAAATGTAAGGACCCGTGTTTTTAAATAATTTTCCAGAAATGATGTTGGGGAAGTGTGAGAAATGTTTTAAAATGCAAAATGGGGTCAATGTGAGTTGGTGATTGCATATGGGGTGTCTTTGCAACACATTAGAACCACTAAGGGGTGAGGGTGTAATTTGGGGGTGTATTAAGAGGCCCAACATCAGATTTTTGAGCAAAAACTCACACCCTCTTTTCCTCTAACCCACCGACACTCTCTCTCTCTACTCCTCTCCTACATCTCTCTCATTTCTCCACAAAATCTACACTCCCACACCTCTTTTCCTCAAGATTCAACCTCAAATTCGTCATCTAAGCATGATTTGGAGTCCGGGCATCCTTGGAATCATCTTGGAGGAGCTTGTTTCGGTTGGGTTTTGCTAGAACAAGCTTGGGCTTTCTCACCTTTCTTCATTGGAGCTCAATCCTCGAGGTAAGGAACTTATTTCTACCTTCACTAAGTGTATATGGTTTGAATGATTGCATTGTGTTCATCTCTCCTCTTGATTTCTCACCAAGCTCTTAAACCTCCATGGAAGTTGAGTTTGAACTTGATTGATGCTTGATTCTCCACATTTTTGTTGGATTGATCTTGAATTAGTGCTTAGACATGTTCATTTGATGTTTTATGGTGATTTGGAACCTCCCATTTGAGTTGGATTGAAGCCCCCATTAAGCTTGAAAAGCTGTAAAAAATCTGTGCGAAGCCCGCTGGTATAGATACCCCTGCAACCTCGTATCGATACCAGCACATTCTGTATATTTTTTTGGTCGACTGGTATTGATACCCCATTCTGGAGTATTGATACCAGACAGCTCTAAACCTATTTTTTTTGTTTAGGCCTTTCCTTGACTCTTAGACGTCTTGGGACATCTTCAAATTTTTGTTCACTTAAAATATTACTTGTTACCAACCACTTTGTTGATCGAATTGTTTGCTTGGCTTTCCTTTGACCTCCGGTCGGGTAGTTTGACCATGTACTTGCCTTATTCATCAATTACATTTCGAAACCTATTGGAAAACACCTCTCTAACCTATTGTGGCACGAATTATGTTTTGTCTTGATTTCTCACATTCTTGGACACGTGTTATCTTTGCCCAAATCGGTACACTGTGAGTTTTCGAACTAAACGAATTACATTGATGTTTTGGACACTTGATGGTTTAACAACCTTTTGAGAATGATGGTTACTTATTCTAGGGCCACCGTTTGGTGTGTCCCTAGCCATGGGTGTGCGGAGCCCACGAAATCCGACAGGGGTGCACGGAGCCCACGAAATCCGACAGAGGGATTCATTCCCTATTAAAAGAAGAGGTTATTGGTGAAGAGTTAAAAATGAAAAGTTTTATGAAAAACATGATGTTTTTAAGAAATCGAACACACGACACGTATTATAACGGTTTTGAGGAAATTGACGGACACTTGGGTATCTTGTGGACACTTTCACATCGAGTCGATCATCCATAGCTCATATTAGCCTAATCTTTCATGTGTATCACATTATCACGTGCATCTTTCATTCTCTATACCCTTAGCGTTAGTAGAAAAGTTTCATACTGGGCTAGTGAGCTCAACCTATCATTTTCAGGTACTCGGCAAGGCACATGATTGGGATGCTTGGCGTGTGCATGCATATCATGAAGCACATTTGACATGGAGTTATTTTACCTTCTCCATAGTTTATGTACTTTTGGGAGATGATCTTGTAACTTCTATTTTCTTCAATTTTTGGCAAAACTTGGTTTATGTAATAACTCTTAACTCTTGATTACTTATGCATGGGTACGGGTACCTCAAGTAGAAACTCATTGTACTTTGACTTGACTTTTCTATGGGAAGTTGTTTGACTTTGATTGATCCTACGTGGATTTTATTTGTATTTGGTTTATTAATTTTGAGGGCGTGACAACTTGGTATCAGAGCTTAGGTTCGAAAACTTAGGAACCGTGGGGAAGACTTCGAGTCTTGGGGCTTAAACCATTGCATTAACTTTTCATGAAAAATATTTTTTCTCATTCATTGTGTGCTTGTATGACATTCATGAGTATGGCATTGATGTTTCGTAGTAGTTATTGGTTTTGGAGCATAGCGTTGGAGGCTTAGGCCTTAGCTTGAGATAATGTTGGTTATTAATGGTTTTCTTTCTTATCTACTTATAGAACCATGCCGCCGATGAGAGTTGCTAGAGGTGGTAGGGTAAGTAACCGTGTGAGAGGTCGTGGTCGTGGCCACAATGAGCAAGTGGAGGATGCGGTTAGTCAGCGCGGTGAACATTTGGGGGGTCAACATGAGGGGTTTTCCGAGATAGTGGAACTAGCTAGGAGTTTGGAGGGCCAAGGGGGTGATCAAATGAGTGTGAGGACAAGGGAGCCTAGGCCACCGACTTCTACCGTGAGCGCACCGACGGGGAGTTTTGGGAACCAAAATAGGAAGAGACAGAGGGATTCGTTTCAGACTCCTCAGAGTCAGCCGACTTTCAGGGCACTAGTTTCTTCGGGGACTGGTAATGTTTCGGGTGTCTCGAGTAGGCCTCCAGTTGTGTGTCACCAGTGTGGCCAACCGGGTCATATTCGTTCTCAGTGTACTCAGCCTAAAGCTCTTCCACCACCACGTGTTCAGACTTCAAGTGCTTGTTTCTGGTGTGGCGGATTTGGCCACGTAGCGAGGTTTTGTCCACAGAGGGGAGGTACACATAGTGAGTCCGGCTCAGTTCAGCAGCCTAGGCAGGGGCAGGGGCAGGGGCAGGGGTTTGGTCGACAGCAACAAAGGGGTAGTCAGAGTCAGCCACACTTTCTTCAGACCACTTCAGTTCAGGGGTCACGGGTTGAGCGGGGAGCGAGTTCATCCACGCCTGTGCAGACTACACCGGGTCAGGTTTACACTGTTTTTGCAGTCGCACCACCACCGCCACCACCACCTCACACTACTTCGCAGACTCCAGACGCATCGGTTGTGAGGGGTACATTTCTTTTATTCCACTCATTAGCATAGGTTTTGTTTGATTCGGGAGCATCACATTCTTTCATAGCTGCATCATTTGTACGTGCTTTAGAGTTGGAGTCCTAGGAGCTTAGTCCGCCTTTGTTTGTTGACACGCCATTAGGTGGTAGAACTCCATTAGATCATATATGTCGAGATTGCGAGTTGGTTATCCGGGATCTTCGTTTTGTGTTCGACTTCACAATTTAGGGCATGACGGGGTTCGATCTTATCTTGGGAATGGATTGGTTATCGACTTTTCACGCTACGATTGATTGCTGTAAGCGTCGGGTACGGATTTGTCCGCCAGAGGTAATTGTTTTCAATTTTCCGAGAAACGTCGGGAACCGTTGGAGTCGTACTTGTGTGAACCGCGGGATAGGGAATCGATTGCTTGCCTCTTAGCTAGTTTGACGCTAGATGATCATATGTCTACACGTGGGGAGTTACCGCGGGTTGTTTGTGACTTTTCGGACATTTTTCCGGAGGAGTTACCGGGCTTGCCACCCGAGAGGGAGGTCGAGTTTACGATAGATTTAGTTCTAGGCACCGCACCTATCTCTATGCCTCCTTATCGATTCGCTCCGGCCGAGTTGAGAGAATTGAAGAAACAATTGCAAGAGTTGCAAGACGTGGGGTTCATCCGTCCAAGTACTTCGCCGTGGGGAGTTTCGGCTCTTTTCGCTCAAAAGAAGGATGGGTCGCTCCGTTTGTGCATAGATTACCGTAAGTTGAACCGGGTAACGATTAAGAATAAGTATCCGATGTCTAGGACCGACGACTTGTTTGATCAACTCCGAGGTGCCACTTATTTTTCTAAGATTGATTTGAGGTCCGGTTATCACCAATTGAGAGTCCGGCGAGAAGATATTCCCAAAACCACCTTTCGTACTCGATATGGCCACTATGAGTTCGTGGTCATGCCATTTGGCTTAACCAATGCTCCCGCAACTTTCATGGACCTTATGCTTCCGCTCCGGTTATCACCATTTGGGTTATAGTGAACCGGTTGACGAAGAGAGCGCACATGTCTTATCGATTCAAGTTACCGATTCGATTGAGACGCTTAGTCGTTTGTACATCCGTGAGATTATCCGGTTGCATGGAATTCCGGTGTCCATTGTGTCCGACACCGCGTTTTACGCCACGTTTTTGGCAAGGTTTGCAAGCCGCCCTTGGCACAAATTTGTTGTTTAGCACCGCTTATCATCCTCAAACCGATGGTCAATCTGAGAGGACGATCCAAATCCTAGAAGATATGCCTCTGATAAAAAGAACCGCTTATCACCCGTCCATACCCAGTGCACGTTTAACCACCTCCATCCTAGTCACCCCGTTCTTTGTCTCTGACAAAAAGAACACGGAGGGGGACTGGAGTTTCGAGAACTCCTTTAGCTGGTGGAACGTCAGGGGTCTCCCCACACCCTGAACGTTCCAACACATGAGCTTCATTGATCCATTGGGGACCATTTATGGCTGGTCACCTCCACCGAATCCATAGTTGGGAGAATTTCATTATCAACAGATAGAGTAATTGTCTTGCGTCGTTTGGTAGGTATCGATTCCCCATAAATTGGTTCCACAACATCCCCCTCTAGAACATTATCAAGGTTAGCCACTTTCCTTTTGCCACACTTGGGGGATAGAGAGTAGAAATACCTCTTGCCAAAGCAGTGAGTATTGATCCCTTAGAGGAGTTATTGCCTTTTCGATGGTAGATAGCCCCACCACTTGTGTTCTTTGCACTCTGTTTGGTGGATGTAGGGGGATTAGCCGCTGCTAAGGTGATGGAAGCATCCACCAGTTCAGAATCTGCAGAGAGATGATGGGCAAGAGGAGCCGCCGTATTGGGAAAGGGGGAATTTTGGTCAGTAGGTCTGGGGTGGGGAGGGAGATTTGGGGGATAGTAAGGTTCAGAGTTTAAGGTAACAGACGGGTTTGGTGTTGGGTTTAGGGGATGATAAGTTTCAGAGGTCGGAAAGGCATGTTTTGGATCGCTGGGCTGTGATGTATTGAGGATCTCTGGGTTAGAGGTGGGCCTGGTGGACTGAATGGTTGGGGGAGAGAAAGGTGAAGAGGTGGTGTCTATTGTGATGGGCTTATGTTGGACTGAAAGAGAGTTGTTTATGGTGGGACTAGGTTGTGTGGGTTCGGAGTTAATATTTTGGGCCAAATGGGGTAGAGGAGCACTCTGGGTTTGGGTTGGCTTTTGTTCTTCTGGGTTTGTATTGGGATTTTTGGGCTTGCTAGGATTTTTATCTCTACAGATTTGTAAAGCCTTTTCCTGTGCAGGGGTAAGCTCATTCAAAGGAATATTGGTTATGGAAATGAGACCCGGATATTTCGATCGAATCAGTGATTCTACCAACATTTCCGTATGAGCCAAATCATTCTCTTTGGATTTCGAATTTCCTGCTTCGCCCGCCTTTGTAGCAAAATTTGAATTAGGAATGACTGAGAGGTGATTGGGGCTTTCCTCATCATCAGAAGCGAAAAATCTGCCCCTTTACTTATCAGACTCCGAGGGACGATCTTGCTTGGCCGACAGCGATGTAGGCCTCCTCCGTCCAGATTGGGTAGCCGGAGACGCCCGAATCCACGGCCCATACTGAGGTGACATCCAAGTGGCATCCAAGTGGACCCGAACTCGAACATATCTTCCTTCCGTGCTTCCTGTAGCTGGAATCGCAACCTCATCGACAAAGCCAATTTTGGTGCCAATTTTTGCACCAACTTCTTTAGAGATAAACTGAATTGGAAGTCCCCAAACCTAACTCAAAGCGGGGTAAATTTGAAGGAATATTGACGGGTTGCAAATTTGGATTCCATTTCTCCAAAATGAGGAAATGGTTATTGAAAAACCAAGGTTTCCCGTAAAGGATATGTATCACATCAGTTTCGGAGGGGAGAATGAACTGGTAAATTCCCTTACCAATCTCAAGGACTTTGAAGTTGGTAGGATTTCCCCAGATCAAGCCCAAGGTAGTCTTCAACCCCCCAAGTTTACTGGTTTATGGGATACAACTTTCCCGAACAGGCTAGTGCGGCACTCTGCTTCACTTGCCTAGACATCATCATCCAGTAGGGTGACTTCGCTTTGTTCGTCCTTCGTGAGATGGAAGGATCTGAGACGGATGGTAAGTTTGTCGTCAGGGACTCAGGATTAGTGGTGGTATTTTTGGCCATGAGGAGAGTGGGAAGATGAATATAAGGGTTGGGGTATCAGAATTAGTGGTGGTATTTTTTGGCCATGAGGAGAGTGGGAAGATGAATATAAGGGTTGGGTATCAGAGATAAGGATAGGGAGAGGGAGGAGGAGAAGAGGTTAGAAGGATAGAGAGGAGATATTAGGTTTTACTCCACAAGGGAGACGCCATCTTGCAAAGCAAGAAAATTACTCCCGAGAGAGACCTTCGTAACCTAACTGCTTTTTTTTTTTAATTTTATCAAAACTATGGGTAGTTGTCGAGACTCGAGAATAGAAGATATGGTACTATATTTTAGCCACCCTTTTCTTTATTGGGCGAGGTCCACCTGATAAACCTATAATACTAAAAAAAGAAAAAAGAAATTGCTAGGTGATTCAAGGGAATTTC
The DNA here is from genome assembly GCA_016920895.1 of Vaccinium myrtillus. NCBI lineage: Eukaryota > Viridiplantae > Streptophyta > Magnoliopsida > Ericales > Ericaceae > Vaccinium > Vaccinium myrtillus. Next base: position 19,954,384 of record CM029278.1, on the reverse strand, counting down.
AAAGGGGGGAGGCCTTGGCCCATGTAGCACCACTATACTTCTGTCTCTGGCTATAGAATATGTATATATAGGTTAATTACACTATAACCCAACAGTTTGAGAAACATAATGTTTACTCCCCAAAAAATTTTAAAAATTACAAATAGACCTCTGTCGTGTCCCCAACGTGTTCCCCGCCAAAAAATTAGAATTATAGGTATTTGGGGTGTCCCCGCCGTGTCCGACACCATAGGCGGCTCCACATTGCTCCTACCTAAATTTTTTTTTTAGAGTGCATGTAATTTTTTGTAATTTTATTTAAGTTTTTTCCTTTTTGAACGCCCAAGAAAAAATATTTGAATATTACAAAAAATTACATGTACTCTAAACAAAAAATAATAATACATGTATAAAATTACAAAACTTATTTTGGCTTTTTACGCATAGGGTCAATTATTTTTGCTTGGGTGTTCAAAAAGGAAAAAACTTCAATAAAATTACAAAAAAAATTATGTAATCTAAACAAACAAACAAAAAAATTAGGGTGTTCATTTGAACACCTCAAGAGCATTGTGGAGTTGCCTGTGCCTATACTATGAATATCCATCAGTCAAAGATATTCACAATTTTTAATATATTAGTTCAAAACAAAGTAACTCTATATCTCCAAAAAAAAAATTACACGTCAAAATAAAATCTGTGTCAACCTATTTGCCAGACAAACGTCTACCATAAAAACTAATGTATATAAGCCGGATTAATTTTGCTTGGCCTATAAAAAAGAATTTGCCAAAAACATGCAAATGTGACATATTTTTTAATATTAGTTGTACCTTTGTTGTGATACTTTTTTTGTTTGGAATTGCTTTTCGCAATAAGATCTGAGTCATCAATATTAAGATGCAGACTTCTTATAAAGATTGCATTCCAGGACCCGTTCAGCTAGGGTGTTTTATGACATAATCATGTGACAATTGGAATTTTTTCCATAGTGGCATTTTTAAAGTTTTATGGCAGTCAAACAATTGTTACCTGCATGACGCAAGGCATACAATACTTAAGTCCATTTTGTTACGTATGTCCATTTTATTACCAAAAAAAATAAAAAAATTGTGCAATTAGCAAAATGAGCGTGCATTCTACCTCAATGTGCAGTATTCCATGAGTACGTAGTTTTTTACTTTTTGACGATGGTTGCATTTGAGTAACCTTAGCATTATTAAATTACCTTCAGGGCCGGCCCTGATATTTGGGTTGCCCAAACCCAACTCTAGTTTGGTTGCCCACTAAATATTAAATGATAAATTTTTTTTTTAAAAGGGCATGCAATTGAAAAAATTACAATTATTTTAGGGGCTCCAAGGTCGAAGCAAACTCCTAATATTGAGCTCCCTACGTCTTTGAGAGTTCTTTTTTTTTAAAAAAATTACAAAATTATAAAACTTCAAACTAAAAGGAGGCAGTTATAAAAGATGAATACAAAAAAAATATAATTGTAAGAAATTTTTTAAACTATGATAAATGTTGAAAAACTAATAAATCGTGTTAGCTCGTTCGATTTGTTTTCAATTTTCAACCATTGGGATAATTTTTTTTTATTTAAATGTAAGGACATATCACTAGTATACCTTGTTGTTGTGTATGTTAAAAGCAAAATTTCTAACAATGAATTCAATTTTCAACCATTGGACTATTTTTTTAAAAATTTAAATGTAAGGAGTGTACCTTGTTGTTGTGTATGTTAAAAGCAACATTTATAACAATGAAATTAAGTAATGTGATTGAGGAAAAAAGAAAGGAAGGCCTACTGATTTGTAAGATGAAAATTACAAAAAAGAGAGAAAGGGGTGTAAATAGACGGAGGAAGAAAACTAAAGTCCCAGAAATGGTGCCATTGGGAATCGAACTCAACCCACGAAGGAGTTTGATACCATCCCATACCATCAAACCGAGCATGGCCTTTGCGTTGCATGCGGAAACCATTAACATTTTTCTGATGCCCCAGCCGCGGGGTGGGTTACCCAAGTCTGAAGGCTTGCTAGGCTTACCCCAGGGCCGGCCCTGATTACCTTTGAGGGATTTTGGTTCTTTGATAGTCTTTTATTCTCATTTTTTGTTGAGATGAGTACGTAGCATGTGTGCAGTCCAATTTAAATAACAGTTTCAGAGCGTGAGACTAGAAAATGCACACATAACCAAAATCCAGACCAATTTCATACTGAGAATGCAGAACAACCAATAGCATTTTATGTTTTTTTAATGTGGCAAGTAATCTACCTATCTACTAGGAACCACACTTCTTCGTTTATTTAGGTCTTTACTTTTCGCTCAAATGGCTAGTGGTCTATCTCGAAATAAAAGCCACTTTATTTCCCATACATGGTCAGTAGTTGATATATCTACTAAGAATCACACGTATTTGTCGATTTAGGGTCTCTGCTCAGCTCAAGTGGAAGGTAGTTTATCTCCACCTGAGAACCCTTTTTAGTTTTTTATATGTGGTGGGTAGCCTATATATCTACTATGAACCACACTTATTTGCCGATTTCGGTTTTTAACTTTCCGCTTTAGTGACAAGCATTTTTTATTTTTCGAATGTAGTCAATAGTCTACATATCACATAGGAACCACACTTCTTCGTTGATTTCATGTCTTTACTTTCCACTCAAATGGCCAGTGGTTTATCTGCAACTAAGAGCCCTTTTTTATTTTAAGTGGTCAATAGTTCGTACATCTACTTGGAACTACACTTATGTGTCAATTTTGGGTCTTTTCTTTTCGCTCAAACAACAAGTGGTGTATCTCATACCATGAGCATTTTTTGTTTACGATGTGTGGCCAGTAGTCTAAACATCTACTATGTGGTCAGTAATCCGTACATCTACTAGGAACCCCACGTATTTGTCGATTTCGGGTCTTTTCTTTTCCCTCAAGTAACAAGTGGCGTATCTCCAACTTAGAGCATTTTTTGTTTTCAATGTGTGGCCAGTAGTCTACACATATACTAGGACCCACACTTCTTCATCCATTTAGGCCTTTACTTTCCGCTCAAGTGGCTAGTGGTCTATTTCCAACTTCTAGTGTTTTTTTGTTTCCTGTATGTGGTCAGTAGTCGATATATCTACTAGGAACCACACTTATTTGTCGATTTCAGGTTTTTTCATTTCGCTCAATTAACAATTGGTGTATCTCCAACAAAGGGCATTTTTGTTTTCCGTATGTGTGCCCAGCAGTCTACATATCTGCTAGGAACAATACTTCTTTGTCGATTTAGGGTCTTTAATTTCCAATCAAGCAGCCAATGGTTTATCTGCAACTAAAAACCGTTTTTTGTTTTATGTGGTCAGTAGCCCGTACATCTACTTGGAACTACACTTATTTGTCGATTTTGGGTCTTTTCTTTTTGCACAAATAACAAGTGGTGTATCTCCAAAAAAGAACATTTTTGTTTTCCGTATGTGGCCAACAGTCTAGATATCTGCTAGGAACCGCACTTCTTCGTTTATTTAGGGTCTTTACTTTCCACTCAAGTTGCCAGTGATTTATCTTCAACTACGAGCCCTTTTTTTTTATGTGGTTAGTAGCCCATACATCTACTAGGAACCACACTTATTTGTCGATTTCGTTCTTTTCTTTTCCCTCAAATAACAAGTGGCGTATCTTCAACTTAGAACATTTTTTGTTTTCGATGTAGGGCCAGTAGTCTACACATCTACTAGGAACCACACTTCTTCATCCATTTAGGCCTTTACTTTCCACTCAAGTGAATAATGGTCTATCTCCAACTTAAAGTACTTTTTGTTTCCTGTATGTGGTCAGTAGTCGATATACTACGAACCACACATATTTGTCGATTTCAGGTCTTTTCTTTTCGCTCAATTAACAATTTGTGTATATCCATATGTGGCCAGCAGCCTACATATCCGCTAGGGACCACACTTCTACGTCGATTAAGGGTCTTTACATTCCACTCAAGTGGCCAATGGTTTATCATCAACTAAAAGCCCTTTTATGTTTTATGTGGTCAGTTGCTCGTACATCAACTAGGAACCACACTTATTTGTCGATCTCGGGTCTTTTCTTTTCGCTCAAATAACAAGTGGTGTATCTCCAACAAAGAGCATTTTTGTTTTCCCTATGTGGCTCGCAGTCTTCATATCTGCTGAACCACACTTCTTCGTCGATTTAGGGTCTGTACTTTCCACTCAAGTGGCCAGTGGTTTATCTGCAACAAAGAACCCTTTTTTTGTTTTATGTGGTCAGTAGCCCGTACATCTACTAGGAACCACACATATTTGTCGATTTCGGGTCTTTTCTTTTCACTCAGACAACAAGTGGTGTCTCTCCAACAAAGAACATTTTTTGTTTACAATGTGTGGCAAGTAGTTTACACATCTACTAGAAACCACACTTCTTCATTCGTTTAGGCGTTCAAGTGGCTAGTGGTCAAACTCTAACTTAGAGCCTTTTTTGTTTCCTGTATGTGGTAAGTAGTCGATATATCTACTAGGAAGCACACTTATTTGTCGATTTCGGGTCTTTTGTTTTCATTCAATTAAAAAGTGTATCTCCAACAAAGAGCATTTTTGTTTTCCGTATGTGTGCCCAACAGTCTATATATCTGCTAGGAACCACACTTCTTCGTCGATTTAGGGTCTTTAATTTCCAATCAAGCAACCAATGGTTTATCTGCAACTAAGAGCCCTTTTTTGTTTTACGTGGTCAGTAGCCCGTACATCCACTTGAAACTACACTTATTTGTCGATTTCGGGTCTTTTTTTTTTCGCTCAAATAACAAGTGGTGTATCTCAAACCAAGAGCATTTTTTGTTTTCCGTATATGGCCAACAGTCTACATATCTGCTAGGAACCGTACTTCTTCCTTGATTTAGGGTCTTTACTTTCCACTCAAGTGGCTAGTGGTTTATCTTCAACTATGAGCCCTTTTTTGTTTTATGCGGTTAGTAGCCCGTACACCTACTACGAACCACACTTATTTGTCGATTTTGGTCTTTTCTTTTCCCTCAAATAACAAGTGGTGTATCTCCAACTTAGCGCCTTTTTTGTTTTCAATGTGTGGCCAATAGTCTACACATCTGCTAGGAACCACACTTCTTTATACATTTAGGCCATTACTTTCCGCTCAAGTGAATAGTGGTCTATCTCCAACTTAGAGTGCTTTTTGCTTCCTGTATGTGGTTAGTAGTCGATATATCTACTACGAACCACACTTATTTGTCGATTTCGGGTCTTTTCTTTTCGCTCAATTAACAATTGGTGTATCTCCGACAAAGAACATTTTTGTTTTCTGTATGTGGCCGCAACCTACATATCTGCTAGGAAACACACTTCTTCGTCGATTTAGGGTCTTTAATTTCAACTCAAGTGGCCCGAGTTTTATCTGCAACTAAGAACTTTTTTTTGTTTTATGTGGTTAGTGGCCCGTACATTTACTAGGAACCACACTTATTTGTCAATTTCGGGTCTTTTCTTTTCGCTCAAAGAACAAGTGGTGTATCTCCAACACATAGCATTTTTTATTTTGCATATGTTGCCAGTAGTCTACATATCAATTAGGAACGACACTTCTTCGTCGATTTAGGATCTTTAATTTCCACTCAAGCGGCCAGTTATTTATCTGCAACTAAGAACCCTTTTTTTTGTTTTATGTGGTTTGTAGGCCATACATCTACTAGGAACCACACTTATTTGTCGATTTCAGGTATTTTCTTTTTGCTCAATTAACAATTGGTGTATCTCCGACAAACAACATCTTTGTTTTCCGTATGTGGCCGCAACCTACATATCTGCTAGGAATCACACTTTTCCGTCGATTTAAGATCTTTAATTTCCACTCAAGCGGCCAGTGGTTTATCTGAAACTAAGAGCCCTTTTTTGTCTTTTGTGGTGAGTAGTCCCAACATCTACTAACTACACATATTTGTCGATTTCGGGTCTTTTGTTTTTGTTCAAATTACAAGTGGTGTATCTGAAATAAAGAGCATTTTTTGTTTTCCGTATGTGGCCAGTAGTCTACATATCTACTAGGAACCACACTTCTACGTCGATTAAGGGTCTTTACATTCCACTCAAGTGGCCAGTGGTTTATCTTCAACTAAAAGCCCTTTTTTTGTTTTATGTGGTCAGTAGCTCATACATCCACTAGGAACCACACGTCTTTGTCGATTTCGGGTCTTTTATTTTCGTTCAAATAACAAGTGGTGTATCTCCATCAAAGAGCATTTTTGTTTACCGTATGTGGCCAGCAGTCTTCATATCTGCTAAACCACACTTCTTTGTCGATTTCGGTCTTTTTTCCCCCCTCAAATAACAAGTGGTGTGTCTCCAACTTAGAGCATTTTTTGTTTTCGATGTAGGGCCAGTAGTCTACACATCTACTAGGAACCACACTTCTTCATCCATTTTGGCATTTACTTTCCGCTCAAGTAAATAGTGGTCTATCTCAAACTTATAGTGCTTTTTGTTTCCTGCATGTGGTTAGTAATCGATATATCTACTACGAACAACACTTATTTGTCGATTTTGGGTCTTTTCTCTTCACTCAATTAACAATTGGTGTATCTCCAACAAAAAACATTTTTGTTTTCCGTATGCGGCCAGCAGCCTACATATCTGCTAGAAACCACACTTCTTCGTCGATTTAGGATCTTTAGTTTCCATTCAAACGGCTAGTGGTTTATCTGAAACTAAGAGCCCTTTTTTGTTTTTTGTGGTCAGTAGCCTGTTCATCCACTAGGAACCACACATATTTGTCGATTTCGGGGCTTTTCTTTTCGTTCAAATTACAAGTGGTGTATCTCCAACAAATAGCATTTTTGTTTTCCTTATGTGGCGAGCAGCCTTCATATCCGATAAACCACACTTCTTCGTCGATTTAGGGTCGATACTTTCCACTCAAGTGGCAAGTAGTTTATCAGCAACTAAGAATCTTTTTTGTTTTATGTGGTCAGTAACCCATATAAGTATCTACTAGGAACCACACTTATTTGTCGATTTCGAATCTTTTCTTCTCGCTCAAATAACAAGTGGTGTATCTCCAACAAAGAGCATTTTTTGTTTTCCGTATTTGGCCAGTAGTCTACATATCTACTAGGAACCACACATATTCGTCGATTTAGGATCTTTAATTTCCACTCAAGCGGCTAGTGGTTTATCTACAACTAAAAGTTCTTTTTTGTTTTATGTGGTCAGTAGCCCGCACATCTACTTGGAACCACACATATTTGTCGATTTCGGGTCTTTTTCTTTTCGTTCAAATTACAAGTGGTGTATCTGTAACAAAGAGCATTTTTTGTTTTCCGTATGTGGCCAGTAGTCTACATATGTACTAGGAACCACACTACTACATCGATTAAGGGTCTTTACATTCCACTCAAATGGCCAGTGGTTTATCTTCAACAAAAAGTTATTTTTTGTTTTGTGGTCAGTAGCCCGTACATCTACTAGGAACCACACGTATTTGTCGATCTCGGATCTTTTCTTTTCGCTGAAATAACAAGTGGTGTATCTTCAACAAAGAGCATTTTTGTTTTTCGTATGTGGCTAGCAGTCTTCATATCTGTTAAACCACACTTCTTCGTCGATTTAGGGTCTGTACTTTCCACTCAAGTGGTCAATGGTTTATCTGCAACTAAGAACCTTTTTTTGTTTTATGTGGTCAGTAGCCCGTACATCTACTAGGAACCACACTTATTTGTCGATTCCGGGTCTTTTCTTTTCGCTCAAATAACAAGTGGTGTATCTCCAACAAAGAGCACTTTTTAGTTTTCCGTATGTGGCCAACAGTCTACATATCTACAAGAGGTGTAGCTGCAACAGAGAGCATTTTTTGTTTTCCGTATGTGGGCAGCAGTCTACATATATACTAGGAACCACACTTCTTCATCCATTTAGGCATTTACTTCCGCTCAAGTGGCTAGTGGTCTATCTCCAAAATAGTGTCTTTTTTGTTTCCTGTATGTGGTTAGTAGTTAGCAGTCGATACATCTACTTGGAACCACATATCTTTTACCATTTAGGGTCTCTGCTTTCCGCTCAAGGGGCAAGTAGTTTATCTCCAACGAAGAGCCCTAATAAGTTTTTTATGTGGTCAGTAGCCTTTATATCCACTAGTAACGACACTTCTTTTTCGATTAAGGGTCATTACTTACCCCTCAAGTAGCCAAAGGTCTATCTCCAACTAAGAGCCCTTTTGGCTTTCTCTGTGGCCAATAGCTTATTTGTCGATTTCTAGTCGTTACTTTCCGCTCAAGTAGCAAATGGTTTATCTCTAACCAAGAGCCCTTCGTGGTTTTCCGTCTGTGGCTAGTGGTCTACATATCCACTAGGAACCACATTTTTTTTTTTGATTTAGGGTCTTTACTTTCTGCTAAAGTGGCCAACGACCTATCTCCAACTATTAGCCGTTTCTAGTTTCCTGTATCTGGTGAAGAGCCTATATATCCACTCAAGCGGCCAGTGGTTTATCTTCACCTAAAAAAACCCATGTTTGTTTTATGTGGTCAGTAGCCCATACATCTACTATGAACCACACATATTTGTCGATTTCGGGTCTTTTTTTTCACTCAAATAACAAATGGTGTATCTCCAACAAAGAGCATTTTAGTTTACCGTATGTGGCCAGCAATATTCATATCTGTTAAACCACACTTCTTCGTCGCCTTAGGGTCTGTACTTTCCACTCAAGCGGCCAGTGGTTTATCTGCAATTACGAACCTTTTTTTGTTTTCTGTGGTCAGTAGCCCGTATATCTACTAGGAACCACACTTATTTGTCGATTTCGGGTCATTTCTTTTCGCTCAAAGAACAAGTGGTGTATCTCCAACAAAGATCATTTTTTGTTTTCCCTGTGTGGCCAGCAGTCTACATATCTACTAAGAACCACACTTCTTCATCGATTTAGGATATTTATTTTCCACTCAACCGGCCAGTGGTTTATGTGCAACTAAGAGCCCATTTTTATTTTATGTGGTTAGTAGCCCGTACATCTACTAGGAACCACACATATTTGTCGATTTCGATTCTTTTCTTTTCGTTCAAATTACAAATGGTGTATTGATAACAAAGAACATTTTTTGTTATCCTTATGTGGCCAGTAGTCTACATATCTACTAGGAACCACACTTCTACGTCGATTTAGGGTCTTCACTTTCCGCTAAGTGGCAAGCGGTCTATCTCCAACGAAGAGCCCTTTTTCGTTTTATGTGGTCAGTAGCCGGTACATCTACTAGGAACCACACTTGTCAATTTCGGGTCTTTTCTTTTCGCTCAAATAACAAGTGGTGTATCATCAACAAAGAGCTTTTTTTGTTTTCCGTATGTGGTCATCAGTCTACTTATCTACTAGGAGCCACACTTCTTCGTCGATTTAGGATCTTTAATTTCCACTCAAACAGCCAGTGGTTTATCTGAATCTTAGAGCCCATTTTTGTTTTATGTGGTCAGTAGCCCGTACGTCTACTAGGAACCACACATATTTGTCGCTTTCGATTCCTTTCTTTTCTTTCAAATTACAAGTGGTATATCTGTAACAAAGAGCATTTTTTATTTTCCGTATGTGGCCAGTCGTCTACATATCTACTAGGAACCACACTTCCACGTTGATTAAGGGTCTTTACATTCCACTCAATAGGCAGTGGTTTATCTTCAACAAAAAGGCCTTTTTGTTTTATGTGGTCAGTAGCCCTTACATCTAACTGGGAACCACACTTTTGTGTCGATTTCGGGTCTATTCTTTTCACTCAAACAACATGTGGTGTATCTCCAACCAAGAGAATTTTTTGTTTGTCGATTTCAATTCTTTTCTTTTCGCTCAAACATGTGGTATATCTCCAACAAAGAGCATTTTTTATTTTCCGTATGTGCCAGCAGTCTACACATCTACTAGGAACCACAATTCTTCGTCGATTTAGGGTCTTCACTTTCCGCTCAAGTGGCAAGTGGTTTATCTTCAACTAAGAGCCCTTTTTGTTTTATGTGGCCAGTAGCCCGTACATCTACTAGGAACCACACTTATTTGTCAATTTCGGTTCGTTTTATCTTTTCGCTCCAACAAGTAGTGTATCTTCAACCAAGAGCATTTTTTGTTTACAATGTGTGGCCAGTAGTCTACACATCTACTAGGAACCACAATTCTTCGTCGATTTAGGGTCTTCAACTTCCGCTTAAGTGGCAAGTGGTCTATCTCCAACTAGAATCCCTTTTTCGTTTTATGTGGTCAGTAGCCCGTACATCTACTAGGAACCACACTTGTAGATTTCTGGTCGTTTCTTTTTGCTCAAATAACAAGTGGTGCATCTAAAACAAAGAGCATTTTTTGTTTACAATGTGTGGCCAGTAGTCTACATATCTGCTAGGAACACAACTCCTTCGTTGATTTAGGGTCTTTAATTTCCGCTCAAGTGGCCCGAGTTGTCGATTTCGGGTCTTTTTTTTCTTTTCCCTCAAGTAACAAGTGATGTATCTCCAACTTAGAATATTTTTTGTTATCATCTTCGTCGATTTAGGGTCTCTAATTTCAACTCAAGTGGCCCGAGTTTTATCTGCAACTAAGAACCCTTTTTTGTTTTATGTGGTTAGTAGCCCGTACATCTACTAGGAACCACACTTATTTGTCGATTTCGGGTCTTTTCTTTTCGCTCAAAGAACAAGTGGTGTCTCTCCAACACAGAGCATTTTTTATCTTGCTTATGTTGCCAGTAGTCTACATATTAATTAGGAAAGACACTTCTTCGTCGATTTAGGATCTTTAATTTCCACTCAGGCGGTCAGTGGTTTATCTGCAACTAAGAGCCATTTTTTGTTTTATGTGGTCAGTAGGCCATACATCTATTAGGAACCACACTTATTTGTCGATTTCAGGTCTTTTCTTTTTGCTCAAATAACAAGTGTTGTACTATCTCCAACTTAGAGCATTTTTTGCTTTCGATGTGTGGCTAGTAGTCTACACATCCTACGAACCACACTTCTTCATCCATTTAGGCCTTTACTTTGCGCCCAAGTGGCTAGTGGTCTATCTCCAACTAATAGTGCTTTTTGTTTCCGGTATGTGGTCAATAGTCAATATATCTACTAGGAACCACACTTATTTGTCGATTTCGGGTCTTTTCTTTTCGCCCAAAGAACAAGTGTTGTATATCCAACAGAGCATTTTTTGTTTTCTGTATGTGGCCAGCAGTCTACATATCTACTAGGAACCACACTTCTTCATCGATTTAGAGTCTTTATTTTCCACTAAGTGGTTTATCTTTAACCTAATAGCCCTTTTATGTATTATGTGGTAAATAACCCGTACATCTATTAGGAACCTCACTTATTTGTCGATTTCGAGTCTTTTCTTTTCGCTCAAATAACAAGTGGTGTATCTCCAACAAAGAGCATTTTTGTTTTCCGTATGTAACCAATAGTCAACATATCTGCTAGGAACCAAACTTCTTCGTCGATTTGAGGTCTTTAATTTCTACTCAATCGGCCGGTGACTTATGTGCAACTTAGAGCCCTTTTTTTTATGTGGTCAGTAGCCCATACATCTACTAGGAACCACACTTATTTGTCAATTTCGGTTCGTTTTTTTTTTTTTTGCTCCAACAACAAGTAGCGTATCTCCAACCAAGAGCATTTTTTGTTTACAATGTGCAGCCAATAGTCAACACATCTACTAGGAACCACAATTCATCGTCGATTTATGGTCTTCACTTTCCGCTCAAGTGCCAAGTGGTCTATCTCCAACTAAGAGCCATTTTTCGTTTTATATGGTCAGTAGCCCGTACATCTACTTGGAACCACACTTGACGATTCCGGGTCTTTAATTTCCGCTCAAATAACAAGTGGCGTATCTCCAACAAAGCATTTTTTGTTTACAATATGTGGCCAGTAGTGTACATAACTGCTAAGAACCACACTTCTTCGTCGATTTAGGGTCTTTGATTTCCGCTGAAGTGGTAAGTGGTCTATCTCCAACTAAGAGCCCTTTTTCGTTTATGTGGTCAGTAGCCCGTACATCTACTTGGAACCACACTTGTCGATTTCGGGTCTTTAATTTTCGCTCAAATAACAAGTGGCGTATCGTTTACAATGTGTGGCCAGTAGTCTACATATCTGCTAGGAACGACAATTCTTCGTCGATTTAGGGTCTTTGATTTCCGCTGAAGTGGTAAGTTGTCTATACCCAACTAAGAGCCCTTTTTTTGTTTTATGTGGTCAGTATCCCGTACATCTACTAGGAACCACACTTATTTGTCGATTTCGGGTCTTTTCTTTTCGCTCAAAGAACAAGTGGTGTATCTCCAACAAAGAGCATTTTTTATTTTCCGTATGTGGCCAGTAGTCTACATATCTACTAGGAACCACACTTTTTCGTCGATTTAGGGTCATGTGGCTAGTGGTTTATCTGCATCTGAGAGCCCTTTTTTTTGTGGTCAGTAGCCCGTACATCTACTTGGAACCACACTTTGTCGATTCCTGGTCTTTAATTCTCGCTCAAATAACAAGTGGTGTATCTCCAACAAAGAGCATTTTTTGTTTACAATGTGTGGCCAGTAGTCTACATAGCTGCTAAGAACCACACTTCTCCGTCGATTTAGGGTCTTTGATTTCCGCTGAAGTGGTATGTGGTCTACCTCCAACTAAGAGCCCTTTTTTGTTTTATGTGGTCAGTAGCCCGTACATCTACTAGGAACCACACTTATTTGTCGATTTCGGGTCTTTTCTTTTCGCTCAAAAAATAAGTGGTATATCTCCAACACAGTATTTTTTGTTTTCCTTATGTTGCCTGTAGTCTACATATCAATTAGGAAGCACACTTCTTCATCGATTTAGGATCTTTAATTTCCACTCAAGTGGCCAGTGATTTATCTGCAACTAAGAGTCCTTTTTGTTTTATGTGGCTAGCAGCCTACACATCCACTAGGAACCACACTTTTTCGTCGATTCAGGGTCTTTTATTTCTGCTGAAGTGGCAAGTGGCCTATCTCCAACTAAGAGCCATTTTTATTTTATGTGGTCAGTAGCCCGTACATCTACTAGGAACCACACTTATTTGTCAATTTCGGGTGTTTTCTTTTCGCTCAAAGAACAAGTGGTGTATCTCCAACAAAGAGCATTTTTTGTTTTCTGTATTTGGCGAGCAGTCTACATATCTACTAGGAAGCACACTTCTTCATCGATTTAGGGTCATTAATTTCCACTCATGTGGTTAGTGGTTTATCTGCAACTAAGAGCCTTTTTTTTGTTTTATGTGGTCTGTAGCCCGTACATCTACTAGGAACCACACTTATTTGTCGATTTCGGGTCTTTTATTTTCGATCAAACAAGAAGTGGTGTATCTCTAACCAAGAGCATTTTTTGTTTACCATGTGGGGCCAGTAGTCTACACATCTACTAGGAACCACACTTCTTCATCCATTTAGGTCTTTACTTTTCGCTCAAGTAGCTAGTGGTCTATTTCCAACTAAGAGTCCTTTTTGTTTCTTGTATGTGGTCAGTAGTCGAAAATCCACTAGGAACCACACATCTTTGTCGATTTAGGGTCTCTACTTTCTGCTCAAGTGGCAGTAGTTTATAACTAATAGCCCTATTCAGTTTTTTATCTGGTCAATAGCCTGTATATCCACTAGGAACCACATTTCTTTTACGATTAAGGGTCATTATTTACCGCTCAAGTATCCTAAGGTCTATCTCGAACTAAAAGCCTTTTGGTCTTCTGTATGTGACCAATAGCATGTATATCCACTAGGAACTACACTTATTTGTTGATTTCAGGTCTTTACTTTCTGCTCAAGTAGCAAGTGGTTTATCTCTAACCAAGAACAATATCATCTTTATCATCTATCCGGCACATGTCATCACCGCAATTGTTTGGTCTCCAAAAGGGGTCGTTTATTGAGAACTTGTTAGGATATATAGTCGAGCACCTCACACTGTTACGAACATTATTCAATCACGTGTAGGTTGTCATGATACCAATATCGATGTTAGAGCAAAAATGCAACCTCAAGAGTCATAATTAGAAATAATATGTGATAGATTTTCATTGAAGAACCCAAATCATTCGACGGAAATACTTACGAGGTCTTAAACTCCTCCATCTCAAGTGTAGCCATCCGTTTTCCAGAATTTTCCTGATGGTGTTAGGATTCATAAGAATGCAAAACATGGTGAAGAAAAAGTGGTGTGAAGGAGGAAGGCTGCGTACAATCACACGTGACACAGGATCAGTTTCCTGATATTCCCCCCTAACAAACGGACGTTGCAGAAGACGAGGCAAAAGCATACAAAATATAATTTATTAGTACAACAATTGCAACGAAAGCATATGAAATAGAATCTATTAGAAAGCAGAGAATATAGATATAGAAATCAAAACATCAGGAAATGGTAGGGATAACCAACTAAAGTGGTTTGGTAGGGGATGGGAAAACCTAAATGGAATTTATTAATTGAACTGCACATATAGCCCTTGAGAAAAGGGAATGAAGAAGGAGAATTCCTTTAGCCAACCCCAAGGGAGTGCATAAGGTTGTGCTTGGTTTATTAGGAAACGGTTACAGAACTTTTATTATCTAACAATGATGTACTCTATCGGAACCAAGGAACGTTCAACTGCAGTGTAACCAGTCTTTGCACGTACAAATTCACGAGAGTTGAGAGCGAGAAAATCAATCCAAGAGAGTCGAAAATAGTTTGAACCAAAGATTTAAACTCAATCACAAACGCATTACTCACCTGACGTGCCAAACAAGGTTCTAAAACTTGCTTAGGTGCTCCCAGGGCAGCCGAGCACCTTCTAGCTTCCAGGGCCGAGTACTCGGCGCCTGGTCGGGTTAGTCAGGCTAGTCGGCGAGGGGCTTTCTAGCGCCTAGGCGACGAGTACTCAGCCTTCCAGACCTCCTTTTAGAACACTGGTGCCACATAGGATAGCTTCAATACAATGACCATAAATAGCAGGATACAAGTCCGGGGGGCAATAACGGTCAACAATGGATGAAGAGAAGAAGCAGACAAGCAGTGTGTGTGTGTGTGTGTGTAGAGAGAGAGAGAGAGAGAGAGAGAGAGAGAACATATGAATAGAGATAAGTTATAAAAGTGGTTGGTTGGGCAAAATAAAACTTGAAGGAAGCAAATCATCACCAAAGGAAGGAGGGCACCTTGGAACTACAAAGAGGGAAATTGAATACATATTTCAATATTATAGTGAAAACTGTGTTATTGTAAAACTGGAAGGGACCCACCCACATTCCCCTCTTGGCCTCTATGTGGCACCGCCACTGATATGCCTTAATTAGCCCTCCATGAATAAGGAAATGGAAGTAAAAAAAAATTTGAAGTGCAATAGTACCTACAAAAGAACTGCTACACAGCCCTAAAGTTTGGTTCCCTGCAGCAACAAAAAGGAAAGATTATAGCAAGAAACAAATTTGGTGTTGAAACAGCCTTGCAGATGAAAATTAACATAAACATATGTTACTACAGATAAAACAGCCCTATGTAAGTCATCTTCTTAAAAAACTTATGTTATTAACATATTGATACTGCGGGTGAAACACCTTTTTTGAAATTCAAGGGACAGTAAAGTACAAGTAAAAGAAGACATGAACAAAAGCACTAGCCATGATGGACATACTTCTGCAAATATTTAAGCAGAAAATCTTTTGCCTCAACAGAGAGATGGTCCAGGATGGGGGCTAAGATTTAGTCGTCCAAATATGGAATAAAGCAGCTAACCTAAAAAGGAAAATAAAGAAATGAACTCATGCTTTAACTAAGTTTCCACATTGTAATCAAACAACAGATATATTTATGCTGCAGTAGGAAAGTGAAAGCAGATGGTAGCTTTATGTACCTCCTGATACTGCTGGCTCCAAGGAGGTTTTCCGGTAGCCATCTCAATAACAGTACAACCAACACTCCATATATCAGCAAAGCTGAAAGAGTGAGACACCAATGAGGCTAACCACCACAAACTTAGGTTTGCGACCAAATTGGTGCTTGTGTGTGTGTGGAAGTGAGTATCAAGCACCAAGAATCAATCACACCAATGAGGTGAAGCAACTCAGCAAAAAGTGAAGGTGATGTTTAGTGCTATGGATTTCTTTTCTGTTTTTGAAACTATGGCCCTAGATGAGGAGCTATGAAGCATGGGTACTTCTAAAACCCCAAAGTACCCGTACCATACCCGTACCAGGTACCGGTACTTTTTGGGTACTTCAAAATTCGTATCGGGTACTCCAAAAACGTATTGGGTACTTTTGAGTTTATGGGTACTTCGTTGGGTACCTTTCTGGGTCCTTCTGGGCCTATTCATAAAATTTTCAAAACTTAAGGGATTTTGCATAAAAAATAAAAAAATAAAAAAAAATAACCTCAAACTCCTAGTCTTAATATGCAAGAACTCAATCCGATAAAGTCATAAACTCAAGACCACAACTCAGATCTAGAGCTTGATTTTGGAAAAACAAGAGCAGGGTTGACTAATCTTTTCTGTCGATCTTCCTCTAACAACAGCTACTCTTCTGTCTCTCTTATTATTTTTGCTCCCCCTTCTCTCTCGTTGTTATGTCAAAATCTATTCCTTTCTTTCAATTTTTTAGATGGGCCTTGAAATATCTTTTGCTCTCCATCTTGAAACCGATGATAGTTGCAATGCAAAAAAATTAGGGTATTGCACTTTATTTCATAGGAAGATGAGTCTATCAAGCAGTATGGGTTCAAGTTCAAGTGCTATAGCTTTTGTTATCTTGCTTCTATCTATAAACTATGTTATACTTGTTATATCTAATCAATCATACCAAAATTGTAAAAAGATACACACAAAAAATCGTCGTACCCCCGCCGCACCCGTACCCTACTTTTTTGGGTTGTTGACGTATCTCGTACCAGTAACCTTACCGTACCCGTACCCTGTACCAGTACCCGTGCTTCCAAGATGAGGAGGCATGAAAACAGAAAGGAGGAAAAGCCAAGAATTGCAAATAGAGGAAGTCTTGGACATAATACTATATCATCCCCCCTAAGTTAGTCTTAACATTGTGATTTTCATTGTTCCATGTCTTGTTCAACAACTTCGTAGGTATTGTGGGGCCCTTGTGATCAAGGTATTTTAATATCTTAAAGGTTTTATTTGGCATGGATGTAATTTTGGCCCATAAGTTATGTGTGTCATGTTATGACTGTTATACATTGTTTGTTTCCTACTTTTGAGTATTGGCCAAGTAAAGTTTAATGTTTCTACTTGTTGAAGTTACATTGTGAGAAATTTTATAAAACTTCACAAAGTAAATGTGCTGAGTAACACAGCAAAAACAACAAGAAACTCGTCAAAAAGGGCAGAGTTTCTGTTCACTGCACCTACTCATAGACCTAAGAGTCAGCGCCCAGACGCTGTAGTTAACCCCTTTGGTCATTTCCAATTACCATGACTTACTTGTACTAGTCACATGAAAATTAAAAGTCTAGTGCCTCCTAGTACACATGACCATGCGTGAGAGTTAGCTCTGATACCAAAACCAACAATCACGAATACAATCCAAAAGCTATTAGCTAATTAAGTTTATCCAGTCCCCCAGGTCTAAGCTGCAAAGATTCCAGCTATTAATTCTAGCATGATAGCTTATAGGATATACTTGCAGAACTGGACTTGTGGAAAAAATGTTACTTGCATTCCATTATGAAGATGTTAACAAAATGTGTACCATATGCAAGTTAACAAAATGTGTACCATATGTAAGTTGAAATACAGGGTTATCACATCTTCAAGACAATAGTTATAACCAAGGAAATGATTGTACTCATAAGCTATGCCCAGTTTGAAGGATAACTTCAGGAGCCATAAATATGGGGTGCCCTTCATTGACTTTGTGCCAGTCATAGTAGCTTGTAGCAACATCAATAGTTCAGACATGCTTAGTGGGTAGGATACACAAACTTGGAAAGGGAACTAAACAAACAATTACTAGAAAACGGATTGTTCATATACTAGAAACCGATATAACAGTGTTCATACCAGTTCAACTACTTTCTTTGATGCTCCAAAGTATGCAAGTTTTATGCACCCCTTGTCATCTACAAGGATGTTGGCTCCTTGAAAGAAGTGTCCATCATCAGAAGTCATATTTACATACGTACATGTTTGCACAAATGTAAAAGGGTATATGAACACCTATATGCAAATCGAGGCGCACGCACACATACACATACACATACACACATCCTACACACACACACACACACACACACAGAGAGAGAGAGAGAGAGAGAGAGAGAGACCTTGATGTCCCTGTGCATTATCCCGTTCTTGTGAAGGTATTCCAACCCCAACTACAACTGTTTCATACAACATAGATGCAAGTTTCATAACCTGATCAGCATAGGGATTCAGTGAGAAGTTTCATACAGCATAGATGCAAGTTTCATAACTATTCTTGTAACCTACTTGGAAAACATGAAATAGGAAAAATGTCAAAACTCTCAAAGAATTATTAAGCTCAATAAGCAAGTATTTGCATCCCGATTAAGGGCTAATTCAGGTGCATATTCCAATCCTGAAAACAGAACTTAGATAACTCCAAGTGATAATCAACTTACAGACTCGGGGAATGAACCAAACTTTCCGAGAAGTAATGATATGGATCCACCCGGAACAAATTCCAAGAGAATATTCAGAGATTCTTCCTCTCTAGCTGTTCCTAAGTATCTCTTGTAGGAAAAAGATAAGACAGGTAAGATCAGACAACAGAACATACAAAATGAGGTGGTCAGACTAAAGGAAACTGATTCTTCAACAAGAATGGAAATCCAATACTCACAAAGATGTTTGGATGTGAAAGGTTTTTAAGAAGGTTCAGTTCTTTCTCTAGCTCTCTAATGTGGGCCTAAAAAGAAAATTAAAATACCAAAAACAAGAAACCAAAAAAGCTATCAAGTCAAATTAGGACAGACCGATAAAAGTACCAATGTCAATCAACCACAGGACAGAGTCTTCAAACTTAACATGCAAAAGTACCAATTTGCTACCACAAATGCAATTCTCTTCAGATACCAATTGGAAGAACCAATAACATAACTCTCTGATTTAAGCTACAGAGTACATAAAGCAATTAACTTGGACATCACCAACTCTGCCTCTAACCTGTGTTTTCTCTTTTGAAGCATTGTTGGCCGCAATTGAAACCTGAATAGATAAATAATAATAACATCAAACCACAAAACAAACTTATTAAAGCATCGAACTCAAAACCAACTGGCCATGAGTGGAGAGCCGCCCAGGCTCTATACTAGTTTTGGAGGGGTATTAATTAACCAATGGGGGACAAGCTCTCTAACACTCACTCGCACGTGGAGAGGTAAACAACGGATCCACAACATTTGGATCACAACGAAACAAGGTGCACTTATGGCACAAACAACGGGGTAATAACCAAGAGAGTAGTCCAAAATCCTCCGAAAGCCTAGCTCTGATACCATATTAGATTATTAATCACCAACTCATCTAAAAGCTTAAGCTGTTAGAGAGAGGGGTAACTTTACCATTTATATCTTTAACAAAACTAATATTAGAACATCTAACTCAATATGAAAGAAGCTAGCATTAACAAGTTCGTGAGCTTGTGCAAGAGGCCTGAAAGCGGCTATTGAAAACATCACAAACTAGTAAGTTTCGTGAGAGCGAGGATTGAGAGGAAGAGCATAGACCAATAATTGGGAGCGATAGTAGAAAGTTCTACAGGAGAATTATGTGACCTAAATCGTGCCAAAAACCTTCCAAACAATCCGATTGGACAATCCTAATCATGAAAGACTTGCCTTGTTTTGATCGATGGTTCCCCGCCCGGGCGAACAAACCAACGAATTCCAGGGGCGGCCCGCAATCAAGAGCGAAAGCCCTCTCAAACCTTATTCATTTAGGCTGAGTGTTGATGGATAACTCAATCATTCACTACACTTCACTCATATGAGTTAGAAAAATGTTGTGCATCTATAGTAGATAAGTCACAATTTTTTTTGAAAAAATATACTCCCTCCGTCCCAATTTTATAGTCCCTTTTGGGGATTCCAACTTAATAAGTGGACATAATCATTGTACTTTTGAAAACATTCTTTTCTTATTTTACCCTTCAATCATTACAACTTTTTTAACTTCAAAATATAAGGGTAAAAGAAGAAATTCCTTAACAATTAATTACCCATTTAGTATTGAAGTGGGACAATATTTTTGGGATGACAAAAAGTGTCAACTGGGACTATAAAATTGGGACGGAGGGAGTACAATTCAGTTTCTAGAAAAGAGTAAGTATTAACAAAGAAATTATCACCGAAACTCCTAAGAAATTCATGAGTTATTCCCTTCCCAAAAATAGGTTGGAAGACCAATAACAATCAACTTAGCAATATCACTCAACATGATCTGCAATACCCATAATCTTGGAGATTGTGTCTTATTAGAAACCAACATGAGAATAAATAAAGAGATATTTTAGGGATACTAGAGGATACTGATGGCATAATATTGTTGCTCTCATATCATAGTTAACTCGTCTTCCAGACAAAAAGAAGAAAATTATGTTCCTTCATAACTCCCAAGTCCCAACATATTTATGCTCAAATTGGAATAAACTCTATCCACAAATAGCAAGAAAAAAATTCAAGTGTGCAACATACCTGCTTAAAAAGCACATCTTCAGACTCATCTTGCCTCAGTTCTGAAGGGTCTTGCTAACGTGTGCCCAATAGGAAAAGCTAAGCATAAACTAGCATATGGAAAAGCTATTCAAATGATATCATTTCATGAAGGGTCTTGCTAATGTGTGCCGAATAGGCACACAATAAGCACACAAACAAACAAATAAACACACTTCAATATACCTTTTACACTTTTCAATACACTTTCACATATCCCTATACACTTTTCACACATTTCAATACACTTTTTCAACCTTAACGTGTGCCTATTGGGCACACATTAGCATTTTCCTTTCATGAAAAGCCAATAAAGTTGATATGTAGTTGCACATTCGCAAGTGAGAAAGTAAACCCATTTACTTAGCTTTGAACTTATGGATGAAGCGATAAACAGTCTGCCTGGACATTGTTTACGCGGAGCTAAACTTAACGTATTATTGCCGCATGCATACCATAGAAACAGGTTATGTGAAAGGTACATAAATACAATATAGTCAAAGGAACAAAGGCAACAACAAGCGGCATGAAAATAAAGTGGAGGCAAGTTGTGGTAAAGAAAAGGGAGAATGATACGACAAACGTTTGGATGAAAAGTCAGTCTTCCTTGTCATAGAGGAATGAATACAGATCGTCTTTGCAAGACACGTACCCCCTACCCCATATAAGAAAATGAAAAAGAAAGATAAAAGGAAAAGACATGAAGAAAACAATGTTGCAGTGGGGGTGACCCAAAATGTAAGGTCAAAGTACCAGTTGTCTCTATTCCAATTTATTGTACCATTACAGAAAGAAACATCAATAAAGCTCACCCAATCAATTTTTTCTATCAGCACAAAAAGTTGCGCCAAATTGCAAGTATTGTGCTGTTAAGTAGCAGAATAGTTCAACCTTTGACATCAACTATTTACAATGCTCATGAAGGAAGGAAAAGCAACAGAAAAGATATTTAAAGAAACTGTACATCCTTCATGTGTTTGCATTTGACCTTAATGCCCTCCAGGTTCACTTGACAAAGAAATCAAATTCGTATATCTAGAAAATGGATTTTTTTGTCAAGAGAACTTAGAGGGCCGTTAGATTTGCTCATCTACTTGAAGAATTCAAAAGATAGCATCTGTTATACATACAAAGCACAGGGATCCAGGTTTTCATCTTTTCCAAATATCAAAAAACTGGAAAATGCTTCGTGTACAAGTGCACAATCTTGTCATCTGTTTCAACGTTTTAAAAGCAGGACCGGACCAAGCGGTTGGACCGGTTGACCTGCCCTTAATCCGGCCCGGATTTACCCGAAAACCGTTCCAGATATAAAACCGGTCTTTAAAGTGAAAACCGTTCAAAATTGACGGTTGAACCACTAACCTGGACGAACTGGACCTAGGCCAATTGACCCGGAAGAAAACTGTAAACAAAAGAGAAGCCACCATGGGGCCCATCACTTTACTGCCACAAATGGGCGCGAGATAGCCCAAGCATAGGACCATTACTCACTCACCAAAACAAACTGCTAGTTGATACTTTGTGAACGGTCTATAGCTCAAAGAGGTGCCAAGACTTCCAAATCCCACTGATGTGAGACTCAAACAAGATATCCAGAACTCCAGAATAAATATCTTTGCCCAATTCCTCTTCTCACTCCAAATAATAAAACATACATATTTTTTTAACTTTCTATGCATGTATTTTTTATATGCTCATTTTAGTTATTAATTTTTAATATTTTTTTGACATATTTATGACATCATCATTTGATTACGGTTCGAACACGGTTGAAACAGTGACCCATCCACATAGTCACTTTCCGGTTCGCTCACGTGTCTAGTTTTTCAAAACATTGATCTGTTTTATTCATAGTAGTGAATAACTAATCTGATAGCAGGTATGTAATGGTGGACTGAAAGCCTATTTGAAACAATTTCTAGGTGCACTCCCATATTGAATGTTTGCCTCAAATGTCATAAAAATGCTTGCAAGGAAAAGAAAATCCTCAAAATTTTGAAGAAGTATAGACTATACTGGATGATCAACTCACCAAATGCTTCTGCCAAATTCCGTCCCTTAAATGGTAGCTTCAGGTCATCTGTTTCCAGTAGTGAATACAAAAAGCAACTATCAGCAAACAAAGTGCCATAGTGATCCAGCAAATAATGATAAAATATTCCACAAATAGATAAAGGTCTTTCACACCTTTTAAACCAGATTTCGTTGAACTTGTCCGACGTTGTTGAGCCATTGCGATTGCTACGGCTTCCCCTACCTTTTGAGGAAAACAAGTAATATCAGAATCCCTATTTATAGATAAATGAGTGCTAAAATATCCTCTTAAAAAAAAGAGTGCTAAAATGACCATTAATATTTGGTGCAACACAAAAGTCTTTCTATTCCTCACAGAACAAGGCTGACCTAATTTTAGATTTTTCTAAGAAATGTATTCATCCTTCAAAGACTTGTGCAATGAGGTACCGGAATATATGTAAATATACTCACGCGTATACACAGATCACGGTTTAATGTGCACAAAATTGAGCAGCAATAAGAAGTAAATGAGAAATAAATGACACATGGCATACAAAAATTTGAAAGAAAAAATGTGAGTTAAATGAAAAAAATGTGTGAGAGAACTATTGGTTGAATGGAACAATGCGTGAAAGAACTATTGGTTGAATGGAACAATGCGTGAGAGAACTATTGGTTGAATAGACCCCATTTAACGATGTAATCATATAACAAAAACTGGGGTGCCAGAATAACATCAGCTTGCCAATGAAAGAGCTGCATGCGACAAGTTGTTAGTATTACAACGATTTGATTTAACATGATAAGTCAATGATAGAAGTTCTCCGGGTATTAGATGACCATTTATCAAAACATAGATATCAGTTTCATATGTTTTTTATGCATAAGAAGTTAGAAACTCTTCAAGATTCTTTTCTATTTGATGCTCCAGAGACGGGATTGTAGAGACAGGGTGGGTTCTGTTATTGTTGTTGTTGTCGTAGAGACAGGATTGTGTTGCTTACATATCAAACCGCTAGACTAACATGTAAAAAGTCCAACTTTGAGTTCATTACATTTAATACTCCAGTAGACAACCTATCTTTCAATTATGATGAAGTTTAATGATGCCGAAGATAAAACAAATGTAGAAGATAGAGAATTTAATACTGCACTAAAATTGAAAGGAAACTACAGCTAAACAACACAAACCTAGAGCTGTGTTCAAAATAGTTCACAGATACATATAGAAATTCCCAAGAGATGCAGCTTGCTAAGTTATGATAAAAATTAGTCATTCAAGTCAATTTTAAGAGCATAAACATGTAGACCATATCGAATAGAATTATTTGGCAGAACCTTTAGTGAAGACAGTTCCCGAAGACCTTTCTCCACTAAAAGCATGCTTCCAACGTTTCCCTCTCCAGATAGTTGATTCAAATCTTGAAGAACGTTTTCTCTTTCTGCTACATCATTGTTCACGCTCAGCAAATGAATAAAAACTGAAAAAATGAGTAAAACTAAGAGAACTAAAAAGTTCAAGCAGCTTAGCTTCGTTGACAAGGAACTCCATTCCAAGACAGAATGAAAGGGAAAACCTGACCGAATGAGTTTTCATCCTTTGCTTTCTGTCCAGCAACCAAAACAACTTCAACAGAAAGAGGGGCAAAGGACGACCAGTATTCATATCGAGCTATAGCTATCTCTGCATGAATACCTGCAAACGTATGGAATAGTAGCCAGTGGTGAAACAATACATCACAATAACAAAAATACAAAAGCGTGATTAAATAATCAGTAAGAAAATTACTAAATACGCTTTCCATTTCAATTAAATCATTATCTACAATAGAAACAAGGGAAATAATAAAGGATGGCTACCAACCAGCACAGACATGTGCGTGTTTCGGGCAGCCACATCTAACAGCCTAGGGTGATGCATGAAGTGAATGCAAATGCATCCACAAGAAAATTGAAAATTTAATGCAAGACGATCAAGAAGAAGAAACCCTAGGCATCCCTGAACCTAAGGACCACCCCGAGCCTAAGGAAGTAATGATATCTCCGTACCACAACCATATTCGAAGTTTAAGTTTAACATTAACTAATTCACAGTATATCAGTAGTCCTTGATATAGGATCTACAAGTGGTAACAAACATATATCGATAAAGGTAAGCCTGATATAAATCCTAAATAACAATCAATATGACTCCTAACTAACAATAAATCTACAAAATAAAATCGTTTTCCAATTCTTCTTTTTCTTCATTAAAGTTGTCTTGCAAAAAGCAACATAAGAACGTTGAATAACTTGATATCCATTGTTGGCAGAGGCAACTCCTGGAGTTTTTGTAAGTGGGGTCAATCACAGACTCACAATCTTAAACTTTAATTTCTATATAAGTACATAGCTTTGCAACGCTAAATATTTTGTTAAAGCATCCAACTCAAAACCAATTGGCAATGAGTGGAGAGGCCTAGGCTCATATACTAGCTTTGGAGGTTATAATTAACCAATGTGGGACAAGCTCTCTAACACTCTCCTGCACGTGCGACACCTGACCCACATGCGGAGAGAGAAATAATGGATCCATAGCACAGGGATCTCAACAAACAACGAAAAAAGGTGCACTTAAGGCACAAACAACGGGGCAACCAATTAACAGAATCTTGTCCAAAGCCTCCAAAAGCCTAGCTTTGATACCATGTTAAAGCATCCAACTCAAAACCAATTGGCAATGAGTGGAGAGACCGCCGCCGCCCAGGCTCATATACTAACTTTGGAGGTTATAATTAAACAATTATTTACCTTCCTTATTTTCTTTTGTACTTAGTTTATAAATTGTTCCTCATTGTGAGAAGAATAAACATATCGTTCGTATATTTCAACATGGTATCAGAGCTAGGCTCCCAATGGAGAATGAGCGCCTTAGTACCTATATATAAGAATAAAGGAGATATTCAAAAGTTGCAACAACTATAGTCATTAAGTTGATGAGCCATACGATGAAGTTGTGGGAAAGAGTTATTGAGCATCACTTGAAGATTGTGACTATGGTGGAGGAGAAACAGTTTGGATTTATGCCTGGGAGACCAACCATGGAAGCAATCTACATATTACCGAGATTACTGGAAAAGTATAGAGAAAAGACGAGGGATCTCCATATGGTTTTCATAGATTTGGAAAAGGCTTATCAATGATAGGGTGCCTAGGGATATTATATGGTGGGTTTTGGAGAGAAAGGGAATGCCAAAAGGATATATCGATGTATAATATTACATATATAGTATATGGCAGAAAATGCCTTTACCTTGCGTGACTTGGCTGTTCATGATGGATCACAGACGTCCATGTAGTTGTAGTGAAATCAAGTTTTTGATTCTATTCAGGTTTAAGATTGGTTTAAGATTGAGGTGGGTTACAAGGTT
Organism: Vaccinium myrtillus; assembly: GCA_016920895.1. Taxonomy (NCBI): domain Eukaryota; kingdom Viridiplantae; phylum Streptophyta; class Magnoliopsida; order Ericales; family Ericaceae; genus Vaccinium; species Vaccinium myrtillus. Next base: position 19,928,286 of record CM029278.1, on the reverse strand, counting down.
GGCCGATGATGTCCTGCTCTAGGGGCCGGTTCCAGGGACACATAAAAAGACACTCCATCTCAACCATTGGTTTCAATGGCTAGCATTAAAACCTAACAAAATAACTCCTCTCCCAAATGAGAGAGCGCACGCAAATGGGTCGCCGGATATAGGTTGCCGGAGATGGAGGGAGATGGAGGTGCCAGCCAGAGTGAGGAAAGGGAAAGGTGGGGGTGTGTGGGGGAATGTTTTGGGGAAGAAGATGAGTAATTTTAGGGTGTTAGGGTGTGGGCATATTTTGGGTGAGAGGAGTTATTTTGTTAGGTTTTAATCTTAGACATTAAAACCAATGGTTGAGATGGAGTGTCATATATAATCATATGATCTAATGAGGACCTCAATATAAGGACTTCGTGCAGACCTCATGGATTGGGGTCGAATCTCGACTATCCAAACTGCTCAATGTATTTAGAACATGTTTTTAAGGGACAACGTGAGAAATCGCCAAAAAACAATACCTGGAAGGGCTTCATCCAAGCATTTTTTAATGAACTGTGTATGTACGGTTATTATGAAAAGCTGCTAGGATGAAGCCCTTCCAGGTTTTTTTTTTTTTTTGGTGATTCCTCGCATTAGCCATGGAAAACACGCTTTAAACACATTGAGTAGTTCGGATTGTCAAAATTTAATCCAGAAAGTTGAAAATAGGGGTGGTCCGCATAGAAGGATTTGTGAGGGAGTCCTCAAGTGATCATGACTATATATATATATAAGTCTCTATGCAGACCTAGGGCTATTTTCGACTTTCCAAACCACATTTCGACAATACGATCCACTCAATGTTATTAAAACGTGCTTTAAAGGGCCCCCATGAGGAATCTCCAAAAAAGGTTCATATAAGGGCTTGATATCGAAAACTGCTTGGATCAAACCCTTCTGGGAATTTTTTTTGGAGATTCCTTGTGGGGGGCCTAAGCCTTTAAAAACACGTTTTAAAAACATTAAGCAGTTTGGACCATCGAAATGTGGTCCGGAAAGTAGAAAATAGCCCTAGGTCCGCATAGAAACTTAAACAAGGGTCCCTTTACGTGAGGCTTCCAAAGCGGAGAACTCTGGTCCAACCAATCTACAACTACACCATGAGTAAAATTCCGCATCATTAAAGAATTACCTGATTCTTGTTTACAAAAGTCCCATGCGTACTACCAAGGTCATAAAGATAAGCACCTCCATTTCTCTAGAACAGCAGAACTAGCATAGACGAAACATGTGGTTGCATAACCAAATTAGAAATTATTCTCACCATCAAATTAATACATTTCTCAAAGTCAAAAGAATTAAAGCTTATATGAGTAATCAACCATCTAGTCCTCATTATAACAAACACATTATTTGCATTAAAGGCATATCTTTACCTAACATAATCAAGTCCATCTATAAGAAAATTGTTCTACATGTATCTCATGCCCCAAGTATCATTGTAGAGAAAGAAGAAGCTCTTCCTCGAGATAACATCTCCATTTGCAGACAAGGTTCTAAAACTCGCTAGGCGCTCCCAGGGCGGCTGGGGACCTTCGAGCTTCCAGCCCTTCGAAAAATTCCTCGGTTTTTATTTTTTAAATTTTTTTTATAGTATGTAGACATTGTAGAGACATGTAAAATTGTAAACTAAATACTACCAAATACCAAATAACTAGTCAATCCATAATAACTACAAAGTAAGAAATACCAGAGAATTCCAATTTCCAATTTACTCATTTAGGAGTAATATAGTTCCAATTTAGTGATTTACTGTGAATTAGACAGTTAGTCAATACATACGACTGCCACTACTAATCTAAAAAATTAAAAATAAACACGTCAATTTAGTAGTACTTAGAAAATTAAAAATAAATATGTCAATTTAGTAGTAATATAAGTATAGAACTGGACTGGAAAAAAATTAATTAGTTTACTATGAAATTAGAGAACTGGACTGATTACAATTTAGAAAACCATGTAAATCTTATAAAAGAAAAACCATTAAACATAAACCCATGTGGCCACTGGCCACCCTACAATGTATACACGTATCACTTAAAAAAAAATTTAAAAAAAGAGAAAGTGACCGATAAGTCTTTACACATATAGACGACGTACACACACACAGAGAGAGATTACGAAACAGAGAGAAAAGACGACGAGGATTGATTCGATTGAAGAAGATGACGCCAGCGATCAGGGGTGAGAGGTGACTGGTGGTCGACGATCGACGGCGATACGACGGCGGCGATTGATGACGAGGTGACGATTGATTGATGGCAGAATACGATTAAGGTTGACTGGTTAAGAGGATAAGACAGAAGAGGCGATTGTGTTCGAATGGAGAAGAAAACGAAGGTTAGTATATCTAACCTCAAATTACACCAAGCCCCCTAAAATTAGCTAAATTTCTTTTTTTTTACCCGACTTTTTTCCAACTTTTCCCCGCCTGGTCCGACTTCTTCCCGACTAACCAAGTCACCGTCTAATCGCGACTCATCGCCTCGCCGACTAGTCGGCGACTAATTTCGACTACTATCCGAGTAGACCTTCCAGCGACTTCTTCCACTGACCAAGCCATAGTCGCCTCGGTGAGGCACCTACCAGCGAGTAGTCGCCGACTACTCGGCCGAGTTGGCCGAGTTTTAGAACACTGCTTACACGTTTTGTTCAAGCTCTCAAATGTACTTCATAATCCCATATCAAATCCGAACACATAGACGGCTACTAATATACATTCTATGATAAATCAATGATTTAAAGATATCTATTTCACCCATTTAACCACATATCTATTTTTAGAAGTAGATCCATAAGTAAAACCATAAAAAGGAAGGATGCAAATTATAAAATCTGTTCCCAGTCATCTTACTAAAAGATGCAACAAAAAATATGCACTACCTCGGGAATCATTAACAAGATAACATTGTATTTGATTTTTGAGTGGGTCAGTGCTGCACACAATGTTTCATTTAGATGGATATAAAGTTTGATGTTGAACTTTCCTCACTGTGAATAGCATATTCTACGCTTTCTTTCTTCATTCAAGACATGAGAATACTCTAGCTGGCCATTTGGACTCATAACTCGGAGCTTGGACAATAAAGACTCCAAAATCATGTGCAGCCATAGTGTTATTTCCAAATCCAACTACTTTCTTTGATTCATTTCAGATAGGTCAAGGTCTTAAACCTTGTTTGAAGTTTTACAATATCCTGAAACTTTGTTCGTCTTCTTTTCTTCTTTCTTTTCATAATAAGATGTCTGGACCCACTCACGGGCACCTCAACCAATCCTTGGGATTTATGGTGAAACTACATCAGCAGGAGTAAAAAATTTGGTATCTTTTGGAAATGTCAAAGGATTCAGCTAAAGAGCAGCTAAAATTATTTAAGTGAGAGCCATGTTTGGAGAAATCATTGATTTAACTTTGCACTTTGGTTTCATGGATGTAATATCCAATATTTGTGTGTACTCGACTCATCCTCTACTCTCTAGCCTAATGTCACTCATCGAAATAAAAATAAGAAAAGCTCAATGATACTACAAAAAAAAAAACCTCCCATGATATCTATTCTTAAGCTAATGAACAGGCGGAGAAAAATGAAAAGAAAAAATAAAAGAAATTGAAGGAAACATGAGAAGATAATTCATACCAACATGAAAGCGAGAAATGATTGGGTGCTCGAGGACAAAATCACAGAGGTCTATGAGCTCAAACATGTAAGCTCCCTTCTCGCAACTAGATGATACCAAAACAAATTTCGTATCAAAATAAAATAGATATACGAAACAGTATTCAAAAGAAAAGTTAGGTTTAAAAAGTAATCCTGAATTCAAATGTCCTCTCATTAGCCCGTTTGGTAGAACGTTTCACTATTGCCACACAAGGAAACCAATAGTTAGCATTCCCAAATTGCAAAGCCTCCTGAGAACAACTTACTAAACACAACTTTGTGTGGCAGGTGTTAAAGAGATAGCTGGCACCAGGCACCAGATGGCACTAATGGGCTGACCCGAATTTACAAGAAAAAGGCAAAAGAAGCACATTAGAACAAAAACAAAAATTGGACAAACTTTCGAGACACTTGTGCCATGAATCAATCATGCGTAATTGAGTGATCAAAACCAAGAGGATGGCACATAATTCCAACTAAGAGAACAATTCCCATTGAAAGAAAGAATTACGACTTCCAAGAATACCATGATACCATCTATGGTCATCATACAAAAAACATTAGTGTTAAAGCATCCAACTCAAAACCAATCGGCAATGAGTGGAGAGGCCACCCAGGCTTATATACTAGTTTTTGGAAGTTATAATAAACCAATGTGGGACAAACTCCAACACTCCCCCGCATGTGCGACCCCTGACTCACATGTGGAGAGGTCAACGACAAACTAAGGGGAACCAACCATTAACAATATAAAGTCTTGTTAAAAAGCCTCCAAAAGCATACCATGTCAAAGCATCTAACTCAAAACCAATTGGCAATGAGTGGAGAGGCCGCCATGCTCATATACTAGTTTTGTGAAATTATGATAAACCAATGTTGGACCAATTCCAATAGATATTGAATAGATTCCAATGTTGGAACATCAAGTTGACTGCATGAGTTAAGCAATGTAACCTTTTTTTATTGTACTGTCATCCGTAGCCTTGTACTATATGTACTTTTGAGCAAGTTCTATGCCATAACCACCCAAGTTTACAGGATCACTTGTACTGACAATTACACAACAACCACTTTCCGATTGAAAACCAAAACGAAATATAGGTCTAACAACATAGTTGAATTTTACCTCGAAGTTAAGAAAGCACTCCATCCGACAAAATATAAGCTGCATTTGGATCAAGGATTAGTGGAGGGAATTTCAAGTAACTTTTTAAATAAATGGGAAATGATGGGAAACAAAGAGCCTTCTTCAACTAATATATTTCCTATAATCCCGCTCTTCCATAATGAATTATAAAATACAGCCTTGGGATATTTTCAGCCCAATTTACAAATAAATATCTAAACTAGAGTTCAACACCATAAGCTGAACTGTGATAACAAGCCATGGTTCTTTTCTTAACCTATTGTGCGCCACTTCCAATACATCGTTGACTCCCTAGATATACCCAGGTACTAGAGAAGTCCCTACTGCCACCACCAAGAAAGAACAAGTAATACACAGCTTATAAATCAAAAATAAATTAAAGGAAATTTTAAACTCGAATTTCAGCAAAAAGCATCTAGCCAAAAAGATTTCCTTTTTGAACTCATTCAGATCAGAATGGTTTAGCATATAAAACTTATACTAACAAAACGAACAGGCAGAAGAATTTCAAACAACCAACCTCCATGGCCAAAGGCCAGAGAAGTTTATGGTGGTAGACTAAAGACCACATAATGACACCATGAAATGGGAAATATGGGACATTTCACCTATCTACTGGTGCCATAAGCATATTTAGTCTTGCTAAAACATCCCAGTTCTAAAGCTAACTCTGAAGTACGCTATGATTATGTCTGTAGGCCAAGAGAAAAAACAACATACTTCAGATTATGTAACTTTACAAAGGCATCCCTTTCTCGACACTCAATAGACTGATGTATAACTGAATTAGGCTCCAACAATATTCAAAGGATTTTCACAACTTCTGCTTCATCTCAAAATCGTTCTTGCCAATAATATTATGATTCTCTATTCATGGGAGGACAAGGATATTACTTACTGGATGACAAGACAAACAGATTACTTGAGGGTATTAATTCCAAGCACCAAGCCGCAAATAGCAGTTATAGTTACCACCCACACCAATGCGCCTTAATAGTATCCAACAATCTTGCTTAAAGGGAACCAGGCACCACAACAATCTCACCAATACACATAAACATGTAGTAAAATGCAAAAGATGATAATCAGAACCATAACATCCAAAACATGGAGACGAAGACAAGAACGCTTTGAGAATGTGGCTCTAGATAGCCGACCAGAGACCCTTCATTTGCAAGGTAAGGTTACATTTGATTACCGTCTCTACTTCCTTCTTTGAGAATTAGATCCTCCAAATTACAGCTAGTCTGGTTGAGAACTCCTCCTCCATATCACCCAACACGAGCAGCTTTACACGATTATTCTTCTAAAATCACAAAACATGACATATAACTATAATAGTTCAAGGTTAGAAACAACCCGGAAGATCATAGAGCCAGCAGTGTAAGTCTAAAAAAAAAAAGCAAAATTTCTCGATGGAGCCATAGAGTAAGCAAAGTAAAAACGTACAAAGACTGCATGGTCACTCCGATGAAAGACTAGGAAAAAAGATGACGAAAATTGAAACAAAACACGACTACATCAAATTAACAATTGAACTATATTGTTTTCGCTTTGCAGTAGTGGGTTCCTTGTATGCCGAAAACCATAGATGCTTTTTCATTCAAACACCATTTCGAGAACACAGAGTAACGAAAAAACTCTCTATCTATCTCCATCGTGCTTATCTAGACCATCAAGCTTGTTAAGCAAATCAGAATTGGAAAATACCAGTTAGTGATTAAGAAATACTGCAGCAACCAAAAGAGGAAAATAGTTTATTAGTAAATAAGGTGATGGGGAGGAATAACTATCACAATCTTAGTTAGCAGATTCAGCAAACTTGAGAAAGCACATTGACATTATTCATAAACTTTCTAAAGGTTGACACATATGCAGATTCTATAAATCTCTCCCTTGCTCTCACAGAATCAGTCAAGGCCCAACACGTTAGATAGACGATTGTTATTTCGCATGAAGGAAAACCACCATTTAAGCCATGGCACTGTGCGCTATAGAGGAAACCACTTAAGTCACCACTAAACGTGCAAACTCTATAATAGAAAAAGTGACAGAAAATTTGCTCAATTTTTCCAAATGTATAGCAGTTTTTCCTCTCACACAAAGACGTAAGCATGTGAAAATTTCCTATTTTTAGTTGCCTCAACACGAGATAGTATGGAAGATCTGCCTTGTTGAATGTAGAGTGTAGTTAAGATTTAGATGGAAAAGAAAAGTAGTCTATCATGAAGCGTTGAAGGCGATCATGAGAGATTGAATTTAACAGATTATTATGAGAGATTGAATTAGGTAAGATTTGTACCAAACAAAAGAATTAGGTAAGATCCTTTTCTGTGGAAGAAACAACAAGTCAATTTAAAGAGGGATGCGACGGAATTGTACACACTTGTAATAAACAAAATTGTGTTGGTGGAGCAATGCTGGAATGCATCTGGTTCATTCATCAATTGTGGACTTGCTCAAAAATCTTCGGGCTTTGATTCTAAACAAAAACCAACTCGACTAACAAGCATGGAATTGACACTCACTAAATGATGCACCATCTATGATGCACGGACACGGACACGGAAAAGGACACGGACACGGGGACACGGCAATTCTAAAAAAATGGGGACACGGACACGGCGGGGGACACGCCACGTGTATATTTATTTATTTATTTACAAATATATATATATATAATATATTTTAAAATCTTTGAGGGGTAAAATTGAAATTTTTTAAAACTTTCAGGGGTAAAATTGAAATTTTTTTTAAACTTTAATGGGTAAATTTATAATTACTCAAAAACTTAGGGTAAAAACTATAATTTATCATATATATAAACCCACTTCTTCCCCATCAGCCGACGTTACCAATTTGAACCCTAAAAAACCAAATCTGAGCATGAGCAGGTATGTCGTCTGATCGTCTCTCTCTCTCTCTCTCTCTCTCTCTCTCTCTCTCTCTCTCTCTCTCTCTCTCTCTCTCTCTCTCTCTCTCTCTCTCTCTCTCTCTCTCCCGTGTCCCCATCCAAAAAAGTTGCTTAGCCGTGTCCCATGCCACGTGGCGTGTCGGGACACGTTTCCCGCCGTGTCTTCGTGTCGGGACACTGCAGTACGGGGTCCCGGAGAGGTGTTGGTGCTTCATAGGGTACCATCAAGTAGAATCTTATGGTGATGCAAATTCCCACAAGAAGTAATTTCCTTAAATGAAGAAGATAATACTGAGATGTATTAATAATTACCACGATAGTATCAAGCCATGAAGCACCGGTACGCCGGAAAACTCGCCATGGGTACTGCTTGGGTACGGCAAATTACGTACCGGATGCGTTCGTATGTTTTGGGTACGCCATGGGTACTGCTTGGGTATGTTTAGAAGAGAGAGAGAGAGATCTGGGTACGTTTGCACACAGAGAGAGGGGGGGGGGGGGCAAATAAACTTGCCGTCGTCGAGGGAAGCCGTCGTCGAGTCGCCGGAGGAAGAAAGAGAGAACGAAAAGATCTGACCTAACTCTTCTTCTGCGTTATTGGGGAAAACTTCAAAAAAGCCTCTAAACTTTCACCGCAATGCTTCATAGGCCTCCAAACTTAACGAAATTTCAATTAGACCTCCAAACTTCACACATTTTAATCAATTACACCCACGCCATTACTTCCTATCAATTTTCTAACGGAAAATGCTTACCTGGCGTGTTAGCCCTCGTTTTAATCAATCACCCCCAGATTCTCGCATCACCCAACCCATTTTCGTCTTCCTCATTATCGATAAGGATTAAGAAAGCAGATTAATGTGATTCGTTCGAGGTGTTTATAAAAATATCATGTTTGGAGGAGTGGGGAAAAGGGTTTGTTGGGATCAAAATGAACGAACATGATATTTTCCTCTATACATACGTCTTCTCTTGCCACGTGAATGTCACGTGTATCCATTTCCCTTCAAAACGAGTGGTAATTCCGTCCAAAGGCGCCAGGTAAGCATTTTCCGTTATGAAATTGACGGAAAGTAATGGCGTGGGTGTAATTGATTAAAATGTGTGAAGTTTGGAGGTCTAATTGAAATTTCGTTAAGTTTGGAGGCCTATGAAGCATTGCGGTGAAAGTTCGGAGGCTTTTTTGAAGTTTTCCCGCGTTATTGTGTTTTAAATATAGTTACCAAAATTACAATTTCACACCTAATATTTTAATTTATTACTCTAGAGCCCCCTATCTTGTTTCTTCTGCATTATTTTTTTTTAAAATATAGTTAGCCAAATTACAATTGCGCACCTTATCTTTTAATTTGTTACTCTGGAGCCCCCTTTCTTGTTTCTCATTTACATATACATTTTACATCTAATAATGAAGTATGCTAAAAATATAAAAAATATAAAAAAAATGCGGTACCCCCGCCGTACCCTACTTTTTTGGGTTGTTGCCGTATCTTGTACCAGTACCCGTACCGTACTCGTACCGCGTACCGGTACCCGTGCTCCATAGGAATCAAGGTAAAGTTATGGAGCTTAACATATGGTGAAGGAGAGCAACGATTCTGTGACTCCAGGATTTTGACCTGCACCATTTGAATAATTTCATCAAACCAAGTTATTTTTAAGAGCAAATGAGTCTAAATGTGATAATGGATATAATGGCACCTTTCCTTTCCTCCTCCTCCTATTGAGAAGGCAAGTACTACTACTTAGATTTGATCATCTATATCATAACAGTAATACATTTACCAGACTGCTCGGAAGTATGAATTCTTTCACAAGTAATCAGCATTATCGACGCATATAATTACCACAGAGGCACAAACAAAGAAAGCAATACAAAATAGCAATGTCCTCTTATTTTGAACATTTAATTCTGAATTAAATAAAACTTTATTGCAGAAGCAAAGAACAGTACACCACAATTATTTTCCTCTTTATTTTTGCACATTTATTTTTCTTACTGTGGAGATGCGGAGGCAACGTTTCTCTACAACAACCTAAAGGACCAGAAGCATAAGCATACACGTAAAATAAAAAATGGAGCTCCTCTTGAAAAACATACAAGAAAACTTAAGCAAGAATGAAATAATTACATCACAGAGAAACTTCGATTGTTTTCGCTTTCATATTTTTGGATGAAAGAAGGGAAAGAAACTAGTGAAGTTAATAGACATTTTACAGTTGCTGATACATTAAATTTACTTGAAAGTACATCGGACAGAATTCATGCTACCAAATCCACGTCAAAAGCATAGCATATCCAATTACATGTCTCTACAACTATGTATAGACGACATGTAAATATAGATCTGTATACATGCATATCTAGATAGATATAGAGAGAGAGGGGGGGGGGGGGGTTCCTCCGCTGGAAAATATATTGACAAAACACACTTGAGGCCACGGTGAAATGAAAATCAGAGAGAGAGAGAGAGAGAGTATGTGCGCGCGTGCGTGCTAGCATGAGAGGAAAACTAAGTGGAAAACATTCAGTTGAATTATTTGGTGCAAAATTAACCAACATAGCCTTTAGTGCATCCAAAAACAAGAAACCAAACAGCACCACAAGGAGTACAGAAACCACTCCAAACTCGTAGGCGTTTTTCAACTTTCAATAGACATTCTAATGCCATATGAAAAGAAATGAACTATGAGGATTAAAAGTTCAACTTTCCATAAAAATTTGAGGAATGAAATTGTCTTATTCGTAGACAAGAACACAAGCCAGATTTAACAGGTTGTTGGCTAGTTGACTTATACACAATGAGTACTCTTTAGAGAACATAAACAAAATGCAGTTAAAACTCTAACCTTGTTCGTGTATGCTATGGCTGAAACACAGTGACAAGAAGACCAAATTAAGTCAGCTTCCCAATCCAAAAGATATAAAGCCATAGTTGGCCCAAAGAAACTCCCCCAGTTAGGTGAAGCTCAAATCCGTTAAACCCAAGCTCTTGGTCACAGCCTCATGGCCATCACTAGATCTTTTCAATGGCCAAAAAGGGACACCGCCACCAACGCTCAAAAGGTTGTCTTACAGAACCTAAGTGTCTTTTCTAAGCCAATCAACTGGCGCAAATGTAGACCGCCACCGCACCACTGCATAAAAAGGCAACAAGCAGGTATATTAATGCTTTTCAGAACAAGGATATGGTAAAAGACTTGTCCACCCTTCTTTTTTACCAAATGAGCTCCTTTTCTAGTCCTTATCGCATTAATTTCAAAAATTGCCTTACCTTTTGTGCAAAGCCGTGTCAAAAATTCTTAGATGCACAGATAAATATGTAGATAAAGATAAGAAAACGAATGCTTTGGTAAAAGAAGAGTGTATAAATCATTATTTTATCATTATGTATTAAATCTAATGAGATAGGTGTACAGATTAGAATTGTAGGAACTAGGAAGTAACAGCTTACACGGGCTTAGCCAACATTTTTCACTAGAAGTGGACCTTGGAGGCTACCGCTGCAAAGTCTACGATATCTAGGAAGCAACCTCTAGAAAGTTGAGTCTTGCTCATCCAATGGACGAATGAGTATGTCCAGGGAAAAAAATGGACGAATGAATAAGAGGATGATCGAAAGATTAACAATCAAAGTAGACGAAAAATTCAAATGAAAAATAGGTTCCACCACCTTCACCACTACATGCAATGCATTAACTTTGTTTTTGCATCAATTCTCTCCATTTTGCAAGGTCAGCAATAGTGGACGGACGGAGGCTAGAGAGAGTGCAATTGCATAAGAGTCTTGGTCACAACTGAAATGGAATCATTTAGGAGGCCCGAGAGAAACATCAATTTGTGGATAAAATTGTCTTTGCAAATCATTTGCAAAGTACCTTTCTACAGAAATACCGAACAACATGCAGTGGATAAATAGTTGCGCCAAAACAACTATGGAAATTAAGAACTCTAAACTTTTTCCTGATTGTAACTTTTTTATTAGCTTGTGTAATTTAGATTTGGGAAGGACAGCTTGGTACAACTTTAAAAGTTAGGTTTTTTTTTATAAATCTGCTATCCAGCTCCAAAAAATCATTGGCAAATCTTGACAAATTGAAATGATGCACATTAGGCCAACCAAAAAATAATATCAAATCATTTTCTTCTCAATTCTTATCTATTTTTCAAAGTACCATTGGATAGAAAAATCACAGGTATTTACAAATCATCTCAAATTGTTCCAAGGTTAGGTTAACCACTATGTAACATCAACACGAGGATTACTTCAGAAACTGTATTGACATCTGTCTACCTTATAACATTACTAAGATTAATAAAAGCTTCAAATGTTGTACGCAAAAGAAACATAGACTTAAAAGTGTCTCAACCAACCCCCGTACTTCTCATGTTTGCAAGGAGTATAAAACTTCAAAAAATTCTTCTTTCAGAGTTTCAATATTTTCCATTCCAGCTTTTTTGCAATGAAGATTTATCTCAATCTTCATTGCAGGAAAGTGAGAAACAAACCAATCTCAACTCGGCAAGAAAAACAATCAAAAGATCTAGAACAAATATGTCCCCAGCACCTTATTTTCATATGCCCTAAAACTAAGAGCGTCAATCTGAATCAACATAAGATGGTAAGCCATAAACATGTTGATGGAGTTATATGACAACAAAAAATGAGCTTGAAAAGTGTTTGACAGCTAATTATATGAATAGCCAAAAACGACTAACAAATGAAGTGTCCCACCAAACACACGGATTTACATGAGAAACATTTAAGTAAGAAATCCAAATATGCGCATAAGAAGCCAAATGACAAAAATAAATAAATAAATAAATAAAACTAAAATTCAATGGGTAGGAATTGTGGAGAGAGAAGGGAGAGCGACACTAACCTTGAAATCACTTCGTTGAAATTATATGAACAATTTATACAAAATTACAAGTCAAAGGTTGCTTCCTACTCAAAGTCCAACAAATTAACAAATGAAAACACGAAAGAAAGAAAAGAAAACCATGAATACTCACTAAAACCCGTGTCTCAGCTTCTTTCAGATCATAGCAACTCTTCACTCGAGTTCCACAAGAATTTGACAAAACGATAACCTCAATCAAGTTGATGGCCTTATTCTCTAGACCAAAGCTAGAAACAAAAAACAAGGTTAAAGGATTGAAATGTGATCATCCAACATAGTACAAACAATGTCAACATTTTATATTTGATATCAGACATCCCACTATCCGTAACAGGAAAGAAATTTGTAAGATTACAAATTCAATTGTAGATGAGAATTTGAAAGACCGAAAAGGTACACAAGACTCATGCAACAAAGCAGAAATCAACTTCCCTTGAGACATCATTGTTTACGTATTTGGGCAGCAAGCAGGGTAAAAAGGGTGAGGTTATGATTTAGTTTACACAAAACTAAAATGCAAAAATCTTTCAGGAGAAACCAAACTTCTTTTTTTTCCTAACTACTAAAGACAATTGGGAATAGAAGAGCCGAAATTGATTGTCTTCGTAGTTGTCAACATCGTACGATTCACAATTCAATTCGCATAAACGATACTAATTTAAAGGTGAATCGAGGTTTATATGGGATCGGTGGTGAATTGTACGATTCACAATTTAATTCAAAACTCGCGCAAAAACGATACTTATCTATAGGTGAATCAAGGTTTATCACAATCGTTGCATTTGACTAATATGAAATCGCATTGGCAATTCCGCCTTAATATTTCTTAAAGGAAAGCAAGAATATAAGATAATATACGAAAATTCTCATTCACATGCAAGACTAGTTAAATATTGGAATTTACTGTGATTCATTCTTCTTAAAAATTAAAATAGTCATTCTAAAGATGTTTACAACTAAGACACCTTGCATTGATGAGTTATGCATTCCAAAGTTTTATAGTGAAGCCCAAGGGGTTATTCAGAAATACAATTGCACCATGGCCTAACACCATTACTTCAAAAAATCAGGCAAGCAAAAGTAACAACCCATGATGACAACATCCACAAATAGGACTCTAAGGAAGTTCTAACTATTACACCAAAATTAGTTAAGACATTCAAGGTTGGTTCAAAAAGATCAACAATATGGATTAGCATAGATGCTCTTTGGCAACCTGACCTATTAACCTAAGAATATACTTAATTTCAGACTAGAGGAAAACGTAAAAGGCATGGTCCATTACCATAGAATCTCTTCGGCATCCTGGCCAATTAATTTTTTTATTCCAAATTTTTTATTCAACAACCATTTAATATGTTGTAAAAAGTAAAACGGCTAATGATGTATATCTAGTTATCCAGAAATTTGATTCGTTCCTTGCTCAATATGATAACCAGATATGATGGTCAAAAGTCAAAGAAAAATCCACATTTTGTGGCACAATATTCCATTATACGATAGATATAGAACCTGCAATGGATATTAACAGGCACAATTAGACTACCAAAGATGAGATCAAGTTTCACCCAGATGGTCCATGTACATCTATCATGTTTTATAAATGTGGCACGCATTCTATTATCAATATTGAAAACTTCAGTGTTCACAAAGTATGTAGCAAATAAAATTAACAATAATCCAATCATTAGTACCATTGAAAAAAGAATGAGGTCATTTCCCTCTTCATCAATCCGAAAAGATTACAGTAACACCTAAAAATACATGAATTCCGATCTCAGTGTTGATTTTGATGTATTAGAATTTAGGATCATTTGTGTAATTTTGGTGTCCTTAGTGTTATTAGGGTCTTGAGTCTATAAATAGGTGAGTTGGTCGTTCATTTGGTAGTTTCTGATTATTAAGAATATTAAAAAATATATTGATTGAGACTATATTTCTCCCTCAACCCTTAGGGGTTCACCCCTTTGAATGGGATTTGCAACTCTTTTGAATCTTGATTCCTCATTTGATATTTGATTGCATCAATTTCCTCATCTACCAACAAAAGCACCTTCTTTCCCACTCATGAAAGATATCTATAAACCTAAAAAGCCAAAACGTGCATTTCACTAAATCCAGTCGTAGTAAAAAATAGTACATCGGCATACGCAAAGAATAAATTAGCAGGACGATTATCCAAGCTCCAAAGATAGACATAGCTGCAGATAGGTAGCATCAATTTCAATCAAAATGCAACTATGGTGAAGACCCAAGTTAAAACCTTACACAAACATTAGACTCCATGGTGAGTTGGTAGTATATTGGTACGCTGCAACATGCAAATAATGAACTTAGGAGAACGACTATTGGTACTCTAGAGATTGACATAAATGCAAAAATGCAACAATTTTTCCACTATCTCAAAAAAAATGCAACTTTGCTCAAGACACAATATATTAGCATCATGTAACCATTGCCAAATGCAGGTAGTGGGTGGCACTAATGAGTGATTAAAGAAAGACAAAAGAAAAAATCTGAACCTCATGCATTCATCCTGTACATTTGAAATCCCTCCAAGGAGCCCTGACATATCCTGGTGTGAAGTAATACTTTTGGAAGTCCCAGGTTACGCATCAACTTTAATAGCACCCAAAATAGCAGTTCAAACCATCAAAATAAAAAGAAGATTTATGAGGACAATAAGGATAAGAAACTACACATGTTAGACATCATTTGACATTCGAGGTTCTTGATTCCAACGAATGCTTAAACCAACAGTTAGAATCATTACTGTTAAGTTATGGGTTTATTTGTTATCTTTACTTGTTCCTAGGGGTAGTCTTGTACATTTACATGTGTTCATATATATATATATATATATATATATATATATATATATATATATATATATATATATATATATATAGTGAAATGGGTCGAGTGTGCCCTAACACCTCAGAAATTCACATACTGTGTTCTCTCTCTCTCTACGTTTTCTCACATGGTATCAGAGCTTGAGAGACTCGATCCTTGCATGAGAGACTCAATCCTTGCTTGAGCTTTGTAGAGAGAGAGAGAACACAGTATGTGAATTTCTGAGGTGTTAGGGCACACTCTGACCCATTTCACTATATATATATGAACACATGTAAATGTACAAGACTACCCCTAGGAACAAGTAAA
Source organism: Vaccinium myrtillus (assembly GCA_016920895.1). NCBI lineage: Eukaryota > Viridiplantae > Streptophyta > Magnoliopsida > Ericales > Ericaceae > Vaccinium > Vaccinium myrtillus. Next base: position 19,912,478 of record CM029278.1, on the reverse strand, counting down.
GATAACAAATAAACCCATAACTTAACACTCTCCCTCAAGTTGGTGCAAAGATATCTATCAAGCCCAACTTGAACACAATGGGGTGAAAACTTCTACTACTAAGACCCTTAGTGAATACATCGGCCAATTGGTCTTCGGATCTCACGAAAGGCATGCATATCAAACCGTTGCTTAGCTTCTCCTTGATGAAATGCATATCAATCTCAACATGTTTTGTTCGATCATGTTGAACAGGATTGTGAGCAATGTTTATGGCTGCTTTGTTATCACAGTAGAGCTTCATAGGACCACGATCAGGAAATCCCAAATCACGCAAGAAGGTTTGGAGCCATAAAAGCTCACAAACACCATGAGCCATGGCTCTGTAGTCAGCCTCTGCACTAGATCTAGCTACCACAGACTGCTTCTTACTCCTCCATGTAATCAAATTCCCTCCAAGGAAGGTGCAATAGCCAGAAGTAGATCGCCTATCATCAATAGAACCTGCCCAGTCTGCCCCAGGTAAAGGAGTTTTGTTCTCCAATCATGGTCACTTGAGATTGGAAGCTTTCACTGATGCAGACTGGGTAGGTTCTATTGATGATAGGCGATCTACTTCTGGCTATTGCACCTTCCTTGGAGGGAATTTGATTACATGGAGGAGTAAGAAGGGCTGTGGTAGCTAGATCTAGTGTGCAGAGGTCGAGTAGCGCAGCCATGGCTCATGGTGCTTGTGAGCTTTTATGGCTCCAAACCTTCTTGCGTGATTTGGGATTTCCTGATCGTGGTCCTATGAAGCTCTACTGTGATAACAAAGCAGCCATAAACATTGCTCACAATCCTGTTCAACATGATCGAACAAAACATGTTGAGATTGATAGGCATTTCATCAAGGAGAAGCTAAGCAACGGTTTGATATGCATGCCTTTCGTGAGATCCGAAGACCAATTGGCCGATGTATTCACTAAGGGTCTTAGTAGTATAAGTTTTCACCCCATTGTGTTCAAGTTGGGCTTGATAGATATCTTTGCACCAACTTGAGGGAGAGTGTTAAGTTATGGGTTTATTTGTTATCTTTACTTGTTCCTAGGGGTAGTCTTGTACATTTACATGTGTTCATATATATATAGTGAAATGGGTCAGAGTGTGCCCTAACACCTCAGAAATTCACATACTGTGTTCTCTCTCTCTCTACGTTTTCTCACAATTACATGAGATCCAATAAATCAATTGGAGGCAACTACTTATGTGGTATTTCTCTAAATAGGTACCCCGGCTGTTCTTCCCGCTATAGCTCAAGCAACTAAAGTTCCTAGTTATGGCTTCTTTCCCGGGGAAGCTCGATAAGATACAACCACTGCTACCAAGGGTTCTACAATTAAGTTCTTTCCAACAAACTTATAGGAATGGTGTTCTACCACTATATCAGTGAGAAAACTACAAAGATGAGTAGAAAGGCAATCTCTTTCGAGTTCCTAATCTGACTATTGAACATCCTTCACCAACTTATTACCATCCATTACTTGCTCAAAAGTGAATGATTGCTTGCTCAAAAATTGAATGAAAAGACAGGTCTCAAATGTGTATGTCTTCATTGCTTAGGACAAACAAAAAAACTCAACTCAACTGGGCCCAATACAATTTCATAACTTGCCCTCCATGTGGCATTTCTAAAATGGATAGCAAAAGAAAACAAAAAAATAAAATTATTCAATGTTGTACTATTCGTAACTTGGTCGCACAAACTAAATGGTTGGAGAGCACAAAGCATTGATAAACATACCCTAGCAATCATGTTTAAAAATAATATTAACAAAACAAAATGACGCAAACTACTTCTGTTGGTTAGGTGATATGCAAAAAAAAGGCATTTAAATAATGAGAAATAGACACATATCCGTTTGCAGTCTTTTACATAATTTCTGTACATTTTATAGAAGTTGTCAAGCTTGTCCTTCCATCACTAACAATCTAATATGTGAGATAACTTCAAAAAGTGATGCAAACAACTTATTGTTCTCGGTTTGCTTATATGTAAAAAACACTAAAGAAATAGCCGCGTACCCTTTTGTGGTCTATGTATACTTTTTGTAGCTCCGTAGAAAATGGTCAAGCTTGTTCTTTTCTTGGTCATCAACACAAAACGATCAAGTTCGTCCTTTTCTTGGTCATCAACACAAAGTGATTAAGCTTGTCCTTGCTTCACTACGAGGCTAACATGTAAGATAATAGCTTTTTTATATTTTGCATTCAAGTTAATGTTCATTATCTCTAAGAAATTAATACATATTTAAAAACATCTTAGTTAATCAATGTTTATTTATTATCTTCGTCTCCTTTTATCACCATAGTAAGATTTAGGAAATGATAGACCAAATAAGTTAATAACCAAAATATGCTTCCGTATAGTTCATTTCTAGTTTCTAAACCCATCCTAGACACAAATCTGAAAATGGACTTAAAGTCAAATGGCAAGAGAGCGCTAGCCTGAAAAGGTGAAATCAAAGAGTAGCAACCAATTTCTGAAAACAACCTAGTGACAAGATATGATGTTGCTTTTCCTACCAATCACCTCACTCGGAAGATGACAACTGTGTGAAAAAGAAGATGCGGAGAATGTCAAATTGACATCATTATAGTCCATAAAAGAAACAAAAATAGATGTTACACATAACTAGAATGTCCAAAACATCTTAAACACAAAGGTAGATAATGATTTGCTTGCAAAGTAAGGGCGGCATATAGCCATTTTATTAGATGTTTTATTTTTCTTTGTGATAAGTACCATGTGTTGTATTTCTAATTACTGTTGACAAAAAATTCTAATTCGTCATAGCCTCCTCATACGTTCGCCATCGCCTAGACCAAGAAAATCTTGACAATTTTGTATCAAAACAAGACCAACACCTTGCCTAACTATTCTCCTCTTATAGCTTATACTGTCCACAATCAGCTTATAGCTACACTAAACTTTAGTTTTAAGGTATATGGTTTAGAGGGTAAGATTAATATGTAAAGACATAAATACTAGGATATTGGATTTTCTTCAATGGAGAGGAATCAAAGGAGTTAAACATTGCAATAGTAGAGAGTAAATAAGAAACAACATTGCACGACAAAAAGTGAAGTGCAAGCAAAAAGCAAGAACCTGTTCGGAATAACCTTCAATCCAACAATCCTTGCAAAATCGATCTTCGAATCCTTGTAATTCTTGACAAGCACATTGCAAAAGTAAAAGTCCATTAGAACTTAACCTTACAAGTTTCCTTGGAAATCCCCGGAGATACCATGTTCATAAGTAGTGACAGCTGACCGCCAGCCTCATTTGTGTCTGAATAGCTATTAGGAGGTTACGTAAATCCTGCACCCGTCTTGGATATATCAGTTTAAGTATAGAATTGCAAGAAGTCTACAACTTGTATTCAAACATGTGCTGGCACTGGGAACAAAAACAATTCCTAAACAATATACATAACCGAAAATTCTCCACAAAAATTTATCATAGATAGATGCATAACAGTCAAAAGATGTTAATGAACAAACGAACATAACAAAGAGGAACACCGTTGAGCATTTAGGTTAACTCCATTATTGTCATCAATATTATTCATAAATTTCTTGGCTGATACAACATCATGCTTGACCTAATATGATGGCAGATGCACAAAAGAAATTAATCACACAAACATTTAAAATTCCAATCGATTAATGCTTTCCACATAATCAATCACACCTAGTCATTGGAACTGAAATTGATGGATTTTTTTAGATGAGAAAAACAAGTAAAAAATGGTCACAAAAACTAGAATACAACGACGTGAGAAAAAAACATCATATAGAATCAACCACGATACCACCTTTCCTCGATTATCACGACTACTACACAACAAAATATTCCAATCCCTAGAAAATGAGGAAACAGATCAAATTTAAGTCTTTGCCGATCAAAAAGTTCAACAATCTACATATAGGAATTTGAACAACTATTTAACATATGCACAGACATACCCGAGTGTTTGTGCGGGTGCGTTTCTTGGAATTGTTTATTTGAGGTGGAAAATATTGTGAAATTACATGCAAGAGTTATAAAGGTTACAAGAGATTCGAAGAACAGCCTTCTAACTGCAAGATTTCGCTTTTTTCATTTGGAGTTGAGCAAACCAAGTGTTACAAACAAAATTATTTTCCATCCACAAAGGAAAAGCTATGCATTTTATTAGTCACAAGATATCAAAATCCATCAAATCACATAATCATGAACTACAAGTTTGGAGAAGAGTTGGGATCTTATTTAAAGAAAACTCATTATAGATCATTTAGAAAACTAGGTTTTACATAAGCTCAAACAAGTTAGAAAAAGATTTAGAGAAATTCAACTATCTTACCCAAAAAGACAAATCCAACCATATTTGTCGACCACATAGGGAGTCATTTTTGTGGCTTAATTGTTGTCCCTAATCACATCAATATATGATTAGGGACGTGTATGAAAGTGCCGTCACTTATCACCAGCAGGGGAAACGAGCGAATTTTCAAGGTTTGCACCAAGGGTCAGCCTTGAGTCCATACCTCTCCGCCTTACGGATGAATTGACCAAGCATATTCAAGAGAAGATCCAATGGTGCATGTTGTTTGCGGATGTATTGTCCTAGTAGATGAAACTGCTAAAAGAGTTAGAAATATGGAGAGAAGCATTAGAGTCAAAAGGCTTTAGGATAACCAAAAGCAAGACTGAGTATATGGATTGTAAATGTAGTGGTGGTGGAAGTGCTCTTGTAAAACGAGCAAGGATTCAAGATCAAGAGATACCACAAAGTGATCATTTTAGGTACTTAGGTTCTATTTTTAACAAAGATGGTGAGATTGTAGAGAATGTGACTCATAGGATCCAAGTGGGGTGACTCAAGTGGAGAAGTGCTACTGGTATACTATGTGACAAGAGGATACCCACAAAACTGAAAGAGAAATTCTATAGAACTGCTATAAGACCAGTGATGTTTTATGGGACAGAATGTTGGCGTATTAAGAAACAACAAATGAGTAAGATGGGTGTAACTAAGATGAGAATGCTAAGATCTATGTGTGGTAAGCCTAGAAACGATAGAATTAGAAATGAAACCATTAGTGAGATGGTGGGTGTAGCACCTATAGAGGAGAAGTTGAGGGAAAATAGACTAAGGTGGTTTGAACGTATATATTGTAGATGCAGTAGTTAGAAAAGTTGATAGAATAGATTTAGGTAGTAACGCTACGAGGAGAGGAAAACCCAGATTGACATTAGATGCTATATTCCGCAAGGATATGAGTACTCTAAATCTCAGTGAACATGTAGCCCTTGATAGAGCTCAATGGAAAAATAGGATTCATGTAGCCGACCCCAAATAATTCAGACTTAAGGCTCGGTTTGGTTTGGTTTGGGAATTATTGACCCGCTCATGTTCCTTGTTTCCACGTCTGAAATCAGCACTTTAACTACTACACTAAGGAGCGCACCAAACTGCTTGATCTTGTTGATAGCTCTATGTAGGACAAAGACAACATGCTTGGCCGAAATGCTTGACAAGGACTAATTGTTTGTTCTTCATGCAGGACAAAGACAACATGCTTGACCAAATGCTTGACAAGGACTAATTGTTTGTTCGTTCTTCATGCATCCCAGATTTATAAGCATGACACACTCAATAGTAGCTCCTAACCAAGACTTTATTACAATGGAGAAGATGGCTATATGTTTTTCCACCACCCACTCAATGACTAACCTAAACTCTTATACCAATGATATGTTCTCTCAGTAAAATTTCAAATGAATGTCAAAATGCAAATAACCTAGTACCTTTTCCGCAGTACAGACAGAAACATATTAACCATTAAGCTGCATGGGTGGTTGCCGATAAAACCCTCACCCTGTTATAGCCATGTGAACTGTCCTGCATTGGAGATCAAGAACTGTGATTTCACATAGAAGAAATAAATGTGAGGGAAAAGGAATCAGATAATTGATTATCAAAGAGCACTATAGTAACTCATATGAACAAAACTAGTTCCTATCTCCACCATAAAGAAATACATGCATATTGTACATTTTAATAAGCCTTTCTCCAAGGTTTAGTTGTCGAACTTGCATATTAAAGGTTTTTGTTGGCAAGAAGTGGAAAAATGAAAACAGCTCATGGGTGGTGGAGAGAGAGAGAGAGAGAGAGATGGTCTTAATTGTAGTAAATGTTGAACATTTATATTATTATTAGTGTAATCTAAAGGACTAGAGATCTCTTGGTCCTCTTCAATCTTTTATCAGCAATTCAGATCAATAAAATATTATTTCCCGCAATTAATGAATTGAAAAATATCACATGACAAAGGAGAGGACTTCACCCTTATCCAGCTCAGGAAACAATGATAAAAACTAGTCTCAGGACATGTTATACATTCTTATAAAAAAAAAATACAATCAATGAGTTTGAAAAGTGTTCACCAGCTAATTACAGAATAACAAAAATTGACTAAATAAGAAAGTGTACTGCCTAATACGCAGATTTGTACTAGAGAAACATTTTAAGTAAGAAATCCAAATATGCACATGAGAAGCCAAATGACAAAAAAAAAAAAAAATTAAAACCAAAATTCAATGAGGTAGGAATTGTGGAGAGAGAAAAGAGAGGGACACTAACCTTGAAATCACTTGGTTGGAAGTATATGAACGATTTATACAAATTTACGTCAAAGGTTGCTTCCTACTCAAATTCCGAAAAATTAATAAATAAAAACACAAAGAAAGAAAGAAAGAACAGAAAAGAACTCACTAAAACCCGTGTCTAAGCTACTTTTAGATCACAACAACTCTTCACTCCTTAGAATGGAATTTGCTTCTCTCTTTTCAATAGGATCTTGAGTCTATAAATAGGTGAGTTGGTCTTGCACTTGGTAGTTTCTGATTATTAAGAATGTTCAAAAATATATTGATTGAGACTATATTTCTCTCTCTACCCTTAGGGGCTCACCCCTTAGAATGGGATTTGCTTCTCTCTTTTGAATCTTCATTTCCCCTTTTGATATTTGATTGAATCAATTTCCACATCTACCACCAAAAGAACCTTATTTCCCACTCATGAAAGATTTTGACTTGTATCTATAAACCTGAAAAGCCAAAACGTGCATTTCACTAAATCCAATCGTAGTAAAAAATAGTACATCACCATACGCAAAGAATAAATTAGCAGGACGGTTATCCACACTCTAGAGATAGACATAGATGCAGGCAATTTCAATTAAAATGCAACTATGGTGAAGACCCAAGTAAAAACCTCACACCAACAATAGACTCCATGAGATTTACCCAAAAAAAAACATTAGACTCCATGGTGAGTTGGTAGTATATTAGTATACTGCAACATGCAAATAATGAACCTAGGAGAACGATTATCCATGCTCTAGAGATTGACATAAATGCAAAAATGCAACAATGTTTCCACTATCTCAAGCAAAATGCAATTATGCTCGAGACACAATATATTAGCATCACGTAACCATTGCCAAATGCAGGTAGTGGGTACCACTAATGAATGATTAAAGAAAAAAAATCTGAACCATAGTTGTCGAAATCGTACGATTCGCGAGTCGAATCGTACGATTCGGTTCGATTCGGTATGAAAACGATATGAAACGATACCTAGAATCGTATTTGGGGTAGAATCGTGTACAGAATCGAAGAATCGATTCGGTAGATTAAACCCAAAAACCAAAATAAGCTAAAATTAAGGGGGTTTTTGTTATTTTTTAAGCAATAGAAAGGGAGGAAAGTGTTAGACAACAGAGATACTATGATAGAAACCCATCGATTTGGGTTTTCGAACAGTCCTTCTCCAAAAAAGTTAGGTTTTACACACCTGGACTGTAGTTGAAAACTTGGAACCCCACAGCCGACAGTAGAAACCCCATAGTCCAGGTGTGTAAAACCTAACTTTTTTGGAGAACCTTTTTGGAGAAGGACTGTTCGAAAACCCAAATCGATGGGTTTCTATCATAGTATCTCTGTCGTCTAACACTTTCCTCCCTTTCTATTGCTTAAAAAATAACAAAAAACCCCTTAATTTTAGCTTATTTTGGTTTTTGGGTTTAATCTACCGAATCGTACGAATCGTACGATTCTTGCGATTCCCAAATCAATTCTTCGATTCTATACACGATTCTACCCCAAATACGATTCTAGGTATCGTTTCGTATCGTTTTCATACCGAATCGAACCGAATCGTACGATTCGACTCGCGAATCGTACGATTTCGACAACTATGCTCATAACTGCTTTAACATGGGGATAGTTCTAGAGCTCCTTCCAAAATGAATTTTATAGATATCAATGAGGCAAAAACAAAGAGATTTTGCAAACTAAATCACAGAATCCACTATTAAAAAATGAAAAGCTGTCGGTGTAAAATATGTTTTTGGTAATGAAAATTTTCTTGTCTAAGTTATTCAGCCTATGTAGCTCTCGAAAAAGGACTGAAATGGCAAAAACATCTACTCACACTGGATAAAAATAAAATATAATAAAATCTACTCACCTTAAGAAAGTATTCAAATTATGAGACACGTACAATTGAAATCCCGTGTCCTGTGTCCTTATCCGAGTCCGTGTCCGTATTCGTGCTCTATAGCTCCACATCCAATGGGTCAAATATTCTTTTATAATCCTTTGGCAGCCCAAATTCATAACAACACCCTCACGACACTTGAACACCCAAGCCCCTTCACCCACAGCAACTCTAGGACACAACGTCCATTAGGTTAGTTATCTTTAGATAATCATAAAAAAGTATATCATCAACTATCTCAGCCAACTACAATTAGGACCCCTAGTCTATGATCATCCATATTCATTCGATCCACCTAGTAACTATCTAATATCAACAACTCTCTCAGGACCAAATAAAATGGCACGCAAGATGCATGTTCAATAGAGAAAGGAATTTCCATATTTGTCAAACAGAAGGAAAAAGAAAAAAACAAAGGAATGGAAAAATTCGATACTCCAACATACCATTAGATTGTTAACCACTAACGCATCTAAAAGCTTGTTGTTAGATAGAGGCGTAGCTTATTATTTATATTCTCAACATATACCATAACTTTTCCTTTGTGATGCATCTTGTCATGTAAAGTTCAAACTTTACTCATTTGAAAGTTCAAATGGTGGCTTCAATTTAAGTGGGGAGGGTTGTAATGAGGGGCTGGCAATATAGAGTTTGGGATTTCTCAAAAAGGAGGATACGGGATGGGCTACGTATAGTTTCTCGAAGGAGACTATTCGAATCGTAGGAAACGTGTATCCCGTGGTTTTCTAACAAATGTGGATGATACAATTACCGAAAGCCAAACTCCTTTCACAACCAGCTTCGTTGAGATTTCAGTCCCAAATAAAATGATATAGAAATGGATCATAGCTTTGAGGAACAGATTTCTACACTATCAAGTCATTTAATGAAACAGTAACACCTGCTGAGCAAAAATCATAATGAAACACTAAAACCTGTTAAATTTATTTTACCCCTGTTCTGTCATCTACCAAACACAAAATACATGCATACATCTATTTGCTAAGTAAGATAGATATGTACTTTATTTACCAAGGCCAGAGTATAACTTACCTGAAGTGGTTTATGAATGACTATATAGATACCGGCAAAGCAAAAATATAAAATCAGATCTAAGATTCAAACAACACTATAAGCAACAATACTTGGCAATCTCCATACATCTTTTCCCACTATTCATTCCAACCAAAAAAATATTAAACTACAAACGGATTGATATGAGATCTATAGCAAAATGAAAGGGGAAAAAAATCAAAAGATGTTTAAACTTCATTCAAGGTGTGTTGAGTCCCAAAACAGAATCACAAAACCAAAATGAACAAATCAGAGAGAGAACCTCGGTGTAGATGTGAAGTCTGAATCCTTTGCTTTGCTGGGGTTAGGGGAGAGACCGATCAAACGCCTCTGAAATCTGAAACCGTCGTCCGAGATAGAGAGATAGAGAGACAGGGAGAGAACGTTCTGTTTCTAGATGGGATTCTGAATTTTGAGTAACCCAACTCATAGAAAAGGGGGCGATCAATGACACCTGGCTCCCAACCCAGCCGAGAGGTGCCCTCTATGTTGGTGGTGCCCTCTGACTTGAGTTACTACTCCAATGTCGTCCCCACGGTGTCCACCGCCGCAACTCAATGCTCCGATCACAGTCCACAACCCTTTCCCTCCACCCACCTTCTCATCACCACCACCACAGCAACCACCCGAAAAAAAAGCCACAGACGGATCCCATCTGCTCTGCCTGCTCTTTATGTCCTTCAATTCCATCTCCGCAGGAAATCCAAGTACCAGCTTCTTCCTTTCACGACGACTGAAACCCCACAAAATCACCTGAAACAAGAACAAATCAGCCGTTCAAGTCGCCGCCGAAACCCAATCGTTGAAGTCGCCATCGTGTTCGAGTTCGTTCTAGGGTTTTCAAATCGTAGAAGTCGCCTTCTTCTTCGCCGCCTGATCTACGTCGATTTACAGTTAGATTTGCAGGGTTGAAGAGAGAGAGGGGGGAGATGGTGACGAAGAAGAGGAAGAGGAGGACGTAGGGCTCTGAAATGCTCTCTCTCTCTCTCTCTCTCTCTCTCTCTCTCTCCTCTACTTCTGGTACTCGATTGTATTGACGATTGTACCGTTAGAGGGTTTTAATTTTGTTGACTGGGTTTGATCAAGTCGGTTCCCTCCCTCCCACTTATTCAAATGATTCTCTACTTCTGGGATCCGGCTGTGGTGCCCCAAAGTGGTATTGGGGCACCGGTGCCCCCAAATTTTTTGAACCGTTGGATCTCTTACTCTCATCTCAGTCATCCATTGCCCATCCCCTCTCTCTCTTCTCTACCGAGTGAACAAGTCGAAAATTTTGAAACTCCCCCAAAAAGTTTCCCGGTCCTCTCTTTTCAATCTTCAGTGTACTTCGACCCATCTCTACTGCTACCTCTTCTCCACCGCTCCACGGTTGATCCTCCATCTCTTCCACAACAGATCTTCCATCTTCTTCATGGAAAATCAGCTCAGTCGCCTCTCTCTCTCTTGCTGCAAAAGCCCTAACGAGGTCTCTCTCTCTCTCTCTCTCTCTCTCTCTCTCTCTCTCTCTCTCTCTCTCTCTCTCTCTCTCTCTCTCTCTCTCTCTCGATTTGGGTTGGATCCAAAAATGTTGATTTCGTTTTCGGCATAGAACTCCAGGATCGACTAGGACTGATTGAATTTTAAGCTAACGTAGTGTTAGGGTTAGGGGTATCTTGAAAAGTCAGTGGTAGTAAACCCAAGTCGGAGCAAGTTGAGACATTGTATGATAATCTTCTTTTCTCAAGCATCATATTTTTCAGACTCTTTTTTCGGGTGAAAATCTCATTTATATTCAAGTGTTTTCATTGATTGAAGAGTTACTAATTTAACGGGATATTTTATCCATTGCATGTTGTGGCTTTTTTTTTATATATCGGCAGCATGATGGATCTTAACTACAATAATAAGTGATGCTTATACATGATACAATAATGATAATGATGGTTAAAATGTGAATTGACAGGTTAACTAAAGGAGACAGTTACTGCGACTCATATAATCTACCATGATATACCTTAATGGTGCTTCAGTTTAATTGCAGAAGGTAAGGGATATTCATGGATTAAGTTTCCTTGATTTTACTTTCATTTTACCTTCTTTTAGCCCACAAACATAACTATGCATGTGGTATCTTTTAAAAGGTTCTATCAGCATTTTGTCAACTAAGATAGGAAAATGAGACAAAAGTGCTTCATTTGGTTCTTCCATTTGGTTCTTCTCCTGTTGCCTTTAGATATGGGATTTCATGGTTGAACATTGGCTTGTCGAATTGGAAGCATCTGCTGACGTTAAAGAATGTTGATTTGCTATGGGATTAGCAACACATGCAACCAAATTTTTTAAGAGTATATAGCTAGATATTTAATTCCAAAAGGAGATGAAGGTGGTTTGGTCAACTTAATAAATTAATCACTCAGCATCCCAAGAGCATTATAAAAATAGGTTCTAGTTAAATAGTTTACAACTACCAATGGAAGAAATATTCTTTCATGTTGAGTCTCAGTTGAGAAGGGGTTATCTTATATTCTTTCAACTCATTTTCTGAGGTACTAATCTAACTATGGTAAGTAGGTCCAGATTTTAGTAAAAACGTCATGTAGCTGTGATAAGTCCAGTTTTTAGCAAACATGTCATATAGTCGCGGTAAATAGATTCAGTTTTCAGTAAACACATCCCCAGTTCTTAGTAAGTATGTTTCAATGAATCTATCCTCTATTTTCCAGGTTCACTTTAAGAGTTGAAAATTGGTTGAAGAAGTTGCTGCGAAGAACCACCCTTCTAATGCATACATATTTTTTTAGTATGTCTTCTTCTTCGGAATTTGTGCATCTGTTAAAGGCCTTAGATACATTATACTCAATTTAACTTTTAATTTTTTGTTCGCAGCCAAGAGCAGTGTAATATACATAAGGAGAACAAGAATTCAAAAGAGGATAAGATGGTATCTAGACAACATTTTTTATATGGATGTTTACGCATGTTGATTTACAATAAATGTAATTGGATTTGTATGCTTTCAATATGTGTAGGGAATGCGAGAGGTTGATAAAAAGTGGAAAAGGTTAGCTCCGGAAGCTAAACAAAAGTATGCAAAATTGGCTAAGCAAAATCTTAAAGAGTACAAAGAGCGAAAAAAAGATGATCCTCCAAAGGCTCCAAAGGTACTAATAGTTGGTAGTTGAGAATTTATGTTTATGCATTTGGTTTTCAATTTTCTCTTGAATTTTGGATTTGATTAGAGTTTTTTATTTTGTACTTAGATCACCTTTGTTACAAGAACTCAACTAAAGGCGGCATATAGTGTGATTGAAGGCCTTCAATCTCTACAAGTACAGAGTGTTAAAGATATTGGATTCGGCGGTCTATTGCGATTGCAATGTACCAAGTTAGATCGGAGGCTTTGTGAGTGGTTGGTAGAACGTTTTGATCCAGTGTCTTTATGTTTGAGTGTTTTTGGTAAAAAAAACTCATGATTACACCCCTAGATGTGAACCATATACTAGGATTGCGTTGTGGGGGAGAGAGGGTGACTCTTAAAGGGCCATTGACTGAAATTCACGACTTTTGTGTGAAGCATGAAGTACGGGTTCAAGGTTCTTTTTGTTTGAACAAATTGAAAGAGACTTTGGAAGGAATGAAGAACAATTACGATGACAATGACTTTAAGGTTGTGTTTGTCTTATACATGATGGGGACAGTTCAATGTCCAACATCAGAATTTGGAGTCAACAAACGCTTTTTTCATGCTTTAAAGGATACATCGACTATAAGTAAGCTTGACTGGAGCCAATTCGTTCTAGAGTTCTTAGCCAATGACATAAAAAGCTATAAGGAAAAAGGACGAAATGCGATTCGTGGTTGTCTATTGTTCCTAATGGTATATCCCTCACTTTTTTATTATGTGAAAGTAGTTATTGAATGGTTTAATCGATTACTTATAGCATTCTTTGTTTTTCCTACAGTTATTCTACTTAGAGCATTGCACACCGGCTAAAGATTTCAGTTCCCGTTGTGAAGATCGACATTCACCTCGGCTTTCAGCTTGGGGAGATAAAGAGATTAGGAACAGGATTTGTTGGCTAAATCAAAAAGTTGAACAGAAGGTAATAATGTGACATGATCATGCAATTATGGTCATATTTTAAGCATATAAAAGTTTTGTTTTGATTTAACCTTGTTTAACAACTTTTTCCATTATAGCTCAATGTTATTGTGGAGGTTGGAGTTGGTAAGAGACAGAGAGCCGTAAATCAAGGAAAGGAGATTGACCAAAATGAGCCAATAGGAGAACTAACTCATAGAGTTCGTGAATTGACAAGTGTAGTGGAAGAGGTAGTGGTTCTTATGCGTGAGAAAGATACTAAGCGCAAGGACAAGAAATCTAGTAAGCACAAGGATCACAATGTCAAAGAACCATCTCATATGAAGACAAATGAGGACAAGAAAGGCAGTAAAGAGGCAATTTCAGATGATGTGACCTCTCCCTTGAAGACTAAGAAAGAAAATGACAATACAAAGCCATCTCCTATGAAGACAAATGAGGACAAAGGCCCGAAGGAACCTACACTAAAGGCTTCAACAAAGAAATTGAGAAGGATGGCAGCCCATATTCGTGAGTCCTTGTCTTCAACGGCTCCTCCTCCGACTGTTGACAAGAACAAGACAGAAAAGAAATTGAGGACGAGTAGGTTTAAGGAATCTCAACCTGTGAAGGCAAATGCTATGGAGGTAACAAACATAAAACAAGTATCATAAGCTTAATTATCTTATATCTTATGTGGTGGTTTTATTTATTTATTTTTTGTTTTTATAGAAGCCCTTTACATCATATCCACCTATGTCTGAACTGGAGAAGTTGATAACAAGATATGCCTTTGACCAAAGCTTGTCTGTGAGGTACATATTAGCATCCAGACCTTATTTTGGATATTGTATTCTTAGATTTGTAACATTATGGCTTATGGTATGTAGAGAACAACTATGCAATCTTGGCATGGAGCACGCCACTCGCGCAGAGTTTTTGACAGGGAGTGTGGATTAGTAGTTCAATGAGTATATTTTTTAGTCCTTATGATAGTTAGATGTACATGAGTGGCATAATTATGTGTTATATTTTTTAGATCATAAATCTAGTTGCTGTGAAGAAAACTCTAGTACAGAGGGACAAAGATCCGAATGGAATATGACCATCATGGTATCTGCCCACCTATTTTGCGGTATGTACTTGTTCGGTATTACAAGTCTGAACAATGGAGAGGGGATGATTATGATTAAGTTGTACCTACCCTTTTCGTGTTTGATTGTAGGATTATGCTCTTGGTAGGGGACAAGATGCCATCTCTTGGGTGAAACAATATAGTGGAAATAATAAGTACACGGGAAAAGTCAAAGAATGTGAAAGGGTAAGATGACTTTTATTTATTTCCTTATGTAATTAACAAAGTCAATCGATATTTAGTTATTGAATTATTGCAGGTGTACATTCCTATTAATGAGGACAAAAGTCATTGGTATATGTGTGTGGTAAACTTCACCCATGGAATGGTATACATACTTGATTCATTACCATGTCCAAGTAAAAAGAAAGAACGAAATGAGCAGGTGATGTGCATGGTTAAATTCTTGGATGAAGTACTTGACATCTTGGACAATGATGAAAAACGCCAAAAAGTTTAAAAACTACCATTCCATCGACCGACATGGCTTCCGGTTCAACAATCGGGTAGCAGTGATTGTGGCTTGCACACCGCCAAGTTCTACAATTTGGAGAATTTTACAGAGGAAGAGTCTTCTATGGTAAAAAAGTTTAAATTTATATTGAAT
This sequence comes from Vaccinium myrtillus, assembly GCA_016920895.1. Lineage (NCBI taxonomy): Eukaryota > Viridiplantae > Streptophyta > Magnoliopsida > Ericales > Ericaceae > Vaccinium > Vaccinium myrtillus. Next base: position 19,897,035 of record CM029278.1, on the reverse strand, counting down.
TTATACTTTTCAATGCATACACCAAATTTGATCTTAATTTTATGCTTTGTCTCTTAAATGTAGCTACGGTTCAATTCCGAAGATGGTAGATATAGATTGGCTTTGGAGTTGATCGTCTTTAAGGATAACAAGACAAGGACTGCTCTCATCAAGAAGGCTCAAGAAAAATATCGTGATGGAAGGAAGAGTTGATGACATTGTGACTTCTTGTAGATTTGACATGACTTGGTAGACTTCTTGTAGATTGGCTTTGCCCTTTTGTAACATGGCTTGGTAGCCGACATGACTTGGTAGACTTCTTGTAGATTGGCTTTGCCCTTTTGTAACATGGCTTGGTAGCCTTTTTTGTAGATTTGACATGACTTGGTAGACTTCTTGTAGATATGACTTGGCTTGGTAGGCTTTTTGTAACATTGGCATGGTAACCTTATTGTACACTTGACATGGATTGGTGCTCTTAGATTCTACTCTTATTGTACACTTGACATGGATGACTGTTTTTGCCTTGTTCATATGGCTCGACATGACTGTTTTTGCCGTGTTCAAATGGCTCATCTGGGCACACTTACCACAAAAATAGGATATTTTTCCTACAATTTGGACATACTTACCACAGATATAGGAAATATTATCACAGGGTAGTTTTACTTAGATTCTGGGCATAATTACCTCAAAGGTAGGCTATTTTTGCAAGCTTCTGGAATTACTTACCACTGAAATAGGAATTACTTACCAATTATATAGGAACCACTTACTAAAATCTGGACAAAGCTATTGGTTAAATTTGCACGGGTTGCATGATAAAGGTTCCAATATAGGAATTACTTGCATGATAAAAGTTCCATTAGAATGATGCCTTACTTAATACAAACAAAGGTTCCACAATTTTGGCTCATAGATGATGCCTTAATACTTAGATTCTGGGCATAATTACCGCAAAGATAGGCTATTTTTGCAAGCTTCTGGAAGTACTTACCACTGAAATAGGAATTACTTACTAATTATATAGGAGCTACTTACTGAAATCTGGACAAAGCTATTGGTTAATTTTGGCTCATATATGATGCCTTAATACAAACAAAGGTCCTACTTTCTACGAAATTCCCTAGGTTTCAATGAATTAGCCTCCTAACCGCTGTCAAGAAGTGTTGACCATCCTCCAAAGTTGCTGCCGAGAAATTGGGCTTGAACACTCATGGGATTTGTTGAACATCCAGCAGTCTACACAGTTTAAATGTTTAATTAGCAAATGTTCAAATTGATAATAGGCTATTGACAATACATAATAAGAGACTTACCAAATTAGGTTCAATCGTAGATTCACACCCATTGGTTGAGTGATCATTATGCATAAACAATGGGTAATATGCGGATGAGTCTCGCCCAGTAAGTGATTGTGGATGAAATGTGCTCAAATCTGACTCATAAGTTTCTTCATTCTCATTGACCGGATTGTTTGCTGCTAGTTGCGGACATTTAGTTCTCATATGACCGGGTTCTCTACAGTAGCCACATTTTCTTACCTTTGGGAAAAAGTCCTTCGCCAAATTATGGCTCCCTTTACGCTTGATAATGGCGGGATCACCAACTCCAAAATGCATAGATGTAGCCTCTCCATTGTTCTCTTCCCCCATTTTTGTTTTCTCCCCTTCAACATGTGACATATAGAGCTCTTTCATTTTGAATGTTAACCTTGTGATTTCTTCTCTTGTCTCTTTATATCCATTGGTTAAGTGCGAAGCATAATAACACATTTAGACACATGCGCTTGACAATGCCCCGTACCTTGTCGTTTGCGTCACCCATTCCGGCATGGACGTGCTGTCATCTAGACAGGAGGACTTGGCCATTTTTGTCCACCTTTCTAAGATCAGACAAGAGGGAATTTCTCTCAAATGTTCCATTTTCATTACTGATATCATATGACAACATGGTAATCCAACTGACTCAAATTTCAAACAAGAGCATTTCATTTTTCCATCAACTGGCTCAAAGTTAATAGACCACGTTGCATCCGGCTGTTGGTACCGAGACAAATAGTAAACACGTAAATCATCAATGACAACTTTATCCACTAGAAACAATGATTGCTCTTTTTGAATTTCTTTGCGAAATTTATAGAATATGGCCCGAGTAAATGAATCAGCTGCATGTTTTTCAATGCGTTTCATGGCTGTTGAAAGAACCGGTGTACTATTCTCACTTTCGACTTGTTCCTTAGCCTCGCTATGTCGAAGTCTTGCCAGAGCCCTATCATATGCTTGTACAAATTCATAAAGCCTTAGACGTAGTTTCAGGAATCGATTTAAGAATGCATTCATTCCCTCAACACGTTGTGTGCTTTTTGCTCCCGCAAAAAAAACCCTCGCAAGTGCGCCTCTGCCCAACTTATATTAACCAATTCATATTAGCCAATTGTATAAATATTCGCTCAATCATCCATATTTATCATTGATTATTAGATGTTAGATTTGCAACTTATATTATATTGATCAATTTTAAAATTGTTTGATCAATCACTTAAACTCTTAGTTGAATGACTCTGACTATAACCGATAATTGTGATTAATCGTCAATCGAACACTACCAAATGTCAATTGCAACTATTAATCGTTACAATATCACATTAATCAATTGAAAAAATAAATTTAATTTCTTGTTTTGCATTTAAATCTAATTGTATTAAATACTTTATCTTAATTCAGTGAAAGGTCCTACTAAATTATTTAATATTTATTACTTATTGATTTATCTTTCGTCATTCAACATTTTTATTACAATTATTGTAGCGTGTGTTTAAACAAAAATTATTTTTGCAAATTTTCACATGGTCATCATATATTTAATAATTATTTAAGGTAAATTATTTAAAATTATTTTAACGTATTTTAGAGATTATTATTATTATTATTATTATTATTATTATACAATTAATATTTTTATTTCACAAAATTGTTCTAAGAAATATTCTACAAAAATTAAAAAATTTAACTAAAGCATTTTTTACCTCATTTTCTAATGTTGTCCACTACAAAAAAATCTTAGCTAAAGGACAAAGCTTGGACCGGAAACAGTAAATAGTGGTGTAGTGTTATAACACCCCAAAAAGTTAGATTTTCCCGCTCAAAATGGTGACTTGCTACCGGATTGTCCAGTCGCCTTATTTTGTGGTAAGTGTTCCCTTCTTGCGTGGTAAGTGTTACCTTATTTGGTGGTAATATTTAGTGTCACGCCCTCGATTTTCAATATAAAATAAATAAATATCTTCTCAAAAGAACGTCGTTACAAACTTTACATATATGTCCGAAGATTACCTCACAATATTCCGTATTTATAATAAACGATAACACTAAATTCGGCACCCGGATCCCATATGATGACATGTCTTAAAATATTACATTCTTTAAAAGTGTAAAGTTACAATGCTTCAAATAACTCTTCATGCCATGTTCTAACTATGTCATGCACATCAAGCACTCCATCTCATGCTCCAAGCAGTACCTGAAAACAACAAGGGTGAGCATTTACTTTGCCCAGTGGAAGTTTCTTTGATAAGTTTTTTTTTTTTTTTTTTTACGAGATATAATAAAAGTGATGAATAATCGAATTCAATATCCACAACTAGTTTAAGACATAATACCCTACTTTACCTTTTAGCATAACAACACTTCACATACTTCTTATTCACTCCATACAACATTAATTTTAGACTATAAGCACTCGTACTTTCATCTCTCCATACAACCCATCACTATGTTATCACTAAATCATTCTCTGTGTGTTTCCTCGAAATACAATTAACCGGATTCAACAACCCTCATACTAAACCATCTTCAAAATACCATATCGTTTATTTCAACCAAGTAACCATTTTCCTTCATTCTTTCCAATCCCTCAGTAAAACACAATTTCAACATCCTTCATTCACTCAAGCATATTTAATTATCCTCCATCAAGTTCATCAAGCATGTCCGTCGACCCATGCCAATCAATGTCATATATGAATATAACATTCACCACGTGTCCATTGTACAACATAATATATTGCATTTAATCACAAGAATATCCATGGAATCCATATAACTCCTAATACCATCATTATAGTCCTCTAGAGATTCAACAAAGGCCCAAAGTGATGTTTAAGAAACTGGCGATAATTTTCTATAGGTTCAAAATTTGATCCCGGTACCACCACCATTAAAAGAAGACTTTCAGTACATCAACATCAATATAAAATTTGTCTCATTCGAAGTCCGGATGACCGAGATATACTTGTTCGAAGTTACACGCAAACAACCCAAATTTCGGTTTCAACAGGTACACCAACTTCAATAAAAAAACTGCTGTTTCCTAGAAGAAATTAAGGCACAACCCTTATATACTTTCAATGGTATATGAATCTAGTTTCGAAATAAAATGGCGGATTGAAGTTTCAAGCTTCCTAGACAAAAAGATAGTCATTCCCTTAAGGTGTGACAGTGCTGTCTACACAGTGAATTCACTACCACGGTCCGATAAAGCATTTTTCATATACTCTGTACTTTGAATTAATTTTCGAAAATTTTACAAGATTTAGTAAACACAAGAACAAACCTACCACAAAACTATCAGAAATTCACAAGCCTTTTAGGCACTTCGAATAATTTTGGTGAAACACAGATTCGAGCAGGAACAATAGCAGAACAGCTTCGTGTTCGAAAATCCATTAAATATTGCATACTCAATATTTTTCAATGATTCCAACGCCAAAACATTGCTAACTTATCAAGGTTTAAGACCCATGAGGACCCGTAATCAATAAACTTATTAACTACAACAAAATTCACGAAATACACAGCTCCTGTAATCTGCCCAGATTTTCAGATTCTCAGAACGCAGTTTGATATGAGAGTTATTTAAAAATAACCACTTTGTATTTTGCTCCAATATTTGGACACGATCTAGTATACTCATATATGAACATCACATAAAAGTTTCAAAAATAAAGAGACGATTTACTAAGTCTAAGACACCAAGAACCAAAGACCAAGAACACAGATTCAGCATGACAGTTAAACAGAGTACAGCTCGGTGCGGGATTTTTCTAGACTTCGTTTCAAGGAATTTGGATCTAAAAATTTTACACAGCATATACAACTCATAGGGGAACATCCCAGAAAATTTTCGTAATATTTGAAGATGTATAACCCTGTCTTAAAATTCATGGATGTAGAGTACGAAATCAAAACATTTTCAGTGACAGATTTTCTAGAACACAAAACATATGGAGAGGATGAAGAAACTCCTACCTCAATGGGTTTTGAGCAAAACCCAACAAACCCTAGCTTCCTCACTTGTAACCCACCAAAAATCAACCCCTTTCCCGAGCTCCCTTGCGCGATTTAAGCTCCTAAACACTGGATAGTCGAAGGATTTGAAGTGGTTTGACAAGGTTTTCAGAGTTTGGGTTTAATTTGGGGAGAAATGTAGAGAGAGAGAGAGGGGGAGCCGAACCATGGGGGAGAGGGTTGGGTTATTCACCTGATTGGGAGGAGGAGGAGAAAAAATGACCTTCTCTCTCTAATTTTTTTTCTATTTATACTTCCCAAACCCTAGTCACACCACACACCCCTCAAGTTCCAATGTATTACAAACAAGCACAAGACTCACCAATTTCTCGCATTAACCCACACATCGACATTTCTCGCATTAACCCACACATTGACATATATAAAAAAAAATATTCACACAGCTCCTCCGTTTTGTTTCTTTGTCTTTTTTTTTTCTTCTTCCTTATTTATTTATTTTTTTTAAAATTTCGGGTCTTCACATTTAGCCTATTTGGTGGTATATATTTCCAATATTCATGGTAAGTAAAGTGCGAGTTTTTTGGCGGAAAACCGCAAAACCACCTCGTTTTTTGTCAAAACCACTTGCTTTTTGAGATCCAATGGCTGAGATTCGTTTATGGCAGATCTAATGGTCCAAAATTAGTGGGGCACCATAGAAAGATTCCTACTTCTGCCTCCCTCCCACTTTGAGAATAATGATTCTCTACTTCTGCCTCCCTCCCACTTATTCAAATGATTCTCTACTTCTGCTTGTACGGTCGCGGATTTTTATTTTTATTTTCTTTATCAAAAGATTTTAATTTGTTGATTGGGTTAAATGTAGGCTATGTTTGGTAACACTTCTTGTTTTCTGTTTTTTATTTTCTATTTGCTAAACACCAATTTCTGTTTTCTCTAAAATGAAAGTAAAAATAGAAAACATGTTTGTATCAACCCAATTACACTTTTCTTGGAATTTTCTCCCTTCCTTTTTCTCACCTCTGTAATTTCTCTCCTTCCTACAAAGCAAGCAAAATTCCCCCCTCCCTCCATAAAATAATGAATAGTCAATCTCTCTCTCTCTCTCTCTCCAAAATTGTCCTTTTCTCCCAGTCGATATGAGCTAAATGCAATTGCCAAATTTTGACATCTTTATTACAATAGACTAAATGAAGAAGGAAGAACAGGGTCGGTCTTTGTTTGTAAATTGTAATCTCTCTCGGATAAACCCATATGGCAATAATTCCTCATTCTTCTTCGATTACCTTGTCAATGGCGTCTGTGAGGTATAATCAGCTAAACCCTTTATTTGGTTCAAGAGAAAACTCGAGAAAATACTTCTCTTCCATTCTCTGATGTTCAGTTGGTAACAAAATGGCCCAATCAATTGAAAACAAAGGCAACCAGATCGAGATTTTAGATCGAGAGAAAGAAGTTGAGAGAGAGCTTCTCAGATCTGGATGCAGATGAACTGTATTCAATGGGCTTTTGACAGAAAAAGCTTTCAAAATAGATCCTCCCACGTTTTGATCCAGAGCCATTGTTGTATAACGTCCTTGGCACTGTAGCGGAACTGTAGCGCGCGTTACAGTGATTTTTTTGGCAGCCGGCGGAAGTAAAAATTACAAAGTGAAAGCGAAGATTTCCCACTTCCACAAATATCGTACTTAGTGGAAGTAGAAAGTATAATTTGGAAGTGGAAGTAGTGAACCAAACAATATTCCTTCCTTAAATTTTGTAAATTTTGAAAATAAAAACAGAAATTTGAAAGTGAAAGTGTCACCAAACAAGGCCTTAAACTAAGTTGTTTTTTTGTCTTCATTCAATTTTTTTTTGTATTTGTTTGTTTTGCATTTATTTTTTTGTAGTTTATTGGTTTGTCTCAATGAGGGGAATCTAAAGTATCAAATTATTAACCAAACTTTGTTTTTTGTGAATAAAAACAAGTAGTCCAATAAACCACAAAAATTTGGATTATTTTTGTCTTTAGTGAACTTTGTAAAAATTTTGATCATCGTTTTGTTCTTCGTGGACGGAACCAGAAACTTGTATTCGTGGGGCACAAACTTCCCTCTGTTCCTTAAAAAGAGTAGTGTATTCCATTTTAGGTTGTTCCTAAATAAGTGTGATGTTGAAAAGTTAGTGGGTAAAAAAATTTGTTCATTTTCTATTTTGCCCTTAGAAGTAGATTTCTTTTTGAAAAGTTAGTGGGTAAAGTTTACAAAATACATAGACTGTTCTGCCAGTTCACACACTACAAGACATGAAGGGGAGCGCCATTTGTAAAATGGGGATTGTCAAAATCATTTTCCTATTTTTAATAAAGAAAATAATTTAATGTATGTGTTAGTGTACAAACTCATGAGGTAAGAACGTGCTAAGTTGATGTAAAATTTTTATTTGTAAATAATTAAAATTTATGGAAAAATTAGTCAAAAATACACTATATTTTTTCTTTTTGAAGGGAATGACAAGGAACTTTTGCAATCAAACATAAAGACATTGCTTTTAATATTGATTTAGTGAAGGACAAAATACAAATACTCTCTCTTTATTTTGGACATAAATACCCGTGTCTCTTACATAACAACAAAAGACACGTCCCATTCCAATCCTCCTCCTCCTCCTCCTCCTCTCTCTCTCTCTCTCTCTCCCCCTCAATGGCGACAGCATACCCAACGATCAACGTTGGGCATGAGATTCTCCACCGCCTCAAATTTCTTGAAAATTGCTTATTTCTGATGGACACGATTCTTCTACTCCATCAACATATGGCCAAATTGGTTATGGTGGTGGGCTGGAAGTTGTCACCTTCTTTGTCAAATTAACATGAATCAAGAACTAAAGCACGAAGATCCGCTACGATAGACGAAGGAAACAAAGCTTCAACCTCACTTGACAAGTCAACTATCATGATTCCTCCTCCATAAGCCAATATTCATTTCCTCGATGGAATTGACTTTGGTTTCCTAGGTGCCGGTGGGCATTGAGAAATCAAAGGAATTCTCTGATCGAAAGAAGTTGGAGTCCTAAACCTGTTGTCGTCGTTGCTTGCGCCCTTGGATTGTGTTCCAATATTAATTCCCCAAGCGTAGGGTTTAGGCCGGCGGTAGCATGATAACCGGAAGTCCGGGTCGAGTCCACAGAGACCGAATGCGCTGAGCGTGAGTGTTGATTCGCGAATGTTGGTTTTAGCCTTAAAGCGGCAAACTTGGCTTTTGGAGTTTGGTTGGTGGAGTTCTCTTAACTTCGAGAATGACGCAGAGTTTGAAAAGACTAATTAAAAGAAGGCAAGGTTTAGGGGTTCACAACACCCATGCCTTAGGCCGATTCGTTCTCCTCTAAGATAACCGGCTCGGGGACGTCGTTAAACGACCCCGAACAAAAGATTTGGTATTTAAACTCGTTTGACTAGAAATGGTGTCTCTCAAAAAGTAGGATTCTTGTGCCATTTATACAAACATTTTGATTGGCATTGCCCTAAGCATCACACGTGCCAAGTGGTCAAGCCCTTGGCTACGTGTGATCGAAGAGATTAACAAATCCCAATTTTGATGCATAAAATCAATCCGTACTCGTTGATTAACAATCAATGTTTGCATTATGGCGAGGAGAGCGAATGAACCTAAGTCACGGGGTGCTAATCACCCCATGACCAAGCCTATAACGACTACCCCATCATTACTAAGTAAAACATGACTATTTTTGTAAAGGAAATAAAGAACATGACAATTGACTTTAAAAACTGATTTTTCTAGAAGATCCTAAGTTAGCCTACAACTTTAAACCTTGAGAAAATTAACAACTAAGACTACTTACTTGATTTTTCAAAGGAGATGACTAGAAAAGCATGAACAAGATTTAATCGATAAAAACGTAAATAAACTTGATTATATAGAGATCAAAGTACGTACTACAACATTAAAGAAGAGGAATTACCTTTAATCTAAGTGGAAAAGCATGAAAATCTAGAGAGAAGGTAGAGCACAAACTAACAACAAGCTAAGGGAGGTAGAGAGAGAGAGAGTAAAATAAGAACTAACCCTAAAAGACTGAGTTTTGGGCTTATAAAGCCCCCAAAAGTCGTGCCAAATAATTACAAAAGTGCCACTAGATATTTTGGATCGGGCTAAAAAAGTGCAGAAAATTTGCAGGGATACCGGTATCCCATTTTTGCCGCTACTGGTAGCTCCCCTATCTTGACCTTCTGTTCTGGGGATATCTCTGAAGAATTTCCTCTTTCTTCCTTTGTTCATCTCCCGGCCTTTTGGTCTCCCCAAGCCTTGTCCGGTGCTTCGTTCTTGGCTCTCGGGGCTCGGTGGCGGAGTGCCACATGGCCTTGGGTACTTGGGCACTCTTTTGGTTAAACCATGGAGTCAAAAATCGTCATTTTCACCCATTTTACTTGAAACTAGCAAAAATACACCCACGCGCAATATCAATTGTATAAAAGCTATAAAATGCATGCGTGAGTGACAAAAATAAGGGAGATAAGTCCCTTTGTTAACAATATAGGGGACTTATCAGTCGTCCTCCTCCTCGTTGTTCTTGGTTTCTCCTTTAGATGTCGTCTTAATCATTAGCAAGGATCTTTTTTGAATTTTCTTTACAAATTTAGAAGTTTTAAAAATTAGTGACATTTCACTAATTTTTTGGTAGCTGGAAACGGTCGGCCGGAGGTGCGGTGGTGGTTGGCCGAAGTTAGGAGTTGATTTTTTTGAATTGTTTGCACGAAATTAGAATTTTTAAAAATTAGTGACATTTCACTAATTTTTTAGGTCGCCGGAAGTGGTCAGCCTGAGGTGGGGTGGTGGTTGGCCAAGAGGTAGGAGTTGATTTTTTTTGTACGAAATTAGAATTTTTAAAAATTAGTAACATGTCACTATTTTTTCGGGTCGCCAGAAGTGGTTGGCTGGAGGTGGGGGCGGTGGTCGCAATGAAGTGGGAGTTGATTTTTTTTTAATTGTTCGTGCAAAATTAGAATTTTGTAAAAATTAGTGCCATGTCACTAATTTTTTGGGTCACCGAAAGTGGTCAGCCGGATGTGGGGAGGTGGTCGGCCAAGAGGCAGGAGTTGATTTTTTTGAATTTTTTGTAAGAAATTAGAATTTTTAAAAATTAGTGACATGTCACTAATTTTTCGGGTCGCTGGAAGTGGTCGGCCGGAGGTGGGGTGGTGGTCGGCTAGAAGGCAGAAGTTGATTTTTTTGAATTTTTTGTACGAAATTAGAGCTTTTAAAAATTAGTGACATTTCACTAATTTTTTTTCTTTATGTTCGATTGCAAAAGTTCCTTGTCATTCCCTTTAAAAATGTCAAATGTTTTTTGTCTTTATGTTAAATTGCAAAAGTTCCTTGTCCTTTCCTTTAAAAATGTCAAATGTTTTGGATTTTTAGCTAAGTGGCCCGACAAACAATTCACTCATTTTTTTGGATTCAAAAAGTTGTGGTGAATGAGGGGATAAAACGGTTCTGTCACCAGGGGTTTGTCTTTTTCTGTGTATATATGTGTGTCTGTGTGTGTGTGTGTGAGAGAGAGAGAGAGAGAGAGAGAGAGAGAGAGAGAGAGAGAGTTATATTCTTTCAAACGGTCCACACCACTTGACACTAAATTTTTTTTGCTAGCTCTATGCGATTATGAATCCTACATGCACCAAGTAATGCACTCCAAATCGTCTCTCTCTCTCTCTCTCTCTCTCTCTCTACAAAACTAAATCTATCTCTCTAGCTTAACAGTGAATAGCACTCTCTCCTTTCTTTCTCTAGAACCAAATCGTCTCTCCCTCTCTCTAGAACCTTTTTTATTCCCCCCCCCCGAGGGCGTCTCTCTCTCCATTTTCCTTTCTGATCATCTCGTCGTGCTATTGCTTTGCGTTTCCCTCTCCGTCGGACGGCCGCCAGTCTTTACCACTTGGGTTTACCGGTTTTGCTTAACGGCGAGGGTCGTCTTGGCAGCTATTTGGAGGCGTGATTTTTGTGCGTCTCCCACCATGTTTCACTATTGAGTGATTCCGGTTTGGATTAACGACAAGTGGAGATCTCGCGGCTGTTGTGTGGCTTGGTGTTTGTCACTGCTCGGAGATTTTATTGGTTTTTCCAGTGATGGTGGGCAGTGGTGGATGGAGCCTCACTTGTTGGTTCCTTGGCCGTTCGTGAGGTCTGAATTGGCGGCTCCTCGGCTGTCCTTATTAGGGTCTGATAATGTTGAGGGGCTCTCGGCGGTATGTGTCATCACCATTTGGACTGATGGGCGTTGGTGCAGCAACATTTTGTCAAGCTTAGTGGTGGCGGCTGTTTCTGATCTTTTTTTTGGGTAAATCAATTTGAAATAAAAAGAGGTTAACCGAATATACAGCCTACAAGGGGCATACCCCAAGAAGGAAAAAATAAAATAAAAAGAAAGAAAAGTGTGTAATCCTCGGCACAACCCGCTGGGGTTTGAAAATAGGAAGCCCTTGCACAACCTGCAGGGATAGGTATAAATATGTAAATGCAGTAGCGTAACACAATGTATGACTAATGCCATGCACAACCCGCAAGGCTATGATAAATAATCTAGTACGTGAGATAGCCCATTCTCGCGTCTCGTTCACCTAGCTATCCCAAAGGAAAGAAACTGATCTGTTTTGATAAAGGTTAGGTTGGTGTTATGGGCTGTAATGTTTGATTTTGGCACTTTTTTAGGCCCATTAGGTGTAAGCTTTATCTCAACGGGTTGTTTTGGGGCCTCATTATAATTTTTGGTATGCCTTTTTTTTAGGCTAGGCCATTGGGTGTGATTGGGATTGGCCCACCAGATGTTTTGGGCTTTGTCCCTTTGGTTGTTTTTAATCTCTTCAACCTTGGTTGGAGTCCCCTCCCCTCTCCCCCTAATTGATGTACCCTTTGTTAGGTTTCTATAATAATCTTGTTTCTGATAATAAAATAAAATAATGCACCCCAAAGCCCCTCATCTTTATGTGCATTATTTTATTTTATTTTTTGGTAAATTAGTTTGAAATATAAAAGAGGCTAACCAAATGTTCAGCCTACAAGGGGCATACCCCAGGAGGAAAGAAAAAATATCTATGTAATAAGGAAGTTCAATTTTTGAATTTCCTATATTTTGAGTCGTTGGATCTGAATCAAGGGCCCAGATTGAAAGAGAAGGACTCAGATTGGAAGGGAAAGTAGGGGTGCTCATGGTCCGGATTGGTCCAGATTGGCATGAATCCAATCTTAATCCGTGAGTCACAGTTTTTTAAAAATAAAATCCGAGTCCGATCCAAAAGTCTCGCGGTTCGGTTACAATCCGATCCGCGAGTCACAGATCGGTTCCAGATTTGTCCACGGATTTTCAACTTATTCTAAAAAAAAAATCATCAGCTCATTCAAAAATCCAAACTCAACATTCACTTTACATGAGCTCATCATCCTCAGTCCTTTGGGTGCTAGCCGTAGCATTTTGTGTCTGTCCAATGCTTGACATCTATCCGCAAATGTAGTTCAAAAAATGTATTTAGCAAAGAAAGAAATTCTGGAAGGATTAAAAAAAGATAGTCCATAAACATAGGCATAAACAATTTTTGTCCAACATTTGTCGATGAGATCCAAATAGCATACTCCATAAAACCTTCATATCAAAATATCAAATTAGGTTTAGTGAGATTAGGTTTAGAATTCTGCGAGTTAATGAGTATATATAGTAGAAGACTTCTAATAACAATTTATCCCTAGATTTTGTAGGAGATAACAGTATAACCGTTCATATCAAATTGACAATATTTATAGAAGTAGTAAAATTATTTATCTATACATAAATATTTATTTATTTTTTTAAATTATATATAATAAAAATCTCACGGTCCGGATTGGTTAATCCACAGTTTCAAAATCAAAATTCGTGTCCGGACCGCGAGTCATGGTTTTTTATTTTTTTGAATCCGTGTCCGGACCATTAATCCACGGTTAAAATCCAAAACGTGCGGATCGGTTCGGTTCGGACCTGATTCACGGTTCACCGGTTTTTTTGAGCAGCCCTAAGGGAAAGTACTTAAAAGGCTGAGATCCATCCTCTTGGTAAACACCCACAAATCCACCGTCTATTTTCATCCCCTTCAACTGCCCACACACGTTGTCCACAACTGCTACTCACGTTAAGAAACTGCCCACTGCTACCGTAAGGCCATGTTTCGCTGGGGGATTCGCCCCCGGATTTGCCACTCCTCGGATATACAATCCCGGTCCGACCTCCTAATCCGGTCTTTGGAAGCAAAAATTCCCAAGGTTGATTTGCAAAGCCATGTCACTGTTGGTATTGCAAATCCACCCCAGGTGGATTTGGCCAAGCCGGGGTTTACCCCTGTCGTTGGCGAATCTGGGGCAGTCGAATTTGCTTTTGCCAAAAATACCCCTCATTTGTATAGGGATGGCAATGGGGAGGATCGGTTCGGGTATTGTCATAACCGAACCCGATCCCTGAAACCAAATGAGGGAGAGTAAAATGAAACCACAACCGAACCAAATAGGTTTCGGGTATTCCCTGAACCGAATGGGCACCCAAATAATCTCTTTTAATTTCCAGATTCAAGCCCAACAATGAGTGCTCAATGAAAAGAAGAACAAGGTACTGAAAGGATTTCACTCATGGGATTTAGACACTTCAAGTCACCGGCGAGTTGATCGGGGAAGAAGATCAGCAAGGTCGGCGGTCGCAGCCCTCTGTGTTGGAGGTCTGGGTTTATGAGGTAGCAGTAGCAGCGGTCGAAGGGGCAGCGGGCAGCGGCGGGGTGAGGTCCTCGCCTCCTCGGTGGTGTTGGAGCCATGTTTCTCTCTCTCTCTCTCTCTCTCTCTCGTCTAATTTTTTTGGTAGCATGGAAGTTCTCTCTCTAGTCTACTGAGATTGAGAAGATGAACAGATTGGCCAAGAGAGAGAGATATTCAATTACTTTTTTGGTGCACAGTCAACAAGAGAGCCTCTCATAAATGATGTCTCCCATGCGCGTCTAAGTGTGACAGGAAGAGTAATTTTGTGCTTTGTGGAGTACAGCTGTACATAGATTAAATGTACTAATTAACATATATATAATGGGGTAATTTGTAATTATATAGGTTCGGTTCGGTCCGGTTTGGGTATCGGTTCGGTTATCAGCTTAAACCATAACCGAACCGAACCCGTTCGGTTATCCCATATCCTATACCATACCCATACCCATACCCATGGGAAATATTTCGGTTATGGTTCGGGGAAAATAAACGGTTACGGTTCGGGTACCCATCGGTTCGGTCGAGATTGCCATCCTTACATTTGTATGTGTTAGGCCGTTAAAAAACAACCCTATTGATACCCGATTAAGCTAATTTTTTTACATGGACGTTCAAAATATTAAATAAACACAATCGAATAAAAATCAACTCAATTGGATAATGTAAACCGGTAGAAGTATTTTGTGAGTTTGTTAATAGTACACACACTTGTAAGTGTCAGGCCATTAAAAAATACTCCTATTGATATCCAATTTAGCTGCTTTTTTACATAGACGTTCAATATATTAAATAAACACAATCGAATAAAAATCAACTCAATGGGATACCGAAAACCGGTACAAGTACTTTGTGAGTTTGTTAATAGTACCCACAATTGTAAGTGTCAGGCCATTAAAAACACTCCTACTAATACCCAATTGAGCTGATTTTTTACATGGACGTTCAAAATATTAAATGAACACAGTCGAATAAAAATCAGCTCAATCGGATACCGAAAACCGGTACAAGTATTTTGTGAGTTTGTTAGTCTTATAGGGGTGTAGTCTTGAAAGAAAAAAAAACAAACATTATATAACTTTTGAAATAAATTGAAAAATATTACTAGCTTATTGTTTTTTCTTTAGTTTTTTTGAACTTTTTGTGGTTTTGTGTTTAATTATTTTTTTAAAATATCGTAAATATATTACTAATGTTTTATCATTCTTTTTCCGGAAATATTATTTTTTAACATCTAATATAGTATAAATATATTTATGTAGTTATTGTGTATTTATTCAAATTATTCTGTATTTATTCTAATTATAATGAAATTAATAAACTGGGGGCAATTCGGTCATTTGCCCTCTTATCCGATCATATCCACCCTCCAAATCTCCTTTCTCAAAAATCATCCAAACACCTCATTACAAATCCACCATTCTTAGGAGGTGGGCCCACCCTCATTACAAATCCACTCAAATCAAATCCACCAGCCAAATGCCCTGTAAGATGAACACGCCCTTCTCCTTCCCTTCTCCTGCGATACCCACCCACAAGCAACATCTCTCTAGCTCTCAAGCATGCAAAGCCCTACTGGTAAGTTTCAGAATTTAAGCTCCGTTCCTCTCCTATCCAACCTTTAATAATTTCTAGCATTAGACTGTTTGTTTACATGAAATTGGAGAGAGTTTGCTCTAAAATTCTTCATGACTATTGCTTTCTTCTATTTCGGTCTTTATTTTCCCTAGACTGTAATCTGTTTTGTGCATTTCATAATACCCACCACATGTATGAGAAATTGTCGATACGAAGAATTTTTACAAAGTTATTCAGTCATAACTCACGTTACTTTAGTTATTCAAGGATTTGACGTGCAAGATAATTTCAAAAAAAAAACAAATCAGAATGAAACTAAAAATAAAAGTGCTATATCACAACAACACTACAGGGGAAGACTTAGAATCATCCAGAGTCTACCTCTTGGAAGTCTCCAACTCAAATATAGGTTTTGTGCCTGATCACCAGTGATTTTTCGATCTCTTCCGGTGTCTACTTCCATAAACACTATACACTTTTGAATACCAGCTCGCCTCATTTTGGGTCATGAAAGCTGGGACTGGTTGGAAACAGAATTTCCTGGCCCGACTGGAATTAACGAGGATGGAATTGAGGAAGCATTTTGAACTAACATGTTGGTTATGTTTTTTTTTCAGAATTTTAAGAAGTTGTCTTGTCAAATACGAAACATTTGGTGTCCAATTTATCTTGAGCTTTATTCATGAAAAGCTATTGCATTTGGTTCTAAACATGCTTTCTGAAATCCACTTCATTTCACAAGTATAACGTTTCAGCAATAGCAACAAAGTCGGACTACAGTTTCTACTAACATAAACATTACCATTTTTTGTCATGTATGTTATTCCGGCAAAAGTTTGTTACGAATTGATAACAAATTAACTTTATTCCATTATTCCTTTAAGAGTTAAAATGTTTTTTCTATGAACAGGTCGACAAAGATTTAAGAGCAACAGTAACGAATTTTTGGCACACACAGTGGAGGATAACACGATTATAATAATTAAGAACACGGACATGAGAGGGGAGATAACAAGTGTTTTTGATAACACTTTTCAATTATTTGTGCGACATGTGTTGG
Source organism: Vaccinium myrtillus (assembly GCA_016920895.1). Lineage (NCBI taxonomy): Eukaryota > Viridiplantae > Streptophyta > Magnoliopsida > Ericales > Ericaceae > Vaccinium > Vaccinium myrtillus. Next base: position 19,880,347 of record CM029278.1, on the reverse strand, counting down.
GAGTTTGTGCGACTTAACATTTCCAACCCCTTTTCTATTTTTTCAATGTGGGACTTAACATTTCCACAAACTGAGGGCAAAAAACTGTAACAAAAATTATCTTTTTTCTCCCCATATTTGACATCATGTGGTTCTGCAAGGGAGTATTTTGCCTTAACAAGGCAAGGCTGAATGGTAGGGAAGTGGTTGCAGCTGGACTTGCCACCCATGTTGTGCCTTGGAGGTTAGTTACTTAGTTGTCTATTCATGTACCTTCTATGTTTTGATGTTCTTAATTGTCTTTAACCCAAATGGCTATGTAATGAATTTTTTGCACACACGGTGGAGGATAACACGATTATAATAATTAAGAACACAGACATGAGAGGGGAGACGACAAGTGTTTTAATAACTCTTTTCAATTGTTTGCATTATACGTGTTCGACGCAAGTGTTGGGAGTTTGTGCTATTCATCGATCCCGCCACGGCTTGCACAATGCCCAAGGTCCAACCCCTTTCCTATTTTTCCAATGTGGGATTTAACATTCACACATGTTCCAACATGTAGCCAGATTGGTTGATGCAGTTGTATTTTCTTTTTTCCAATATTGGTTTAGGACCCATTTATGGGTTCGAGTGGAGACATTTCAGTGCTAGGTTTTTAACAGACTATTTTTCACTTGGTTCAGTGGAGATGATTTTAGGTTCACCAAATGCTGCACTTTTCATTTATGGAACTCTTATAATACAAGTATACAAACATGCCAACACTAGCCTAGGATTTGATTAGTTGTTAGATGTTATTGATCACAAGATCAAGAATAAACCAGATGACATACGATTATTCTATCAGCTTGGAACCCTTCTGATCTACCGGTGCCACATGTTTGCCCAGGTTGGATTAATGTGGCCTTTCACTTAGGTTTGCTTCGCGCCTTCAGGCACGGGCATTCGCTAGTATATATATATTGTGGATCCCTATGCCAAATGGCTACATATGGCTAAGGAAAAATATAACGTGTGTTTCGAACCCATCTAGAAAGAGGGGAAAGAAACACACGGCAAACAAACATGGACTGATTTTCGAATTATGGACTAGAATATGGAACTTGCTAGCTAAAAAATTAGTGGTTGAATCGGGCTGAAATTGGACGGCCCAATTAACATTTGGAACAGCCTAGAAATGCAGAACGTGTTGGAGATGGGTTGGGCCCAAAAGGCTTTGAGTACAGGCCCATCCAAGCCTCATTAAGTCTCCCAGCACAGCCCAGGAGATAAACCATATATAAGTGCTTCACGTCCCGTCTCATAGAGTGATCCTTCTACAACAAGTCAAAAATCCAAAGACCCTGTTCAACCAAATCCGCATGACTACAAGCATACAACAAAGAAACAAAAAGTAATCCTATTTGGTAATAGCCCACTTGATAATATCAAAGGAAACACTTCAAAAGCTTTGCCTTTTCCATGATACCCATAAGCAATGCGATGCACTCATCGCACTCCACTTTATTACATTTTTGTCTCTCATCTTATCAAAAATATCCCTAGCTGAATCAAGGCTCCCATAGTGCTTACGACCTTGGATTGTATTGCAGATGGTGTTTCTCCAAGCATAGGGTTAGGCCGGCGGTAGCATGAAAACCGGTAAGACCGGGTCAAATCCACAGGGACCGAATGCGCCGTGCGTGATGGTTGATTCGTGAATGAAGCTTTTAGCCTTAAAGCGGCAAACTGAATTTGTAGTTTGTTTGGTGGAATTCTCTCGACTTCGAGAATGACTCGGAAGATTTAAAACGACTAATTAAACTAAGACAAAGTTTAGGGGATTTTGAACGACCATGACTAGGTTAATCCGTCCTCTCTTGATTACCGGCTCGGGACATTATCAAATGCCCCCAAACGGAAGATTTAAAGTTTAAAACCATTTTACTAGAAAATGTGTTTAACAAAGATTAGGTTTTTTTCGGTTCATTTGGCAAACGATTAAGTTGACATCGCCCTAAGCATCCCACATGCCAATTAGTTAAACCCTTGGCTACGTGGGATCAAAGGGATTAACAAACCCAAACTTTGGTACATAAAATGAAACCCTCTAAATCTTTGATAAACAAGAAATGTATGCTTTTTGACAAGATAGACGGATTGAACCCGAGTCATAGAGTGTTAATCACCCCATGACCAAGCCTATTATTACTACTAAAACATTATACTAGAAAACAAACCTAGAAATTTAAAGGAATTTAAGAACATGATTTATACTCTTAAAAACTGATTTTTAATGTTAATCCTAAGTTTGCCTACAACATTAATACTTGAGAAATCAACAAACAACACTTAAAAACTAGGGTTTTCAAAGGAACTAACTAGAGAAGCAAGAAAATGAAATACTAGATGAAAACGAAAATAAACTAGATTTATATAAAGATCTAAGTGCGAGGAATAAGTTTAATACCCGAAAAATTAACGGGAAATGAAAACTTACACGACAAATCTAGAGAGAGAAAGCTTAAACTCTCTCAAATGGAGGAGAGAGGGAGGAGCTCTAAAAGACTTAAAGTTAATATGAAAGGTAAAGTGGAAGGAGAGAGAAGAGACAAATATATACAAAACCCCACTCTCTCACAAAATATCCTAAAAGTAACCCCAAAAAGTTAAACTTTCTATAAGTGGAAAGTCCAAAAGGCCACTTTAAAACGTCAGAAATTGGCCTGGTATGGATACCTCCCAACAAAGGTATGGATACCAATCTGTCTGATCTCCTAGGGAAAAAGGTATATCAATACCTTCTAGAGTGGGTATCGATACCTATTCTTCTTTGACTTGTTTTCATGCCTTGGTCCCTCCTTGATCAAATGCGATGCTTCCAGACTTCTTCCAAAGCACTTCTAATCAATTTGCGGCCTTCGGAAGGGACGGTAGTTGGTCTTGTGGATCAGGACCGGCCCTGAGGTGAAGCCGGAGGTGCGGCGGCTTTAGGCCCGTAAATTTAACAAAAAAATGGGGGGCCATTCTCAATAGAAGTTTTTTTTATAATATATTTAAATTATTACTTCTAAAACACAAACGGAAAGGTAGTCACAGTGGTTTGTGCGCTTCAACATTATCCCTGACGTCCGGGGTTCAATACCCGCTAGCGGCTTTGGCTATTTAATTTTTTGTTTTTTCTGTTTTCTACCTCCTATAACTCTTTTTTTTTTATTTTTTATTTTTTATAAGCAACCTCCTATAACTCTTGCACCAATAATATTAGTATAAATTTTTTGAACAGAAATAATATTAGCATAAATTGATAAAGCTTTTTTAGTGGTAGATGTTTCTCAAGTCCAATGTTCAAATATTTTGCACACCATATTTGATAAGTTTTTTTTTTAATATTTTGTTTTATTTATTTCAATTTTATGTGTAACTTTTATGATCAAATTCACAAATAAATCACTTTTCACAACGACCAATGAACTAAAATAGTTTGTTTTGAATCAACAAACTTAAATAGAAAATGCTTAAAACTAATAATGTTGAGCGGTACTTTGAAAAAAAAATGAACTCGATGAACGGTACTTTGAAAAAAATTATGGTATAAAAAATTTAAAAGTTTATGTTCGTTACATTATCAAGCTAAAATGTATGTTTAATCTTTTTACATTTTATTAGCCACTTATAATGATTTTTTTTCTTGATAAAAAACCAAGGGCCTTATTTTTTAAATTCGCTTTAAGCCTCCCAAATGTCAGGGCCGGCCCTGTTGTGGATGCTTGAATACTCCTGGATTCCACCGGGAGTCTTGTGAGCTTTAGGCATGGCTTTAGCCCACCGGCTTGAGCTTGTGTCCTTTCGACTTTCCGGGCCTTAGCCGAATCTTCATTACTTGGCTCTTGAGGCCCGGTGGTGGAATGCCATGGGGCACTTGGCCCTTGGGATGATCCCAATGCGCTCCAAAACGCGCTTTATTTGCGTGTTCCACCTGAAACTACCAAAAACCACACTACGCGCACATCAAACATATAAAGCGCTAAAACGCTCATGTGTGTGAGCAAAATGAGCTAGATAAGCCCCGGATATCTACAATATTAGGGGCTTATCACAAAGTTCGCATACATGTCTATTATTGTCGTACCCAAGATTATATCCAAAGAAAAATCCCTCCTCCATGTGTATACATTTACAAGTCTTGGTCTAGCTTTGTCCAAAGTCCCCATTTTTGCACAAGCATTCACAACAGTCACCATAACGACCTTATCAGGTACAATATCTACTTCTCTCATCCTATCAAACAACACCAAAGACTCATAAGCGTTCCCGCACTCAATATATGCACCAATTATGACAGTCCAACTCACAATACCTCTTTTTGGGTGAAAAAAGATTTTATTACCAAAAAGAACAAAGGAATATGTAGACACCCCAATTTGCGCTACTCGAAAACTCGAACCATGGCCCGTCGGCTTTCCCAATGATGAGGATGAATCTACAATTACCATGAAATTGATCTTGAAATGCACCCGGGAGATTTTTCCTTAGCCTAAATCACCAAAACCCGAAATGAACTAAGGCACCCCAGTTCCCAAATCCTGGGGGCACCCCAGTTTCCATCGAACTAAGGCACCCCAGTTCCCCCAAGCTAGGGAACCCCAGTTCCCCCAAACTAGAGCGCCCCAATTCACTTAAAATGATAACCAGTCAGAGGCCTTTGCAGAGAATCAAAATCATAGTGTTTTTGCATGAGTTTTTCAGCGTAAAACCAGGGAAATGTTTCCCTCTTACCCTTATCAAACCCTTGACCTCTTTGAACCTTTCTCAAAGTCTATAAATGGCCTCCATGCATGAAAACGTGGAATGACTTCTTCCTAACCATTGCTTGCTCTTTCTCTACTGCTGCAACTATTCTCCTTCACGCCCTTCCAAATTTCCACAAAAAAAAAAAAAAACTTACCAAAAACCTACTAAAAATTCCCTAAATTCAGAGGTGTTCTCAAAGGATTATTCCTTTGATGCACTCTCACCCCTCTTTCCTGTTATTTCTACTACCATAACCCTTCCATTACTACCTTCTAAATTCCAGCCAATATCATACCAAAATTCCACCAAAATTCTTCCAAAATTCATTACAATTCCTAAAGTGTTTCCAAAACTCTAAGCCACTGTGAAGCTAAGCCTATTCAGTACCTTAACTGAGTTATAAGCCAAGCAATCATCCAAAACATTTTTCATCATTTGCAAGCAAAAGTTCAAAAGGGCGCATTTCAAAGAGAAATTTTAAGGTAAGAGTTGAAATAAATCCTGAGGGAAGTTCCTCAAATTCGCATTCCTGTAATACATACTGGAAATGTAACCTGAGAGGAACAAAATCATTTTTTATATCAAAAATACGAAATTTTCAAATATTTAATAAACTAGGGCGCCCTAGTTCTCCAATTCTAGGGGCACCCTAGTTATGCACAAATTGGGGCGCCCCAGTTCATAATTTTTATCATTTTGCTTGTTTTAAATAATTAAATGGTATTTCAAATCAAAATAGGATCAAATTTATTATTTCGTAGTTACTTTGATTTATTTTCCCCAGTTTTAAATATTTTCTTTTAAATACTTTTTCTTTTTGAAAAAAATAATAATCTCTCTTTTTCAAATCATGATTCTCTTAAATTAAAACCCATTTTAAAATTGCTAAAAATGATTTTTCAAAAAAATAATACCAGAATCAAAATAAAGGGGAAAATGGATTTTAGAAATTATTTTGAATTAGGGCGCCCTAATTACCTCTTATTTGGGGCACCCCAGTTCTCTGTAAATTAGAATTAATTTAGTTATTTCGATTTTAGATTATTTTGTTGCATTTCACTGTTTATTATCATCATTTTATGCATTTTATTTGCTTGATTATTGAATAAAGTTTCATTATAAAATATTTTGCAAAATCCCACGAATATTAAAGTAGAGACCGATCTCGTATCGGGCGAGGGGGGTGCCGTAAAACCCTTCCCTTCTCGTAACCTGTCTCTGAACCCATATATTTTTCTAAAATGATCAGTTGCAAACCCCCCCTTTTCAAAATAATGGCACGGAAGTCACATTTTTATAAAAAATAGTTTCTCGAGTAATTTTCCGGAAACCCGGGTGGCGACTCCGAAAAACAAATCGAATTTTCAAATTGCAAAGTCGAGGGCCCCGTGGTAACGTCCATAGAATACAAGAAAAACAAAGACAAACCCAACATAACACATCTAGCAAACTGGAATAACCAGAAAACAACCTAAAAACAAACTACATCAGAGCCTAACTACAAACTAGCTCTAAAATTTTCTCTGAAATACCCCAAGCCCTAAAAAGAGCTAGATTTCTAGAACTTCTACCAAAATTCATCTTTCTAGCATTTTATCAAACAGTTGATTTGCATCGTTAATAACCCGACATTTCACATAAACGTCAACAAGCACAGCAACCCAAAAGTGTTGGTATGCAACCCAAATTTATAAACATTATGATGAATCAATCTACCCATCTTTATGTTCGGATTTAGAGAAAACTCAAAACAGTGAAGTTGTAGATCTCGAAAAATTAAGTAGAGTCCATATAGAATTCGTCTCAATCCGAGCTACATAGAATTTAATATGATTTTTCAAAGTTTCTGCTGTAGTGAAATTCGAGACAGATTACAAACTGTTTTTTAAAACCGTTTTCAACCTCTTTAATGAAGGAATTAGAACACGAGTAAAACATGGCATCTGTTCGTAATGAGAAGTTTAATGTTTCTGTAAAAATTCGTGATTTATAGAGTTAGTTTGCTATTTTTAGTATATTGTCATTAACTTTTTTATTGTTTTATTTTTTTTGTTATGTTGGACTTGTGTGAACAATGACCAACGTGATGCATGAATCCAATTGCTAAGCACGTTTTGATCTAATTGTTTAATGTATAAGGATGAACGAATCTAATCGCGAAATTTGGGGTTGGGACGTGTCCGGTATGGGTTTTGAGCCACGCAGTTTATACTTTTAGGTAGTTTTGCTGTGTGATCGGGCGCCAGAAGTATATTGTGGGTGAGAATCGGTGCCAGATAAAAATTGGTGGTGATGTTTTGACCTGTCGTGAGCATGCGCTGCATACTTGAGGTACTTTGTTGTGTGATTAGACACCTGACGTATATTGTGGATGGAAGCCGGTGATGAACAGTATATGTTAGAAGTTGGAATGAGAATAGTAAATCTTATGAATCCAATGTGCCATACGAAATAAAATTTCAGTTATGTGTGTACATGCTGCATGAGTATCTTTAGTAAAGGGGTGGCTTAGGGGCGCCTTACTAGATGTAATTTTATAACTCACGGTGCTACTTTTTATGGCCTTGGTGTCCTCAATGCTAAGTACAGAAAGTGAGGAAGAGCCGCTTACTGGTTTTGAGGCGATGGAGCAGCAAGATGGATACGAAGTGGCGGAGCTGTGGCTCTACTTGTAGTTTCTTTGTTTAGATGGCTCTGTCATTTGTTTAAATTGAACATTTAGTATTGTTTAAATGTTTTAGACAATTATTTTTCCTTTCAGTTGTAATAAGTTAGGTAACTTTTAGTTTTCCTGCAAAGCAAATTTATTAAGTTTTTCTTTGGAATTTTAACAAAGTTGGCTTTTCTATTTAGATAAAATATAAAATTAATTTACTAACGTATCCAATTTTTGGGGCGTTACTGAGAGGTCTTTGAAATTTGAATTAGGGGTGAAAGAGTTTCAAATCTGAAAGGGAGGCGGAGGTGTAGTGCGTGTGTGAGGAAAACGTGTTGTACTGTTGTCCAACAAATGCAAAGTATTTACATGAATGCCACTCGAAAGTTAGTTTGTGAGAGAGATATTTTTTGACCGTTAGATGTGGAGGAACGGATGGTTAAGATTTATTTTATTGAAAACAGTCCTTGTTTTGATACATATAGGTGGGCCTACTCGGTCCCCCCGGAAACGACGTCGTATAAACCTACCTCAAAACCCTACCTTAAATCCCAACCTTCGTCTTCGTCTTCGTCTTCGTCTAAACACAGGCGCAAATCCGACATTGCTTGTATACATATATTCCAGAGGAATATACTCCTACATCAGTGATCAGTATACATGTATAGTCCATAATACTACAACCCAATGGCTCGTCAACGAATCCTGTTCTTCACCACCACAATCACTGCGCGACAATCCAATTTTAGTCGTCATGCCCAATTCAATCCATCAGGTCGGTGGATTTCCTCCACGACACAGCTGGATGCCTCCTCGTCGTGGATGGACAAGATTAAAGGTGTCATCACCGGTAAAAAGTCCACTCCTGAACCTGGCCTTCCTTCCCAGGCCAACTTCACCCTCCTTCGTAAGTCCCCCCAACTACATCGCCATCATTTTCTATCCTATCACATGTGCGTGTATTAGGGTACTACGACCTAAGTTACACAATTTGTGCGTGTGCGTGGAAGCGTGCTAGGCAAAACATGGCATGTCAACGGGCATTGTGAGGAACTTACGGCCACAGAGATAGTTTTTGAAATGACTTGAGTGATGTAGTGGATAATTCATGGTGAAAGCCGAAAGTGGATAATTTGTTCATGTTGGTACCGAAAGTGGAGCTGAAAGGGGAAAGTGGATAATTCATCGTCACCCATCCACTGTAGTAGGCCGCTATTCATTGATAGGGCATAAGTTTAAAGTTTGTTCTTAAAATCATTCTAGCTGTTATTTATTTAGTTATTTTTTTCAAATTTGTTCATGTTGGCAACGATGTCTGATCAATCTTACTTACTGTTTTATCTACTTTACAAGCCGGAGAAGATAAACGGTTTAGATCATGTTTTTTGGGCTCATATGAATTGCACTGCAGCCCGCTCATATGAATTGCACTGCAGCCCATGACCCAATTATGTCTATAGGGATGTGTGTAAAATTATACAGATAATTGGCCAAAAGGACAAGTCTTGGGGCTTTAATGGGATTTTGTCCAGCCTAACTTATTTTAAGGCCTCTAATACATGGATTGGAAGTTTTTGAGGGTTCAAGGACAATATTAGACAAAATTACCCTTAATGAAAGTACTGTGCGCATGTGAGGAGAAATGTTGCTCTCTGACCAAAACTTCAAAGCGACCACTCCGACGAACTTCAAAAGGACCGATTGGTTCCCCTTCGCTGGAAAAATATGCCCCATACCCATCCCATTCTTCTGACACGTTTCTTGCAAATCCCACCATTCTTGACTAGATAAAAGTGGGAAATGGGACCCAACAAATCAATTAATTTATCTCTATTCAATTTTGGGGATGGGTTTGGGATACGGTATAGTGGGTTTAACCATTTTGAGTTTAGGCACTTAGGGTGCACTTTCCAATTATATGGTTTTAGTGGTTTAGGCACTTTCATAGGGTACCCTAGGATTTTAGGCACTTTCATAGGGTACCCTAGGATTTTAGGCACTTTCATAGGGTACCCTAGGATTTTAGGCACTTTCATAGGGTACCCTAGGATTTAGATTTAGGGTGCACTTTCCAATTATAGGGTTTTATTAGTTTAGGCACTTTCATAGGGTACCCTAGGGTTTTAGGCACTTTCATAGGGTTTGGGTTTTAGGCACTTTCATAGGGTTTGGGGGTTTAGGCACTTTCATAGGGTTTGGGGGATTTAGGCACTTTCATGGGCTAGCAGGGGCATTTTTGGAATGTATGGGTGATTTGTCCTCTTGGCATTAAGGAATTAGTTTATGTCCTATTTCCTTGATTGACCCCTTTACCATGTCCTTGTAGAAGAAAGACTCAAAATTATATTGGTTTCTTTTTTTTGGTAAAGGGTTTGCGGAGGAAATGAGGAGTGCGAGAAAATTAGGGACGTTGAAGCAATACATAGTTGGGCGAGGCAGCGAAGCCACCTTTGCCGATGCTTTCGAGAAGCAAGAAGCAATAATTCGGTACCTCGGAGGTTTTGATCCTACTGGAGAGGTTGGTTTCCCCCATCCATCATTAACTATTACTCCATTTGTGCATACTGCTTTTTCCATTTTCACAAGTGCTGCTATTAATTGGATCAAAATATACAGTAGTTTTATGCATAATTTTCTATTTGTTTTGCATTAATTTAATGATATTCCTTGGTTCTTTTGGTTTGGGAAAAAATTCAAAAAACAAGCAAAGTTAGTACTTTATTGTTGATTCAACAAACTGCCCAAGTGCACATTTTTCTAAAATAGACGAAAATTAGAAAGAGAGAGAGTAGTACTTTTTTTGTTGTTTGTAAAGATTTACATCTCTCTATATGTTTACATATCAGATTTGCTTCCTGCATTTTCTTGCTTAATTTTCACAAAAGCTAGTGAATCTCACATGCTTTAATGACATGCAGCCCTGAAGTTACGAAAATCAGTCATGCTATGTTCACATATGTTTACTGATGGAATTACCCACACATCCTCATTTATCGTAATATCTACGTGTCTTGCTGATATAGTTTCGGTTGTCCATAAAATTTAATGAAAATGCTTTCCATACAGAATCTGTGTACAAGAGCTGATATGAAATGATATGCTTGTGGCATTTTTGTGAGTATGTTCTTTTTCTACTTTAATGGATCTATGTAAATGTTGTATAGCATTACCCAAAATCTTAAGATATGTTGACCCTCGAAATGTTGGAGTGAAACACAAAGGCCTGGTGCATGAATGGAGATGCGCGGGTGTGCTAGGACCATCGTTGGTTCAAGTGTGGGTAAGTTGACCACTGGTTCTTTTTTGCCTCGAATGTATCAAGGACTTCACAATTTTCTCAAATGATGTAAGGGAGAAAGCGTAGAGCTTATAGGTAAAGGAGTTGTACCTTTATTGAGCTTATAGGTAAAGGAATCTCTTATCAAGGTGGTGAATCCACCCTAGAACCTCGCTACCGCACTCCCAAGTTAGAATCTCCTAGGAACCTTGCTCCCATTTCCCAACTAGGATAGAACCTCTTAGCCATATAAATTCCGAAAGAAACAAAAGTAAAAGATACCAAGAGAAAAATGAAGTAATGATAAGATGTCAGAAAAATGTTTACCCAAAGTTGTCAAGTACTTATTATAACATAGTATTTTCTTATATTTGCCAAAAAATTGCAATCGATAGGAATTACGTGTTTATCTATTTAAATTGTTCCCAAACTCTCCCCTGGTGCTCCCAAACAAGGAGCTTCTATGATTCTCGAATTCCCCGCTCCCGCTGTTGTCCAGGCCCCCACTTCTTGCAATTAAGAGGTCGTACACAAAAAGTGAACTAAGGCGTTACTCCTTAAAAAAATCAATTTCTCAGATGCTGTGTAAGCTACAAACAACAAATTCTCATATACATGTCAATTATTTTCAGAAATTGTGAGAGAATAGTGAGGGACAAACAATTTAACAACATAGGTTCACACTTTGTAGTTTGTTCCAAAAAAATATGTATATATATGTATATATAGATTCACACCTCTTCTACAAACAAATAGCAAAGCAACTTCCTCTCAATTTTTGCTGTGCAAGAAATAAGAATCAGTATTTTATATAGAGGGAGGGAGGGAGGGGGAACGTACCTTCTTGAGCCCTTGCTTTGCAGTGCGATTGTACCATTGAGTTTGAATAGTGTGTCTGTTTGAGTCTACTCCCCGGCTGAATAAAACCTTCAAGATCACATAAAACAAAAAGGATCCTTGATTCGACCAGCAACATTACAAAACGAAACCGGCCATTGAAGTACCGATTGGTACTCCACCAATGGTTGTTGGCTCGAGGGAGTGATCATTAACGCAACGAAGAAACCAAACCAAACCAAACAAAACCAAACCGAACCGAGCCTTATGTCCCAATCAATTGGGGTCGGCTACATAAAAGCTATGGAGTTGTGATTATCGAACTGGGTTTGTCTATGGAGCTTGTTGCGTTACTGATCACTCCCTCCCTCTCTCAATTTCTACTGTGTAAGAAATAAGAATGAAGCAAGTGGAGTATTTTATATGGAGAGAGAGGAGAAGGGGGGGGGTACCGTACCTTCTCTAGCCCATGTTTACAATGCGATTGTACCATTGAGTTTGAATAGTGTGTTTGTTTGAGTCCACTCCCCGCAGTCTAGGGATGGATAACTCCTTCAAGATCACATAAAAAAAGGATCCTTGATTCAATCAACGACTTTACAAAACGAAACCGGCCATTGCAGTACTGATTGGTACTCCACCAGTGGTTGTTGGCTCGAGGGAGTGATCATTAACACAAGGGGAACATACCTTCTCGAGCCCTTGCTTTGCAATGCGATTGTACCATTGAGTTTGAATAGTGTGTTTGTTTGAGTCTACTCCCCGCAGTCTGTGGATGGATAACTCCTTCAAGATCGCTTAAAAAAAAAGGATCCTTGGTTCGATCAACATCATTACAAAATGAAACCGGCCATTGAAGTACCAATTGGTACTCCACTAGTTGTTGGCTCGAGGGAGTGATCATTAACGCAAGGAGAACGTACCTTCTCGAGCCCATGGTACTTCAATGTCCGGTTTCATTTTTTAATGCTGCTGATCGAATCAAGGATCGTTGTTTCAACATGATCTTGAAGGAGTTCTCCATCCTCGGACTGGGGGAGTAGACTCAAATGGACACACTATTCAAACTCAATGGTACAATCACATTGAAGGCAGGGGCTCGAGAAGGTATGTTTCCCCTCTCTGTCTCCCGGTCCCCATGTACAAATACTCCGCTTGCTTGATTCTTACATAGTAGAAATTAAGAAGAGGTTGTTTTGCTATTTGTTTGTAGAAGAGGTGTGTCCCCGTATGTGTGTGTGTGTGTGTGTGTCTATCTTATGGAACAAAGTGTGAATATGTTATGTTTTTTTATTGTTTTCTACCTGTCTATTCTCTCCCATTGTCTGAAAATGATTTTGAGGTGTATATGAGAATTTGTTGTTTGTAGCATACAAAATATCACAACAGTATCCCACTTCGCGGAGCCCTTTACATTGCCTTCGTTTCTTGTATTTATAGATCTCCTTTGCAAATAATAGTCAGTTATTTGTGAACCATTTATAGCCTTTCTCACGAACATGGGCCTTTTTTCCTTCAATCATGGCCATTACGCTAGGACTGCACCATTTATTCTTGCACTAAGCCACTAACACGTGCCCCATGACTTGCGTGATTTTGATTTACGCTTTAGTTTGAAGTTCTTCCTAGTTTTTGATTCACTGTCACTCTAAATTATTGGATTACGAAGCAATTGTAAGCTAACAACTCATTACTTTCTTGTTACTTTTCTTTTTTGGCATTTTGTGACCCCTCAATATTATTTCAAGGGGCAGTTCAAAAAAAAATATTATTTCAAGGGAACATGATTTTTACACATGCTATTCTGGAACCAAGACAAATATTATTTACTTCAATAAATGGTTTTTATTTTGTGTGTTAAAATTGTGCAATAACTTTTTGGAGTTATTTCCTTTGGTTCATTTTGTTGCCCTTTCCTCATTTTTGGATGTAGAATCTCCAAACCAGTCAAAAGCAAGAAGCAGCTAAGCAATGCAACTGTACAATAGCTGATGTTGAGAATGCCTTATCCAAGTTTACTTGGGCTAAAGAAGCACATAAAAAAGTTGAGAAGTTGAAGGAAGAAGGGAAGCCGATGCCAAAGAGCTTGGCTGAGGTATCTTTCATATGAAACTTCTTCTTTTGCTATGCACTTTGGGTTGTGATGATTGTTATATGTATGAGAAGCCATTAGGAACCATGCGGGGTGATTATTTGACCTCGATTTTGAATTTTGTGCGTATGAATTTCAGTTTTATCCAATCACTTGGGTTTATTTTACTTTTTGGACTGCAGTTGATTGTCAATTGATTGGATCACAATTTGTGTTCTCGCTGGAATTGTGCGAAACAGAAAAAGAAATTATTCATCCTCATAGGTTTCTCTTCGTTATGTCCTGATATAAATACGAAAGCTAACTAATTCGCTTGGCAATTTGGCATTTATTTTCCTAGGTCCAAAAGCTGATGGGATCAACACCGTTGGATCTGGCCCGGTCAAACTTGGCTAAGAGTGGGCAAATAAGTAGGAATGCACTCTGTCCCTGTGGTTCCAAAAAACGATACAAGCGGTACTTTTGCGTGTCATGAAAATTTGTACAATTTGCTCTATTTCCTGAAACAATCTACTAGCGTTAAGATAAGATCAACGACAAATGCATGTGGACTTCCAAATGCTGGGCATTTTAGTGTTGCTTCTTTGTTAATCTTGATATATAATGCTTGTTGATAGTTCTACCTGGCTTCATCTCTTCTTTCACATTGATGTTACTTATACTCTCGACCACAAGCATGCCACTGAATATATTTTTGTTATTATATGTTTTTCTCGCAAGAGTGATCATCTAAGGGATGTTTCCCAAACACAAAAATGGACCACCAAACCTATTTTATCACTTCTGTGTTAATATTATAGTCCATTCTGGTTATTTTATTTCAAATTGCGCCAATGTTACCCACTGCATCATGCCATTACAACTAGTGTTACAAACTGCCAATCCTGCCACCAGTAGGTCATATATTGAACTTCTCAACCTTCTTTGGCTGGATTACATTAGGAATACATGGAACTGTCGTTCTTCTGTTCAGCAAGGAATTTTTCACAATAATGTCTAATACATACTGTATAATTTGGGGAAGTTGACAAATTGAGAATGATGGTTTTATTGGCTGTTGAAATGAATAATAGAAAGACTGATTGTATTTCTGAATGAATATAATAAGTATGCTATTACATGTTTAAATAGGAGAAACGCTACGCCTAAAAAGGAAAAGATGCTAGGCGTAAAAAGGAAAATATTACAAGATGCGATCACGATACACTACCTAAAGTAGAGGATCACAATACACTACCTAAAAGTAGCGGATCACAATACACTACCTAAAAGACGTTGCATCATAAGGTGCGGACAACCACCTCTTGAATCCCGAAGTCGGAGCAAAGTACTATACAAAACTAAAAAGTGTTACACCATGGTCACCGGGGGAAGGTTGCTGGGCCAATGCAACAAGAACGTTGCATCATAAGGTGGGGAGATAGTGATATCTCAATTCTAAGTCCCACATCGGTGGCTTATGGAAAATGTGAATAATATATATAAGTAATCCCAAGCAGCTATTGTATTACTCGAGGTTAACCTCTTGAGCCACGTGATTAGGCTAAGGGTTAACAGGTCAGCTAGTGCGGGTTGTTACAAATTCTTATACAGTTTTGTAAGTTTTAGGGTTTGCTTATTGCATAATTAGAAGCTTTGTAATTTTGGAATCTCTTCTGGAGAGAGGATTTTCTAAACTTTGCTCGACTTATGTGGTTTCAGAGGTTTTTGCTTCATTCAGTTGTTCTATTCGTAGTAAGTATGACAAATCCTTTAAACTAGAGGGAAAAAAGGAGTTCGAACAAGTGTGAGTAAGTTGCCTCCAATTTGCCGTCTCTCGATTGAAGGATCTTATGAGAGGACTTTAAGTAGCTTTAGACTTCAATTGGAAGGAGCTTCACTTGTTGATTTTACACGGAGAGAGGCACACAATGGCTGCCATCAGGGGGTGTCACGACTCACATGAGAGAAGGTGAAATTAGAGGGACAAGAGAAGAAAAAGAAGTGGAGAGGAGAAACAAAGAAGAGGAGCATTTACCCCATGTATTTTGGAAATGGTTGTTGAAAATCTACTGATATTATATTCAGGAAATGGTAGTTGAAACTCTGTTGCTTATGTTCTGTTTCATTGTATTTTGTTTGGGGAAGTGATTGATTTGTTCGCTTTTGTACTTCTTTTGGTTTTAAGGTGCTGCGGTAAGGATTGAAGAGCATACTGCATGAAAGAAAATAAATTGCACATTGATAGAAAGCTGAAGTGCAATTCTCGATAGTAGAGAGCTGCCTGAAGGAAGCAGGATTGACCCCGAAGTTGCTATTGAGAGAGGTCAATTTGGTTGGTGGTTGTATTTTGCAGACACAAAAGTGTTTCTGGAGACAGTTTGTTATTTGTAGCTCATCAGGATCAAATTTTCTGATCGCGGCCGGTTCAACAGCTGCTTGTGATTTTTTCATTGTTTTGGCTGTGATTTGAAGATGGAACTGATTCAAATGCTGAATATAGAAAAAGTACATTCTTGCTATTTCCTTCCAGTGCATCGATGTTCGCAATGTTTGGCTATTAAATTTCTTGAAGCGGGAGAGGTGTTGTGCACAGCCATGCTGTGCATGGTGTTGTGCACCCCTCGGCCGTTGGATCGAGTTTTGGACGGTTCGGATGTGTTTTGATTTTTTACCGGTAAAGAAAATCAAAATTAAAAAAAATTTGCCGAATGCATCCGAGCCATCCAAAACTCGATCCAACGGCCGAGAGGTGCACAATACCTCCCCCGAGTCCACGAGAAATGATTGGGACCAAACTCTGTGTTCATTCCCTTTTGATGACAAATAGCTTGTTAATTTATGATTAATTTCTATACCTATTCTTGACATTTTCTATTGGCGGGTTTTTTTATTTTATTTTAAATAAGAACATTATGTATATCAAAACGGATACAAGCCGAGGACAGAAACTTTTTTTGATAATCGGATGTTTGGGTCAGCTTGCGTGCATCTCGATTAATTCCAGGGCTTTGGAGGTAATGACCAGCATAACCCAAGTGGCCCCAAGAGTTTGCTGGCAAAAGGAATCGAACTTGAGATCTTAGGTAGGAGCAAACCCCTAAGTTCCAAGACAATGTCACTTTGCCAACCCTTTGGGGTTAAGAACAGAAACTTAAGCAAACACACTGGCGCTATTCTGCGGTTTCGAAATCAAACGAAATCCTAAGAAGACAAATTTGTGAAAATCAGAAGAATCCTCGATAAACCTTCTCTTGCACTCGACACCCTATACAAACCAATAACACACCAAGAAACTAGCATACAAATTATAAATGAAAGTTAAATAAAATTGGTGGAGGAATTTTGGAAAGTCAGTATATGAAAAATTTTACGAACTGGAGTAATATTTTGGTTCGAGAACGAACCCATAACATGCTAGGATTTCAGAAACGACCAATTTCGCCGGACAAGTATCTCTATTTTAGTCGCGAGGGCGAATTTTTTTTGGGTGCCGAGTGGGTATTGCCACTTGGTACCCAAGCATGATCCGAGCCGTCCAAATGTGTTTTGAGCGGTTCAGATTGATTTTTTCCCTCTCCTCTCACCCAAACACTCTCTTTTCTTTTTCTCTCTCTAAAATCCGGACTGTGGATCGCATTATGGACGACTGAGATTGCCGAGTAGGTACCACGTGGGCAATACCCACTCGGCATTGAAAAATTTCTCCGCAAGGGCACAAGTTGTGGCCTCCCGCTGTCTACAAAACCTATAAATAATTTAAAAAAATTATGATAAATATCAACTCTATAATGTCTGTGTAAGTTAACAATAATGATACATTCACACCCCACAAGCCACACCCAGCCACTCCCTTGCCACTGTTCACGTGGGCCCCACCCACTTTACCCCAGGAAAGAAAAAAAAAAACCAAAATTCCGAAATTTTCAAAATCCCCCAATCCTGGGTTTTTCACGCTCATTTTCGCGGGAGACACAGAAGAGAGGAAGAAGATCGTGACCCACGACCCACCCTCACCCTCCGACGTTCGAGTACCCTTCACCGGCGAATGCCCCTTCACCGGCGACTGAACTCCGGCTCAAGCCAACCCAAAATTTTCAAAATCCCCAACTCCTGGGTTTCACGCTCATTTTCGCAGCACCTTGGAGAGACAGAGAAGAGAGGAAGAAGATCGTAGAGAGGAAGAAGATCGTGACCCACGGCCCACCCTCCGACGTTCGACTGACCTTCACCACTGCTCTTCACCGGCGACTGAATCTGCGGTCTCCCTTTCCGACTCAAGCCCAACCCGACTCAAGGCCAACCCGTCCACCGCTAGTCGACGCCACCACGACGACTCAAGCACCACCGGACTGAAGTCCAACCAGAGTCAAGCTCAACCCGTCCACCACTGCCAGTTAATTGGTTAGTGAAAGTATTATACTCACTTGTCCTTACCTGACTCACTCACTGTGATATCCAAAATGCATTCGTATTTTGTTATTGGTCGACACTGGTTAACATTATGATTTCGAAAATGCATTATTGTCTCACAATGAATGGGTTATATCCCGGTGGTACAAAATCTTGTTTTTTCAAAAAATATCATTAATATACTACTTATTTCAATGCAAAAATATCGTCGATATATTTTTCCTATGAATTTTCTGAGACATATTCATTATAGTTTTCGTGTGAAATGAAATTGTGTATGTAAAACATGGTGCTAATTAATTACTCAAGAAAATGGACTGCCTATCGATGGGGAACGAAACGTGCCACCTTGGTATCATGACTAGTCTTTTATTGAGTCTTTTAAGCGTGTAGTGTCTGTCTCTCTCCCCTAGGGCACACTTCCACCACCCTCCATCACCCATAACCTCCATCATTGACTTGTTTCAATAATGAACGAGTATTATACTCACTTTGTTTTTGTTTATTTTTAATCTGCAGGCGATGTTTCAGTTACCATCGCCACCATCGGTGATGTGTCCTATATCTTCCCAAATTGAAAGGGACGAAGAAATGGAAGAGGTATGGAGTGGAGACAACGTAGAAAAAGAGGTTACGAATGGTTCTCCAATAAAGGAAGGTGGTGATGGTAAAGCGGCAATTGAGATTTTTGAAGATACAGTCGAGGAACCGAAGATGGGAATGGAATTCGATAGCCCCAGCGATGCTTTACAGTACCATTGTCCGAAACGGACTACAAATCATTTGTTTTACAGTACCTCACCATATTACATAACAAATTACCTATACAAAATGTGGATAACTAGTAATACACAAATTACAATCCCAATACGGACTGCATTCCGTATGGCTAAGATGAGTTCCCTTAAGTTGTTGTTGAGGTCGACGTTGTATTGAGGGAATGGTCCAGTGAAGTCGCGTGTCATATCAATTGCCGAATGTGAGACATTTTCATTGTTGTTATCGCACCAACCATTCCAGCCTTTGAGGGGATGCACGTACCGGCTCCGCAAGCACAAACTTTCGTAGGCCATCCAGATGTGGCGTTGGAAGAAGCGGAAGCCATGTCAGCTCTACAAAAACCAAAAAACAAAAAAAAATACAGAAAACATAAGTAAGACAAAATCACAATGACATATATAGCTTAAAGTGTGAGTTATTGCATTTTTTAAGAAATGCGTGCCGGTGTCCGTGTTGCGTATCCGTGTCGTGTATCCGTGTCCGTGTCGTGTATCCGTGTCGCGTGTCCATGTCGTGTATCCGTGTCCGTGTCCGTGTCGCGTGTCCGTGTCCGTGTCGTGTATCCGTGTCTGTGTCCGTGTCGCGTGTCCGTGTCGTGTATCCGTGTCCGTGTATCTGTGTCCGTGTCGTGTATAGAAGTCCGTGTCGTGTATCCATGTCCGTGTCGCATATCCGTGTCGAATTTCTTCAAATTACTTATATCAAGGATGGACCAAAGGAGTACAAATCTGTCCACAGCAGTATTTCTATTAGTTATCCGGTTCGGGGTCATTACGTATCCTAACCTTCTTAATTACCTACCCAGATCAACACATCCTTTATTTTGTACTTAAGGAACAATTCTTACAGCAACTCATAAAGCAATTTGATACCCAGATTGTTAACTTAGAAAAATTCTGATTTTGAATTGGGATAATCAACCAAAAGACTCTTCTCTAATAACCGAACATCATCATCCAGTGTCAAAATTAGGCTACTGCCAAGAGTGATTAATCTATGTAAAAATTCAGCTGGGGTATTAGCTTAGTAATTAACCTAGACAGTGAATAGGATATGGAACATGTATCTATTCGGCAATAGGATATGGAACATGTATTACACTGTGATCACCCCAAACAAGCATGATCACCCCACCAACTTTCACTCATCCTAGTAGGCATACCAGAGAAGCCATTATCTCTGGGACTAAATTTGGCATCTTTGACACAGAGTTCTAATCTGCCTTATTGTTGGACCTGCTAAGGCAAGGTCTTAAGAACACTTACACCAGTATCAAGTTCACACATGATCAAGTGTTCTGTATTCTATAGGGACAGATATTGTTTACACAAATCAAGTTTCTACGAGCGTAACCACCTTCATTTTTTTTTGTTTTATATATTCTCTAGCCCAAACTTCACAAAATATTCTTCTTTGCATAGTAATTGTAAATGTACTAAAAAATATCATATGATTCTATGGAATTTGGCACCCACTGGTATGCCTACTAGAGTCTACGTTAATTTTTTGTTCTTGTGCCCACAACTTGCCATTCCCATATTACTATAACTTAGTGAATAGGGAGGGAATTCTTAAGTCAGTGGAACGTCCCGTCTTTAGCTTATTGACTCAAATGCTAAAGCCATTTTGGCCATATTTGGCTTAAGTCAGTGGTTGTGGAAAAAAAGGATCGAGTAACGAGATCATGTCTCTTCACAATCTAAATAGTTTTTCTGTTTAAAATTACAGAATTTCTTTTGAATTCTTCCCTTCAGCCATGTGAGTTAGCATCAAAGAGGATTTACACCAGAAAAGGTTAGCATTCTGCAGGGACACCTTAGCATTCTGCAGGGACACCAAAAATTCCCCGCCAAGGCCTTCTACTCTTTGGAAACCAACAAATGGGTCTTGGACACTTAGAATGCAAAATATGAGTTTTGGATAATAAAATGAAAACAGTTGGTTTTGGTTATGATTTCAGTTTTAATTTTATAATACATTTCGGTTTGGTTTAACCAATAACTGAACAGAACCGCACCGTTGCCATCCCTATGCCTGACAAAAACAATACAAACCCTGCCTACATGGCTTTTTTGTCAGCCCACTGGCTCTAGGAAGGCCCAGCCATTCCAAACGAAACCCATGTTGAAAAAGCCCATTTGATATCAATGGAAATGATCTAGACAATTTTCTTTTACAAACTGATGATATCCTTAAAATACAAAAAAGCAACACTATAATTTCACATGGAAATAAATGAAAAAGAACATGTCCGAAGGTTAGAGAAGCTGGTAGCTTATAGGATAGCCAGCTAGCTCAGGAAGCACATGGGGAACATGGCTTGCCAATGGCTTCAAAGGAAAAATGAGACTTGTGTGGGGACTACACGTCTCGTGCATTCCTATTTGTGGCCACTACACGTCTTGGGACTAGAAAATTATATAAAGCTAAGGTTTTGCAATAACCAAAATTACCCAATGAAAATTATTTGTGCAAACACCAGAAAATTATATAAAGCAAACACCAACAAGGTTTTGCAGTAACCAAAAAAAATGCTGAGCTCTTATTAGAAAGGTCTAGTTCTCATTCAAACTCCAAAAACAAACACCCCACATGGAGATCAATAGGAGATATTTGGACTCACAAAAAGATAATCCATTTTCGATTATTAGTTTGAATTTTATTTTATACTATGCTTTTGACTTTGTCAAGGCAAATTAGAAAAGGAAAGGAATAATGGAAGGTAAACACGTTAATTTTTTCCCAATAGCAAAACTAAACTATTATGTTTGTTTTCTTCTTATTTTACTCATTCAAAGTGAAAAAGTAAAAAAATTAGTAGGATCAAAGTTCTCTATTGGTTCTTCCTTGAAAATTTTGTACAATTTATTTTCAAAAATCTATACTCTATATTAAAGCAAATTGGCTCCATAATCGTTAGAATTCAGGAATGTTGCGCAGAAAAGTTGAACCTGTGAAAAGTGAGTTGAAATGAAGTAAAAAGGAAAAAGAAATCTATTTTCTTGTGAGTGTTCATTTGACAAAGAAATTTTGTAAGAAAACTGAAATTTACTTGTTCAATTGTCAGGAAAAAGAAACTTACGAGGAACTTCTTTTATCTTGATTCAATGGTTATTTCGAATAAAAGTAATTTTGGGAGCTAAATATCTGGCCATTATATTTTCAAGAAATTAATACATACGAATTGCTACATTTGAATCACCATGAAACTAAAAAATCAACTATAATAAAAAACATGCAGACGCTTGGTCATGATCGAAACTCGAAATTATGATTAAAACTCAAATTTTTTTAATATAGAGAAAAATAAGCCAAAATGACGAATCAACAATCCACAAAAATTTAATGCGAACTTAACATAGACGAAAAAAATTGGATAAAGAAAAAATCTAAGCTAACTGGCATATTAATTATTAAGTCAAATAAGACTAATTTATAGTTATCAATCACCATGTGATACTATGAAAGCTTAACAAAATAAATAGATAAGACAAAATAAAATCAATGTTAACTAACAGTGATTAATTAGTTCGTATAAACAGAACCAAAGACTATAACTAAAAAAAATACTTCCAAAAAACTACAACATATAGACTATAATATAGTAATATACTGCCAACATATAAGTGAAATAAAGGAGGGGAATGTTGGTGCCAAAGAGAGAGAGAATGGCGGAAGGAAATTTGTCAGGGCTTATCTGGCAGAAGGAAATTTGTCAATCATGGCTTATCTTTCAAAATGGGCTTTACTTTTACTGGGCTCATTGACGGTAACAACAAAAGCCCTAACCCCAAACGGGTTGCTATAAACTCAAGCATTTCAGTAGAGAATATTACTAGAAGCTAAAGGCTTTCACACATTTCAGAAACCCTAAACTCTGCGGCATCGATCTTAGGCGAAACGCAAAAATGGTGAGCATCCTCAGATCTCTCTCTCTCTCTCTCTCTCTCTCTCTCTCCGGCAGATACAATTTGTTTCATTCATATGATTCTATGTTATGGTGTTCTGTTTGGAGAAAAAATGGATTTTCAACTTAAAACATACTACTATTAGATTAGATGTACTGGTAACGAAGATATTAGCAGCAGTTTCTTCATTCATTTCCTGCATTTATGTAGTTCTTTAAATGTTCTTGAACTTGTAGATTGTCGTCATGATGTTTTTGTGGTTTTTCATCGTTTCTTTTTGCAATAATACTATATTTTAACTGCTATTTTTAGTCAGGATTAGTTGAGATGAAAACATTTTCTTGTGTTGATTTGAGGTTTTCTACAGGAATACACTTAATGTCGCGACAACGGTGTTACTGTTATTCTAGATCGGATGAGCAATATTATCTTAGCAACTACCACCTTATTTATGTAGTACTGACTATGACTATGACTATGACTATGACTATGACTACGACTACGATGATCAACTACCACCTTATTTTATGTGGGATTTACAAATTGTTGGTTGGGCAATGGGGTCTTCTATTCTTGGGGCCTGGTAAATCTAATTATGGTTTACAAGCTTAAAATTGATGAAGTCAGCTTGATTCTATAGTTGACATGGTGGTTTAAATTTGTTAGAACAAAATAATTTGGGAGCTAAGTTGAATATGTGTTACTTAGGCTTATTTTAGAACTCTTCTGCATTTTTTCCATTGACATTAGCACCCAGCTAATTGTTTGCATGGTTTGGTGAATCAGTTGACGGCGCTGCTGGTTACTGTAAATGTCTTCAAATTCACAGTTGATTTGTTTATAGGAATCATGTACTAGTATTAGTTTCTTCCATCAAGTGTGATTTTTCAAATGCACCTCTGCTGATAACTGACAATGCAGTTTCTATTCCCTTTGAACCTTTTCTGCTCTGTTATGAATAGAAGTAGATACTATCTGTTAGCGTTTAACTCTTCTTGGGTAGATGCTATTCCTCGGTGTAGTTCTCGTTACATTTTGTATGTTTTATAGTTGGCGTCCAAGAAGTCTTCTCTGCTCTTAAAAATTTTCCTTCCAAATTTTTTTTTCCTGGATTGATTCATTGTAGTCTGAAGTTTACTTTGTTTTGTACGGATGAAAGTTTTGTAGTAGAACATTGTAGGTGATGGTTCTTGCTATAGTCAAATATGATGAGCTGGAGAGGTATGAATAGGTAACAGTAAAGACACAGTAGGAAAGATAATAAGGTGGTCTAGATGAAGGGTGAAGAATAAGAGCAGGTGTGCACAGAAAAGACTAAGGCAGTGGATTGCTCTCAGTCTAATCCGTGATACCCTTGGTGACCTAGGAGATGGGGACTGACTTGCAGAGAGAATGTTCTCCTCTCAATCAGTGATTTCCCTTTTCTCTCTCTAGAATGACATATGCTTCTGCCAGAATTTCACCAAACTCTCTGGGCATTGAAAGGGAATGTCCCATATTTATAGGCACCTTGGACCAATGATGAGGTGCCAGGCTGTCATCCTATAATATGATAACACGTGTCCTTTCCGTACAACCTGACCGTACGGGTGACGTCATCACCGCGCAGCTGACCCGCGCGGTGACGAGCCATTCCCCCGCGCAGCGATCCTCTTGTTCTTAGCCACCAAGCCACTAGATCTCCCTTATTCCTGTTAGGGCAAGGTCGTGACCTGTACCGCAACCAAGCCTCAGGGGGGCCCCGGGGTCCTGCCTTTAGACCGCAGCAGGTATAATTACCTGGGCTAAGTCCGACTAGCTTCTCGCGTTCTCGCCCATGTTCTGGGGCGCGCTAGTCGTTTGGGCCATGGGCTTTTCTCCTGTTCGGATGGCCCGTGGTTGTCCAAGCACCGCCCTTACTGGGCTTGGGGTGCGCGCCGTGGAGGCACCTTGCACGAGGGGGTCCCGCGCCAGTGGCCCCCTTCATGCGAAGACTTGTGCTTGCGTCAGTGGCCCCACCATGCGGATCCCCCCGTGGTGAGTGCCACGTGTCACGCGGACATCGCGCCACCTGGATGACACATGTCATGATCTTAACGGTGGGTCAACGTTGACTTTAGTCAACCGGGGGTGTCGCGCTGACCTCCCCTACAAACATGAAAATGGTGATCTCACCTGGTGTAATATATTTGTGCAGGTGAATGTTCCAAAGACAAAGAAGACATACTGCCAGTCAAAGGAATGCCGAAAGCACACATTGCATAAGGTAACACAATACAAAAAGGGAAAGAATAGTTTGGCAGTACAAGGCAAGCGCCGTTATGATCGCAAACAATCAGGGTATGGTGGGCAAACTAAACCTGTTTTCCACAAGAAGGTAATAACCCTTTCCTTGCGTTCTGTTTATTTTGTGTGGTATTGCATTCTGTTTTCCTTGCTGTGTTAAAGGATAAATTGAGGTTGAAATTATAGACCCTTGACTCTGTTTTTCCTAATAGGCAAAAACTACGAAAAAGATTGTGTTGAGGCTGCAATGCCAGGGCAGCAAACATGTATCCCAGCACCCAATCAAGGTTAGTTCATCAACTTACAGGGCTTCTTTGCTCTTACATCTTGTTCTTGGCCAAAATGCTGACCAAAATGCCATTGTTTGCGCAGAGGTGCAAACACTTTGAGATTGGTGGAGATAAGAAAGGGAAGGGGACTTCTCTTTTCTAGATGGCATTCTTTGGAAAACAGGACTTGTTGTCTTATTATAGTGCTAAGCAGGGTCGGCCCCGATGTTTAGGTTGCTCAAGCCCGACCGAAGGCTTGGTTGCCCACTTAGTATGTCACACAAAATAAAAAGATATAAAAGTAAAGAAAAAAAAAATCATGGTTACATTGTGCATTTAGCTTGAATTATATCAAAATGTAACCACAATTATAGTGTTTTATGATTCCGATTAAAAGAAACCAACTTCTTTGTGCATTTTTTGAATCTGGATCAGATTTGAATCCATTCCGGTCCATTGACAGGCCTAGAACGAAGGTAATTTTTTTTTATCAATTTCAACTTAGAAACTTAAAAAGATATGATTGTAAGAGTTTTTTAAAAGAAAAAAAAAACAATAAAAAATGTTTGTCTAAAAAAAGTAATTTATTAATGTGATTTTTGAAATATTATGGACCGAAAGAAAAACCAAAAGAGCCAAAACTAATAAAAATGGAGAAATAAAGGGAAAAAAAGCAAAGTCAAAACATTAAGAAAGAGTGCCTGGGGAGTCTCAAACTTGAGTTCTCGCATGAGGGGCACATCCAGTTGCCACCTTACCAAGACCAAGCTTTGTGCTATATGTGGAAACTATTTTAAATTTATATCTAAGTTTCAGGATTTTTTTTTTTTGGGTTGCCCTGGCAACCCGGTGGTTGCCCAAGCTCGGGGGCTTGCGGGGCTTACCCCTGGTGCTAAGTACCTTGCACTTTCAGTTGAACTTTTCTTATTTCAAAAATTGTGTCCCAAGTTTAGAGATTGTGGTATTGTGCTTTTTCGGTTAGAATTTCTGACGTCCCTCTCGAGTTTAGACAAGATATCAATTGCAGTTGTAATATTTCGTCTGTTGAATGTTCTTGCAAGGTTGCGGATTTGTCTCGGATGAAAAGTTTTTGTTTATTTTTTTTTATGAATCTCTCTCTGTTGATAGATTTCTACGCACATATTGTGTATGACTCTACGGTCCCTTGAAGAAAGGGCAAAGAAACCTTTTCTGTATTACAGCATAATGCTATCCCTCACTCTGCATTATCTGGCCAAGCAACGATCCCTTGCGAGAGAAACGACTGGAATGTATTACAGTTGTCCGGACACAATTTGCAGTCCGATGCAACAAGATTGTAATGAAAATAATAATTGGAAAAGTGTATTTAAGTTTTGGGCCATTTCATTGTGAAATTGCTCAGAGTTTAATTGTCTTATGAATGAAATCTGTTTGAATTAAGGGATTGAGTAAAGAGAACTAGAAAAAAATACTTTAAAATTAATGAAAAATTCATATCGTTTGTGTGAGTCTCTACACATCCTCCCCTTCACAATCTTTGTACCTATAGTACAAATGCCATCCAATTGCAGATTCAAAACCCTCTCCCTGCAAGATTATTTTTCTGAAAATGTTAAAAGGAATATGAAATAGAATCGTGTACAATTAGAATAGTTGGCAGTGCTAACCAACCACCATCGATCAAGAAATACATTAACAAGAGGACTCGTTCTTTAAGGAAGAACGAATTAAACGCAACGGAGGGGATATTATCCAAAAAGACTAGACCCCATACCAACTAAACATTTACTAGCAATAACATGAGTAATCGTGTTGTTAATGGATCACCTAATTATAGAGAAAAGCAAACACTGGAAACTCCTGCCCAGCATGATATCATTAAGGATGACCCCACCTTTTGGCTTCACAGAACACTGATGAAGAAATCAAACACTCGTAGCAGCGAGGCCGGCAAGCCAATTGATCAGATTCATATTTGAACCGCCACCACCATCACTTTGTTTCATCAGAGAATCATCACTGTCACTATTTTGAAATCTGAACCGGCACCTCAGTGATGAAGAGGAGACCGAGAGAAAGAAACATGCGATAAAACTAAGGAACTTCCAAATTTGAGATTGAGGGAGAATAGTTCAAAAAAAAAAAGAGATTGAGGGAGAAAGTCCTCATTGAGAAGGGGAGTTATTGAAGCAAGAAAAGAGAGAAAACCCTCGTTGCCTGGGGGAGAGGGGAAAGAAGAGAGGCGGCCAGGGTTTTTGAGAGAGATCTAGATGATTTGGGTTCTTGAGAGAAAAAGAAAAAGGGTGGTTTGCTACGGAATGATATTTCAAATTGCTGAAATTCAAACAAGAGAATCCTAATACTACATTTAGATTATTATTATTATTATTATTATTTGGTACACTGGAAAGTTCATATGTGCAGAGAATAACCCCAAGTCTCATGTCAACTTCTAAAAGAGGGGGGAAAAAAATAAATAAATACTTGTTGAGGACTTTTCTGTCCTTGAAAAGATTGTTGACTGTTGACTTCTTTGGACAGAATGATTTGTATTTCCAGTATCATTAATTGTGAACATTGGAATTGATATTAAAAGCAATCAATGGTACCTGCAAGCTTAGCATTTGCCATAAGACAATAAGTTTTGCATGAACTAGCTAGTAGTACAACGGATGGCTAAAAAAGGTTTATACAATTAGCAATTAAGTT
The DNA here is from genome assembly GCA_016920895.1 of Vaccinium myrtillus. Taxonomy (NCBI): domain Eukaryota; kingdom Viridiplantae; phylum Streptophyta; class Magnoliopsida; order Ericales; family Ericaceae; genus Vaccinium; species Vaccinium myrtillus. Next base: position 19,852,422 of record CM029278.1, on the reverse strand, counting down.
CTAACCAATCATGATACTATTAGCATCACCGTAGCCACCGCTATTCTCATCTGCTGCTTCACCAAAGTAGTCTTCCCTAACATTAGTCCCCAGCATGAGCGCCACCAACCAGAATAATGCCGAGTCAAGGGATACAAAGGCTGCGCCACCAAGTAGACCGGTTTTAGCCGTCGGACATTCCGTTTCGAGATCGTGATGAACGTTGTGTGTCCGTAGAACATGCTCTGAGATCGTAGTGTACAGAAGCAATGCTGCTGCAAATCCTGCTGTGACCCTAAGAAAACTCCATGTGTAATCAGGGATCGATTGAAAATTTACTAAAAACATTGTTTCTATACAATGAAACTCTGTAGTTATTTCTTCGGTATTTGTTAATGTACAAAAGGCGTTTTAGTTTCACCATAATTGACAAGGTCAATATTTGTAATTTTTTATTATTATTATCATTATTTTATTTTATTTTTGCTGAACAAAAAAATTGTTGCATTATTTTATGAGTATTATGCATTTGTGTCTTTTATTTTTCATAATATATTACCTGATGTATAGTGCTCGACGGAAGATCATATCATTGGTTGTTACAAAATAGTATCAGATTCTTTTCACAATCTTAGATGAAGTGAAATGCAGTGTCAGTAGAACTATAGCACATCGTTATTCTTTCTTGACCAAAATGTCAAACTATTATGGAATAATCTTAAGAAAAAAGTTGGCGGTTTTGGTTTAAGTAAACTTACATGGCAATGTTGAAGAATACTGTGAACATGGAGCTGCTAAAGAAAGCAGATTGTGGAGCAGATTTCCCCTTGTAAGGGTAAAACAGGGAGAAATACCCAACTGCAGTGCATGCAACCAGAAATACAGCAGAGAGATATCCAAAGGGTATTGATGGATCAGTTGGATATTTGCATATCACCACTCCTTTCCCTTGAATTGGTTCCCCAGATGGAGGCTGTCAAGTAGCTCATGATTAAGCAAACAATTAATCAAGTGTTTAGTTTGTACCACTACAACTAACTATATATACATATACAACAAAATTTGATGATCAATGTTTGCATAACCTAACTAAAATTAACTAATTCGTAACTAACACCAAATATTTCTTGCAATTATTCAACATAACTTGTAACATGCTTGTGCATACCTTATGCATCTATTTGTAACTGACTAGACCATACAACGTCATACAACAAACAAATAAACTAAAATAGTACGTAAAAAATTCACCTATAAAAAATGCATAACACATGAACCATAAAGTTCGTTACACATAAATATGCATAACTTCACTTTTCTACGGTACACTCTTATTTGTTAATCCGTAATAATATATAACAAAAGTATCGTCTCCCTTATCCCCAAAAATGACAATCCTGAAAGTGTCACCATGTTTAGGCCCATCAGTCTATGCCATATGGTGCACAGGTCATTACCAAAATTATGGTGGCTAGAATCAAGAGCCCTTTTCAAATTAAGTAGTTCTATACCTGGAAAATCGACCACCGACAATATTATCAGTACTCAGGACATCCTCCACACCTTGAGCAACAAGAAAGGGGAAATTGTGCTTAAAATTGATTTAGAGAAGGCCTATGATAAATCTCTTGGAAATTTTTGTTTGAATACTCTCCGGCCTATGATAAATCTCTTGGAAATTTTTGTTTGAATACTCTCCTCTATTTCAATTTTAATCATGACTGGATTGATCTTATAAGGAGTTGTGTGACTAATGTGAAAACCTCTATCATTTGGAATTGTAGCACTCTTGAGGAATTCTCTCCAAGACGTGGTCTTAGACAGGGAGATCCTCTTTCTCCTTATCTCTTTGTCCTATGTATGGAGAGATTTTCCTCCATGATCAGCAATTCAGCACCAAAGTTGATGAACGTATATGGAAAGGCATTAAGGACTCTAGGAACAATTTCCCTCTTGCCCACTTGTTCTTCGCGGATGACCTTATGTTGTTTGGCCGTGACAACATTAACACCTGTAAGACTATGCTTGAGGTGCTCAATACCTTTTGCACTATTTCTGGCCAAAGCATCAATGTCACCAAGTCCAAAATTTTTGTCTCTCCAAATATCCCCGGGAGAAAAGCGAGGAGGCTTAGTAACTTATGGGCATCCCCTCACGAATGAACTTGGCAAATATCTTGGAGTGCCTCTCCTCCACATTCGCTCTTCTAGACAACATTTTAATTACATCATTGAAAGTGTGCAAAAGAAACTCTCTAGTTGGAAGTCCAACACTCTTATGTTGTCTGGTAGAGCTACCCTTATTCAGTCCATGACATCCACGATTCCTAGCTACTCTATGCAAACTATGCACTTTCCTATTCATGTTTGTGACAAACTGGACTGCATTAACAGAAACTTTCTCTGGGGTGGCACTGTGGATAAGAAGAAAATACATCTTGTTAGTTGGCCCAAAGTTTGTAAAAACAAGGATAATGGCGGCCTTGGCCTCAAAAAATATACATGATAACATCATCGCACATACAAAATAACTATTCAGACGTATCAGTGAAATATGCCTAACTTTGGGGGAATTAAGAAAAAAAACCCCGAAAATGGAGAACCATCCACACCATATATCAGACACATGGATTCTTTAACATTTTGGTGCCCTTTGTAGTTGATCTCCGTTTTCTACTTTAGTTATCTAAATCCGGAAGGAAAACAAATTTGGTTTTCATTTTCCAAAGTAGAATCTGTGGGATGAATAAGATCTTCTTGTAGTATATTCGTGAAGAACATAATTAGTTGAGGTACGAGTAAGCTGACTCGGATACTTAGTTAAAAAAACAAAAAATCGTGGAGAACAGAGAAATTCATTATACCTTGTTACGTTCAGCAGCAATTCCAAACATGAATGATACGATGCCCAATGCACCCACAATAACAGCTAGCTGTTTGGGACTAACTGCCATTCCTACCACTGAAGATTTTTACAACCAATATATTGTTCTGATACCCCCTGAAAAGCACGAATTATATAAGCTAAATTTCAAGAAAAAAAGGGGAAAAAAATATAAATAGGAAGGAGAAGCTTATGGTACAATTTTAAGCAATATTTATCTGAGTAGCAGACCAAAATAATTCGTTACTAACATGAAATATCTCGTTAAATAGCCAGAATAATTTGTAATATTTTGGTGTGTAATGATGAGATAATATATAAGGAGCACCAACTAACATTAAATAACTGCTTACTACAAAAAGGAAGTTGGTTGATATTAAAAACCATTTATTTCTCAAATAACTTTGCTTTTTCTAAATATGGGTGAGAAACCTCAGTTGGTTGATATTTTTTGGAAAGGAAGTTGGTTGATATTGAAACATCAGAAGATGGGATTGAAGGTTTTAGAGATGAGGATCTTAATTTCATTTTATTTTGAAAAAGAAAGAAAAAGAAAGTAAATACAATAGGACTAAATCAAATTGTACTACAAAAAGGTGATATCAAACACATAAAATACCGGCAGATCCAAAAAAAAAAAAAAACCCACCAACCAACAAAATATCGTAGAAATATTGCAGAGAAGGCATCTGAGACACAGAGATCGGTTCATTTGGAAAATACATAAGAAAATGTGGAAGAATAAACAAAGTAATAAATAAAGAACACATCATATATAGTGAGGATTACCTCTTATTTTGTTCCTCTTTTCTTTGGCACAGGGGATATTCAGGAACTGGTTGAATGAAAGAATGTTTTCCCCAATGATCCCTCTTGAGAATTGTGAGACTAAAAATATTTGCTTAAAGAGGGAAGAAGAGTGCTATGAATGTGTGCACATTGTTTTGGTTGATTTACGTTCACTAGTATTTAGGAATGCACCAGAATTTGAGGATATGAACCAAGAAAAATTGCACTATTCTTAGGGATATATATCCTTTTATGGCTTGAATTCCTTCCGACATCCGCTTTATAAGTAGCGATACCAATACCGATGGATACCCGAATCAAACCAACCTTGTCGGGGCATTTTTTTTTTATTATTATTTTTAATTTTTTTCCTACCCATGTGGCAGGTTTGGGTTTCTAAACATGATACCGCCGGGTTTGGATTTCTGTTTTGTCTTAGCAAGTATTCGGCCAAACCCAAACCCAAACCAATCCATATAATATTACTTATAGTGTGTGTGTGGTATATATATAATATTTATATACGTGCAATTTTAATTTTTCATTTCATCTCCCTCCTTATTCCTCTCAAATCCCTTAAAAATCTCAAGAAAACTTGAAATCATTAATTGGTTGTTGCTGGTTCCTCCTTTTAAAAAAAAAAATCCTTTGATGTTTTCTCACTAGTGTGGGTTAAAACACATTAAGAAAAGTTTATTATTTAGCTATTTCCTTTGATTATGTTGAAATTTAGATGTTTAATGGTAAAATCTTATGGCATGTTACTTTTTTATTTTAATATATAATCACTACAAGAAAAATCATAATTTGCAAGGAATGAAAATCGTCATAAATGGCACACTTTTCCTCGCCAATGGTATAGGCGAGGAAAATATTTTGTCACCAGTTTTGTCGACAAAGGGTTGTCGCAGAAGGTCACATGGCGAGGAAAATAAGAATTTCCTCGCCTATAATGAGTTTTTGGCGACAAAATAATTTCCTCTCCTATATTGAGTTTTGGCGAGGAAATATTCCGTCTCCTATGTCGATAATTTTTTGTCGATAATTCATCAATTTCCTCGCCAATAATAATGGAAAACGATCCTGGAAAATTACATAGGCGAGGAAACGTTTCGTCGGCAAATAATTTAATTTAAATATTATAAAATAACATAGGCGAGGAAACTTTTCGTCGGCAAATAATTTAATTTAAATATTATAAAATTACATAGGCGAGGAAACCTTTCGTCGGCAAGAAATTTAATTTAAATATTATAAAATTACATAGGCGAGGAAATTTTTCGTCGGCAAGTAATTTAATTTAAATGTTATAAAATTACATAGGCGAGGAAACTTTTCGTCATTAGAAAGCTTCTTAGAAAAACCTCTTTAGTGAGAAAAAATTTCGTCACCTAAAGAATATATATGAGGAGTATAGGTGACAAAATAAATTGTGTCACATTCATTTGAGAATACAATCCTGTTCATTTTAGAATTCAATAGATATCAAACAAAACCCTGTATTACATTACATTTCACCAAAATAACTAACATATATTCATAATCCTTCAGAATATTTAGTATTCTACACCAATTAGTTCATCCACCATAGGATCTAATGCATCCATGTTCCAAAGACAAAAAGTCAAAAATAATCAAACTAGACCATATCATGTTCTTATCCTATGCATCATCCAAAAAGAAGACTCAAACTTCATACAAAAAAAAAAAAGAACAGGTCGTCACATATTGATATATCCAAAAAAGAAGTCTTCAATGAAAACCATATACTCTCATCTTTCCCACTATCCAACCTTCTACCTATTCAATCTGCAAAACATCAAACAAGATTACAAAATATTGTTACGATTTTGTTAATAGAACAAGAAAATTTATGTAAACTTAGCAAATATAATGTAGACAACTCAACTAAGAAAATTTATGTATTCAATATAGCTTCGGTACTTGTTAGCAACTTGTGATAAAGTACATGAATTCCCAACTCCAAAGTCATCTTGCATTTGCATACAATTGGCATAAAATAACACATGAGAGTTTGTCTACTACATGCCATCATCGATATCGGCTCAGGAGAAAAGACACAAAAATAGTTTGACCTTCTCAGTTTCAATTGATGGAGTAAGGCTTCATAATGAAATCACTAAGGGAAAAGGCACAAAGAGGCAAAATGTTGCCTGTCGCTCGAAGAATCTATAAGTCGGGCACTCCGGGGGCCTATAACGGCTAAAACCAAGGCGTCGGCAAGTAAAATTATGCTATGACGGTATTTTCTTGTCTTACATGGCCCAAACCAGTTATATTAAGTATTTATGACTTAACAGAGGCAAAATATAGCTCGTCGCTCGGGAAATAGATGAATCGGGTACCCGGGGGCCGAAAAACGGCTAAAACCAAGGCGTCGGCAAGTCAAATTATGCTCTGACGGTATTTTCTTGTCTTACATGGCCCAAACCAGTTATATTAAGTATTTATGACTTAACGGAGGCAAAATATAGCTCGTCGCTCAGGAAATTGATGAATCGGGTACCCCGGGGGCCGAAAAACGGCTAAAACCAAGGCGTCGGCAAGTCAAATTATGCTCTAACGGTATTTTATTGTCTTACATGGCCCAAACCAGTTATATTAAGTATTTATGACTTAACGGAGGCAAAATATAGCTCGTCGCTCGGGAAATTGATGAATCGGGTACCCGGGGGGCCGAAAAACGGCTAAAACCAAGGCGTCGGCAAGTCAAATTATGCTCTAACAGTATTTTCTTGTCTTACATGGCCCAAACCAGTTATATTAAGTATTTATGACTTAACGGAGGCAAAATATAGCTCGTCGCTCGGGAAATTGATGAATCGGGTACCCGGGGGCCGAAAAACGGCTAAAACCAAGGCGTCGGCAAGTCAAATTCTGCTCTGATGTATTTTCTTGACTCGGATGGCTCACACAGGCCACATCATGTATTGGTGACTTTATGGAGGTAAAATATCGCCCGTTGCACAAGAAATCGACAAATCGGGTGCTTGGAGGCCAGAAAACGGCTAAAAATTATGGTGTTGGCATACCGGATTTTGTTCCACTTCAATTTTCTTGATTTGGACAGTTCAAACAAGTCACGTTATGCACTTGTGACTTTATAGAAGCATCATATTTCCTGTTGCTAAAAAATTTGATGATTGGATACTATGAAATACAAAAAAGGCTTAAAAACGAGGTGTCGGCGTATCGGGCTATGCTCCACCACTGTTTTCTCACATTGGATGGTTCCCCCAAGCAATATTGAGTATTTTTGGCCTAGTGGAAGCATCGTTTCACCTACGGCTCAAGAAATCATTGATTGGACGCTTCAAAATCCAAAAAATGGCCTAAAAACAAGGCGTTGACATGCGAAATCCCACTATGCTGCAATTTTCTTGATTTCGATAGTTCACACAAGTCACTTTATGCACTTGTGACTTTATGGAAGCATTATATCGCCCGTTGCTCAAAAATTTGATGATTGGATACTATGAAATCCAAAAAAGGCTTACAAATGAGGTGTCGGCGTATCGGGTACGCTCCACCACTGTTTTGTCACATTAGATGGTTCTCCCAAGACATATTGAGTATTTTTGGCCTATTGGAAGCATTGTTTCACCTACGGCTCGAGAAATCATTGATTGGACGCTCCTAAGTCCAAATATGGCCTAAAATGAAGCATTAACATGCCGGATTGCATTCTACTGCTATTTTGTTAGTTTGAATGGTTAACACAAGTCGCATTGGGCATTTATGACTTTTTGGAATTGTTTCTTTGCATGTTGGCTAAAAAGTTCAAAGATCGGACCCTTTGACGCCCGAAAATGGCCTAAAAACGGAGCCGCCGACATGTCAAAACATGTCACACCACTATTTCTGTCATTTGGTCCATTCGCACGGGTTAAATTACTCATTTATGACTTGGAGGAAGCATCATTTCACGCTCCAACCAACAAAGCGGGAATTCGGTACCTTTAAGCCCGAAAACGGCCTAAAACAAGGTACCGGGGCGTCAAAACTCCTTATAAGGCTATTTATTTGATTTGGGCTATTCAAACAAGTTATATCATTAGTTTATGACTTGGTGATATCATTGTTTTGTGCGTTTGTCAGCAGATCAAGATTCGGATACTCCAAAGACCCAAAAAGACCCGAAATGGCACCATCGGCATGTCAAAACTCATTCCATTGCGAATTGCCCGAGTTATTCCACTCACTCGAGTTTTATCATGTATTTTTGACTTGGGGGAATTAATGTTTGCAGGCGTTTGGTAAAAATTCAATGATCGGATGCCTTCGCCCCCGAAAACTGCCTAAACGGAGGCATCGGCGTGTCAAAACTTGTTATAGTGCTATTTCTATACTTTGGTCCACTCACATGAATATAGACATCAAAAAAATTGAGCTCATAAAGCCAAATTTATAAATATTTATAATGTTTTAGACCAAGCATAGCCGATCAAAAAGTCAGCAAATTCCTTGTTTTCCAATTATGTAAACAAGCAGAAAGTATTTATTTGGAGCAACAAAATATGAAAGATAGAAAGATTTATCAATTTAGTTCTGCTAGTGGAAAAGCATGATGCACTAACCTGCAAGTCAATCATGAGCTTCACGAGCCGACACTCTAAGATACTCCAGTGTACCCTTGTTGTTTAAGAAACTCCAAAACACTAGCCAAAGTCCTCCCCTGTTGCTCTTTTGCCTCCACTAAATCGGCTATCGTGGCGTTTGCTTGCTCTTTAGCCTCCACTAGCTCGACTATTGTGGCGTTTGCTTGCTCTTTAGCCTCCACTAGCTCGACTATTGTGGCGTTTGCTGCTTCAATTTTCTCAACATGCTCCTGAATTATCTCATCCCGCTCTTGAACCTTTTTCTCGAGGTTTGTTACATACTCATAACTGTTCACATAAGTCCTAACAGAGGAGGAAGGCCTCATGCCAAGTCCCTTGATATAACCCGACCTTTTCTTGAATACCTTAATAGATAAATCCTCTTGCGTCATCGGGACTGCACCTTCTTGCGAGTTATGTTCAGCCTCTATTTTTTCCATCTCATCCTGTCATTTTAAAGTAATAATTTAAGTACGAGAAGTTTAATAGATTCAACTTGTAACAAAATTAGCAAACACAAGTACACAACAAAGTACACGTACAAACTTATCCTTGCATCCTGGAGAGATCCACTCATTTGTGTCTTTATTATAGTGGGTTGATTGGTATATTTCTTTCAATGGAGGCACGACACCATCTTTCATCTAATGTAATATTTCATCAACAAATAAGTGAATTAAACATGTTCATAGTGTAATAAAATTGAAGATATAAAACTGCGTTTCTGCACTCTAAAACTGCAATTTCAGCATATTAAAACTCCATTCTGCATTTGAAAATTGCATTTCTGCACTTAAAAACAGCATTTTCAGCACATTTTGCACTTAAAAACTTCATTTCTGCACTTCAAAATCTCATTTCTGCACTCTATAACTGTATTTTCAGCATATGAAAACTACATTTTGCATTTGAAAATTGCATTTCTGCACTTTTAACGTTGCATTTCTGCATATTTTTGCATTATATTTCATCACCTTGTTCTTTAATGTGTTTGTGTAATATAGCTACGAGTAAGAAGGTGATTGCTAAGGATTCAGATTCATCTTGTGGCAAACTAGTGAGAGCATTAAAGCGAACTAGTGAGACCTCACTAGTTTTGGAAAAATTAGTGAGACCTTAATCGACTTTTGTCATAGAAGGTCCAATACCATAACAAAATTCTTAGAAATCAATCCATTCAATTGTAAAGAATGTCTAGAGAGAGAGAGAGAGAGAGAGAGAGAGAGAGAGAGAGAGAGAGAGAGAGAGAGAAAATGGAAGTATATTCCAGCAGAGTTATGATCATTTTACAGGAGGAAAATACCTATTTCCAAAACTAGTGAGGTCTCACTAATTTTTCCAAAACTAGTGAGGTCTCACTAGTTCTCCTTAATTCTCTCACTAGTTTGCCACAAGATGAATCTCAATACTTAACAATCACCTTATAGGGACATTTATGCAAGTTTATTGAAAGACTAAAAAGCTACACTAAAAAGACTAAAAAGGAGCAGAAAATAGTAGCTAAAAAGACTAAAAAGCAGTAGAAAATAGGAGTAGCTAAAATATCAAAAGACTAAGAAGCGAAAGAAGAAAATAGCAGCTAAAATAAATCACCCACCAACGTCGTTTTCAGCTAATGGCTCGCTTTGTGGCTGTGCAGATTGTAAGTCCTGAGTATCCGTTTCCATGTCAGGTTGTGGTGTAGATCGGGTGGCCCTTTCGGAGATCATACTTGAACCCCGTTGTTGATTTGGATTTGACTGTGTTGTTCGAAGACCTGGTCCCATGTCTGAGATCTACAAACATACAATACAAAATGCACAGGCATAAATATAAAATGTGTGATTCATTTTTTTTTTCTATCATTAACTATAAATAAATATTGTACCTCCTCCTCAAAAGAATCATCCAACTCATGGTCATAGTCATTGTCATTCTCGTCCTCTGAAGGTCTGTAGTCACCGTCATCCAACTCACCCCTATTAGGATTCCCACTCTCATTGACACGTTCAGCCTGAACTGGACTTACCACAGAAGTTGCAATAGTTTTCACCCCATGGTGTTTACATCTCTCATTGTTCCTCTTTATATGCTCGTTTCTTAATCTCTCATAATCTGGAACGACATCATTGGCTAGAAAACCTGGTCTGAGGAGAATAGGTCTTCCTTTCGCCATTTTGTGTAACTATGATTATAAATAACACAACACTTTAAACTAAATATATGCATACCAAGATAAATGAAAATGAAATATATAATGCGAACTAATAACTTCAAAAACTAAGCACATAGTTTAACACATGTCAGGATCCACATACACATATACAAAGCATAAAAGATCTACACATCATAATCCCTATCAACATCGAGTAGTTCCTGGTCTTCACCAACTTCATCACTATGCAGATAACTTTCTTATATATATAACCAGAGCCGAGTCCTCATCTTTCTCTTGTTTTGGCATCCATGGGCTCAAATCAGTTAAATTATCCCCAAAAGCATACACAAATCATTCACTAATGTAGAATTAGATAACACTATAAATTTGAATAAAGAAAAGACAAGCTAAGCTTTTTATCCAAATTGCCTGCAAATAAGAGAGAGAGAGAGAGAGAGAGAGAGAGAGAGAGAGAGAGAGAGAGAGAGAGAGAGAGAGATTTGTTTAGTCCTCCAACTATCACATTGCATTGCATTTAGTCAAATTGCTAACGGAAGTTACAAAACTAACCCAAAAAAATAGATGAATGGCCATGCCATAATTTCTCCCAACTCAAAAGGCAAAATTGCGATTTTAACCCTAAGTCCCACACAACCCTCCCCTCACTGAGCACGGGTCAAACTACTTTATGCCAGTTTGAGAGGGAGAGAGATCGCCACGGAGCTAGAAAACCTCCAGAACCAAAAGATAGTCGTAGAGACCTAATAGTGTTGTTGCACTTATTGCTCTTAGAGTCTTAGGTAAAGGATATGCAGCTTTTTTAACTGGAAAGGAGTTTATGAACAGGCAACAGGTTTATATGCAAAATCTGGTGTTTGCTGGATCGCAAAGGAGATAATTTTGGTTCACATCCCGTTTTTGATCTAGAATTCTTCAAACTCTAATAGACTAGATACTATCTCATAGTCATCGGAGAACTCCATACAAGTGCATTTACTGCTGTGAATCCCACATTTTAGCAAACAAACAGAATTTGAACCTTCTAACAATCTAGCAACCTATTAATTTCATATTCCAGTCACAGCTTCAGTTAACCATTATTTCCTAAGTTATTTCCTGTCACTCACAAGTTTAATAAGGAGATAGAAAATTACAAGCTTATTAGGGAACTTCAGCAAAATACAAACAATCTTACTTTCCCAGGACTACAGCAGCTATCCCACGCCAACACAATTGAAGTATATCATAGACATTAGACACCCAACAACAAAACCTTATGATATCCAACCAAATTCCACATTATGTAATTCTATGGGATTCGCTCATGAGATTTGTGCTTTCTTACTAAAGCTCTCAGATACCCCATAGGAAATGGAAAAATAAAAACCCATCAGAGCAAGCCCACCTATTGGCGCCAAAATGGCATTGCCGGAGCTATTTTTGGCTTGCTACAATGTCAAAAAGCCCAAAAAATAGCAATGTTATTAAACCAATTCAGCTCTATTTTGCAACAATCCCAAATCGAGACTAGTTGATTAAACTCAACATATTTTTTAATGCAAATCAAATGACTTTGATGAAGTGGGAGGAAAGGCAATGCCATCTTTGGTGTTGGCAGCAATGATGACATTGACAATTTTTTTGGCGTCATCAAATAGCGAAGGGAACAAGTATTACAATAAAGAAATAGTAACAAGACAAAAAGCATGTGCACATAGGAACCAAATCCATAGTCTTTCACCAGATCTTAAACCAATTTTTAATTAGCAAAGAGGTCATTAAATCACCAAAACCCAAACAAGAGCTGCAAATCAAAACCCAAACAAGAGCTGCTGGACTTACTGCAACATTTTTCGTCATTCCTTGCTGCTGGACTTCTATTTTGCTCAAGATTTGCTCTGAAAATCAGACAAAAATCGAGAAGAGAGAGAAATCAGTCGACTAGAGTTTAGAGTTCGTGATAGAGATTAGAAAAATTAGGGTTTAGAAATCAAAACCCAAACAAGACCAGACCAGACTTCAATCGACCATTTCTAAACTCTATTTGTAAAATGGAATCCAATTAGAGTTTAGAAATTGGGGAAAGTGATAGAGAAGAAAGAGAAATTCTCATACCAGGAGATACAGCGGCAGCGGCGAGGTAGCAATCGGTGATGGTAGCAGCGGCAGAGATGGAGAGGTAGGGCGGCTTGGCTTTGGAATGGAGGAGAAACAGAGATACGAGTTAGAGATGGAGAGATGTGTTAGAAAATCTGATTGGGGTTTTTTCTTCTTCCTTTGTTTTTTTCTCTTGCAAAAGACCCGCCCAATATAAATTGAAGCCCGCCAAAAGAAATTTCGCAGCAAACAATTAGCGAGGAAAACAGTTCCTCGCCCATTGTGAGATCATTAGCGAGGGCTAATTTCGTTGTCCAATTCGTTAAAATAGTGAAAAAAGAAATTTTGGTCCATACAAATTAGCGAGGAAAACAGTTCCTCGCCCATTGTGAGTTCATTAGTGAGGACTTATTTCGTCGTCCAATTCGGCCAAGTGAAATAATGAAAAAAGAAATTTCGGTCAATAAAAATTAGCGAGGAAATCAGTTCCTCACCCATTGTTAGTTCATTAGCGAGGATTTATTTCGTCGTCCAATTCGGCCAAGTAAAATAATGAAAAAAGAAATTTCGGTCCATACAAATTAGCGAGGAAAACCGTTCCTCGCCTATTGGGAGTTTATTAGTGAGGATTTATTTCGTCGTCCAATTCGGCCGAGTAAAATAATGAAAAAAGAAATTTCGGTCCATACAAATTAGCGAGGAAAACCGTTCCTCGCCTATTGGGAGTTTATTAGTGAGGATTTATTTCGTCGTCCAATTCGGCCGAGTAAAATAATGAAAAAAGAAATTTCGGTCCATACAAATTAGCGAGGAAACCCGTTCCTCGCCTATTGGGAGTTTATTAGTGAGGATTTATTTCGTCGTCCAATTCGGCCGAGTAAAATAATGTAAAAAGAAATTTCGGTCGATACAAATTAACGAGGAAAATATTTCCTCGCCCAATGTGAGCTCATTAGCGAGGAATTATTTCGTCGACCAAGTAAAATAATTTAAAAACAAATTTAGCTCCATAAAAATGAACGACGAAACATTTTCCTCGCCCAAGGTGAGTTTTTCAGTGAGGATTGATTTCGTCGTCCAACAGATTTCAAAGTTTCGCGCGCCCGGGGACGGTATGAAGGGAGCATATTAGCGAGGAAATTTATTATTTCCTCGCCTAAACTTTGGTTTGTCCATTCTTTTAGAGACAAAATTATAAATTTCCTCGCCCATTTACTACTTTTAGCGAGAAAATAATATTTCCTCACCTTAAATTTGCTTTCCCTATAAATTAGTGACGAAATATGATTTTCCTCACAAAAAAGTCATAATTGGAGACGAATTTTATTTTCCTCACCAGTATTTCCTCACAGATTATCACTTTTCTTGTAGTGAATCTTTTTCCTTCTTATGTTTATTAATGGAATGAATATTAATGCGGGTTTGGTGCAGTTCGGATAAAAATCCAAATCCATATGGCTTGGTTATGGTGCAATAAAAATCATATTCATCGGATATCAATTTGGATTTGGGTATAGATAAATACTTTAGGTTTGGGTATGGTAATCGCAAAACCCAAACCAAACCGATCCATGGCCATCACTATTTATAAGGGTATCCTGAACAACAATGGTCCCATTGGGCTTCTGTTAATAGGACCATTTAAATTATAGATCAAAACTTGTGTTACAAACAAATTGCATAATCATGTAAAATTAAGAATATAAAAGTAATACTAGCTAAATTGAAGGAGGAGTACAGAAAAGTCTGCAATGAGAGATCAGGGAGGGATGCACCCTAAAGCCACTAGTCTGCATGCGCTAGGTCTTTTGTATCTCACCCGGACACCGGTGACGGTTGATTGCCCCTAGTGCTGTTGTTTTTTTGTTGCATCTTTATGATGTTGTGTTGTTGTATATATTTGTTGTCTCTAGACCTTGGTTATTTCTCCTTGCATGAACTCCTTTTGTTACCCAGGTTGCTCTTTCAATGAAATTTCTAACTCTTTATTTTCTAACTCTTTATCGGAAAAAAGTAAAATGTGTAGGATGATTAGGCCTAATTTCCCAAAACAATCCAATTGAGGAAAAGCTCAAAAATGACTAAACACGAATTTCGAGATAAGTTATCTCCTCATAACACATCAATTATTTTTAATACTTTAAGCCGTTTTAGCACTTTTAGAAAGAAAAAAAAATGGGAACTCAACCTTAGTGGTCTGGTTCCGGGTCAGGTCATATTGGTTTGCAACACTTGGACGGTGTTCGGCAAAAAATTGCTACACAGATGGAGAAATATAATCTAACTACTAAATTAATCTTAACAAAGTGAAATCGTTTCCATAAAATGGATTTTCAATTAAAAATAATTATTATAGATATTCGGAGAAATTGAATTGCAAGATTAATCCAAGTCCTGGATCATTCGCGGGGACAAAGAGCTAAGTTGTTGTACCTTCGATTAATTTCTAATCTAATTCAGAGAACAAGTGAAAGTTTGGGATTTGGATGATTAAACTAGAAAGCGATTAGGGTTTTGAGAAAAGAAGAAAGGGACGAGGTTTCCGATTCTACCTCCCCTCATAATGTGATTATGATGAAATCTAGGATTGCATTAACATACAGAAGGGACCACAATTAGGGTAGCAATCTCAACATAGAGCGGATCGTCTCACTGGTATGATCCTTCTCGAAGAAATCCACTGACATGATTCGTCTAGTGTCGTATGACAATGCTTGATATCATGATTACAAACATGAAAGATGGATTAAAGAATAAAAGCTTCCATAAGAACTATGAATCATCCAAGTTATACAATGGAATGTGTTGAATATAAAATCCTAGAAGTCTATACCATCATACTACTCCAAGAAGCATCCTTGTTGCCCTAGATGGGGAGTTCAGCAGCTCATGGTCGAAGAAATCTTCGCAAGATTGATGATGGAAGGCATTGTTCTCGCTTGAATCCTCTTTATTTTCTTTGTTTTTGTTTTCTTCTCTAGCCTCTCTTTTTCTCTCAAAAATATTTTTGACGCCCTAAAAACGACTTAGGGCTTTGTTTTCATAGTAGAGGCCCCACAAAATTACATTCAGAACATAAAAATGGGTACCAATCTTCCGGAGAAGACTAACACTCCAACCCGCTTCGATAGTCTAAATGGTTGATCCTAGGAATGACTGTTTGGATCACGAGAAGTGAATATGACCGTTTGGGTCATGAGAGTGAATATGACCGTTTGGGTCACGGAAGTGAATGTGAATGTGACCGTTTCGGTCACGAGAATGCATATGACCGTTTGGGTCACAGAAGTGAATGTGAATGTGACCATTTGGGTCATAGAAGTGAATGTAACTGTTTCGGTCACGAGAATGCATATGACCGTTTGGGTCACGGGGGTGAATGCGCCATTTGGGTCATCGGAGTGGGGCATTTGAAACAAACAAATCAGTGGGTTTTCTTGGCCATTGGCAAAATAAGAAACTGATTCAAAATTGACTACGTTTTTTCCTGGCCCGTAGCAAAATGCACAATAGCAAATAGCAGCAAGTGAATTCAAGTTTGAAAAGTGGTCCCGAAGGACGACTTGATTGAAAAGATTATTCCAAAGGACGGTTACGTGAGACTCATTGTGAGGGGCTGAATATAAGAAGCCCCGCCGTTGTCTAAACTCGGGTGGGGCTAGTGGATAAAAAATAGGGCCAAACATGACTAGCACTGAAGGCTAATTACATGTTGCATATAGCACGGTCAAGGATACAAAAGATTGAGACCAAAGGTATTAAGAACCGACGGTCGATGTTAAATGATAAGCCATGCAGACATTAATGACCGAGGGCCAGTGGGGCCAAAGTATCCATGAGCATAGGTCAGGATCAGACCGTGACAATGGACTCAAACCGTTAGGCAGTAAGGGCGGGTTGTACACGACCCAAGAACTGATCTGCTAGAGTTGTTTGACGGTTACAGGGGCACGTGTTAAGGACCAAGTGGCACCCAATGGTAAGTTTCTAAAGGCTTCCAGAGGGCTACTTGGCAGCATTCTACCACGATATCACGTGACCTTGGACGTCATGCATAACGTCACAAGACTTGGACGTCATGCGATACTAGAGGTACACACACAATCCGAGATCTAAATACTCTATGTACTTCTCTCTCCGTTGAACTAATTTGACCGTCGGAGTGTCCTTGGGCAAGAGGCCCAAGTGTCACTAACCAATTTCTCCTGGTTGCAGGAAGTAGAGGAGGGAAGGACGAACTGGACTGTACCCCCGCAAACACCCCACAACAATTGGCAAGCCCGGTGGGACCCTCGAACCCACAGTCAGTTTGCGGTTTCCATTTTTTATTCAAACGATTTAGATCCGTTCTATGGAATAGATGGTGATGCTAGAAGAGAATCTAGTTAAAGAAGACCACACTCCTCCTACCACCACAAAGGTGGTGGATACAGGCAAAAATCACACCGCTACTACCTCACGTCTCCCGAGATGTGACAACGATGAGAGCGATCAACATGATCGGTTCGCAGATGCTCATGCTCGAGCTTACATCAGGAGTTGGGAGGATTAGATGGTGCGATGGGACAAAACCATTGATGCCCTACGAGAAGACTGATGGCCACAACGATTCGATCCGGGCAATTTAAACCACTAAGGTCCCCAACCCTTCTCGCAGAAAGGATGGCGAACCCCATAGATCGGCAAAAGATAGACTCGGATCGAGAATTCCTGAAGAGTTACAGAAGGAGAGACCATCCAGGTCGGTATTTGATAGGCTTCATCCGACAAGCCCACCTCCGGTCACGAGTTCACGTTCCGTCCATCGCCATCTATCAGAAACAACAAGTCACCAAACGGCTATTGACCATCAGTATGACAATCGATATGATTGCGCCGAGAGGGCTCAAAGACGATCCAAGGACCGACGTTCACACCACTCAAAAGCAGGATTGGTCGCCAAGCCAGGAATATGATAAATCAACCCGAGGGATCTGGTACGGTCCTTGTTACGCAAACACGACCGAACTCGTGAACACAGCCGTGAATGTTCCCTAAAAAGGACTAGGGACCCGACATCGGAAAGGAAGCATGCCCGATCCCACAAAGAACGGTCTCCGAGGCGCAGTTGTAAAGATGACATGGTAGATGTCAGGGATATGGGAATGATCGTTCGACGTCAAAGCTCGATAGAACTAAAGAGGATGAGATCTTAGATCAGCTGGCTTCCTCTCCGTTTTCTGATGAAATCCTTGCTGCCAATGCACCAGAAAAACTTTACTCCCCCTAAGTTTGTCAAATTTGACTCTAAGACCTAAGCGTATGCTCATTTGGCGCACTTCCAGCAGATGATGGCCATCTACTATCCCAGTGACGCCTTGTTATGCAAGATGTTTCCAACAAGCCCGGGACCACTTGGCCTAATGTGGTTCAACCAGTTAGAACGTGGCTCCATCACGAGTTGGAAGGATTATTCTCGAAAATTTCTGCAACGGTTTGTCACAACCCAAAAACAAGAGAAGACCATTGACTGCTGCGTTGAAGAAATCAAGTTCGGAGTCCTTACGACAATACGCCAGCAGGTACTGGGATGTATTCAACGAAATCAAGAAATGTAGTCAGTACCATGACATGGCCATCCAACAATTTAAACTCGGACTAGACTCTATTAGTTCGGCATTTGCTGACCTAATACTGAATGAACCAGCCAACATCCATGAACTGATGCTCCGCATTAAGTAGCACAGTAAGCTGGACGAAGCTATCATTGAACGAGATAAGGCCAAAGATTATGTACCCATTTCCAGCGCCTGGCATTAACAAACATGGAACTTTTGATGGACAAAGGGCTTAGTCGTTATTTTACATATTCAAACCTTACGAAGACTTGAATTAAGATGCTGACAGTATTTAAATTGGCATGTGATTGACTCTCGTGACTGGTTCACCTGAATTTCGAGGATGTCATCCTTGATCCTTTAGGGATCTATTTTGATTCAACAGGGTTGATAAGCCAGGCGGATAAGACTTGGCTTGAGCTTGTTTCACTGAATCTGCTTATACAGTAATACGGTAGTTAAGGGGCCACTTGCTCAAGTGTTGGTACGAAAAGGCGGATACAGAATGGGTTACGTATAGTTTCTCAAAGGAGACTATTCGAATCGTAGGATACGTGTATCCTGTGGTTTTTTAACAACTGTGGATGATACATTTAACGAAAGCCAAGCTCCCTTCACAACCAGCTTCATCGAGAATTCAGTCCCAAATAAATAGAAATGGATCATAGCTTTGAGGAATGGATTTCTATAGTATCAAGTCATTTAATGGAACACTAACACCAGTTGAGCAAAAATCATAATGAAATGCTAAAACCTGTTAAATTTATTTTACCCCTGTTCTGTCATCTACCAAACACAAAATACATGCATACATCTATTTGCTAAGTAAGATAGATATGTACTTTATTAACCAAAGCCATAGTATAACTTACCTGAAGTGGTTTATGAATGACTATATAGATACCGGCAAAGCAAAAATATAAAATCAGATCTAAGATTCAAACAACACTATAAGCACCAAGATTTATTTACCTATCATTCCAACAAATCATTCTATATTAAAAGGAAATCCTCCGTTTGGCTTTCGCTTCTATTTTCAATTCCAATTTTGCCCCTCTTTTGGCCTTTTGTGTCCAAGGGGGACTCACCACCATGAGGTTCTCTTAATCCAATTGATTCACGTTTCTTTTTTTGTTTTTGGCACAGCTGGCCCAAGACCAAGGGGGACTCACCGCCACAGTATCCAATTACAGACCAAGGGGGACTCACCGCCACAGTATTCAATTACTTCCCGTTTCTCTCAACTTTTTGCACATCTGGCCCAAAAAATCACAACCTAAAAATTTTCAATCATAACTACATAATCTTAGCCTAAAAATCTCTCACGTTTTTTTGTCCTTATCTATGTGATTTTATTGGGCATTAGTGATAGGTTAGTCTTTGAAATCTTCTTGTTTTTTTTAAGTTTTGGGCATTAGTATGTATATTGCCTATTGTTTGCTTGAACGGTTTGGCCTACGGAGAAGAGTTGAGTTGCTAATGAGTTGTGTTTTTTCATTCTTTTGGCCTTTTGTGTGTTTTGTGGTCCTATTTTGTCCTCTTGTTTTGGTCTTTTAGTCATTCATGTAAACATTGAATGAAGCAAAAGAGTTTTTTTGAATATGGGTATGACTCATGTTCTTATTTACTCAAACAAGACAAAACATCTAATGAAGCAAAAGAGTTGTGTGGAACAAGTTAACAATATCTCTAAGCCATTAATTGGTTCCTCCCATTTAAAATAACCTGCAATTTCAAATAGAAAAACTCATGATTAATTGGTTTCTCCCATTTGTTTTTACCCTTTTGTGTTTGGTTAAACTATATTCTCGTAATTCCCTTCGTATTCAATGGCTATTTGTGATTGTGGCATGTCGTTTTGTATAGGCCACTATTGGATAATTGCTTGGTTGAGAGTGAGCAAATTGAACACTCAATTTAGGAGTATTTGTTTCTATGGACCTCGGAGCATCCACGTGCTACACTGGATATTCTTCAGACATACACACCACATGCATATAATCTATACGTATACACATAAAGAGAGAAATTTAGAGAGAGGGAAAAGAGAGAGAAAAGTTCGAAGAACAAGGTACCTTGACGCTGGAGGACTTCGATGGCGGTTCCATCCCATCCGGTGTGGTCAATAGAGAGATAAACGCTTTGAGAGAGAGAGAGAGAGAGAGACTTCGCATAGCTTTTGAGAGAGGGATACACGGTCGATTTATGTTACCAGTGTGGTCGATCAGACTATCAAAGCTTTTGTTGCTTCCAAAGGTCCAAGAATGCTTAAACTTTTGTTGCGTCCACACCAAAAGGAAACAAGAAGACATCGGCAACTAACAAACAAAAGCATCAGGCATGCAAAGAAATATATTTTGGACAATGGACTGGGCTGTGTAACTTTTGCATTTTAAGTGGCTTAGTTTTTGTCCCACAAGAAATACGGAAAACCTATGGGTACCGGCCCATAGAGAATGCACAGATCATGCTCGGGGACCCTCGTTTGGGTCCCACACGAGTGATCCGAACCGTTCATTCTTCTTAGAACATTTTTCCGAGTGGGCCCACAAAATTTCAGCTCAATCGGACGGTTAGAAGTGGTCGAACTAAAGTCCCAACGTTTCAATCCAAAAGTGGGTCCCCGAACACGATCTGTGCATTTTCTGTGTACTTGTATCTGTACGTGTAGCAATGTCCCAAGAAATATATTTTGGACTAAGCTCCAGGATTTTCTTTTCCGCTTTATCGTCCTTAGCTTTAGTTTTCAATATACTCCCTCCGTCCCTTTTTAAATGATC
Organism: Vaccinium myrtillus; assembly: GCA_016920895.1. Classification (NCBI taxonomy): domain Eukaryota; kingdom Viridiplantae; phylum Streptophyta; class Magnoliopsida; order Ericales; family Ericaceae; genus Vaccinium; species Vaccinium myrtillus. Next base: position 19,831,541 of record CM029278.1, on the reverse strand, counting down.
CATTTGGGAATACGTGCAATTTCAAACCCCTAGAAAACACATTTCTCTATATAACTTTTTAATTTGTTTTATACCAAATTAAAGTGCTCATTGAGTACTTTAATTTGGTGCCAAAAAAAATTTAAAAACGTTATACGCAAGTACATTTTTAAGCATCCGCAAAAATACACGTTTCTCAAGTGGACCACTTAAAAAGGGACGGAGGGAGTAGTTTATTTGTGGTGCACGACTTGTAATTGTCATTACTAACAGTATCATTGTTTTATTCAGCTCTTTTCTAGCTATCAGCTTCAATCGCTCACAAAGTTATTCAATGCCATTTGGTACATTGTTCCTAGCAAGTCATATTCTTCACAATTGAGTGACCATTGTTTCCTCTCTCTATCTGTGAGTGATTATAACCTGTGCAACGTGTTATCGGTGCTGAATAATTTGTTCAAATCATATAGGAAATGTGGTGCTAGAATTTGCAAATGATCAAAGCAATTGCTACTGAAACTCCACCTATAGTTCCGAGTAAATGAAAACCAGAGTTTCATATCTGGAGAGTGATAATGTCGGTTTGTGAGATGAGAAAGTTGTATTTGTTGACATAAGTTATTTTGTTTGGTTTAAAATCGCAAAGCAGTGGAAAGGCAAAAGGTGAGATCAATGGAACCGGGGGCCCTGTGGTGAGGGAACTCACTACAAGGTGGAGCGAGCAACAGTGGCCGTTGGATTTAGCAATCAATGGCTTAAGTTAAAAATGAAACTCTTCCATGTAAGAGTAGTGAGTTTGATTGCCGAATCCAACGGCCACTGTTGCTCACTACACCCTGTAGTGAGTTTGGCTCACTACAGGGCCCCCGATTCCGAGATCAATGGTGAGTTTGATGATGATTTATGTTGTACCTCAGTTATTTTTAGAACTGCAACTACTATTTTTTCACTTATTTTTGGTTCATAAAATCTTTTCATTTATGCTTTTTTCCACCTTCCTTGAACCCCAGTTAAGAGCCACATCTTATTCCGGGCTTGTCGATCGTTCCAGGATTCAGTAGTTTTCTGAGGGTTACCTATATTGGGATTCTACAATAAGGACTGCATCATTTGTTCATTATACAATCCTATTTCTTTTAGTTGCAAATTTAATTTTGGTTTTATTTCTAGGTGTGACTGATTTTGGAGAATCATATAAACCACAATGGAGCTGTTGGGTCCTTTTTATGCCTTTCAGTCCTTTTTATGCCTTTCAGCACATGCAATTGTTCTTTACTCAGTTTCACATTCAATTATCGTTGCACGATTGAAAGTGGTATTTTTATTTTCCCTGAATCATCTAATTTTTTTTTTGGAAAATTACGTTCAAATATTCAATGCATAGAATATTGTTGCTTAACTCTTTATTTGTTGTTGTTGGTTTCTTTCAACTTTTCTTCAACAAATTGCATGAACTACATTAGTATATTAGTATTAGTACATACACTCATCCTAGACTGAATGAAAATTGCCACTATGGACCAAAGGAAATTTGTAAGTAAAAAAATCATAGAGCAACATTTCCCTGAAAAACATTACCAGCACAAACAAAAAATAATAATAATAAAGTACAAAAACACGAGATTTTGTGCGTGCACGGAGGCATCAAACTAGTATGAATAGAAAAAAGGGATGCCGGCAAGGTTATGCTGATAATGCATACGCCTTTGGCTGTGCAATTGGTCGACAGGAGCTCCAGGAAGCGAAAATCAGTAGGATGTGTGGAGGTTGATTTGTGTTTAGGATGAAGTTGGAATTAGGGTTTTGGATTGTCGAAGATAGTACTTGGCAAAACTGTAGGAGCGTCGACCAAAAGTAGCCCATAAGAATTGAAAGACGCGTTTTGTAAAATAGTTAGTGTGCGTGAACAACGATGAAGACGGAAATCGTTAAATGTGTTACCTGCATTGGATTTTGTTGAGTAGAAGCACTTTGCTGGATGCGGCATAGGAGGATGGGCTGGGTTTTTCTGTCTCTCCTTCGCGATTGCCAGAATTCCTTAGTTGAGGGGATTTCTAGGAGCCGTTTCTTTTTTCGTCAGAGAGAGTTGTGAGGTCTTCCAAAGTGAGAGAATGGCATTAGTAAGAAGGAACATAGAGCCGTTGGAGCCGTTGTGTTGTTTTCGTTGGTCAGAAGGAGCGTAGTTTCGTTGAGGAGTTGTGTTGTGTTGTTTTAGTTTGAATTTTTGGGTTTGTGTGGTGTGTCGATTACCAAGGGGCAGGAATCGGGTGGGTATTAAAAGTAGGGGTTCTTCCCGGCCGTCCCTCAGGGTATTCCCTTTTAGGCTCCGCGTCATATTCTTTCATTTAAGCCCTTTTTTCCACGCGCGCCAGGGGTGTACCGTACATTTTCTTTATTCTCGATATTATTCTTGCCGCCTTACTCTTTCTTGGGCCGCTTCCCTAGCACTGCATAGTGCATAGTCCTGTCCCATTTTCTCTCGTGTGCACCTAGGCGAGTAGCAATGCAGAGTCCTGTCCCATCTTCCCTCATGTACACCTGGGCGAGTAACCACGAGTAACCATCTTCTCTCTCTCTTTTTCTTTTATTTTAGATTTCAAAATAAAACAACTTTTTTTATACACATTCATTTTTTATAAACATTATATATTTGAAACCTACTCGACGAGATCTTTAAAATAAGAGCCACATTGAATATGAAAATATGTACACAATAAAAAAAGTTATTTACACCCCTTATCACACAATTCACACGCTCCATAATGGATAATTCACAGGATTAATTTACACAAATACACAATTCACACCCCAAAAATGAAAGAATTTACACACCCAAAATAAAAATAAAAAATCACCCACATCAAATGCAAAATTTACACATCCTCTACACACCTTACACCCTAAAAAAACACAATTCACACTCCAAAATGAAAGAATTCACACCCTCAAATGTAGAATTCACACCTTCCAAAATGAAAGAATTCACAATACACACCTTCCAAAATGAAAGAATGCACACCTGTTAAATGCAGAATTCACACCCTTCAAAAGGAAAGAATTCGTTGCATTTCTGAACAATTCACACCTCAAAAAATGAAATAATTCACACCCTCCAAAAAATTAATTTTTCTTTTTGCGCATAATTTCCTATCTAATATGGGTCTTGTTTGATAGATCTCGTCGAGTAGGTTATAACAATTTTTTTTCTTTTCAAAATCGGATATATAAATTAAAAGTTAAAAACATTTAATGTTTCAAAAAATAAAAAGGAGAGAGAGAGAGAGAATATGGCAGTAGAGAGAGATAGAGAGAGGCGGCTGGGGGTGGATAGTAATGTGAGAGAGAGAGAGAGAGAAGGACGGGGAAAGGAGGAGAGAGAGAAAAGGATGAAAGAGACCCCTCAGGAAATTTTGAATGGAAAAAGTATGTGACGTGTGGAGAGAAATTTTGTCAGCAAAAAGTATGTGACACACGGCATGCTTTTATTGAATGGAAAAAAGAGAGAAAGTGGGTGGTTAGCTGACCCGCGCGTCAGCGTCTGACTTACACGCCTGGGTTTTTATGGAATTGAAACACATTAAAGTGCTTGGATGGGACAAAACAGAAAAAATAGGACCGGCTTGGAATTTCCCGTTAAAAGTACAGACAATTTGCCAAAAGCCCAATTTTTTGGGCTTTAAAGGGTGTTTTGCCCAGCCTAACTTAGGCACTATTTGATACGAGGTTTCATTTTGGAAGGATTGATAATGATGTGGGATTGATGATGAGGAGATGAATCCTTCCCTCATGTTTGTTTTACGCAGGATTAGATCATGTCATGTTTGTTTTGCCTGGAATAAGATTGGATTAAAGTTACTTGTTTCCAATTTTACCCTTACAATAAGAACACCATTTTTCGTTATTTCCATCTGGTTTATGGTATCAGAAATTGCCCTTGGACCAAATTCAGGAACAATTAATTTGATCAGTTAACATATGGTTCTGAATTTTTTTCCCACTTTTCAAAAGCATATATATATTAGAGTAAGATTTGACATTCCGAAGCACCAGAGAAAAAAAATACTCCATCTGTCTTTTTTTATGGTTCAGTATTTCATTTTGAGTTCAGTGTTTCATTTTGAGTTAACCCTTAATAAGTGTCCATTTTGAAAAGTTAGTGGGTAAATGTTGATACATTTTCATTTTGCCTTTAGTAATTGGAATTAGGAATTTGGACTCCAAAAAAAAGAACGGAGAGATTATATTAGAGTGAGAACCGAAAAATAACTGAAGAATAGAAAATAGGAAGTTTAAACATCATAGTTATGAAAGGGAGTAACACATTTGCATCATAACTAACGGTGTGTATATACAATTTGTATGCAATGGTTAAGGGATAATGGAGTCAATTGTTAAAATGAGGAAGGTCATATTTGTCTTTGTGTCTTCAAACCCATGGGACAAGTTTCGTAATAACACCCCTTACTTGGGTTGGTGAATCCGGTTGAAGAGTGGGATTCATAATCCTTTAGGATTATCAATCAATCCAAACCATAAAATCAAAACAAACATGAGGGGTCCCACCTCTCTCACAATCCTATCTCACTGATGAATCCTCGTATCAAACACGACCTTAAGGCCTCTAATACATTGATGGAAAATTTTTGAGGGCCCAAGGACAACACTAGACAAAAATACCATTAATAAACTCTCTCAAAGCCTCCTTTATGCACTGCTATAAAAAATAAAAAATAAAACCTGACATTTGACTGCCCATGTGAAAGCCCGACAATTTTCCTCCTCTTCTGTCCGCACAGTGTTTGTTCCAGTTCTTGCTTCGCCCACGCCATTCTCTCTCTCTCTCTCTCTCTCTCTCTCTCTCTCTCTCTCTCTCTCTCATGTTGGGTAGTAATTGATGGTGTGCGACAAAATTAATTTCTCTCTTTTCAATTTTTGGGGTGGGTTCAATTTTAGGGGGTTTAGGCTCTTCGGGGTAAGGGTATAGTGGGTTAGGCACTTAGGGTATCATACGGTTTCATAGGGTTTTAGAAGTTTAGGCACTTTCATACTGTTTTTGGGGTTTAGGCACTTTCATAAGGTTTTGGGGGTTCAGACACTTTCATGAGCTAGCGGGGCGTTTTTAGAATATAATGTTGATTTGTCCTCTTGGCATTAAAAAATTATTTTATGTCCTATTTGCATGATTGACCTCTATACCATATCCTTATCGAAGAAGTTCCCTTAAAAGAATTGGTTGGGTTAAGAATTGGTTGGGGGCATTTTTGGAATGTAAAAGGTAGAAAACTTTCTCATACATTTAAAAGAAAAGGAGTGTATATATATATATATATGATCCCCGTAAAACACATTAAGATGAGTCCATTAGTTATGCACGTGAGACAGAAGTTTCCAAACCTTTTCAAACACAACAGAACTAATCAGGCCAGACACTTGGCTGATTAACCGATTTACGGTTGTTTTTAAACTTTATTAAAAAAAACGCGTGTTTTTTAACTTAATTCCCGGACTACGTGAAGTCGGGGTTAGCAACCACGTTTTCTTGAAAACGTGTTTGCAAAACACGCTTTCTCGGTTGGTTAAGCCGGATTAACCCAAAAATTAAGTTGATCGTAATCCGGTTTGAAAGCGTGGTTAGCAAACCCACCTTCTAAAAGCGGGTTTGCAAAACCCACCTTCTAAAAGCGGGTTTACTAAACCCACCTTCTAAAAGCGTGTTTAGTAAACCCGCCTTCTAAAAGCGTGGTTAGCAAACACGCCTTTAGAAGGTGGGTTTGGTAACAACGCCTTCATGTGGTCTTTTTTCGAACCTAACCAAAATTGGTATTTTTTTATTTTATCACAAATTAAATTAAAAATGGTTGTAACAAAGACATCAAAAATACTAATGGCACTTTGACCTCATATTCCCTAATCAAAAAAAAAAAATCCTTTTCCATATGCAAAGGACTATATAAATGGTTATGACGAGGTATGTTTTTCTAGTTGTAACTTCCGATATATGTGTGATATCAAATTATTGAATACTTTGTAAATATAACGTGTTGGTCATCTCTTTCCCATTTTCTTAAGACTTACGGCTTGCTAGTGTATTATGCATAATCGCTACTAATAAAACATGCTAGATGTAGTAGTTGTACGAATTTCTATGTCATATATGAAAAAAATTGTAGCCAAATATAGGTTGGCTTTCTTGCTTGTGTGGTCATAATTGGTGTAGACTTATTCAGGTTTGGAATCCAAAGCTCTGACAAAGTCTCTTATGGATGGGAACCTACCCACATGCATGTGTCACTGTGTAGTTGTGTCTGCAATTTAACTGATACAGACTTTTTCAGCCTTGTTCAGCTTTCACTGGAATCCAAAGCTCGCACAAAGCATGCCGGGGGACCCGCCAACATGCCTGTGTCATTACCCTTATTTGTCTTCTTTTATAATCCCAAGGAATCCAATGCTCTTGAAGAAAAACCGAAACATTTCAATTGGAATCCAATGCTCTTGTAATCAATCATTCAATGTATTCACAATGGATGGTCAAGTCAACATCTACTTTTTTACTACTACAGCCTTATTCATCATCTTCATTTATTAATATCAGCTTTTAGACCACTTTATTCATATCTGGTGTCTTATCAAGACTTCATACAACTCATATATGCACGATGGCACAAAACTATTTGTCTATAAATTAATTTCAAACTTATGATATTTCTGCATAGCACTTCATTGGTGTTACTTGTATCACAATGGCAGGCAGAGGCTCCACTTCTAGGGTGTGGATACTTCCCAGGTTCAAGGACCCTTACTGGAAAGAAAAAAGAAGCAGCCCTAAAGATTACTATGTTGGTCTTCGAGAAGAATGGAAGTTTAGGGTTGAAGAGCAGGAGGGATTAGTTGTTGATTTACAGAACATGGGAGTAAGAATTCCTCATCGTCGGTCGGTGGTGCGGGGGATGGAGCTTCGACCGGCGGTGGTGACGCGGACGGAGCGCCGACAGTTGAGCCGTGCGGGGGATGGAGGGCCGGAATGCTTCTCAAAGAGGAAAGGGAGGAGCTGTGAACTTCTGGAAAAAACATAAGTGGTAAAAAAAGCCCTAGCTTTTTTTACCTTATAAGGAATGAGCGTGCTAAACACGACTGATAAATAACCACGTCTATTAGAAGCGTGTTTGCTAAACCCGCTTTTAGAAGGTGGGTTTGGAAAACCCGCTTTTAGAAGGTGGGTTTTCTAACCACGCTTTCAAACCGGATTACGATCAACATAATTTTTGGGTTAATCCGGCTTAACCAACCGAGAAAGCGTGTTTTGCAAACACGTTTTCAAGAAAACGTGGTTGATAACCCCGACTTCACGTAGTCCGGGAATTAAGTTAAAAAACACGTGTTTTTTTTAATAAAGTTTAAAAAAAACCGTAAATCGGTTAATCAGCGCTAATTAACCGATTTACGGTTTTTTTTTAACTTTATTAAAAAAAACGCGTGTTTTTTAACTTAATTCCCGGACTACGTGAAGTCGTTGTTAGCAAACACGTTTTCTTGAAAACGTGGTTTCCAAACACGCTTTCTCGGTTGGTTAAGCAGGATTAACCCAAAAATAAGTTAATCGTAATCCGGTTTGAAAGCGTTGTTAGCAAACCCACCTTCTAAAAGTGGGTTTAGCAAACCCGCCTTCTAAAAGCGTGGTTAGCAAACACGCCTTCTAAAAGCGTGGTTAGCAAACACGCCTTTATCAGTCGTGTTTAGCACGCTCATTCCTTATAAGGTAAAAAAAGTTAAGGCTTTTTTTACCACTTGTGTTTTTTCCAGAAGTTCACAGCTCCTCCCTTTCCTCTTTGAGAACCATTCCGGCCCTCCATCCCCCGCACGGCTCAGCAGTCCGGCGCTCCGTCCGCGTCACCACCGCCGGTCGAAACTCCGGCGGTCGTCTCCGTGATCTCCCTGTGAAGCCTTCGTTCAGATCTACAGGTTTGTCCTCTCTCTACTCATACCGATTGATCATACCGATTGATGTGATTGAGAATTTCAACTGCCATATTTGTGTTCTTCCAAAGCTTCCCTTGCAGCACTTGTAACCCCAGCAATCTAAGATCCATATCTTCTTCGACACATCCTCAACTGTGATTTTCTTTCAAAAAAACAAAACCCAGAAAAGTTACCCCTCTCTCTCTCTCTCTCTCGGCTCTCTCTGTCTCTCTCTCTCTCTCTCTCTCTCTCTCTCTCTCTCTCTCTCTCTCTCTCTCTATCACGCACTGGATGTTCCATTACTTAATGTTGGCCTATTAGACAAGTGAATGACATGACAGGTCGAATGGGTGGTATTGAAGGGCAAGTCACGGGTTGGCATCTGATCACATGTCATGTGACAAGTCATGGAGTCACGGGTTAGCCTTTAATGGGAAGTCACAGACTACGATTGTTGAATAATACAAATCAAATGTGATGACACATAAGACAATAAAGAGTCTTATCCAGCTATGTGTATAAAAAGGAGAAAGAAGTATGATTAGGTACTGAGAAAGGTCATTGTATAGCAAATAGCTAAGTATGAGGTATACAGTGCGTGACATATTCGAAGCAACTGGGCGTCATTGGCACCTCGATGACGATTTTGAATACCCTTTGAACCCAAACATTCGATACACACCCAGGGTTATCACAGAAATGCGACGTGAGTTTCAGTATCGAATTGAACTATCTGAAGTTCTTATATTTGATAGTCGATCATTCAACGTTCCAATTCCACGTCCGAAAGCGATTTGCCATGTCGATTGCTACTCACAATTGCAATTGCAAAGAGCCTTGCATCGTATTCGTGAAGAAGTCAATCGCATGCAAATGCGTTTGTCTCGATATAACTATCAACGCTTAGCAAATGAACGGAGAGAGGAGGCTTGATGGTGAAGCTAATTTCTATATGGAGGCTAGCATGAACGAAGACGTTCAATCCGACATTGAGATGTCTGATGATGATGAAGAACTATGAAAGTTGTGCTACCATTGGAAGATCAAAAACCATGGAAGTTATGTTACCATTGAACTTCTTTTTTTTTTTCTTCAATTTTGCAATCCATTTTCTTTTGTATTTCGTGTCATTGGTAGGAGTGACTTTTATTTTCTTGTACTAGCAATCTCTCCATATTAATTCCACTCTTATGTTGTGACTATATTTCGGACATTCATTGTAACTTCTTGTTAAACCAATTAAATTTATGAATGACAATATAGAAACAAGAAGAACTAAATTGTAGTTAATCAGAAAACACAACAAAGTTAACGTACTTAGCAACATAATCAATACATCAGTTAACTTACTTGACTTAAATTGACACACTGATTAACAAACTTAACATATTACAAATACATAGCTTGAAGTACTTAATGTAGAAGCAATACATCGCATAACATAGTAGGAGATCTACATATCCTCATCAGACATAGCGTAGTCAGATAGGTACTTCTCATTATTCAACGCATTGTTGTGCTCATTTTCTGTTAGTTCTCGACCATTTGCCTCGCCATCTCAATTGCTAGCTGAAGCATGAAATATCGGCTCCTACGCATCAGCATCCTATTATTCTCCTCTTTGATTCGGGCCACAGCAGCTTCATACTCATGCTTATTTGTTCTTGGCATTTCTAGCGACCGACGATGAGGAATTCTTACTCCCATGTTCTGTAAATCAACAACTAATCCCTCCTGCTCTTCAACCCTAAACTTCCATTCTTCTCGAAGACCAACATAGTAATCTTTAGGGCTGCTTCTTTTTTCTTTCCAGTATGGGTCCTTGAACCTGGGAAGTATCCACACCCTAGAAGTGGAGCCTCTGCCGCCATTGTGATACAAGTAACGTATATGAAGTGCTATACAGAAATGTCATAAGTTTGAAATTAATTTATAGACAAATAGTTTTGAGCCATCGTGCATATATGAGTTGTATGAAGGCTTGATAAGACATCATATATGAATAAAGTGGTCTAAAAGCTGATATTAATAAATGAAGATGATGAATAAGGCTGTAGTAGTAAAAAAATAGATGTTGACTTGACCATCCATTGGTTTGCATTGAATGATTGATTACAAGAGCATTGGATTCCAATTGAAATGTTTCGGTTTTTCTTCAAGAGCATTGGATTCCTTGGGATTATAAAAGAAGACAAATAAGGGTAATGACACAGGCATGTTGGGGTCCCCGGCATGCTTTGTGCGAGCTTTGGATTAGGTGAAAGAAAGCAGAACAAGGCTGAAAAAGTCTGTATCATTTATATTGCAGACACAACTACACAGTGACACAGGCATGTGGGTAGGTTCCCATCCATAAGAGATTTTGTGAGAGCTTTGGATTCCAAAGCTGAATAAGTCTATACCAATTATGACCACACAAGCAAGAAAGCCAACCTATATTTGGCTACAATTTTTTTCATATATGACATAGAAATTCGTACAACTACTTCATCTAGCATGTTTTATTAGTAGCGATTATGCATAATACACTAGCAAGCCGTAAGTCTTAAGAAAATGGGAAAGAGATGATCAACACGTTACATTTACAAAGTATTCAATAATTTGATATCACACATATATCGGAAGTTACAACTAGAAAAGCATACCTCATCATAACCATTATATAGTCCTTTGCATATGGAAAAGGATTTTTTTTTTTGTTTAGGGAATATGAGGGATTTAATCAAAGTGCCATTAGTATTTTTGATGTCTTTGTTGTTTGTCCACAACCATTTTTTAATTTAATTTGTGATAAAATAAAAAAAAGCAATTTGGTTAGGTTTGAAAAAAGACCACATGAAGGCGTTGTTACCAAACCCACCTTCTAAAGGCGTGTTTGCTAACCACGCTTTTAGAAGGCGGGTTTACTAAACACGCTTTTAGAAGGTGGGTTTAGTAAACCCGCTTTTAGAAGCTGGGTTTGGCAAACCCGCTTTTAGAAGGTGGGTTTGCTAACCACGCTTTCAAACCGGATTATGCAACTTAATTTTTGGGTTAATCCGGCTTAACCAACCGAGAAAGCGTGTTTTGCAAACACGTTTTCAAGAAAACGTGGTTGCTAACCCCGACTTCACGTAGTCCGGGAATTAAGTTAAAAAACACGCGTTTTTTTTAATAAAGTTAAAAAAAAACCGTAAATCGGTTAATTAGCCCAGACACTTGATACAGAAATCCCAGTAGATACTTGATCATCCAAATTCCGAGTGAAATAGTCAACCCATAGCTTCTCAACTATAAATAAAGGAGTAAATTTTACAAGGGGACAAATAGAAACAACATAGATTACATCTCAACAAACAAATATGATACATAGTTGACATTCTCGAGGAGAGATTATACAAAAAGCTGAAGATTTTCAGAATATGGCAAGACATGTACAGCTCTCCCATGACTTCCTTGACAATGGGCTGGAACTCACCATTAGTATATTCACGAGTTGGAAATGGAGCCAGCCTTATCTTGGAAGGGCTGAATTGCCTCCATGGTACCAAGGACCTGAAGAAAAATACTACAATGCCCCAATACGGGAAAAGAAGTAAGGCTGCCCGCGTGCTTAAAGGCACTTACCTAATCCAGCCTATATTCCCTGCTATAAACCACCTCGATCACCAGCACGAACTCGGACTCTTTCCAACATGTGCCTGTTGGAAAAAACTTGATTTTTATCAATTTTAATTAATTGTTTTAGTGGGTCCCACACGTCCACGTGGACAGACCCACATACCGTTGCGTACGTCTTGGTTAGGAGATTAAGACCGAACATTCGGATGGCCAAAATCAAGTCAAGATGAATGAGGAATTGACCTCTAAAGTGCCTACATGAACTTGGTAGAAGGGGGAAAATACTTGTCCCACATTGGGTGTGGAGAACAAGTTGATTGGGTATATTTACCTTTAGTTTGCCTTAAAGGGTTAGGCCCTTAGGGTCATGGAAGTTTTATAGGGGGAGAAGGCATGGACAAAGTGGGCTTTAAACCCCGCGCGCCGCCGCCCGTCCGACTGACCGGACCGGGTTGGGTCATTAGATAAGATGGGCTTGGCCCAGGGGCTTCTTATCTTTTTACTGGAAATTTATACACGGACTGGGCCGGTCCGTTTCAGTAAATTTAATTCTTCTCCTTTCCGAAACAGTGTGACCGAATTCCCTTTCCTGTGCGTCTGTTTACCACCACCGAAGTGTTGCATCCGGTCGGTTCCGAACAGCCGCGTCTCTCCGTCTGGTACCTTTCCGTTCGGGTGTCTATTTCCCTATAAATAGAACCCTCCTCTTCTCATTTCATTAACGTTTTTCCTTGCATACAATCTGCATCATTCTGCATAAAACATCTGAGAGTTCCTGCGTAGTTTTTCGGTTCGCATACTGTACAGATTGCAGTGCTACTTCCGTACAGTGAAAGCCGGGTAGTCCTGGGAGGCAGACGTCTACGAAGTCCATCAGCACCGTAGTGGAAGACGAATTTGCTTTAAGGACAGAGTATCTTAATACTTGCCCCGGTTCGATTCGAGTCGTCTATTACCAAATTCCGGTGTACTGAATTTGGTCCAGTAAGTTTCTGATTCATCTATTTATTTCTGTTTTTATTGTTTTTCCAGATTTTCCATAACCAAGTTTCTAACAATCTTAAAGCAAATTCCTTTTTATAAACTTGGTTTTTCAATCTGGAAATTTCACTCTATATTTTACGGTACTTTTGTGAATCGGTTTCCGTAATTGGTCTTTCTACTGGGAAAATTTAATCTACGCCTAAGGCTTAAATTTGTTTGTTTATCGGTTTTTTGTGTCGGTGCATTAGAAATTCGGTTTCTATCTGTATAGGGTATAATTGATCAGTGGCCTTTTAGTTACTGACTTTATTCCTATTCTTCTTTCAGTGGATGTTTATCAATTAGTCAAAGGCATATGTTTTGTTGTGTACTGTTTTTCCATGTGAAACTATTTTGTATTGAAATCTCTTTTGTAATCAACTGTGGTTTAATATTTTTTTTAAAAAAGGAAAAAATTCGTTAGTATACACTTTTGATACTTACAGTGATTTGGATTCCTTTACCCAGTCTTTAGTTTTTAACTTTCGATATTGACTTTCAAAAGGGATTTTTGTATAGTTTTTAAACACAACAGAATTGGGGCACTTCATTCTGTCCTAATTTGGATTCATTCGTTCAGTTTATTTTTTTTTTTAAGACACCTACTGGAATTTACATTCTAGTGGTCGTCTGGTTTGCACGTTAAGTTACAGTTTAGGTTGCAAGTAGTGTTTTAATTCTGTTTTCTGTGACAGTTAAATTGTTATTTATTGTTGTGTCGATCTTCTGTTTGTGTAACAGAAATGGAAGCCGAAAACCCAAATGGGAATGTTCCTCCTACTAACCCTCCTCTTGTGGTTCCAACTGCTGTACCTCTGGGTCCGGTCGCGCTACCGGTGAACCATTCCGAGAAACCGGAAAAGTTCAATGGTACGGAGTTTAAGAGGTGGCAAATGAAGATGATGTTTTATCTCACCACACTCCGTTTGTCGAGGTTCTTGTCTGAAAATGCCCCCACTTTGGCAGAAGATGAGACAGATGTTCAAGTTCGGATTGCATATGATGACTGGAAGAATTCTGACTATCTCTGCCGAAACTACATTCTCAATGTAATTTGGACAACGCGTTATATAACGTGTATTGTACGGCTCAAAGCTGAAGGAACTTTGGCTCACTTTGGAAAAGAAATATGTATCCGAAGATGCCGGGTTGAAAAAGTTTGTTGTGGGGAGGTTCTTGGACTACAAAATGATTGACACAAAGTCTGTGATGACTCAAACCCAAGAACTCCAGGTGCTGCTTCATGAGATTCATGCCGAGGGAATGATATTGAGTGAGTCTTTCCAAGTGGCTGCGATCATTTGGAAGTTGCCACCCCTTTGGAAAGATTTCAAAAAGAAGATGAAGCATAAGCGTAAAGAGATGACTATGGAAGATCTGATTACGCATCTGCGAATGGAAGAGAACACTATGAATTTGGACAAGAAGGTTACTTATCAGTATGCTGCGAAAGCTAATATGGTTGAACCGGAACACAAACCAAGCAAATGGAAGAATGGTACTAAGAGGAAGTATCAGGGCAAAGGTTTTAACCTCGGTCCGCGAGGAGGTGTGGCAAAAAAGGCTAAGACCGATGGCAAGCACAAGTTTATTGGCAAGTGCTTTATCCGTGACAAAAAACGGGGTCATCGGGTCTAATGTCGTAGCAAAAAACAAGCACAAGCCAATGTGGCTGAAATGGAGGTTATATCTGATGGTGTTGGAGAGATGAGTCTCTCTGCTATGGTATCTGAAGTCAATCTGGTGGGTTCCAATCCCAAGGAATGGTTTGTGGACACTGGCGCAACTCGCCATGTGTGTGCAGACAAGAAGATGTTCACCACCTATAAACTGGTGGATTCTGGCGAACATCTCTACATGGGAAACTCCTCGACCTCTAAAGTTGAAGGAGTTGGAACGGTGGTTCTCAAAATGACTTTGAGGCAAAGAGGTGACTCTTAAGGAGGTGATGCATGTGCCGGAAATTCGCAAGAATTTGATTTCTGGTTCGCTGTTGGTCAAACATGGCTTTAGCTTGGTTTTCAAGGCGATAAGGTTGTGCTAAGGAAGAAAGGAGTGTATGTTGGTAGGGGTTACATGGTGAATGGCATGTTCAAAATGAATGTACTAACTAAGGTTCCGGCCTCTCCGGGTGTGACACAGGTTCCGGCCTCTCCGGTTTGCAATGAGATGAACACAACTTCTGATTATATGCTTGAGTTTTCTGAATTATGGCATGGCCGATTAGGACATGTTAATTATGGTTCATTAAAACGTTTGATAGATATGATTGCATACCAAAATTTAGTATTAAATGGTCATAAATGTGAAGTTTGTGTTGAGGCTAAAATGACAAGGAATTCATTTCAAAAAGTAGAAAGAAGTACGGAACCACTTGGATTGATTCATACAGACCTATGTGACTTAAAGTCTGTTGAAACGATTGGTGGAAATAAATACTTTATTACTTTTATAGACGATTGCACTAAATACTGTTATGTATACTTGCTTAAAACAAAAAGTGAAGCAATAGAATCATTTATCCACTACAAGGCTGAAGTGGAAAATCAACTTGGCAAAAAGATCAAAATGATTAGGAGTGATCGAGGTGGTGAATACGAAGCACCATTTGGTGAATTTTGTGCCGAACATGGTATTATCCACCAAACGATCGCTCCTTATACACCACAACAAAACGGAGTTCTTTGAACGAAAAAGAAGAACTCTTAAAGAAATGATGAATGCCATGTTGATAAGTTCGGGATTGCCACAATATTTGTGGGGAGACGCAATTCTCTCCGCAAACTATATCCTGAACAAAATCCCACATAAGAAAACGAAGATTTCTCCTTATGAATTGTGGAAAGGTATCAAGCCTTCCTACAAATACTTAAAAATGTGGGGGTGTTTGACGAAGGTGGCAGTTCCCGGTCCTAAAAAGATTAAGATAGGACCTAAAACTGTTGATTGTATTTTCATCGGTTATGCTTATAATAGCAGTGCATATCGTTTCCTTGTCTATAAGTCGGAGATTCCTGATATCCATTCAAATACGTTTATGGAATCTAGGAATGCAAAATTCTTTGAACATGTGTTCCCATTTAAGGACAATAGAGTTCCTAGGCTGTGTTAGGCGAGCACGAACAGAATCGATGATATGAATATTGATTGGTTCTGAAAATAACAATGATGATATTGATGGTCCTCGTCGTGGTAAAAGGGCTAGAACATCGAAGTCCTTTGGACCCGATTTTCTGACTTATGTGTTAGAAGCTGAACCTCAGAATTATAAAGAGGCAATGTCATCATCGGAGGCTTTGTTATGGAAAGAAGCCATAAATAGTGAGATAGAATCCATACTGCAAAATCATACTTGGGAACTTTCGGATCTCCCTCGAGGTCAAACCTCTTGGATACAAATGGATATTCAAACGGAAGATGAAAGCAGATGGATCAATTGACAAGTACAAAGCGAGACTTGTAGTTAAAGGTTATAGACAAACGGAAGGTCTTGACTACTTTGACACTTATTTCTCTATTACGAAGATAACATCTATAAGAATGTTAATTGCCTTTGCGGCGTTAAACAATCTTGAGATTCATCAAATGGATGTAAAAACCGCCTTCCTAAATGGTGATCTAGATGAGGAGATATATATGGAACAACCTGAAGGGTTTAAGGTTCCAGGACAAGAGGGAAAAGTGTGCAAGCTTGTCAAATCGTTATATGGTTTGAAACAGGCTCCAAAACAATGGCATGAGAAATTTGACAATGTCATGATATCTAATGGTTTCCGAATCAATGAATGTGACAAATGTGTGTATGTCAAATACAGCGGTAGTAATTATGTCATTGTGTGTCTATATGTAGATGATATGCTCATTCTTGGTAGCAATAATGAAATGATAAAATCTACAAAGAACATGTTGAACTCCAAGTTTGATATGAAGGATATGGGTGTGGCTGATGTCATTTTAGGAGTCAAGATAATCAAAAGTCCCGAGGGATATATCTTGTCTCAAAAACATTATATAGAGAAGATATTAGAAAAGTTTAACAAAGAAGACATCAACACAGCCAAAACACCAGTAGACTCAACATTACATCTATACAAGAATATTGGTCAGGGTGTTAACCAATTGGGATATGCGCGAATAATAGGTAGTCTAATGTACTTGATGAATTGTACAAGGCCGGACATAGCCTACTCTGTTAGCAAACTAAGTAGGTATACGAGTAATCCAGGGAAGGATCACTGGACGGCTATAATCAGGGTGCTTAGATATCTAAGGCATACCATTGATTATGGACTACACTATACTCGTTATCCAGCAGTGCTAGAAGGATATAGTGATGCTAACTGGATATCTGACTCTAATGACTCAAAATCCACAAGTGGATATGTATTTACATTAGCTGGTGGAGCCGTGTCTTGGAAATCCACTAAGCAAACGTGCATTGCACGGTCCACGATGGAATCTGAGTTTATAGCTTTAGATAAAGCTGGTGAGGAAGCTGAGTGGCTTCGCCATTTCTTAGAAGATATCCCAACTTGGTCAAAACCAGTGCCGCCAATTTGCATACATTGTGATAGTCAATCTGCAATTGGTAGAGCACATAATCATATTTACAACGGGAAGTCTCGACATATACGTCGACGACACAACACCGTTCAACAACTACTCTCCCATGGAATTATCGTACTTGATTATGTAAAATCACAAGATAATATCGCGGATCCGCTAACCAAAGGGTTAACTAGAGAGTTAGTTGTTAGATCATCGAGGGGAATGGGGCTGAAGCCCATAACTTAAAAGCCTCTATAACGGCAACCCAACCTAGCTGACTGGAGATCCCAAGATCTAGGTTCAACGGGACAACCGAGTTATATGAGACTTAGGAGAATCACTGTGGAGACTCTGGCTCTACCCATTCCTATGATGCAACAGTGATGCCTACAGTGTAAAAGGTTAGGCAATGCCTTTAATGATTCTTAAACATTGGTAATCCAAGTAGGGTATAGCAGGATACTCTTATTAAGAATCACCTATGTGAATGTCGAAGGGGCCGCTTCTATGAGAATGTCGAGGGCCGAATTCTCTACAAACATTCATGAAGACCAGGAGTGTCTCAGGGCCGTAATGAGCACAACCGTAAGAACCAAACTGCGTTTGGAAAGATTCTGTGTGTTTGCTATTGTCTTGGCTTACACCAACGGCTGAACAGTTCAAGACATCGCGTTCACTGGTTAGCTAGTAAGTCCGATAGTTATTCACAAGGTGAGGTTCAAAGCCAAAAGCTACCTAACCCCATGCAGGAGATTTCCTATTGTAACTCTCAGTAATTTGCATCTGCATAGCACTGTTTATCCTGCCAATTTCATTCATGTGGGGGATTGTTGGAAAAAACTTGATTTTTATCAATTTTAATTAATTGTTTTAGTGGGTCCCACACGTCCACGTGGACAGACCCACATACCGTTGCGTACGTCTTGGTTAGGAGATTAAGACCGAACATTCGGATGGCCAAAATCAAGTCAAGATGAATGAGGAATTGACCTCTAAAGTGCCTACATGAACTTGGTAGAAGGGGGAAAATACTTGTCCCACATTGGGTGTGGAGAACAAGTTGATTGGGTATATTTACCTTTAGTTTGCCTTAAAGGGTTACGCCCTTAGGGTCATGGAAGTTTTATAGGGGGAGAAGGCATGGACAAAGTGGGCTTTAAACCCCACGCGCGCGCGCCGCCGCCGCCCGTCCGACCGACCGGACCGGGTTGGGTTGGGTTGGGTTGGGTCATTAGATAAGATGGGCTTGGCCCAGGGGCTTCTTATCTTTTTACTGGAAATTTATACACGGACTGGGCCGGTCCGTTTCAGTAAATTTAATTCTTCTCCTTTCCGAAACAGTGTGACCGAATTCCCTTTCCTGTGCGTCTGTTTACCACCACCGAAGTGTTGCATCCGGTCGGTTCCGAACAGCCGCGTCTCTCCGTCTGGTACCTTTCCGTTCGGGTGTCTATTTCCCTATAAATAGAACCCTCCTCTTCTCATTTCATTAACGTTTTTCCTTGCATACAATCTGCATCATTCTGCATAAAACATCTGAGAGTTCCTGCGTAGTTTTTCGGTTCGCATACTGTACAGATTGCAGTGCTACTTCCGTACAGTGAAAGCCGGGTAGTCCTGGGAGGCAGACGTCTACGAAGTCCATCAGCACCGTAGTGGAAGACGAATTTGCTTTAAGGACAGAGTATCTTAATACTTGCCCCGGTTCGATTCGAGTCGTCTATTACCAAATTCCGGTGTACTGAATTTGGTCCAGTAAGTTTCTGATTCATCTATTTATTTCTGTTTTTATTGTTTTTCCAGATTTTCCATAACCAAGTTTCTAACAGTGCCTTCAAATAACTAACCAAACAGTGCTTAAGTTTCAATCTATTAGGGTTAGCCAACGTTGCCTTTAAATAACAAGTATCAAAACTAACCCATACAATTCCAATAAGTGTTTTAGTGGGGGGAAAAGAACAATTTACAACATTCAATTGAAGAGAGAAGAAGGTAAAACATTGGAACACATTATGTGAAACTCAATGGAAACATCTGCCAAACCCACAAATCATGGTTGATATGGTTTTCTAGAATAGTGAATTCGCCCGGCATAGAAGTAGAATAATTGTCTTCATCGATTTTGGAGGAGATGGGTTTATATTAGATGCGCGCTAAGGGGAAAAGAAGATGATGCAAGCACAGCACAGTGAAAACAACATACCTCACATTGGAATCATCACTCGAGCTAATAGTTTGAATCATAATAAAAATCGGCTTTGAAGTGATCTTACTTATCCTTTTCTTGCTTTCCCACATCAAGTGAATATATAGATGTTAGGATTAGAAAAGAAGACACAAGTCCTACTGTACCCATGCCCAGATTCTGGGTGTGGGAATAATATCACAAGAGTTGATACAACAGGGACTTAACAATCAAACTAGCGTTTGGGGCACACGCGATGCGTGTGCAAGCGGCAAGAAAGAAAACCAAAAAGACCCTTAATTTTTGTGAATAAAGCAAGATGTACAGATTATAACACTAAATGTGTATGTGACACTCTCTTAGTGAATGAGTCTATCCATGTATTCAATAATGCATTAATGTGGTAATGCCATGGGTATATTTAATTTTGATAGTTGGTGTATTAGTTAATGCATCTAGCATTCCTCTTTCTTTTTTTTTGTGGCAAGAAACAGAAATGATTTCCTTTATCCAAATCTAGTTTTGATCAAATCTAGGATCCTCTACTGATTTTAGCAAAACTAGATTTTATCTCATAAAATCATTTGGAAAACACCGTTATCAAAATTGGATTTTATCAATTGGGAAACTAATGTGATTTTATCACACCTCCAAACAAAACTAGATTTTCTCTCATAAAATCCATTGAAAACTCAGGGACGGATCCAAGAGGGGGCACGCGAGGGCACGTGCCTCCGCTGACCCCCACTTGTCAGTATAAAAAAAAATTAATTTTGGGAAATAAGTTTTATATATATATTATTTGTGTCTAAGTCTAGTAACATAACCTGTGTGTTGTCTGGTGGTAAGGTGCACTAACCCCAAGTTGGAGGTCGCAAGTTTGACTCCTATCTCTTCCATTTTTAAGCCACAAAATTTGAAAGGTTATCAAATAAGTTTGAACCCTACCTTTGGTTCCAAAACCAGTGCCTTCCTTCTTGACACTAGACCAACAACATTTATTGTACAACAACTTAGTAGTTTTATTATATATTTTAAACCTATAATGGTAATAACAATTCCCCTTAACATTTTTTTCCTGAATTTTAATTTTCTCCATTCTTTTTAAGAAAATGATTCAAAATCATGAGAAAATTGTTTAACTTAGATATTTTTAAAATTTTTGAGATCTTTTACAATGGTCCCTAGCTTTCAATAATTTCTTGTCTGATTTTAAGTTTAGAATCAATCTTTCACGATTTCTTGTCCGTAACAAAATCGTTGACTAGGAAAAAAATTGCACGATTACAATTAATAAAATGCCCCCACTAGGTAGGATTTTTGGATCCGTCCCTGGAAAAACTCACCCTAAGAATGGCAGCTTGGATTAAAGATTTCATGAAGGCAGTAGTCAAATATCCAAAGCACGAGGTTTTTTTTCTTTCCATATGCCTCAAAAATTGAGAACAAAAAACCTTACAATTTTTTTTCGCACAATTCCCCCCTACAAATCCCTACTATATATAAAGAGCGAGTTGCATTTACTGTACAATATTTGGTACGGCGATTTTACAAAACCACCCTCGCACAAATTGGTTAATACTTCAGTTGTGTAGGCTCAAGGCAGCTTCACTTTATGACACTTCTACGACAAACGGCGTCGTCTGATTGCTTTCCTTCATCATTAGAGTAAGATCAGCCTTACACGTGGAGCAAAAATATTATCCTTATATTTTCACACCGGTCGTTTTCTCTCTCGAGGTGTCAAACGTGCCGTGCCGTGTCATGCCAATCGTGCTTCGTGTCATGCCGACCCATTTACTTAATCGTGCCACATCGTACCGTGCCATTTTGTAATCGTTCCCGTGCCGGCACATCTCTGAGCTTCGTCGATTTTTTTTTTGTGCGCACCTTTTTGCCGTCCAACCAGCTTCTCTCTCCGCAGTCTGCCTTCACGATCACCAGCCCCGCCATCGTTGAAGTATGGATCTCTCTCTCTCTCTATGTTCAATTCTGTCCTAAATTCTTGAACCGCAATCACCGAGTAGCCGCCATATACGAGTGAATTGATTTAGTCGTGGTTCTCTTTTTTTACTTACAGTTGGTTCTAGGCAAAGGCAAGTTGACGGTGTTGCATCAGAGTTCAAACGTGAATGCAATGCATTTTTTTCTTTTCACGAATGTCCTAGATAACTGCCTAGCTGAGTGCTGTTGAACTTTGGGAGATCAAGATTGTTGGGCATTGGACCATCATGTGATACTTTCTTTATTAACAGTTTGATAGATATTTGAGTATTTGTGCGTTCAGCTCTTTTGGAACTTCTAAATTTGTTCACCATGTTCTTAGAATATTTGCAGTATTTGTAGATTATCCCATTCAGTTTCTGAAAATTATCTAATTGAACCCGGGGTCATTCGATCATCTATCTGTAAAAATTGAATTAAGCCTGTTTGTATTGCAATTTCTTATGAATATCATTGCTCCTATTGTGTTCACTAATAATATGCTCTTTGTAGTGGGCCTAGATTGTGCACCTCGTGCGCGGTTATGTCGCTAGTACTGATAAAAAAAAACAACCTTACGACCCTCAATGGGACTTCTCTTCAGCTGTTTGTGAACAAAAATGAAAACAAAATAAAACGATGAGCGTGCTGAAGTTTTACTATCTAACTTCAAATCTCTCTGTTGTATGCTTAAAGTCCAACCTTCAGATAACTTACAAGACATCAAAACAGCTGCCTGAATACCTTGATAGTATGAATTCCTTTTTAACAGCTTTAACACTCTTTCAAAAAAGTTATTTACATATCCATATTAAATTGTCATTTCCAGTACCAAAAACTATGTAAATGTACTGTACAAAACAGGCTGCACAGTCTTAGAGCAGCAACAGCAATACCACTGGCTTCATTAAATTGCCAATAATATAACCCCTAACTCTTTTCTTTACCCCACGCAAAGATTTCACATACTAAACTCACCTGAGCCAAACAAATTGTCACCTTATTCACACTTTGACTAACTGTCAAGACATCTCAAGGAGTAGTATTCACCGAGATCTCTTGTGGAAGGGGCGAACTTTGCTGGTCAAACTGTGAAGGTATGGCAAGACGTTGCAACGGCTTTAGAGCCACCGCGAGCTGTGCAAATGAAGGCCGCAAGTTTGGATCACTGGACATCATTAATCAAAGATACTATTAGACATTCTGACTCATACTGTAAAGCTAATGTTGTACATTACACATTACAACCACAGAGTCATATTCAATCTGGTTCTTAGAACTGGATTTTTTTTATTTGGCCCTTAGACTAATGGCCTTTTTTTTTTCTTCCTATTAATGTGGCCAAAGTGATCCTTCACATCATTATTAAGATATGACATATGGCATTCATCCAAAGGGCCAAAGTGAGAAACGTATTTGAGGGCTGAAGATAAAGACTTTTATATTACTTAAAGGGCCAAACTCAGAAGATTTTTTCAAAGGCACATGGTATTTCCCATCAGAATTGGACAACAGGAACTGAGTAGACTTGACTGGAACCAGTTGTTGGAGGACTAAATGGTTTCAATTCAAGTTTAAGGGCCAAATTAACAAAGTAGCCAAAGAGGGGGAGAGAAAAAAAAAAAGAAAGGCTTTCTAGTATTTTGATCCCTGTAAATATGTTCAGGTTTCACTTTTGTCCCCAAAAAATAATTTGTTTCAATTGCATCATTAATCAATTTCATTCCAATGTTTGCCCCTGTCAACTCATTGCCCGGTTTGAAGTATATAGAAGACGGAGATTATGTGGAACCTACATGGAGCCAACGTGGATAACCACCCTCATTATTCTTCCATCCACACATGACCATCCAACTTATTGTCAAATCTACATTTTTGGTCCATACAAAGTTGCATTAATTTTAATGCCGTCCTGGTTTTGCTATTAGTACATATTTGATCAACGTTGACGATAGTTTTCCAATTCAGTGCATTTTTGTCCTTGATTTTGGGTGTATTTTGTCGCGGGACGACACTTTACTCGTGGTTTGTGGGTGAACATTTGTGGTAACTTGACAGTGTGGAAGGGAGGTCGAACATGTTGATGCAGATACATGTCAAATATGGGTAAATTCTAAGCATGCCTATAGCTTTTGGATCTACACGGGAGAGAGAGAGTTGAAGAATAAAAAGGAAGGTAGAGGGCGTGGCAGGTTTAGGTTTACTTGATGGAGGAGGTGGAGAAGAGGATGAGGGCCAGGTGTGGTGGTAGTGGGCTGATTATGAGATAGAGGATAAAGTTGACAGTTGATTTAGAAGGATGAAATGAAACTGATTATCTTTTACAGGGATCGAAACAGTAGATAAATATGGAGAAGCGATCGGGAGGGTCGCGTGAGAAAAGGTTGTGAGAATAATTAGAGTGGCTATCACGTAGGCTCCATGCAAGCTCCTTGTCATCTGTGTCTGCCAAGTACTTAAAATCCGTTACGGAGTTGACCGCAAGGCTAGAATTGAAATGGAATTGATAAATCAGGGATGCAATCAAAACAAGTCATTTTTGAGGACTAAATTGAAAGCTGAAAATATCTATAGTGACCAAAGTAGCAGATAACCAAAAAACTAAAATTTGTCTATAATAGAACTGGCATGCTTAGAATTCCAAGTAATGAGACTTACGTTTGCCAACACTCCCAAATAATCCTAGCGACCAAGGGATCAACTTCCTTCGGGATGTCAAGACGGCGATTTTGGAAACCTACTGCACCAACAACTTGCATTGGGTTCATCCCACTCCAGGGCAATCTCAAAGTTGCAAGCTCCCATAGAATAATACCAAAGCTATATACATCACACCTGCAGAACAATGATGGGAGAAAATAAATTTCTAAAGCCAACTTACAGTACAAGAGACAGCATCAGAACTATACTATAAAGCTTTCTTTTTTTTTCCCCGAAGGGAAACTACACAAGAAAGAAACCAGGGACAAAAAAAAAAAAAAACTTGACAGTAAATGCGGAGGGCTGAGCAGTCAAGCAAAAGCTAAGCTATATGAGTGTAATACAGGCACCGGAACACCCAAAGCAGAATGAAAGACATGGGGAATAAAGATGCCCGCAAAACATATAATGATAATTTCTATTGTTCTAATGAAGAATTTAACTCACTTCTCATTTGAAGGCTCATTTCGGAGAACTTCTGGGGCCATCCACTCGGGCTAAGGAAAGAAAGAAGCACAGAGCACTTCATCAGAAACAAATAGGCAAAAAGCATGCAACTATATGAAGCAGAATTGTGGGTTTGAGACTTAGAAATAATCGCTAATCGCAGATCTGGAATTCTTACTGTTCCAGCTGTTGATTTGGAGGACAAAAACGTATTGTGCTTCAAGCGTGACAACCCAAAATCACCAACCTGAAAAGTTAAAAGTAATAATATGCCATGCTTAGAAATACGAGCCACACAACCACAAATTTGTACATGCCATAATCTTCTTTTTATCGTGTACTATTTTTATCTTGACATCCATCGTATTCCTCAGCAGGGAACCAAGAATCTACTCCAACACTTAAGCCCATCCCATAAACCAGCTTATTCAAGATTGTTTCCCAGTATTAACAGCCAACTTCTAGGTTGATTTGAAGGCAGTGAATACTCTAACCAGGCAAGCAAAAGAGAACTTGAAAGAACAGTACCTTGACATTCCAATTATTGTCAACCAACAGATTTGGAGACTTCAAATCCCGGTGAACAATTGTTGGTATGCTGGCATGCAAGCAATTCATACCTTTTGCCTGCACAATAGTCATTAGGGCTATCACACTTATTTACCAAAAAAAATAATATCAATATTTCAAGAAAAAATATTCAGTTATAATGTCATACCACGTCGAGAGCCATTCTAATTCTACGATTCTCATCAATCTGACAATTAGGACGATGAATAATCCGGTATAAGCTTCCTCTGAATATCCACAGATAGACAGACAAATGAATCATCTCACACTAGCTGAAACATAAAGAAGAAAAATACCAACTTGGAAAAAGCGCAATATGGATTGGTGAGTTGCCAAGTGATCCGGACACAGTGATACAGGGTTGCAGAGTTTTACAGACATTCATAGATCAGTTGCTCACATTGGATGATATAATTAGTCATGAATATATAGGCTGTTCAAGACAGACAACTTCCTAAAGCTAGAAATTCAAAGATCCATTCAAGAAATTATTGAGAAAAAGAACATATCAATTGATCTTCGTGAAGAAAGGTAAACTTGCGTCTGGATATCTCTACGATCTACCACGGCATTTCTGGAAACTACATTGTTTCATCACGAATTATCTTTGATATTGTGAGGTCATAACACTCAAATAGTACTCATAAGAAAGGGCAACTTCAAGCAGGAAAAAAGAAAGAAAGAAAGAAAATAGAAAGGGAAACCAGTGCAAAATGCCAAATACAAGTACAAAAGTCTGCAAGTCTGCATAAATTCAATAAGAACTGAACTATGGATTTTTATCATATTCATAGCCGAAGAAAAAATATTTCACACTAGAAAAGGAGGACAAGCAGTCCACCGAAGAGAATTACAGAACACAAAAATGTAAGTACCAACAACTTGCTCTACATATCAACAATGCCCTCCAAATCCAGAAGTCAAGATCAGTGGAATTCCATTAAATGGTAGACCTACTAATGCTTCCTTTGAAAGAGACTTAACCAAGATAATATATCTGTATGTAAGCAAACCATTATACCTGGGGAGAAACTCTGTAACGATAGAGAGGTTGGGAGGTCGAGTGACAGCACCCATGAAAAGAACAACATTTGGATGACGCAATCTACGCATTATGCGCACCTGACATGCAGAACCAATGGTGCTTGGTCAATGGTTTGCCCCGAACTTTAAAAAAAAAAAAAAAAGAAGAAGCCTCGGAGCAAAGAAACATTCACTCAGTTCGTTTAACTAGCACACAATATGAAGCAGAACAGGGAAATTGTCATTCTCCAGTCCCCTAACTCTCCAAATGATAAATAACCAACATATGGCTTTCTAAGCAATTAATTGAGAACAGATATTCAAAGCACCACAATTTCTTACTTCTCTTCTAAATTCAGCCAAAGCAGCACCTGAGAAATCCTGGTCTAGGAACTTCTTCACAGCTACCTCCTGTGTCAATAACATCCAGTTTCCAGAAAATTAGAACTACTATACTTTGCGTTTCACAAAAGAATTGATTGATTAGGCAAAGCCTCTGCCAAATAAACATGGTGGTGTGTATCCAAAGAGAGTTGATATTGCTATGAAAATCACCAAAATTAAAAGATATTCAGCAAAATCCATGCAGTTAACATAGACCTTCAGCACTGATCCAAAAAGATTTGAGTTACCAAGATGGAAATATTAAAGATGATACAAATTGTACAAAAGTAAAAGTTCAGTAGTGAATAGGAGTATCAACTAAGAATCACTCAACTCATGAGACAAGTTTGCGAGATAACAAAAAAAGACGTCCAATTACTTCCTACATAGTAACAACAGCCAACACATGCCCAATATAACATTTAGTGGGTTTCCTCTTGCTAAACAAGTCTCTTTACTAGAATTAGTGGATTGCAAATACGCAATGGAAGATGAATATTATTCTGAACTTGAGTGCTAGAACCAAAAACTTTGCTCCCAAGGCAAGATCCCCCTTAACTTACTGAACAGCTATCTATTTTTTTATTTTTTATCATTGAAAAATAACCAAAATTTAGTAAAATAGGCAACAAGGGATGCACCCTTGGAAAAAAAGAAAAGAAAGGCTAATGCAAAAAGGCCCTAAAAACTACTGGGTACCAAAAATCATCGTGAATTTTTTGAGATGGATTACACTCCTTCGAATCCCAGCTATACAGGCTACCCAAAAAAGGCTTTCGAGCCTATAAAGGCCACGCTGTCAAAATGTCGCCTACTCTGATCTCTCCATATAAGTCAATCAAACAAAGAGAAATCAATGCCCAAATCTTCCACCTCCGTCTACGGGTCTGCCTCCCATGCCAACCCTGCAGAAGCTCAACCACATTAGCAGGAAAACCCCAAGACATGCCGCTCCATGACAGAACTGATGCCACAACTCCCAAGCCACATGGCAATGAATGAACAAATGTGTCACCGACTCCCAATCTCAAATGCAAATAACACCGACTAAACAAAATCTTCCCGTGAAAAATAAGATTATCAAAAGCAACGCTCTTATCTTGAGTTGCGCACCACACAAAAATTGAAACACTGGTTGACGCTGTGACCCTCCAAATGGCTTCCAAGGAAAGCTCGAGACCGTACCACCCCTGATAATATGATAATAAGACTTTACCTGAAAAGAGCCACTTGACGAAAGGTTCCACTTCTCCAATTCCTTGAAAACATGTAACCACCAATCATAGCCCTATATCCTCTATCTCCCAATCCTGCACCTCTTCAAAGAATGATTTCCCACAACACCACTTCCTCGTCCCTCCTACAATAATTCACTATTGCAACACCCCTACAGGCCAACAACCGATAGATACGCCGAAAAGCATCACACAACCTCTCTCCACTACACCACATATGATACCAAGATTTTGCCTTCCCCTCCCTAACCTCCAATCTACCATTTCAAGCCAACTCATCCCACACTCTCCTAATCCCCTTCCGAAGACCCACAATGAGGAATGTTCACCTCCAAACAAGTCCATTCACCTTACCCAACCCCATGACTAGCACGTCTAAGTTGAATGCTTAAAAGATCCTCTGAGAGACTTGGTTCCTTAAGGCCCACCCCACCCCACCCCAACCCAACCCAACCCAACCCAAAAAAATAAAAAACAATCGTTCCACAGTGAACCTAGGATCTTAAAGGTATATGACATTACAGGGACACATACATTGCTGGACATGTTGGAGTGGCCAAGTTTTTTCTCTATGACCCAAAGCCAGAACAAGAATTTTCAACTATTGTAGAGGGGGATACATGCAAAACAAAACAAAAATTTGCAAAAAATTTTACAAAAGAAAAACAGGGAAGCTTCTGAACACGTCATAGCTATGAGAGAGAGAGAGAGAGAGTGCAGCGCTGCGGGAAGGTTATAGAAGGTTGCCATTGCTGTTCAGTCAGTCCGAGTCTGTCTTTTTCTTCTTACTCCTATTATTGCCTGCATCTTATGGTAAAAGTGAGAGGGTTTTGGGGCTATAGTAGCTCCAAATCCACATGGTACTTCTATTATCATGTGCCTAATAATTTTTCAAGTACGTCTTTCAAATTTTACCAATCGGGGGGAAAAGTATAACTTTTCATATGATGTCCATTCGATGCCATTATTTTGTGATGTAAAATAGCTGGACTGTGGAATTTTGAATGATCTTTAACAAAAATTCCAGGGAAGCCAAGTTCTTGAAAATTAATTTCTTGGCTGTCATCCCATATTGTAGTAATTGGATCTCTATTTGTATTGCTTCTTAATCATAAACTGATTGCAGTAATGACCGTCTTTCTATATGGAATAAATTTATGTGGGTTAATGTATATGTGATCTTCACTGTGCCCGAAAGTCTGTCCTAATTTTTGGAGCAATGTAGTATCCATGTGTTGCATGTCTCTTGTCCGAGTGCATCACCGCTTATAGAGAAAAGGGGGCATTTAGTACAAGGCACAGGATCGTTTACATCTCATTTAAATATGGGGTGATGAGACCTATGTCAGCGTATGGCTAGGTGACCAACGAAAGTTCTGAGCAAACATGAATAAAAGCAATCCCTATCATACAAGGCTTGAGGTCCTCTACAGCAGTCAACACTGCCTCCAAAACTGTTGCATCGCCGAATTACGATTACTCCTAAAAGCGGCACTCATGACAGTCAAGGAACGAAGCAAGATTTCACAATAAAACCATGGACTATAATGCTGGAGATCGAACAAGCATTAAATATGCTACTCTGCCAATTGTAACAGTCCGCCACAAGGCTTGACGGGGCACTCGTGACAATTAAGGCATGAAGTACTGGTACCTGGTATGTTATCGGTACGAGTACGTTAGGGTTTTAGAAGTATCCATGCTTTCATAGCTCAGGACTAGTCCGTATCAATAATGATAATTCAACACAACGAATACAATATGTGCTCTTCTTATTTAGAATCCCAAAAATAGCTCTTTAAGGTATTCTACACATGACAATCCAAACAAATAAACAAAGAAATCCTTCTGTGTGAAATACTTTAATTTCAAACTTGAAAATGATCAAAGTGCAAAATATCAAGCAAAGAGCTCCTGTTATCTAGACAGAACCGCACAGGTAGACTGAATATAAAAGCAACAGTCAAAACAGTACTAACAGCAAAAATATAATGATCAATACTTGGTAGCAGTAGAAGCAGTAATACTCACAGTGCCATTCCAATCAGCACGGTAGACCTCTCCATACGAACCTACACGGCAAGAGTAAGAAATAAAAATATACCACTATGTAAGAAACATCTGAAGTAGTATTCACGAATTCAAAACTCCATATAATAACAATCGTATGCTGATTAAATAGGTCATCTTAGGACACTGATAATAGAAAAGGTCATAACAATGCAGTGCAACCAGATTGAGATCCAATTTTCATTTAGTGCATTCGTTAATATCAAATATACACACCGCAAGCACACATAGAGCCTATTAGTGAGAATAAAATGTTCTTCTCAGAAAAAGCCATCTCCAACCACATAAAGTTTTTTTAAGTAGAGCTCTTCCTTCAGGAGCAGGGCTTATGAAGCATGGGGGTCTCATTGGAACTGGGACCCAAAGGAAGTCTGGATGATTCTTATTTGCACAGCATTTGCAAGTTACTTGCATTCTCGAACGCATAATTGCCTCTCCGTAATCGACTACAGCTTTTATAGACTTTCTAATCATTTGGGTAAGCCATTATGGTAGAATGATGGTAGGATGACCTCTTCATTCCACCAAATTAGTCTAGCGTCTGATGGCATCTCTTTTATATTTCCCCTCTCTCAAAACCCAATTTACCACCAACTCACCTAGCAGCACCATCATCTTCCGCCTCTCTCCCTGCCTTCCTAATCAAAGGCTTATGCGCTCATTACACACCCTTTTTCAGTGGTGGTGCTCAATTGTGGTGCCGGTGAATCATGGACAAGGGTGGAGGTGGAAAGAAGAGAGAGTCGTCAGGTGCTGGAAAAAAAGAGGACAATTTTTTTATAGGCGCACTTGTGTTACTGCCAATTAAATGCAACATACGATGGACAATAATTTGATATAATAAGATGGCCATTGTAGCCTTAATGCATTATTGCAACATACATTAGGGTATGCGGAACCAGCACCTCACAAACACACCATTTTGCAAGGTCTATAAAATAAAAGTTGCAAGTGATATTTACCTAGTCCAATTCTTTCACCAATTACCAGATCTTCCCATGGAATTTCACATTCCCCAACATCATCCATTACCGGATCAACCTGAAAGGACCTAGAGTTGACTGATGAGCTTAGGCTTTCAGGGTCCTTTAACTTCAGATTGGTACCTAGTGTGCCCTTCCTACGATCATGAACTCCAATGGCGTTCTTTCCATATTCACTGTGATATTCTTGCTTACGATTAGTACCCAAATTGTCCTCCAAAGAGGACCCATTGAATTGACTCTCATTTGGTGACAACAATGAATTGCCACCAATTGAAGAGTTTGTGTCACCGTTTGGGTATGGATTGTTCTGCAATTTCAGATTATCAGGGTAGACTTTATCTGACGTAGCAGAGCTGGTGGAAGCTGCTGATGACATATTATAATCATTAGCTTCACAATTGTTTCTTGGAAAGGGTTCCTCATTGCAAGGCTGCCGATTCTTCCACAACAAAGGAACAGGCGGTCGACCAGAGACAAGGTCATTCTTTGGCCGTCGAAACTCCTCACCTTTATTCCAAGCAACGTTGTTCTGTACTGTAGCCTTGCCAGATCCTTTAATCTGGAATGGATTGAGATCAGCAAAAAGATTTTTGGACTCCTCTGAACCAGCCTGGGTATAAGGAACTATGTTAACATTCATCCTCGAACCATCACTAGCTGCATTGGGCCCACGACCCCCCTTACGCAGAGAAGGACCAATTGCCAACGATGGTATATGATCTAACTGTTTAGCAGGAGTCGCTTTACTGGTTCCAGAAGAACCAACCCCAGAGCTTTGGGCACTTGGGAGTGAAGGGAAAGTTTCAGAACTTGACCTTTTACCCAACGGGAAACTGTTTTCAACCCCAGATCTTTGACTGCTGCCTTCAAATTCACCAAGAAAAGGCTTCAGTATGGGGTAAACTAATCCAGAGTCATAAGTTGTCTGAAGACTTGGAATTTTGCTCAAGTTTGGAGGATATGAACTGAATGATGTATCCGTAATACTCAGTATGTCGGCTGGTATTAGCGTCCCAGGGGCACCCATGAGGTCAACCAAACATTCACTGAAAGCAAAACATATACATCAGATACAGAAATGTTGATAGAAAGGGATCCCATACAAAGAGTTAACTGTTGAAACAGATTAAGAAGCGTCATAGTATGATTTTGCAAGCATGTAAGTGCACGAAGCTCAGAGCCTTTACCTACTGCTTAAGTTATGCTAAAAAACAGTGAAACAATTTGTATTTCAGTTCAAAATGGGAAGGGGCTTTGCCCCAGCTTTAATTGGGGTTCTTGCTAGTGGACGGTAGGATTGGTCCCCCGAATAATAGACCCATTGAGCCGAATATCAAAACAAATTGTATTTCATTTAAGCGAGTGAAAAATCGAAGTCCAAGGCCAAATGCAGATGGTATTGACTTGAAGGCATTGGTATTAATGTCGATGTGATACTCTCGACAAGCACAACATTAAATCAAACAGTCAAACAAGGTCTATATCAAAGCCAACAGAGATCATGAGGCTTAGGATATGGTCGATTAGAGTTTGTTTAGGTTTTCACAGTTGGTTAAGGCCTATATGGAAGCCAGCAGAGATCAGTTACGGTTAGGAATTAGCATATGGTGGATTAGGGTTTGTTTAGGGTTTCGCAGTTTGTTTGAGTGGATTACGGCTCGATTTGGAGAATCTAGGGTTCAAAATATAAGCCGGTAGTCCACTTTGAAGAGTTCAGGGATTCATGAGCCATGAGGTTGTTTTAAGTTAGGGTTTTGAAGTCTTACTATTGGCGAGGTAAAGAAAGATAGTCAACGTTTGGACCATTGACAGGGAGTGTTAGGATGGTTGGCAGAGAGGTTACAATCGATGGTTGGCAAGGTTTGAGTGATTGCGGCTCGATTAGGGTGGAGTTTGTTAAAGCATCCTAACTCAAAGCCATTGGCAATGAGTGGAGAGGTTGCCCAGGCTCGTATACTAGCTTTGGAGGTTATAATTAACCAATGTGGGACAAACTCTACCACTCCCCTGCGCGTGCGATCCCTGACCCACATGTGGAGAGGTAAACAGATCCACAACATTGGGATCATAACAAAACATGGTGCACTTATGGCACAAACAACAGGGAAAAAACTAAGAAAGTCTTGTCCAAAATCCTCTGAAAGTCTAGCTCTGATACCATGATAAAGCATCCAACTCAATACCAATTGGCAATGAGTGGAGAGGCCATCCGGGCTCATATACTATCTTTGGAGGTTATAATCTATGTTGCACGGATCCGCCATTTTTTGCGAAGTATCCGCGTGGACACGTGTGCGACGCGGATGCGGGTGCGGGAAATGTGTCTGACACGGCCGGAAAATTCCGGATACGACTATTGTTGCAGGTCAGGTTCATCGACGAAGAAAAAGAAGAAGAAGAAGAGGAAAGAGGTACCTGGTTTTGAACGAGAACCGTCGCTGCGTGAAGATGATTGTCGCAGCAGCAGGAATGGACGACTGTTGCAGCAGAAGGAGGACAACTGCTGCTTAGGGTTACTCTTGTTTTAAGTATTTGGGCTCCAAACCAAAGTTGGGCTTTCCTCTTGTTTTTAGCTTTATTATTTTGGGCTCCAAAATTGGGCTTGTATGTTTAGTGTTATATCAGGCAGGCTTGCTCTTATTGGGCTACTAACGGACTTGACATTTGCACAAATTTGCACAAATATAGTGAAAGCAGATTCCATATTTCTTTATGGGCTTTTATTATGTAATTTTATTACAAAAATCATCTATTATTTCACAAATTTAGTTCTAAAAATGTATTAAAAAATATTATAATATTATTTTTGAGGTATCCGGCACCCGTATCTAACTCTGGATCCATATCCAAGTATCCCCAATTTTTAAATTTTCGGTATCCGACCCTTTGATATACACCCGCACCCGATACTCACACCCGTGTCCGTGCAAACATGGGTTACAATTAACCAATATGGGGCAAAATTCCAACAGAGGTTAGTGGTGGAAGGCAAGGATCGAAACAGCGGTACCACGGCTCTGACACCACGTTTTTAGGGAGACAGAAAAAGTGTTTAGGGTTTGATCAATCCTAACACACAAGTATTAAATAATATAGAGAGATTATCAACGCACTAATGAAAAAAAAATTCCTCACTCAGTATTTCTAAAACATGTAACTTCTAAAAATCTAGAGAGGTGTCCGACTAAGGTAGGCATCGAATTTTCGGGTGGCTCAAAGAAGGCCGTGGCAATGTTGTTACCGCTCATGCCTTTTCCATAGGGACCATATCACCTGTACAACTTGGTTTTGATTTTAACCAATTTTGTGTAGGTTCCAAAAAAATCAAGGGTAACAAGTTTGATTCCCTAGAGAACAAGTCCTAATGACCTCCTTCCCATATTGACTCAAGTGATAAGATTCAGTATAGCTTTACCTTAGCATGGAACTTCTAATACTGAACTCCAACATGTAACTTCAATTCACAAGCATAATGACTAACATAAAACTGGGAATATGCACCCAGTAGTGTAAAATGTTGAAGAAGAATTCATCAAGTCAAGTAAGAAAAACCAATGAAAATAAGAAAAACACTTCATTATGAACAATATGACGTGAGACCGCTCGCCACATTTGTACATCCAACCAATAAGCTGCGAAGAAACAAGTTCCTTACCTTTCATTTGCCAACTTTATGATGTTGATAGCATCATCCTCAACACCTGTGTAATGACTACCTTTAACTAGTCTACAAGGTAATTCAACATTGTCAGCTAGTACCTGCATCACAGAAAATCAAGGAGAATAGAAACACAGCTTTCATGGACCACATATGCATATCAAATAACGTTGCAAGAAAATAGCCAACCCTCACACGTATGGCCCAATTGAGAAATCTGTTCATACAATATGAGAACAAGGATCTCTGAAGCACTGACATGCGATTCTCTGTGGCACATTAGGACACACGACGTAGTGTGTCAAGTGAATTAAATTTTGTAAGAAGAGGACACATCAGGGACACCCGTGTCTCATCTGGGAAACGGTTGGAAACATGAAAGGAATCATTTCAATAATATTGAAAGCTTACTTTGGGGGTACGATGTTCCAGAAGTTGAGGATGTACGAATAAATGAATTTTGACCAAATAACATTGTTGTTTAACTTGCATGCGAAAAAAAAGGAAACAAAAAAAATTGTAAAGATACTTTAGTTTTGGTTATTTCTAGATGGAATGTTCCTATGGGCGAAAACTACATACTTATCCTAATGTACATACATATTTTTTGCCATGTCCCGCGCTGTTTTTGTGTCCCCGTTTATTTAGAACGGCTCAGTCCCGTGTTTGTATCTGTGTCAGTGTCACTGTCCATGTCAGTGTCCGTGTATGTGCTTCTTAGACAAGGATCAACTCAATATGAATCAAGGAAAATTCATAAGATTAAAAAAGGAAGATATTTCCAATAACGTGAGTTATAGTGAACAGCACCCTAAAAGGATTTACCTTCAAGGCTTTAAGTGTCCCAGGCACTAAAATCCTACATACACAGAGTAATAGCATATGATTCAAGTCATGCGTTAATAGTTTGACGCTGTCTAATACATTTATAGTTAGGTGCAAATCATGCATCCATGGTTATATATGCGCAAACATTGAATGATACTCAGAAACGAAAGTTAGCTTACTATGTTTTAGGCCTCCTAAGCACTAAATTCCGGACCTAAATCTGATCAAAGAAAGATGAGTAATAGTTTGACACCATCCACTAAAATCAATGATAGATTCCAATGTGGTATTTTTTGTTCTTTTCCTAAGCCAATTCAAGGTGTCCATGGCCCAAGACATAAATCATACCCGCATAGTGAATGCAGTATCTGTACTTTGTTCAGATGTCCAAAATAAAGTGCAAGTTCCTCAATATTGCTCCAACTATACGAAGTTCAGGTGAATAAATCAAGATGACCGGCCTTAGAACAGTAACCAAGTCTAAAGTAGACTTCATAAGGATTCTGGCAAGCAATAAAATATAAATAAAAAAGCTTACATGTGAATCAGCAGACTGGTTTTAACACTGACTGGAGGGAATCATTCTGCTGTAAAGCAGTTCAGACTCTTCAGAGTCATCCTCGATAAATGTATTCTCTAGTCTGGTTGAATTTGACAAATAGCCGGTCCACATTGCCTTTAGGGTTAAATACCCGCATAAATGATCCATGAATTCTCAAACTTGGGACATCTCCTTATTTGGATTCTCGTAGTAGAAAAGGTCTTCAAGCAGACTGGCTCTCTCTCAAACACACACACTCACTCACCCTCGAACCCGTATCAAGCAGAGGCACACTGGACCCACACCGATGTGCAAAACCGGTGGGAGTAAACCCCACAAGCAAGACCTGCTCACCAGGTGAGGCAAGGCATTGCAGCAAGGTATGAACAACGGATACTGTCCTGGACATGGACACGGGGACAAGCAATCTTTCTAAAAATTACGACACGGGCATGTTGGGAACACATTGAAGGTATCATACTGTCATGGACGTGGACACGTGGACAAGCAATCTTTCTAAAAATTACGACATGGGCAGGTTGGGAACACACTGAAGGTATCATATATTCATATAATATCAAAAGAACAAATTTCTATCACCTTGGGATGAAAAACGTAACACACTAACATTTTTATTGTTCAGCATTAAACACAATAGCCACTAAACAAGTACTCATCCCTTGCTGTTTGACCCAAGCCCATCATTTTAAAAATTATATTTTGAATTCCTAATGTATCTC
This sequence comes from Vaccinium myrtillus, assembly GCA_016920895.1. NCBI lineage: Eukaryota > Viridiplantae > Streptophyta > Magnoliopsida > Ericales > Ericaceae > Vaccinium > Vaccinium myrtillus. Next base: position 19,795,082 of record CM029278.1, on the reverse strand, counting down.
TAAAATCCCCTGACTTGTTAGGGTGCCCCATTGTGTCTGACAAAAAAAAAAAAGAATATACTGAAACAAATGGACACATAGGTAGGTGTGTCGCTAGCGGGTCGTGTCCTCTTTGGTGCGATACATGTCGAATACTAATTCACGACACTAGTAGATGTTCCCATACTTCTTAGCCAGCGAATTCAAACACACATCCATGTTCAGTTTCCCAAATAATTTGACCGGTTATTAAATCTGACTGATCACATCATGAGTCTGCAGAATTATAAGCTGGAGGGTTAAGTTATCGACAAAAGTAGTTCACATTCAATTACAACATTATACCAAATCGTACTACTTAGGGCACCAGGAAATAGGGGCTACAATTTACACTGCTAAAGTTAACACCAAACCATCAGAGATTAGAAGATGTATTTGCTTGCAGACACTACTAATGTAACACAATCCAAATGACACATAACCATTGTGTTTAAATTCCGATAATCAGAATGCTGATGAATACACTCGATAAGCTCGAACCCCAAGAAAGAGCAGTGACATGTGAAATTCATACAGCATACCTTAAAAAGTAAAGCACGGTGCCGCGACAACCCAATCTTTAACGACCCAATAGGCAAAACAGTAGTGTGAAGAGATGTTCTCAACTCTGCGCTTCTTTCTGTCCACCTTGCTACCATGTTATTAGCATCCTTTACTGGCCCACCCATGTGTTCTGTGACCAGTTCAGCAAGCCTCTGTACCAGAATACTCACTTCACCAGCTGAGCAGTCTAGTGCAATGCAGTGTGCTATCTGCAACAACTCTTCCAAGGATGGGTCTATTGTTCGGTTGACTACAATAACTTCCAATCCTGAACTACCAGGGTTCGTTTCAAGGTCTGTGAGAGATGGCATTTTTCCTTGTATTGCTGGATCTGTGGAGAGCCCGTATACGTCATAGAAACCATCAACTACTTTCTCCCCATAGTCAAGGACACTGTAATCCTGAACAGAAAATGTCCATTATTTATTCCTTCAAGATATAGCCACAGAAAAGCGGGCAGACTATATTCTTGCCCTTACAACATACACTGAAAAGCATAAAAGACACTTGGGGCCCCATTTTAACAGATGTCAAATGCATTTTGTTTTTCGCATGTTGATTCACAGCTCCTTTGTGTGATACTCATAGATTGCACAATTTAGGCAATTATGAAAAAAATTGTCTCAAAACAGACAAAAACGTATTATGCAACAATAGCATAACAAATTTGGTGGTATATTTTCCTTCCACAAACATTGTTTTCTTGCAAAAGGCCAAGACTCTGTATTGCAGGCAGGATCACAGTTGCTAAAGTTGACTTCTGCCCTCTCCACTTGTGGTAATCTAATAAGCTTCCTAAGCATCTGTCATTGTGTCCTGCCATAGATAATTGTAGGCAGGTAGATAATGAGATCAAGCACTTGGTGAACCTAGTTAATTGGAAACTTAGGAACCACAATTTCTCTTGCTACCATAAGAGCTAATTGCCGGAAATCTCTGGAAGAGATTGGCTGTGTCGGAATGTTCCCACTAAACACACTGGACCTCACACCACTATACCATAATTTGATTGTTGGGGAAGAGAATGAATCTATCTCCCATAAGCAACTGAGACAATCCCCATGACCTGAGTAATATGCACAATATTCATATTCCAAGGATCGCTACGTGAACTCATAACTCTCATTCTAAAGGCTCCCCCCTCTGGTAATTCCTCTCGTTGGTCTACTTACAAGAAAGGACAATGGGATCATCTCGAGTTTGTCTGCAAGGGATATTAGTGCTAACAGAGCTGATTAGGGAAGAAAATCCGTAAGAAATGAAATGCTTATCGTTGACTATATTTTGAGGTAAGTTGCTAAATTATAAGATGAGAACCATAAAGCATCTCAAATGACTCTAGTCATTGTCCCAGGTGTTCCAAGCATATGGAGGAGACGAGTGATCTTTATATGAAATGCCCAATCTCCAAGAGAATGTGGGGCACTGTTCAGAATGCCCAAGGGCACACAACTGCTCCAGGTTAGCCTTACAAGCCCCTGTTTAGGCTTAATAACTCCAGAGAGTATCAATTCCAGGATTGTACTCGCAGTTAAATTTGTTCCATTTGCATCATCTGGCACATTTGAAAGGATTTGAAAAAAAAAATGATGGTATCAACGCAGAAAGGAGTACTATCATTGCCTGGCCTTTATTGGAGACATAGAGCTTGTGCTAACGTCCAAAAGCCTACCCACGAGTTCTAAAATGTCGGAGCAAGTCAGGATGAATGTACTTAAGTCACTTCCTCCTCTTGCAAGACAAATCAAGCTGAAAACAAAGGTAACTTCAGAAAATCCGGGGAATAGTATGAAGCACTCGAGATGGAATGCCAGTTCTTGGGAAAGAAGGGAACACACTCAAGCTATAAGAAAAGAGTTTGAGAGGCCTTTTCTTTTCTTTTCTTTTTTTGGACAAAACTGGTCTAGTAGGATATTTTCCTGTTTTTGCACTAAGGATTTATTATCGAGGTGTGTTGTTTTGTTAGTTTCCTTCATAGTAAGATAAGTCTTTAGTATGTGTCCTTAGAAGTTGCTCATAGGGTGCTTCAGCAGCAACCAGCAGCCATTTTGGTAAAAAATAACGGCTGTCAGCTTGTGTCAACTATTTTGTCTTGTTTAAGCTTAGGTACTTCAATCAGTTCAATGTGAAGTAACCTACTTAGGAGTTCTATATAGGGCTGTAGTACTTGGTTCAGGAGTGTTTTTTGATGAATGATGTTAGAATAGTGTATGTGGGTTTGTCCCACATCGCTTAATTATGTCATGTAATATATTGAGTTATAATAAAAATAAACCTCTCACGTGTTAGGGTTAATTAACACCATATACACTTTCTCTTGCCTCTAATAACATGGTATCAGAGCTTCTGATCCATCAACGCCATAAGCCGCCATTATCCTATACCCTAATCATCCAACTATAATCTCAACCACTATCGTCTACCTCCATCCAAGCCACCAAACCCTAAAACGAGATATAGTATTCTCAGAACCCTGCCATACGACCATACAGCCTCCACAAAGCTCTCTCGGACCCTACTGTACACCCATACCACCACCATACGACCACTATACAGCCCATACGATCCCTATACGACCCCTAAATTCCAGATTTTTATGCTTTTCTTGTAGCCTTAGAGTGCTGCCATTAAGGGTTTGGTTTTGAGCCCCATAACTTGTGGATTTTGAGCCCTAGTTGCACCCATGACCCAACCTATGGATGCCCATAAAAACAAGGTCATAGTAATATGAGTTTTGGAGGCCCAGGGCCTAAACAAGGTGATTTTCCCCAAAGAGGACAGCAGTTTGCTGCTCCTAATGCTTATGGACAGCAGGCCATGGACATTGAATTGGGTGGACAGCATGGGGAGTTCCTAGTTTAAGGAACCAACGTATCAACCAAACATATGTTAGGAGCCTACCAGATAATTATTGGATGGGAGAGAACGGGATTACATTAGAGGTGGCAGACATTAATGGAAAGATGAAACCAGAAACTTTGCTTGATTGGTTAACCAGTGTGGATCATTTCTTTGCTTGGCATCAACTAACTGAGGGAAGAAAGTGCAGTTTGCTAGTGCTAAATTAAAAGGAGCAGCACAAATGTGGTGGGCAAGAACTCAAGAGGCAAATAGAAGAAGTAGAGGTGAAGGGACTACGTGGGATGAAATGAAAACTCTGCTAAACAGAAGGTTTCTTCCCATGGACTATCAAGAGAGCTTATTTCTGAAATTTCATCTCCTTCACCAAGGGAGTGAGAGTGTTGATGAGTACACTAAGTGTTCTATGAGCTGTCCATGAGAGTAGGTGTATATGAAGCTGAAGAAGTACTCGCAGCAAAATATAGAGCGGGGTTGAGAACTCTAATTCAATATGGACAGTGGAGGAAGCATACTAGGTTGCGTTACAAATTGAAGACTAATTGAAGAGGTCATACATGCTGCCCAAACCAATCTCAAGTCCTCTGGTTCCTACACCAAAATCAGCACCGCAGCAACTCAAGACAATAGATGAAAAGGCAAAAACAACTTGCTTCAAGTGTGGTAAAAAAGGTCATATCACAAGCACTTGCCCAAATCATCAGATTACTTAAGCAAAGCAAGACAGTGAAGACGACGTATGTGCTACTGAAGGGGGAAAAAAATGAAGAGGAACAAGCTGAGGTCTATGCTGATACAACCAAAGAGTTACTACTATGCAAGACTAAGAAGCACATACCACCCCCAAACCATGATTCTTGACAATGGAAGCTCGGGGAATTTCGTTTCAAGAGATTTTGTTCAGCAATTGGGGCTTGAAGAATTACCAATTGCTGAACCTTATTCAATCTCATGGATAGGTCAAGGTAAAACAGTAAAAGTTAGCACAAGGTGTCTACTCTGTCTGTCAACAAGAGACTTGCTCGGTGAAAAAGTATGGTGTGAGGTTGTTCCTATGTCAACTGCTCAAATTATATTAGGCCGACCATGGACGTATGATAAAGGTGGCAGGTATGACACGAGGGAAAATACATATGCATTCAAGCATAAAGGCCGATGGATGCCTCTTCGACCAAGACGCAAAAAAACTTCTCGATGCCACTTGCATCAGCATGCTCAATGCAATTCGTCGAAGCCGAATTTTACTCTGCCGAGGTGGATTGATGCAATCAAGATGGAAGGCCAATTCTTGGGAAAGAAGGAAACGCACTCAAGCTATAAGAAAAGTGTTTGAGAGGTTTTTTTTTTTTTTTTTTTTACAAAACTGGTCTAGTAGGATATTTTCCTGTTTTTGCACTTAGGATTTACTATTGAGGTGTGTTGTTTTGTTAGTTTCCTTCATAGTAAGGTAAGTCCTTAATATGTCCTTAGAAGTTGCTCATGGGATGTTTCAGCAGCAACCAGCGTCCATTTTGGTCAAAAAATAACGGCTGTAAGCTTGTGTCAACTATGTTAGCTTGTTTAAGCTTAGGTAATTCCCTGTGGAGTAACCTATCTAGTTCTATATTTAGGGCTGTAATACTTTGTTCAGGGGAGTTTTTTGATGAATGAAATTCCAGATTTTTAGTGTTTTCTTGTAGCCTTGGAGTCCTGCCTTTTAGGGCTTGGTTTTGAGCCACATAGCTCGTAGATTTTGAGCCCTGGTTGCTGGATTCTGCAAGAATCAGTCCCAAAATATGATTCCTGCATAGTTTTGGCCATGATCTGTGTTACATCAGAGTACTCACAGGGAAGCTCGTTGGTTATATACAGAAGTTTAAGAAAAGAGACTGAAGACACTGGAGATTGAGACAGATTCTCTGGTGGCTGTATCTGCAGAAACCCCAAAACAAGGCTCTCGCAGGGGATGCAAGGTTCCTCCTCCAGATATGTGAGTGCATCAAAGAGCAAATAAGATGGGAAGAAAAGGCACCAATTGATGGGGGTAAGGGCACCGCAAGTGGCTCCAAAGAGACAGTTGCCAGCACTGAAGCTAATGCAGCTTTTGAGGCGAATAAACTAATTTAAATCCTCTAATTTAGGCCAAGAGAGTCATATTAGGAGGCTCCTTCATGTACGCATCCAACAGCAACAAAAAGAGTTTGCAACTGTATCGTTTTTGTGCAGATTATATAAATCGAGTACAACATGACCGGCCAAAGACAATGCCAAGTCCTTATATCATTCAAAAGGGCGAAAAAGTTTTGAGGGAAAAGTAGAAAATATGGAATCCGTGATCGTGATTTGAGGATGTGAATGGAAGTATTCAACTCAAGCATGAACATGTTATAGCAAGCCAAAAGATACAGAGCTGAAAGATTTAGATCCAGTTAATGGCGTATCTTCTCATTGCATGGATCTTATCATTCCAAAAAAGTTGAACAATTGCGATTTAAAATATCTCATTATTTTGTGGCTATCTCCTTTAATAATGGAAGGTGACATAAATTTAGAGATTTTAATATGAAGCCTTGGATTGAGTTTTGAAGTGTTGAAGTATAGGAATCCACACAATTTTTGAGTTGGGGAGAATCATGGAGGCCTTAAAAACCTCAAGGAATTTATTTATTTATTTTTTTGAAGGGGTAGATAACTATGGAAGTTGGGTTGTTTTATGGATTACTCAAGGAAGGAATTTGAGTATTTTACAGGTTTCTGAACATGGGCGGTAGTCGCCCATGGTTATTTTATGAGCCAAGCTATTTGTTGGTGTACAATTGTGTCTTTCTTAGCTGTATTTGGGTTTTAGAAGTCTAGAGAGTTGAGCAGTATCCTTTTTGTTGAGAATTCTAGTTCAGCAAGTCTCCCGGGTCTACATACTTCTAAAGCAATGGATTGAGTATTAGAGAATATTTCCAGCAAAGTCTGCTTCTTTGAGATTGTGTGGTAAAATCAAACCCTAGATGTAATGCCTAAGACCTCCAGAGTAATTTCTAGACCTTTTTTTTTTTTTCATTTCTGCTTCCTAAATTCACAAAAAAATCTGGCATCGTTACTCACAGGCACAGTCTTTGATACCAATTCAAACCCTAAAAAACCTTATATTGTCCTACATCAAGTGGTCTGGCAAAACCCACCTCAGTCCATATAGGGACTACTTTCCTCTTGGGTTCAGGGGCTTGACAAAGATTCTGCCATGTTCCTGTTTTCTAATTCTATCATGCTTAATTCCGATGTATCTCCAAAACATATAAATTGGTGGGAAATAAAATTTTCAGAGAAGGAGATGATAGCAGCTTTGAAGACCATGGAGACCGGGTCACTTAAGACATTATGGCATTCCTATGTAAGCAAGCATCAAGGGAGATAGTTATGGTGTTGGAGTCACTCCTTAAACACAAAAGGTCGAAGATTTAAGGTGGAGCTCATAGCATACTATACTTTAAGCTTCTCAGCCTCATGTCAATTACTTTTTGCACTGCCACCATACAACCCCCATGCTTGCAGCAGTGATATTTTTGGATAGTGTCCTTTATTTCCAAACTCTGATTCCTCAATCAGGTTTACCATTTACTCCAGAAAATCTAGTAATGCTCAGTCATTAGTCCCTAACAAAAGGTTTTCCTATAAAACCTGTGCACATCATTGTGTCCAGTGTCCACATTACTCCTTTCAATTGCCTATGCAAGTGCTGTGCATAAAATGCATGGATAATGACACTCCCATATGTGCACTGGTAGTCTTAGTTTTTTTTATCGCGGTCATAATCGGAGGCATTATACTTTTTTCTCTAAAGATATTGAAAAGTTAACATACTAATTGGTGTTGGGTTGGCTCCCCAGTTTTCCACAAGAATTTGCAAAGATAGATGTCACAACTAAATCTGGAAATACGTAAATATTGGAATGCAATATGCACTGAAATCGGGCAGCTGAAGTATCACATGTTACAACTTTTGTATTGCAACACCGCCAACGTGTCAAGTGCAAGGAGCCTGGAGGAAGCAACTCACCGGATAATTTCGTAGTGGCAATTAGCGGCAACGACCATTGCGTCGATCAAGTTGACAACAAGCTTGAAGAATTTCAATTTGCATAAAACCAAACATTTCAAGTTTGTCGATGACTTACATGGTTCCGTGCCTTTTTATATTTTTGGTTGATTTAAATTAATAAAAGGGGGACAAAACTCACTTGGGAAAAAAAGAAGACACCCCTCCTGGGGAACTCTCCACGAAACTATGGAAAGAAAAAGCAAAGGAAGAACTTCAAAGTAGACAGAAATGGAAAAGTCCAAAGAACAAGAAATCACGAAAGTAGTCAAACTCTGTATTTGTTCTCTGTGCATTTTCTTCCTTTTTTCCCTTTCAACTTTCATGGGCAACTAAACTCTCATTTTGGAGTGTGAATGAAACCCCTAGTCCAGTAATTATGGGTTTGATTCAATATGTAAATGTATTTTGAGATTGGTGAAATTTAAATCTGGCTATGAAGCTCTGACACTCCTAGAGATCGCTGTCTATATATTGGACACGGGAATACGAAGGGACACACCACTTAAATTAAATTATTTTTTGGAAGGGGACACGGCATGGACACACGTCTCTCTCTCTATATATATATATATATATACACCCACGATCCGGTCAGGACACCCTGACCTACCTTAGGTCCGGAATTTTCACTTCCCGGTCATTCGGCCGGGATCCGAACCGTTGGATGTTTTCAAAACATGTTTTTAAGGTTCTACGCGGGAAATGGGCAAAAAAAAATACCGGGAAGGGCTTCAGACGAGCATTTTTCGATAAAACTTTTATCGAAAAATGCTCGGCTGAAGCCCTTCCCGGAATTTTTTTTTGCCCATTTCCCGCGTAGAACCTTAAAAACATGTTTTGAAAACATCCAACGGTTCGGATCCCGGCCGAATGACCGGGAAGTGAAAATTCCGGACCTAAGGTAGGTCAGGGTGTCCTGACCGGAACCGGACTCTATATATATATATATTTGAGGCCAGTTCCCCTCACTTAAAAAAACACACAATTTTGTCCCGGGCTCCACTATGGTATTTCGAACCGTTGATCTTGTTTAAATGAATAAAATAGAAGGTCCTGCAAAAATTCAGCTCAATCGGATATTTGTTAGTACTTGATCCAAACAGTTTTGCAAAAAATGTTGTGACAAGAACTAGTGTTTTTAAAACTGTTTGGATCAAGCATTTACCAATATCCGATTGAGCTGAAATTTTGCAGGACCTTTTATTGTACTCATTTAAACAAGATCAATAGTTCAGAACATCACAATGGGGCTTGAAAGAGTGAGGTGTTTTTTAAAGTGCGAGGGGAACCGGACCCTATATATATGTGTGTGTGTGTGTGGACACACATTTGCATACATTTTGACAGGTGTTTTTTAAAGTGCGAGGGGAACCGGCCCCTATATATGTGTGTGTGTGTGTGTGTGTGTGTGTGTGTGGACACACATTTTGCACACATTTTGACACTCCATCTCAGCCCTTGAAACCAAGGGCTGAGATTAAAACTTAAAATCTCTCTCTTTCTCTCTCTCTCTGTGGAATAATCTCTGAACCCACCCTCCAGATCTCCCCACCCAACCTCTCCTCTCCGATGAGTTCTTTGGCCCACTCCCCAATATTGCACTTATATGAGCTTGGAGTTTCAAATAAACCTGCCATTACAAAACTATTGTAATCCAATTATATCACATATACAACAGATCAGAGATTGCATTATTTCTTGGTTGCCAATAAAACAGAGGAAACATCAACTTCACATCGGTAACCAAAAACTGGAAGAATCAGTTCCCAACAAAATTAAGTATCGTATACATTTCTAAATTTATAAATCAACATCATTCCCTTGAAATCCACATATATTTCGGCATTTTGAACTTTTTTCTTGTCAAAACTTATCCGAAGAAAGAGTTTGAAATCGACATCGTCGTCCAATTTCTCATACGAATCTCGAAGAAACAAGGCTCTTTTTTGCTCTATCAGATTCTCTCCGATGTGTTTCAGCCTCAACATCTTTGCCGGCAGGTCGGCGAGCATGGGACAGCCTCAACATAATAGTGCATATATCTTACAGATCAAAAGAAAAGTAGATATATCTATGTATAAAATAAAAAAAATTACCGCATACATATATGATATATAGTTAGTTATTTTCAATTTTTTTATTTTTTCCGTGTCTGTGTTCCCATTATTTCAGAACTCCTGTGTCTATGCTACATAGAAATCTGGTGATTATATAACTCCAATTTTGATCTATTCCACAAAAGTTAGGAGCAAAATATAATGTTTAGTTGTATTTTCCCATGATCATAAAAACAATGGTTATACAATTAAGTATAAATGTTAGATGTATATGTGAGTACGAGATGAATTAGTTTAGCATAGACAACACATGCCAATTAAACATGATTCATGCCTCCTAACTCACGAGTATATTACTATTTAGTCACAAATTAGTACAAAATATCTCTAACCATAAATTACGAAACCAGAGGTGGCTTCCTTTTATTCATTGCAATCTCGTTTCATTTCTCTTTCACTTCAATTTGGGGACTAGTTTGAAAAGAAAACTTCAAAACTCTTTTTCTTGAATCCATTTACAAATTACTCGTAGTTTCTACAATAGTACTCCATCAGTCCAAAACTTGTTCCTCTATAGGAATCCAACATTTAAACGGCACACTCTTAAAATATATGAATTTCCAAAATTACCATCCTTTTTACTTTCTGGACTTGGATACATTTTTTCCCTCCACTTTTGCGTCTCAATGTGAATATGGGGATAAAGGGAAAAAATGAAATGGATCAAATCTCCTTGACTAGTGGAAAAAGACAAGGATTATGGGACCAAAGGAATAAGGGATCAAACTTTTAGGAAAGAGGAAGTAGTGATTTTCCCATAATCCGAGAGGTTCGACATCTGTACTTTAAATCCATATGCTACTGAAGTTTTACATAACTCGAAGCTCAACTTTAGAACAATCAGTAACGCTGAATTCCTCTGCTCTCAGTTTCTTGGCTGTGTATTTTAATGTCCATTCACATGCTTTTCATGGGAAGTTTCCTAGCCAACCTCTACAGTAGAGCAGAAAAAAGTCCCACAACACCCCTTAGCACGCACATGATGCTCTGGGGCATTCTAGAACAATATTGAGTTGGAACACAATTATGCCTTTCGTGAATGAAGAAAAATCCTCCTTTGTGACTGGCCATTGACTTAAAACTCCAGGTCAAGAACTAAGTATCCCCTGTAAGCTGGATGCTAAGAATGATTAGAAGAATATTGATAGGGAGTAAGGCCGAGAAGTTGGACTTAGCAGTGTAAAGTGCAGTAAATTTTTCATTCCAGCCCAAGAAGACGTTTTTTTAAAAGAATTCCACTATTAAGTCAACAATTATAGAGAAGCCAAATTCAGTCACTACCAAATAACTGAATAAGCTATTTTGACATTTTTTATCTCCACAAGTAAAGCTTGGTTGTTTCAATGGAAATTAACCACACAAAAAAAATTCAACAGTACTAACTCAATTTCATAACAGCAAGCCTAAATCGCCAAACTTCGCGACTTTTATCTGCAAAACTTAGCTTAATCGGAAGTAAACTCAAATGATTCCCCTATCTTTGGTGGGATACTTTTGCAGGAGAGGAATTGACCAAAATTTTGATGGGTTAGAGAGACCATTGTATAGGTCCTACTCCTATAGGATAACGAGTTCATTAATCAGTAGTCTATATACTTGAGACTTGGCAGTTTGCAATCCCCGTCTTGATCAATTTCTTGAAAAAGGGGGGCAGCACGCATGGGAGTGTATAGTGCTTCTTGCCATTACCAAGGTACTCCATAGCCTATTGGTTAGGAGCTTTTCCCTTAACCATCAGGTTAAAGGTTCAACTCTTGGTAGGCAAGATTCAAAAAAAGCTTCTTGCCGGTAACCTCTTTTTCCGTCCAAGGATGCCTTGCTTTACAAAATTTCTCTACTTATCGAAAAAAGGAAAAACAGTCAAGACTCAAGACATCTGAAACTAACCCACACTACCCAGATATGTTAATTGCCCAATCTAAATCCAAATTAACCACCAAAATCGAAGTGAAACGACTAGTTTCACTAAATTAAGTTCATATACAGTAATAGACCACGAGGGCAGTTGGCCCATTGGTTCTGCAGCAGCTCTAAAGAATTGCGAGATTGCCGGAGTTTGATACCTATTGTGACGGGTTGGGTTGGGATTGGGTAAAAATAAGTTCTTCTGTCCTATGACAAATCAAAGAAAAACATACAAAGACTCCTCTATCTGACCTACACCACCTATGTTAATTGCCCGATCTAAGTCCAAATTAACAGCCAACCACTAAACAAAGTTCATATACTATAATAGAGCAAAATCAATAATAATAGGATTCCAATCAAATTAAACAACTAACCCAGTACTGGCGCGACAACAAATCCGCGGCGGCGTCCCGCTCCCTCACCGAATTGCTCCCCTGCCACGTCACAGCTCGGATCTGATCCTTATCCCTATTACTACTATTCGAGTCGGGGCCCGATACGCTGAGAGCTAGGGCTAGCTGGACTTGGTACTCCTCCTCCGACGAGTAGTAGTCTTGCCTGTTGACTGCCGGTACCGGCGGCGGCGTCGCAGCAGTTTCCGGTACAGTCGCAGTCGATGAAGGGGAAAGAGTCGACGGCGGGGGGCTCAGCGGAGACTGGACGGCGGCGGATGCACGGTGATCGGCGGCGCAGGTGGGGGAAACAGTCGAAGAAGGAGCGTCGTTGGATCGGTTGGGGTCGTGATTGCTGCCTATATGAAGCTTCTTGAAAATGTGCTTCATCGTTCCCTCCGCGTCTCTATCTCTCGTTGCTTCTCTCTCTATATATACGTATATGTATATATGTATATGTGTGTATGACCACTTTCTTTGTTTCTCACTCTAGACTCTTGTGTGTGTGTCGCGCGCTCTCTCTCTCTCTAAGCTTGGTTTTGGAGAGGAAGGTGAGGAGGAAGAACGGAGGGAAAAAGTTGAAAGGGGTAGTATGTATGTTGGACGGTAATTGATTGATGATTTTGACGTTGACGCGGGTTTTTATTAAATTTACGTTAATGTCCTGGACCCTCCCATATGCTAAAGTACTACTAAAGTAGTGATGAAAACGCGCCACATGTTTACATATAAAATTAGCAAATCCAATAGTTGATTGACACGTAATCAGAAATGTCAAACGTTGGCGATTACTTGTCAATAGAGATACACTGGATTATTGAAGAATAATTGAATTAATACGGTGTCGTATTATTCCTCAATTCAAATTAGCAGTTATTGGCAGTTACAAGTCAAGGGCGAAATAGAAACTAACTTCGAAGCCACGATATTAATTGCTAGACACATATATTCCACGTATAAATCTATAAAATGAAATAATTGACAGTTAGAGTACGTGGAATATTTCTCAAAAAGCAGTTATTCTCCTAACGTGTAATCATTTGAATTAGTTGAGCAGTTATGCAGATTTCAAATCAAAGCTTCAGGAGGAAGAATCTGAAGAATTCAAATTCGTGGGGAAGAAAGAAACTGCCAACTCAAAGAGCAGAAGTTAGAGTTCGAAGCAAGCCAAGTTCAAATTCATTGAGCGGGAAGTTCAAACTACAAGCAGCGTCTATAAATAGAAGAAATTAAAGAGTTAAAAGCCCCCGAACAAATCTTCAACAAACAGCTATCAAAAAATGATGCTTGGTTTGTTCATTGGCAAGTAGTTTAGGATTTCGAACTCAGTTCGAAGTAGATTAGGAAGTAGATTAGGAAGTAGTTAGGATCATTCTCGGTTGTTTTCATAACAATCACCAGTTCGAAGTTCTGTTACATTTGTATTTGAAGTTGAAGACAATTTCGAAGTAAGTTTATCTTTGGTTTGTCAATCGAAGTGTCTTGTTTCTTTATTGTTTCTTTAATTTCCTGAGTTATTGGTTTGCATTTCTTCACTTATAAAGAAAAATCCTCTTAATTGAGGTAATTGAACCAATAAAACACAATCGTCTGATTAGACTTGGTTTTTCCAAAGTTAATCTGAGGGAGGAGATTGAAACTCTCTCTGGCACGCTCGCACACGATTATTTTATCACAAAGAAGTAAAAGAACCAGTAAACACCACCGCGACAATTGCAGCGAGTCTAGGCCTTGCTTGGATGCATCCAAACCCCCCCCTCAAAAATAAGACCGGGTGAGAAAGGTGGGGCCCAAGGGTTTGGCTGGGTTTGGCAAGGCAGATATCACGCCCCTCATCGTTTTCACCCCCCTCTTCATTATCTCGCGTAGCCCTTCCTCTCCCTGATAACATTCGGGCTCCCTCAGGGCTCCCCAAAAATTATTCGGCTTAAGGCCCTTGATTTTTGACGTTTCTAACCCTCCTTATCCGCCTTGAGAAACCCTCACTCCTTCATCTTTGTGTTGTTGGTTGTACATTGACCAGAGAAGGCGTACAGTGTGCGATTTGTGCGATTTCGTTGCGATTTGGTTGCGATCTCGACACAGCACTCAGGTATGGGTTACGAAATGCAATTTTCGAAAGGGGTTTAACATCTTTCGTTGTTTCTGGGCTTGTTTATGTCGATCTAGGGTTAGTTTTTGGCAATGGTTTGACTCAATCTAGGGTTCTAGCGATCTAGTTTGTATATTTGGTTATTTTGTTTGATTGTTAGTGTGTTGGACAGTTTTATGTTTTGTGATGTATGTTTTTTGTGTGATTATCTGTATTTCCAGGGGTTTTCTACTCAATTTGTTCTACATTTGAGGGGGGGTTTTTTGGCATTTTCGACTTTTGGGCATGGTTGTATGGGCATGGGCCTTTTACAGAGGTCTGAAAACTACCATAGGTGACCCAGATGTCTGAAAACTACCAGAGGTGACCCAAACTATTGTACCCACGTTGTATGGCCATGTGACTTTTGGTGACCCAGAGGTCTGAAAACTACCACAAATGTAATTAGATACCATATATAACTAATATTTCAGAATGTGGAGGAACATGAGTTTCTGTTAAAATCGTACTGAGTTTTGGTTAGCTACGGAGATCAATCACAAGTAAAGACTACTACACAAGCTATTGTTGTCGCTCTTGTAACCCATCCCTTCCAAGTGGAACATTGTCCACTTTACCAGCCACTGTAATGCGCATGCCCATACAACCATGCCGACATGTGTTTTTTTTGACTTTTTCGACATTCAACGTAGGTGGTTCAACAAATGTGGTTAAAAAAGGGCTGAAAACATCCCTTATAAACACGTTAAGAAATCTAAAAAATCAAGTATGAAGCCATTGTTTTTTCCACGTTATAATTTTGCTTTTTAAAATGGTTCATGGTGACAAGTTAATAACGAAGAGAAAACAAGTTATGCTAACAACTTGTTATAGAAATTGACATGAAGAAAATCATTTAAAAAGTAGTTGTTATGTTAGTGTGTGTTTGTAGTGTTAATCATTAAACCGTTTGTTAGCTTTTTAGGATGGCAAGACTAAACAGAAAATAATTACGGAGAAGAGAAGAGAAAGAAGCAGTCGTTGCATTAACAACCTTCATTCATGCTGCAATGGGGATGTTTCGCATATACTTATTCATCATGTACACTGCACAATACCCCCGCCCCGAGTGTGCACAGAATCCTGACTACTACCAAACACAAGTTAATGTCGTCAATAGGCTCGTAAATGGCAATGAGGTTGAATGCCACGAGCAATTGAGGGTAAATAGGCGTACATTTTTTAGATTGTGTTGTTTAGTTCGATGTGTTGGTTTAGTGGACTCGGGGTTCTTATGTGTGGAGGAGAGGGTAGCTATTTTCCTGTGGATCCTCGCGCACCATACAAAACAAAGGCGTACCAAACATCAGTTTTGGAGATCGATTGAAACGATAAGCAGGCATTTCAATGCCGTGCTCCAAGCTGTGTTGCGCCTCCATAGAATGCTCCTAGTTACTCTCGATCCCGTACCTGCAAATTACCATGACAATTGATGGAGTTGGTTTTAGGTACACTTATGTATTACAATGATCCTAGCTATTCCTTTTTGTTTCCTCAACTCCACCCTATGTACGTACTTCTAATAACACACTCTTCAATTGTCGTAGAATTGTTGTGGGGCTTTGGATGGGACATTTGTGTCAGTTTATCCCCCGGCAGCTAACAGGCCACAGTATAGGTCGAGGAAGGGTGAAATTGCAACAAATGTTTTAGGTCTTTGCACTCGAGACCTCCAATTTGTGTTTGTTTTATCTGGATGGGAATGGTCGGCCAAAGACTCTAGAATCCTCAGAGACGCTATCGCAAGACCCAATGGTTTGAAAGTCCCCCGTGGTATGTTACAATTCCAATCCACTACTTTTATGAACCCCCCTAAACTGTTTCAATGTCGTAACTTCCCTTCCGTACAGGACATTACTACCTTGTCGATGCCGAATACACAAACGGGGAGGGTTTCCTAGCACCGTACCGTGGCCAACGATATCACCTCAACATTTGGAGGCAAGGTCACATGCCGGCTAGCAAAGAGGAGTACTTCAACATGAAGCACTCCGCTGCGAGAAATGTCATTGAGAGAGTGTTCGGTGTCTTCAAAATGCGATTTGCAATATTGAGGTCTCCATTGTATTACCCGATCCGAACTCAATGTCGTATCGTGGCAGCATGTTGTCTTCTCCATAACCTCATTAAAAGAGAGATGCCCTGATCCGATTGAGTTAGAGTACACGCGATGGGAACAAGATCACCTCTACGATGTCGCGGAAGATGATGATCGAGTTACAAAAATACAGACTTCCAATGAATGGACCGCTGAGAGGGATGCGTTGGCTACTACCATGTATAACCATTGGGTAGCAAATGATGGGGGACAAGAGGTGCACGCCCCATGATTGATAGACTTTTTCTAAATGTATTTGTATTAAGAAGTATGTGTAGTAAGAACTAATTGTTGACAATTTGTATTTCTATTAAGTGTTCGAAGAACTTGTACTCTATACATTCTTATGTCTATGGTGTTTCAATTGCGTAACCTTCAATTGTAAAAGATTGTAATTCTAATGGCTTTAGGTTCTGTACTTAATAATTCATGTCGTACTTGTACAATTGTTGGTCAATTAAAATGCATTTGCAGTTATGGATAGCCAACAAGACACCCAAGAAGGCAATGTCTCTACAACTACCACAAAAAGGACCCGTAGAGTGTGGGGGAAAGTAGAAGAGGATGCCGTAATGAAAGTGATGGTCAATGAGATTTCGGATAGGTGGACTGCCGACAATGGCTTTAGACCCGGTTTCTTCACGTTGATCGAGAAGGAGTTGGAGAAATTGTTGCCGGATAGCCACATTGAGGCCTCCCCCCACATTGACTCAAAGGTGAAGTATTGGAGACAATTGTACCGTAAAATCACTGACATTGTGGCACTTAGTGGGTTCGGTTGGGACAATGTCAACAAACAGGTGGATGTGGAACAAAGCGTGTGGGATGAGCTTGTCACGACCCAAATCCAACGGATTTAAATATCATGACCGGCCAGTGAGTCTGTCTCACCAAAGACCTCTATCATCTTCTCCATTTTATTTTTTTTTAGGAATAAAAGCGGAAGCAATCATAACTAGATTCTTTTATTCATTATGCTAAAAGCAACGTGAGTTACACTTTTCCCTTATCCATTACATAGCCATAACTTTAGCTTAACAGTACTAATACCCTGCCCGTTCCTCTAATTTTGGTTACTTGAAAAGGGAAAGATTTCGACAACATAAGCCACTGCTTGTGTGAGATTATGAATTATCAGAGTTACGTGATCTACCATGGAATTTGAAATTTTTCCCAACAAAACAAAAACCATAACATCAATTTTTCAAAGACATAAATAGGCTTTTACGTAAAATAGCATTCCATGAATAATACGATATACCATCCAACGATTATGCCAGCTATGAGGGAGCAACCCTCAACACATATTGAATTGATCAATTCAGTTGGACACCTGCCCGTGTCCCTATCCATTCCATCCTTATAACACCGTTCCGACTAGTATCTTTAACGTCCCCCAGATTTCAGGGACATCGTCCAGATGTATCGATCATACTATTTTTCCAAAAACTTTGCAAAACATCAGAATTCCATGGCATTTTTGTTTCAAAAGAATTTCATATATAAAGAATCATAATTTTGATAAGAAAATAATTTTTTTTGCGAAAAACCTCATGTAACAGAGATAATTCAAAACTCACCTGTTGCGTTTGAAACTACCATAAAATTATTGAGACGTACCAAGTCCTAGAATAACATGTTAAAAATTAGAAATACTACAATTGCAACTTTCAAATTATAATCCTAGCCTAATATATGTGTATGGTTTCGTGGGATTCCATTTTAGAAATTTATAGGGTAGCCCATGCAGTTGACAAGGAATTAATTTATCTTGGCTTTGCTAGTTGATTAAAGCTTGCTAAAGCAATTAGAAGTAATTGGTTAAGTATTGATCCAAAAGTGGCACAGTGTTTTCTTTCGTTTCTATCTCTCTCTTCTTCTTTTTTCACCTCTAACCCGATCACCAATTATCCTATATTTATTTTTATTATTATTGTTTTTTTTTTTCCACAATGTGCAAGTGTGCATGTGAATTGGCAGTTGGAGGGCCAAAAAAAAAAAACTTACCAAAAGTCTCCAGCAGAAGACTTTCCTAAAGTGGAAAGTCTTCCTAATTTTTTTTCTTATGTTTCTTTCTTCTTCTCTCTCCTTTTTTTTGTCTTCTCTCTCTCTCTCTCTCTCTCTCTCTCAGGTGAGGTGTATGTGTGTGCCGTGTGTGTTGTGAGTGGGAGAGAAGTTACCTATTTATATTAGTAGCCAAACCAGCTTCTACTTAACTCTAGAATTTTCCCCATAACTCCACCAAATCCAAAGAAATCTTATGCATTAAAAAGCATGTCTACATTCCTCCCCCATATCCGGGAATATCTATCGAAATTTATGGCGTAATTATTTCATGTGGATCACCCAATAATATTAAGCCACCTTAACTAATTCCCGGAAGATTTTACTTGGGCCCCAAGTTTCCTTGCGTCGCGGCGACTCATGCCGCATTCTAGTGTCACAATGCTGTTAGCAGGGCTGAAATGATATGTGAAAATGTTCCTAAAAAATTTGACCCATGCTAAAAATATGCTATTTTATTTTATGGGTTTTAAATCACACAAAAATACAATTCCTAATCCTAACGGTAAGCGGGTCACCGAAGGTTAATTCTATTTTATAATTCTTTTTATTATTTTATTTGTTATTAAAAGTCGGGGTGTTACATCCTCCCCACCTTAAAAAGTTTGGTCCTCCAAACTTGGCGAAACTAGGAAATCAAACATAGTGCGATCATACCTTATTCGAAAAGCTCCGGATAACATGCTCTCATATCATCTTCTTTTTCCCACGTGACCTCTTCACCTGAATGGTCATCCCACCAAACTTTTACTAGTGGAATTGATTTTAATCCTTAGTCGTTTTTCTTTACGATCCATGATCCTAGCTCAGTTCTATTGGTGATGCTAATAGATGTGATGGGTCTGACACGTAGGTCCTTATATGGAAAACATTGTGGATGTTGGCGAGCTTGGGAGTCAAGGTCAATTGATAAACCACTAGTCCTATGTTTTCTATGACATCGAATGCTCTGACGTAATGGGGGTTTAATTTTCCTTACTTACATGCTTATTTTCTTTGACCTAAGATACGCCATCAATCGAAACTCCACTTTTCCCATCAATGTTAGTTGTACCACAAGTGTGACGACTGCTTTTTTTTTTTTTTAACACCTCATAATAATCTTTCTAATTAGGATCCTCAAAAGTCTACGACAAATCACCACCGAAAATTACATTGGCCCCAGAATCCTCAAAACGTCCACACTATCTTCTTCAGATAATCTCTCAAGCCAATTCTCTGAATGCTTCAACTCTAACTGCCACTTACTTGCTTTTCCCTGAAAATAGATAAGGCCATTGAATACTTGACAATATTACCATCTCCATGTTACTGCTCATGGCCGAATTCACCACGACTGTCACAGTCCTTCCACTAAATCAATGAAAGTGTCTATTGCCCCAAGGAAAAAGGAAATGGATTCCTCTTGTTTCTCTCTCTTAACTTACTCATTCGGAAGACTCCATGCTATATATACAATGTCTTTTGTCACAATTACTAGCCACAATAAAAACCACCGAATTCCTCTCTCTCTTTCGGTCCAGGAAACAGAAGAAGAAAACAAGAAAGTTCTCTTGGGTGAACTCCTAAAGCATGATGTGTTCATGGTGGCCTCGCTAGGTGTCAAAAGGAGTTCAAAGGAAAATTACTAAGTCAACATCTTCCTCAAGCCACACGTTCAATAAAAAAGGTAATGAACCATCCTCTTTTTCTTTTTTTTCCCAAGCTCATAGGAAATAATTAATTGAAAATTTAGGGATGTTACACTAAGCACTGTACGAATAGTATCTAATTCCTCCTAAGTACAAATCCAACTTCGCCATATCCTAATTCAACTAAATTTTATTTATTTATTTCCTACTTCTGCTGCATAAAACTAGATAGAGTGCTAACAAAGTATTTAATTCAGCCTTTAACTAAAGCTCCAAGATATCCCGAACATATATTATAATCCAATACTTGGTTAGAACATCCATAATGCCGGTCAACCCAAACAACTACATCAATTAACTATTGAGGTCTCGATTGTGTCATCCATTGTATCCAACTGAGTGACTAATTTCTTTCATGGAGAACTAAATTATATTTCAATTGCAAAAGCCACAAGTTTACTCTAAATCAACATGTATGGTGTATTCCAAAGCAAAGAGTCACTCAACATTTTAGGGGCCACGATACTATCTTTCGCCTAATTCTTCCCTCTCCAAAGGCAATAATGATACATAGAAAACTTCCACATCATCACTAACAGGATCTTCCCTTTCTTGAATCTTGAAAGTTTGCTACTAGCTATTAGTACCTCAACACGACTTGATATTTTATAAACAATTCAATGTAGGATGATTTTACTCTCAATGAATTGATAAAAAGGCTATCTAGTCACCGTAAGTTGGTTAAACACCTCAATTGATCGCTATAAGATCAGGATATATAAAATTCCTTAATGGTTTGGCATCATAGTAAGAGGACCATCAAGTTCAACTAAGTCAAACCACCAACTTCAAATTTGAATAAATCATTACGTCCAAGCCCCCACAACCTCATCTCATAGACTAAACTTACCCATCTGCCCGAAATTGGTAAGATTTTAACAGCTTCATGATATCTTAGTTCCTAAAAACAAACAAATTGTCTGCCGGAAAGGGGTTGTAGTATGCCCAAATACCATAAAAATTAAAATACCTAGTATCTCCAAGCAACTCCCTTTTATCTCCAAACTTATCAATGTGCTGTAAAAAAAATCTAAACTTTTCACTGGTCAATGAACAAGTACACAAAAATACTACACTTCCTCAATATGTAATCTCTGTAAAAATTGAATTCTCACAACTTCAAGAGCTTAGACAGTAAGATGTACATAAATCATTCAAAGATTCCTCAGTTCTATTGCTACAGGTCGGATACTATGATATTTCATGATGGCACTATCAATTGCTTAACATTAGAGATAGAACTCTCCACATCCGTTTCCTCATAGGCTATAGAATATATAATTTTAGAGGAACCATAATCAGAAAGCACCCAAGGATACGTCAAGACTTCACAAGTTCATATTGTAAACATCAACCTATTATCCTCAAAATGAAGAAAGTGTAAGCGTGTAATTCCTAGAATTAAAAGTTGAAATCAACCTACACAACCTCGACATTTAGGCATTGGTATCCGAAGGTAGATATGCTTAGCTATAACTATTACCTCCAATATTTTTTTTTCAGCCACTAATTACTTTAAATTTCTTAATCGTCCATACCACACTCAAGGGCTATATGACAAGACACCTTAATTCTTCACTCTAAAATCTTTTCCAAAGACTTAAATGTAAATTTATTATCACAACGCAACATCCATACAAGGCACGCAGAAGATAAATTCTTCAACAATCAAAAGTTTCCAATTCACATAGATCCCTATATAACTAAAGTCGCTCTTAAAATATCAACATAACTACGCCATTTTACGTGAAACCTCAGAACCACAATGGTACTATCTTCAATACTTAGTAGGCCACTAGCATAGGTTACCCAATATTTTCTTGATTCCTCTCACCGTACTACCAATACCCATCATTCTGGTCATCCTGACCATACCAAGCAACCCAATAAGTTACTATATCTTGTGTACAAAGGTTCAACTCCACATGGAAGACAAAAACCAGTATCTAGGGCTCACTTAGAATCCAACTTTTAATAGATAAACTGCACCTTCAACTCGATTCGAATATTCCAACCAAGCAAAATATTGCTCCCTTGGCGGCTTGTACTCCTATAAATAATACACACATTGAATTTCCTTACTACCCAATTTCTCGGAATGTGACACTCCACACAATGTCATGATACTAAGTCGGACATCTAAATATCACTAACGACTACTTGTGAACACCCCTCGGGAGCGATGTCCACGAAAACAGTTTTGATTTCTAAAAATGATTTGATTGGTTGCATGGAGTCGCCACCCGGATTTGAGGACCATACCCGAGAAACCTTTTTGAAAAATGACTATTTTACCCTTTAAATGGAAAATAATTTACTGGTCTCGTAAAATGAGATTTCTCGAGTCCGGGAGCTAGGTTACGCGAGGGGAAGGAATTTAAAGCACCCCTCGCGCCCGGTGTAACCACCGGTCTCTACTAAATGTTTAAAGGATTTTGAAAATATTGTTTAAATGGACTTCAAATTCAAATTCATGTGAAAACATAGCAAATGAATCAAGAAGATTAATGAGATATGAGTGAATGCTTGTGCAAAGTGTTATGAGTGGATGATTCATGTACCAAAGATGTTAAATAGCCCCCAAACTGCCTTAAGATGCCCCAGAAATTGGTCACATACATTCAAAACATCACACCTGGATTGCAATCTGGGCGCCTGGATTAGACAGATCCAGGCGCCTGGATTCAAAGGGTCCATCCAGGCGCCTGGATGGCCTTCCAGACAAAAACTCTAAAATCTCATTTCTCACAACATAAATCAAATGCAATATTCTGATTAACTTACATGCATTCTAGGTGATATATGGCAACACAGTAGCAGGCATGAAAACTTCAAATTTAACTCAAATACAATGAAACGGTACTAAAATGCAACAATAATGTTCATTTTAGACACCTACAATAGGGTATGCTTGAGTAACATGGAAAATCTCATCTTGACACCTTATAAATTGAATGATCAGAACTAAAAAATGACACATAAACTCCTATGACCACTTCTCTCTTATGAAATCCCTTCTTAGAGCATGATTACAATCCCAAAACACTTTAAATGATCATCTAAATAAGGATCAGAACATGAAATATAAAAAATCATAGATCAAGGCATGCAAATGGTGTACCAAAAACTGATCAAAATGCAAAAGGAAAGCAGAAAATATTATAAGGGAAAAGGGAATCCAGGCGCCTGCATGGAGTGAATCCAGGTGCCTGGACTCAGTGCAGGCGCCTGGAAAGTGATGATCCAGGCGCCTGGATTGAGCTCTGAAACACAAACTGATTTCTTTTTTGATGATCTTTCTAACCTCTCTCAAACCCTCCACTGGTATAGAAGACCAATGAGGACTTGATTGAGTCCCCCTCAGGGCCTACTTAAGCATTTTGGTAGAAGGACTACCTTTTTGGCTTGATCAAAGAACTTGAAATGGTTTTTTTTAGTAGGTTTTGTGAGAATGTAGCTTCTGGTATATGAGTTTTCAGAGCTACAAAGGGGAGTTTGTGGGTACTTTGATGGAATTTGGTTGATGGGGATGAGTGGATGATGGATTAATGAAGAAAGAGATGGTTTTTGGGGTTGAAATGGGTTAGGTTTGAGGAATGATGGAAGGAGCTGAAATTTCTGGAACTGTTTTGGCAGAGTAACAACAAGGAATTGATCAGATTTTCTAACCCCTCAAAATGAAGGAGAGGGGTGGCTTTTATAGAAAATCAAGGGCTCAAAGTGAGCCACTTGAACCCTTGAAAGGGTGAGGGATCACCTAGGGGGTAATGGCTAGATGTAATCATCCCCCCTACTCTCCCTCCAACTGAATTCTGCAAGAAAATCCTCTGAGATATCGTTCCCGCCCACTAACAAACTTAAACTACACTCAACCTGGACTGATATCCAGGCGCCTGGATTGTGCAATTCCAGGCGCCTGGATTCAGGACTCAATCCAGGCGCCTGGACTATGGAATCCAGGCGCCTGGATTTGACCAATCCAGGTGCTTGAAAGAGTAATCCAGGTGCAGTGTTTTAAGGTTTTGGGCCATTCCAAGGGGTTCAAGGGGTATTTTGGTAATTTTTTGGGAGATTATTGATGGGGGTTTTTCAAGTCTTTGATCAAACCTTAAGTGCTCTCAATAGGCATTTTCATCATCGGGGAAATTCTGGAATTCCGAGGGTCCGGATTGGGGTGTCTACACTACTCTTTCTGCCTAATCATCTATAATCCTAGCAGTTTCTCTGTAAGATAGGTTAACACATTCACAATAGGCGTAGTAAACATTACTAAGTCTCAATTCTACATATAATACTCCTCGTAGTCTTCCCTCACAAATTCACAAGGTATCCTACAAAGAGAAATTATATAGTTGAACTGATTAATCAAATTTAGCTGCTTAGTTTTTGCACATTCAGATTGACACCCAAAACACTGAGTTACACTCACCCTTCGGATAGAGAAAATTCTTCTATGTGAAACATACCCCCACTTGTGAACCTGTGAGTCATGTATTCCGATTCAACGAATTAATCAAGTCAGTTTTTAGTAAGTGATTCTTACTTTAGATACATTCCAATTTCCTAAATTGGGGGCTATATGTAATTATGTATATCTAAATTTTATTTTTCCTTCTTCTTGCGCTTAATAAATATTCGCATTAGAAAAATCCATGTTTAAAAGTATAAAATCAATGAACAAGTACAAATATTTAATCATGATGTCGTTTGATTTATCTATGTTCGGTCCTACACAAATTTTACCTTTCTATCTATTCTAAGAGTTTCCATTTTAGATATTCAACAAGGAATTGCGATGGCCAATCGCACCCCCAATCAAGTATCTGAAAGTAGATTCTCAAGGTTTCCCCCCCCCCCCCCGCCCCAGAATGTAATAGTAGTTAGGCTAAGCTATGACTTACTTTCCACTTAACTCAAAGTTTTTACTCCCTTTTTAAAATAAAATAAAAAACCTATTAGTTACTAAACCATTGCTCTGATACCACTTCTGTAACGACCCAAATCAAATGGATTTAAATATCGTGACCGGCCAGTGAGTCTGTCTCACCAAAGGCCGCTATCATCTTCTCCAAAACAGTACTAATACCCAGCCCGTTCCTCTAATTTTGGTTACCTGAAAAAGGAAAGATTTCGACAACATAAGCCATTGCTTGTGTGAGATTATGAATTATCAGAGTTACATGATCTACCATGGAATTTGAATTTTTTCATAACAAAACAGAAACCATAACATCAATTCTTCAAAGACATAAATAAGCTTTTACGTAAAATAGCATTCCATGAATAATACGATATACCATCCGACGATTATGCCAGCTATGAGGGAGCAACCCTCAACACATGTTGAATTGATCAATTCAGTTGGACAAATGGCCGTGTCCCTATCCATTCCGTCCTTATAACACCGTTCTGACTCGTATCTTTAACGTCCCCCAGATTTCAGGGACATCGTCCGGATGTATCGATCATACTATTTTTCCAAAAACTTTGCAAAACATCAGAATTCCATGGCATTTTTGTTTCAAAAGAATTTCATATATAAATAATCATAATTTTGATCATAAAATAATTTTTTTTTGCGAAAAACCTCATGTAACAGAGATAATTCAAAACTCACCTGTTGCGTCTGAAACTATCATAAAATTTTTTAGACGTACCAAGTCCTAGAATAACATGTTAAAAATTAGAAATACTACAATTGCAGCTTTCAAATTATATCCTAGCAAAATATATGTGTATGGTTTCTTGGGATTCCATTTTAGAAATTTATAGGGTAGCCCATGCAGTTGACAAGGAATTAATTTATCTTGGCTTTGCTAGTTGATTAAAGCTTGCTAAAGCAATTAGAAGTAATTGGTTAAGTATTGATCCAAAAGTGGCACAGTGTTTTCTTTCGTTTCTATCTCTCTTCTTTCTTTTTTTCACCTCTAACCCGATCACCAATTATCCTATATTTTTATTTTTTTTTGGGTAAACCAAGCTTGAAATTAAAAGGGGTTAAGCGAATATACAGCCTACAAGGGGCATACCCCAGGGAGGACAAAATAAAAAAAGAAAGAAAAGAAAAGAAAAGAAAAGAAAAAAGTGCGTGGTCCCCGGCACAACCCGCCGGGGTGGGAAAATGAGAGAACTGGCACACCCCGCCAGTATAGGTATAAATGAGCAAAAATGCATAAGCGTAGCAGATAGAAAATCACAAATCTCTGACACAACCCGCCGGAGTTGGGAACAATAAGGAGCCCTTGCACAGCCCGCAAGGATCAATTATCCTATATTTATTTTTAATATTATTGTTTTTTTTTTCACAATGTGCAAGTGTGCATGTGAATTGGCAGTTGGAGGGCAAAAAAAAAAAAGACTTACCAAAAGTCTCCAGCAGAAGACTTTCCTAAAGTCTTCCTAATTTTTTTTCTTCTGTTTCTTTCTTCTTCTCTCTCCTTTTTTGTCTCCTCTCTCTCTCTCTCTCTCTCTCTCTCTCTCTCTCTCTCTCAGGTGAGGTGTATGTGTGTGCCGTGTGTGTTGTGAGTGGGAGAGAAGTTACCTATTTATATTAGTAGCCAAACCAGCTTCTAATTAACTCTAGAATTTTCCCCATAATTCCACCAAATCCAAAGAAATCTTATGCATTAAAAAGCATGTCTACATTCCTCCCCCATATCCGGGAATATCTATCGAAATTTATGGCGTAATTATTTCATGTGGATCACACAATAATATTAAGCCACCTTAACTAATTCCCGGAAGATTTTACTTGGGCCCCAAGTTTCCTTGCGTCGCGGCGACTCATGCCGCATTCTAGTGTCACAATGCTGTTAGCAGGGCTGAAATGATATGTGAAAATGTTCCTAAAAAATTTGACCCATGCTAAAAATATGCTATTTTATTTTATGGGTTTTAAATCATACAAAAATACAATTCCTAATCCTAACGGTAAGCAGGTCACCGAAGGTTGATTCTATTTTATAATTCTTTTTATTATTTTATTTGTTATTAAAAGTCAGGGTGTTACAGAGCTTGAAAAGGTAACTCAACTTGCTTTTAAGGCCTAATTTTTTTCATTAGGCTTTTAAGGCATACTCATTAGACACTATGTGTTTGTGTCCCACCGTCGCTAAATTGCAAATGTTTGTGTAAGCCCACCCGAAGAAGGCCAAAGAGGTCTACAGGAAGCGTTTCCCATACTATGACGAATGGGTTATTGTCTTCGGAAAGGATAGGGCGACTGTAAGGACCCGTGTAAAAAAAAATCACTTTTTGGAGAAGTTTCGATTTGGCTGATAAAAAGTCCCGGTAATTGTTCCTTGGATTTTTTTCTAATAACAATGGTATAATTGGAAGTTATTTTTGAGTAAGGCAAAGTCATCTTTCGCCCATTTTCTTCGGAGAAAAATGTGCCGTTTTTCGGTTTTGTACTAAAAGTGGGGGGACGAGATTTTGATGTGATGAAAATTTTAAAATTTTGGAAATGCCATTGTTTCCAAATGGGGGGTACTTCCTTATTTTCATAAATAAATTAAAGTAAAGAAAATTCTTTACTTAAGTTTGGTTTATGAAAATAAGTATTGTGGTCACATATTATATACAAAAGTGACATTTGGGTGTGAGGTGTAATTAGGGGGTTATAATAGGTAGTGTGTGGGGGAAGTTTGCAAAAAACTCATAATATCTCACTCTCCCTCTCTCCTCCACCGATTGGTCTCCTCTCTCTCTCTCCTCTCCTCCATTTTTGCACACTTCAAGCTCAAAACTCTCCCTCCTCACTCAACCACTTCAAGAACCAAGTCCATTTTCGTGTTTTACGCACCGTGGGGAGCTCGGGTCACCTTGGATTCGCACCGAGAGCTCCAACTTCGGGATTTTGGGGTTTCAACACCTAGGGTTCCATTTTTCTTCCATTTTCAAGCAAAACCTTGAGGTAGGGAAACAATTACTACCTCCTCTAGTTATATACTTGTGATTTGTTGAACATATCTTGTTCTTGGCTTCAATTTCTTGAAAAATTATGTTTTCCCTCTTTGTATGGGTTTTCCTCATTTTGATTTTGTGATCTACGAAATTGGTTGTTGATTGATGAAATTGGGAGTAGAATTGACCTCCCTCCATGTATAATTGTTGTCTAGCATCTCTAATTTGAACCTAGACTGTCACATTTGCATTTGGGTTGAAACTCCACATCTCTATAGTGAAAATCTGCACTGCTGCCCCTGTTTTTAGCCGCTGCCCCTGTTTTCCAGCAGCTTCTCCAGATTTTCTGGGTGGTCTCTGGCCACCCTTTGACGTCCGTTTGGCCTCCAATTGTCCGGAACTTCGTATACTTGATATATAGCAACGTGGTAACCCCAAAAACCATTTTGAAATCATTAAACTATGACTTTGACACGTGTTTTTATTGGACAATTCGTTATACGTATCGGACACAAGGCATATTGGAATGGTCGCCCCTTTTGGCGAAAATTGTGGCGTTTCAAAAGAAAGGGTACTTTGGTGAAATGAAATTTGGGAAATGGACTTGTTATGAAAGTTTTAATGAAATATTTGTGATAATGAGGTGTTTTAAACCAATGCGATCATTTGGTAAAATTTTGATAAAGGCACGCGGGGCCTATGGAACCCGGCAGAGGCACGCGAGGCCTACAGAACCCGGCAGAGGCACGCGAGGCCTATGGAACCCGGCAGAGGGATTAAATCCCTAGAACCAATTAAAATGATGGTTTTTCTTCGATGAAAGAAAATGAGATTATGAACTATCTATTGTGTTTTGTTGAAACTCGATGCGTGGACTTGGATTTTGAACAAAATGAAAACTTGGGTGGTGTTGAGTACTTGGAAATGAAAATGTTTTTGAAGTACATATGGTATTTTGGTAACAATGGATACTTGGACACAGTTTTGGACACGTGTGATACTGGTTGATGATTTTGACAAACTTAATGAACTAAGGGGTACTTCTTGGACACATATCCCTTGTTTTAGCTTCCGTTGTGTTCTTTTGATCATCCCTTATCTTGGCAACCCACATCATGCACATTTATCATATTTATATGCCTAGCGGTTGTAGTATGATTTTTCCTACAAGCTAGTGAGCTCACCCTATCATTTTCAGGTACACGGCATGGAGCATGAGATTGGATGCATGTGGAGTGATACATTGCATGGAGTTTACACATGCATGAAGTTATATATTTTTTTTTCATCTTATAACTAGTACTTTTGATAGATGGCAATGTAATTTCTAATCACTCAATTTTTGACTTGTTGGGACTTATGTAATAACTTTAAACTTTTCTATCGGGTATCTATGTATTCGGGTACGAGTGAGTGCCGTTTAGCGAACCATTGACCGATGTATGAATGAAACTTTGACTTGGACTTTTCTAAGGAAAATTGTTAACTTTTGACTTGTGTCATGTGGACACTCGTGTTATTTAATTTGTTGAAAAGCAGGGCGTGACAGCGACCAGGGCTATGGTGGAGGATCCAACACAAATGGAGGAATCAATTCCCCTGTAGACACCCCGATTTTGAACCCGGGATGAGCTCGAGCATTCCCGATGATGAAACAGACCAATTACGACTACCCGAAACTGGTGAAAATGGCTTGAACTTGATCAAAATCAACCAAACATCGCCAAACAGTCCAAAATCACCCAAAAATAACCAAACCAAGCAAAACCATCAACCTGCCACCAGTAACCTTGAGCGCTCAAGCCCTGGACCTTGAGCGCTCAAACCCAAAAATTCGACCTTGAGCGCTCAAACCCAAAAATTCCACCTTGAGCGCTCAAGCCCATGGCTTTGAGCGCTCAACTCTGATCCCAGTCAGGAATCTGCAGAGTATCTCATCATGAGATTTCATGAAGGGAGGAGCGTCTAACCACCTGTATACGTCTTGTACACGTATAATACGTCCTACATTGCCCTAATCTACTCCTAAATCTACTCCTAACCCACTTTCAAATACAAACCCACTTCCTCTCTCTCCTTTCTTCCCTCCCACTCACTCCCTATAAAAACCACCCACTGCCCATGGTTTCCAGGTGGCCATTTTCACACACTTCAGCCCTCTTACAGCCCTTAGAACCGATGACCACTTTCTCTCTCTACAAAACCACTCACTCACCATCTAAACCACTTACAAAAACCATTTTTCAAGCTCCAAATTCGACATTTTGTTCATCAATCAATCTCATACATTGTCTCATCTACCCAGAATACCAACCAAACGTCCATAATCATCTACCATCAAACCCAAAATCAAGTTCAAGCTTTCAATCAAGTTAAAAAGGTAGTTAACATGTGAAATATCACATTTTGGGTTTTCTGAGGGAGACCAGTAGGTTCAAGCAAGTTCTTTATACTTGCATTGGGCTTACAAGGTCCAAAATACATAATCAAAACACTTTTAAAATCTGCAGCTACAGCAGGGCTTGAGCGCTCAAGCCTCTGACCTTGAGCGCTCAAGCCCATTTCTGGTTAGTCACTGTTTTATGCTTTTGAGCTTTATACAGACCTTTGATCAACATAAAAAGGCTATTGAGGTGTTTATTTCATTGTCCAAATAATCTTTTACATCTTAAATGTTCATGCATGTACACCTTTTTATGATTTTAATGTTTATAAACCTTGTCTTAAAGGGTAAACAGTGACTGAACCACCTTTAATCACTCTTATTTAATATACTGGAGGTCCTGAGAATCATCAAAAATCTATTTGGAGGTCAAAAATCAGAAAGCCACATTATGGCTTGAGCGCTCAAGGTCATGTCTTTGAGCGCTCAAGCTGTTCTTGGCTCATTTGCAGATTGCTAGTTGTTTTGATGATGGATCATGGTTTAGTTTCTTTCTGGTGTGTGTGAGTTGTTATATTACTGTGCTTATGATCTGAATCTCTCTCTCTCTTCCATTTACAAGCATTTCCTTTATTAATTTGTGGTAATTCTCCTCTTTTCATCATTCTTTAAGAGATCAAGCCATCTGTTTTCAACTGATTCTCCATGAAAAATGTTTTATTAATGTTTGATCTTGTAAAGAATGAGAAAAGAAGCTGTAAAAGGGTCAAACTCACAGAAACCAGAAACTGGTTTGAGCGCTCAATCCACGAGCCTTGAGCGCTCAAACTGGTTTGGAAGCAGATTTGATTTTAACATCATCTGGTGATTTTTTTGAAGTGAAATAGCGTTTGTTTAATATTTCTGAGGTGGTCAAGAGTCTTAAAATCTCATTAAACATGAAAAACCAGAAAGAAAAATGCATGAGAGGAATGGGGGGTTGAGCGCTCAAGCCATCACCCTTGAGCGCTCAAGCCCTATTCTGGAATCCAGATTGTAAATTAGTTTTTTACGTAACATCTTCATAAGTTTTTGTGTTGAAGTACAGTTTCTGTTGTTATTTACCTCTGTGAATATTTGTAGTAATTTCCTTTATTGTTATCATCGTCACCCATGTAGATCACGTGCACGAGCATCCACCGTAGATTCATATCTTTTGTGTATATATTGTTGTTATGTGATTCCTGTCCCCGATTCCCCATCTACGTGGATAAATCGAATTTCAAATATTTCCAAAATCCCACAAAATGTTGAGTAGAGACCGGTTCACGGACCGGGCGAGAGGGGTGCCGTAAAACCCTTCCCCTCTCGTAACCAAACCCCCGAATCCGAGAAATCTTTGGTTCCGTTATGACCGGTAAAATCTTTTCCAATGGGCAAATGAGTCACATTTTTAATCGGTTTCTCGGGTTCGGACCTCAAATCCGGGTGGCGACTCTAACAATCACAATATTTTCAAACGCAAAACCGAACCATTTTCGCGGGCCGTCCACAATCCAAAAGCATGAAAGTAACCAATGTTGGATTTTCTACCATTCCACAGCTCATATGGTGTCTTTTTGAGGATGGGTCTAATCAGGACCCGATTTAAGACATAGCACGCGGTATTGACAGCTTCTACCCAAAAATATTTAGGTAGAGAGTTTTCGCAAAGCAATGTTCTTGCCATTTCTTCAAGAGTTCTATTTTTCCTCTCAACTACCCCATTTTGTTGAGGCGTGCGAGGTGCAGAAAAGTTGTGTGGACGCTCGTTCCCCGCGCGCAGGCGAGGCGATTGTATCCACGGAGTTTTTGGTTGTGTTTGTGAAAAAGGGCGATCCGGGAAAAGGAAGAATTTAGAGTTGCCACCCGGGGTTTAATTTCTGGAAAATGTTAGGTACCCGAGAAACCGTTTAGAAAAAAATAATGACTCTTGTGCCGCTGAAAAAAGGGGTTTGATCTGCGAAAAATAGAGATTTGGGTTCGGGAGCCAAATTACCCGCGGGGAACGTTTTGTTTAAAAAATGCACCCCGCGTGCCCGGAATTTTCCGGTCTTTACTAAATCTTTGTGGGATTATTCTTTGAAAAGGTTTTATGAAAAACTTTATTTCACGTAAACAATATTTCAGATGATAACATGCTTAAAAGAAACAAATAATGATAACAAATTACTTAACACGCAATCAAGTATATAAATGCGAGAGAATTATCTAAGAGTGGGTTTAATATGTAAAAACAAAAAATGAAGGGGGTCAAGTGCAATATACCCCACTGGTTTTTTTACGAAAACAGAGCATCGGATTTCAGAAAAACAGAGCAAACCAAATGTTTTTCCAGTGACACCGTACGGTGTCAAAGATTACACCGCGCGGTGCCATAAGGATGCCGTACGGTGCTCATGCACAGTGCATTTTTCAAAAATCTTCAGTTTTATCTGATTGAAACCCACTTTGTTTTTGCTATAAAAAATCAAGTTATTTATTGATAAAAACAGATTTGGAAAAGATTTTTAATGAATGAATGTACCTCATTTTCAGGGTCGGCATCCCGTGATAATGAATCATGTCGCGTGACACTTACCCGAGAGGCTCGAACCTTACTAGAACGTCTCCATTTGGACCCGAGGAAGAGCCACAGAGCTCTACTCGAGCCCTGCGGAAACTCCCCTCAGAAGATTACTGCGATTTTGAACACGGATGTTGTACCTTGGATTTGCTCGGCTATGATCAAAGTATTTGAATGGGATCGGTTTTGAGGCTTACAAGCTGTAGTTGCAGGTTTATAAGGACAAGGGTGGTGTAATTCGAACCAAAAAGGGGTTTTGACGAAGTAACGAGGAAACAAATTTGTTTTCGAGAGAAATTTTTGGCTGAGAATCTGTAAATCGGTCTGTTTTTTTAACTCTCTGTTTTCATTAGACGACATCGGTTTTTATAGGGGAGGAGGAGCGAGATTGTAAACGAAATTCGCATCATTACCGAATATCATAATTTCACCGAATATCATCATTCTTTTCTGAGCTGCTGAGCTTCCCGGGAATCCTATTGATGGGACATGGGTGCCGTACGGCATCAAATATGTGTCGTACGATGCATAGTGTGACACCGCACGGTGCAAAGAAGATTTCAAGCCGTACGGTTCTGGGTTTTGGGCCGTACGGTTCAGGTGGTTTGGGGGGGTTTGACTTTTGATCCATCCGACTCAAGTAACTGTTCCAAGGTACATTTCGCGCATTCATCTCATCATTGGGGATGCACAAGTCATCAAAATTGGGGTGTCTACAAGTTGTGATCAATACCATGATCATCACAATATTTTTCAAACAAAGAGTTTTCAAGTTCTCTACCATGATCAGTACGAATATTTGAAATAACAAAACCTTTTTCATTTTGAATTTTTCTACAAAGTTTAGTAAATGATGGAAAAACTTCGTCCTTATGAGTTAGGAACATAACCCATGTAAATCTTGAGAAATCATCAACAACAACAAGACAATAGTATCTGCCGCCAAGACTCGGTGTTCTGGTAGGGCCAAATAAATCCATGTGTAATAGTTGTAATGGCCTTGTAGTAGAAATAACATTTTTGGATTTAAAAGAAACTTTGGTTTGTTTACCTTGTTGGCAAGCATCACATAGTCTATCTTTTTCAAATCTAATTTTTGGAAGGCCAACAACTAATTCTTTTCTAGAAAGTTTTGAAATTGCATCCATGTGTGCATGTCCAAGGCGTCAATGCCATAGCCAACTATTTTCACTCATTGCTGAAAAACATTTTACGCCATGTTTATTCAAATAATTTAAACTAAAAATATAAACATTTTCAAGTCTCTGGCCAACAAAAAGTACCTTGTTGTTTTCTATGTTCTCAATAATGCATTTAGATTTTTCAAAAATAACTCGATTACCCTTATCACAAAGTTGACTGATACTTAGAAGATTATGTTTTAAACCATCAACAAGTAAAACATCTTCTATGATTGGAAAGGGGGAATTACCGATGTTACCTATACCAATGATTTTTCCTTTGCTATTATCACCAAAAGTTACGAATCCTCCATCTTTTGGTGTTAGAGAGTTTAAAGCTTTTTCATTTCCCGTCATATGCCGTGAACATCCACTATCGAGGTACCACTTTCCTGCAGTTGATGTGGACTTGAGGCATACCTACAATAGCAAGTCAAGACTTGATTTTTGGTACCCAAATCATCTTGGGTCCATGAGGGTTAGTTCGAGCAGAATATGTTTGGTTCTTTTGAACCCAAGTCTTGTTGACATAACCAGATGAATGTCCCTTCATAGGACAAGAGGGTGAAATATGTCCTAATTTACCACAATAATGACATGTGAGATTAGAATGTCTGGATGAACGATTTTTCTCAAAAAAATTGTTATAAATTTTTTGTGATGGTTTGGGTTATAGCCAATTCCAGTTTTATGAAAAGAGCATCTTTGTTTTCCAAGAAGTAAATCCAGACCTTCTTTTCCATTAGTGAATTTTGAAAGAGACTCGGTCAAATCATGAATTTGTTTATGCAATGAATCAACATCAGACTTTTTCCTTAAATCATCATTTTCTTCTTTCAAAAGATTTTTCTCTTTAATTAAATCTCTAATTTGTTCATGCAGAGAATCAACATCAGACATCTTTTTCAAATTATCATTTTCTTCTTCTAAAATGTTTTTCTCTTCAATCAAATCTTCCATTTCTTTTGAAAGATCTTTTGCAAGTTTCTTAAGACTAATATTTTTAGAGCTAACTTTTTCAAAATTATGTTGTAAACCTTTAAAAGCATCTAATAACTCATGAAAAGATAGAGAAGAAGGGTCAAGATATACCTCACTTTCTTCTTTTTCCATAAAGCACAAATTTGCAACTTCTTTGTATCTCATCATCACTGTCAGAGCTGCTATCGTCACTATTGTCCCAAGCCGCCAACATAACTTTCCTTTTGTCTTTCTTTGAATATTTTCTTTGGGACATTCGGATTTTATGTGGCCGGGCTTCTTGCATTCATAGCAAATGATTGGATCTCTTTTGCTAATTTCTTCCCTATTTCCATCTTTCCTTGGAAACCGTCTATCTTTCCAACCATTCTTGCTCTTGAGAAACTTTTTGAAGTTCTTGGTGATGAGAGCAATATCTCCATCTTCACTTTCATCGCTTGAATTGTCATTGCTCTTTGATTTGCTCGTAGTTCCTTTTAGAGCAATGTCTTTTCTTTTCTTGTCATCCTCTTCATTCATATTGCGATGCATTTCCTCCGTTATGAGGGTTCCCATAAGCATATCCATTGTATAAGTTGAGAAATCCTTTGACTGCAGAATGATGGAAGTTGTAGTATCCCATTTCGTTGGCATAGATCTAAGAATCTTCCTTGTCATCTCAGATTCAGAATAAGACTTACCAAGAGATTTCAAACCATTAGTAATATTGGTAAATCTAGCAAACATTTGAGATATCGATTCATCCGGTTGCATTTTAAAAAGCTCATAGCTATGAACAAGAATATCTATTTTGGACTGCTTAACTTGGCTATTCCCTTCGTAGGCCATTTCTAATTTATCCCAAATCTCTTTAGCCGTTTCACAAGCAGATATTCTGTTATACTCATCAGTACTTAGTGCACAATAAAGAAGGTTAATAGCTCTAGCATTCTTTTCCATTTTGGCTTTTTCGGGTTCGTCCCACTCATCTTCTGACTTAGGGACAGTAAGATCTCCGGACTTTTTAGTCGGGATATTAGGACCTTTGGTAATAATTTTCCACAAGTCGTAATCAGTAGATGTGATAAAAATTCTCATTCTATTTTTCCAATAACTATAATTTGTTCCAGTGAACAAAGGAGGTCTATGTGATGATTGTCCCTCTAAGCTAGATACACTGCTAATGGTTGCCATGGATCGCTCTTAGACTGTTAAGTCACAAGAAAAATAATTAGAGCCGAGGCTCTGATAAATAAATAATTTGCACAAACAAAATATAAAGGAGTTAAGGGTGAGAGATATCACACAGAGATATATAGTGGTTCGGTCTGAGCTTTGTCTACTGCTCAGCCTAGTCCACTGGCCTAAGGAGTCGCTATTTTACTAATCCAACAACCAGCTTCTGGTGCCGATTAAATCTTACAACCGCAACGCTAACTTTCCCGAGGAGTTAGCCGAACTGCTAGAGTTTATCTCCCAAACTCTAAAATTACTCACAAAACAAAACCCAGTTATGTAGTAGCTCACTGAGAATTTTTCTAACTCTCAATACAACACTGACAAGAATTTGTAGTGTGGAAAAATAAATCTCTCTCAAAGAGTAGATACACAAATTTGCTCACAAAGCTCTCAAAGTAGTAATATGAAAATGAAGTGCACAAGTGAATATTGCTCTGATTGAAAGCCCTCCAGTCGTATACGGCAGTCTCCAATGGTGACTTTGGTAAAAAACAGAAACCTAATTAAAAATAACAATTCCATAAAAGAAGGCCAAATAGTTGTTTTTTTATACTTATTTTTCATCTTTAGGGAACATTTTATCCATTTAGTCAAAAATTTCTCGTTTTGGATTCTTTTGGATGACACGAATTGAATTACAACAATAGTTTGACTCAAGTATCAAAAGAATTCAAAAAATACGTATAAAGGAGGTAAAATTAGAAGTCAAAAGTTGGGGCATGCAAATGACTCATAATTACTTCATTCTGTCTTTAGATATTATCATAAATTTTTATTTAAAAAACATTCATAATAAATTATGCTAGGATGGGATGAATGAAAAACAAGAATACGTACACAATTTGTAAAAAGTTTAGAAATAAAATTAAGCTAGTTAAACTAAGTTTGTATGGTTTATTTTCTTGTTTAATTGTTGTATTAATTTTTACTCTGGATAACAAAATTTCATTTGCATGTGTTTGTTTTGATTTTATTGGCGATTGATGTTAATACTGTATTTGGTTGCTCAAAGTGTTTGAAAGATTGTTTTAATTTGTTGGGGATTGGGGAAATAAAGAACTTGGCTTGATTTGGCTTAGCCTAGATGGAAGGAGGAGAGAGAGATGATATTGGGGTTTCAAAACGATGAGAATTTCATTTAATTTAAATATGTGTGTGTATTTAATAACAAGGGTATTTTCATCCTATTCGTAACATTTTTCTTTGATACTTAATGGCAATGTACAAAAGGGGTCAAGCTGGGTAACAGTCATAGATGAGGGGGTTTGTTTGGACGTTTTCAAACATTAGGTGATGAAAATTTAGGGTTATTGTTTTACTCTTGTAGACAATTTGAACTCATCCATTTCATATCTTAGAATGATCTAAATTTGAGTTAGAAACTGATACGCATTGTAGACGTGATATGCATTGTAGACGTGAGTTAATATGCGTTTGGTGAAATAACTTTGAGGGC
Source organism: Vaccinium myrtillus (assembly GCA_016920895.1). Taxonomy (NCBI): domain Eukaryota; kingdom Viridiplantae; phylum Streptophyta; class Magnoliopsida; order Ericales; family Ericaceae; genus Vaccinium; species Vaccinium myrtillus. The sequence continues at coordinate 19,757,460 of CM029278.1, read as the reverse complement.
AAGGAGTCGACGTGAGAAAGAGAGGATGAGATGAAAGAAAAGTATCTGGAGTTGTTTTTCATCAAGTCAATTCAAGTTTTTGACTTGAGTTTCTTACTTACTAGTTTATGAGGATTGGTTTCATGTTGTATTTCATGCATGAGGATGTGGTGCTTGACTAGCATTGACGTGCGAAATTTTTAGGACAAATTTTTTGTAAGGAGGATAGAATGTAAAGACCTGTAACTTTAAAAGATTTTTCGAAACAAAACCGAGTGTTGAAGCATGGTTTAATGTGGAAAATTGTTTGTTCTGGGACTTTATTGTAGCACTTTAGGGTATTCGCAGTCGTGGAGTTAAAAATGTGTAGTTATATGACACAAAAGTGTAAAAATGGGTCTTATTTATGTGTTGTTATGACAATATGTGTTGTTAAAGTAAAGAGTGTTGTTAAAGTGTTGTTAAAATGTAAAAAATACACAAATAATACATATAATAAAGATATGGGTGGGCCCAATTTCCCACTTTTTTTTCTCTCTCTTGGTTGTCTCTATCTCTCTCTACCTTTTGCAGATTACTTGCCCCATTTGCCCCACTTCCCTACCTAGGCCCTCCCTCTGTCTCTCACCGTACCATTACTGTGAGCAACACAGTTATGTTGTCAGCAAATTATTTCTTGCTCCTGTCACAATATAACAACACGTTAACTACACTATTGGAAACAAAAAAAACACTAACTTCAAATAACTGTCCCTATTTCTTTTCTTAGTTTCATTACTGCGGATGCTCTTAGTAAGTGGAGGGTGTGTGTGTGTGTGTGTTAGCACTATATAAGCTCGTGGGGGAGAGAAAATTTCATTTCTCCCCCCTCCCAAACCAGCCGGGCCCCTCTCTCTCTCTCTCTTCCCCTCGTCATTTTTTCTCACCTCCCCTCACCAAAATCACACAAATTCACCACCCACACTAAAACCCTTGTAGATCCACCATAAATTCATCATCCGCACGTCATTTGAACCCGGGGTTTGCATGCATTTGCTTCGGGAAGCCGTATTCGGTGGGATCCAAGATTGGGAAGCTAAGGTTTGCTTGGGTGTTGATTTGGTGCTTGATCTTTGAGGTATGGGTTCTTTCTACTATCTCTAAGTGTTTATCAAAGTGATTTGTGCCTGATGTTACCTTGGATCGAACCACTTTTGCTTGTATCAAAATCTTCAAAAACCAAATTTTCTCCCAAAAAGCTGTCACAACGATCCAGATGGAAATCAAGCTGTTTGGACGGGAAATCCAGCAGCCGCCTTGAACTCTATTTGTTGAATACGACTTTTGTCTCGTTTGTACTTCATAACTTGCTAAAGTCCCCATTTCTAGTTAAATACTTGTATGGTTAGTTGATTCATGAATTCGATGACAATTATGCCTACCTCTGTAAGCTTGACATATAATAATGCAATGTGATAAGAAAATGGATATGTTTTGACGCAATGGGTTATGTTTTGAAAGGGTACGAAAGAGGCACTTGGCATTTTGAGAGAAGATGCGTTTATTTCTTAAGGTTGGATTGTAATTATCCACGTTTATTTGATACATGATGATATGGTAGAATTGGGCCAATGACCATATTTGAATTAAAGTGGTTTCGTATTATTAGCACCACCATTAGGTGTGTCGCTGGACATGGTGACGAGGCCCATGAATCTCGATTCCTAGCACCACCATTAGTTGTGTCGCTGGGCATGGGTGACGAGACCCGTGAATCTCGATTACTAGCACTGTCACTCGGCTTATTCCTGGGTATATCAAGGCTTGTGAATCCTGGCAAGGGAATAACAGTCCCAAAATTCCCGAGTATATGTATTGAGAACATGAAAGGATGTTTTTGAGACGTAGGAATGATGAAAGAATTGCTTTGTTACAAGAACAATGTGAGGAGGAAGGTTTTGTTGACAAACAATGAAGGAAATGTTTTGTTGATACAATGGACTAGATGGAAAGAGCTTTTTAATGGAAATTATTCTATGAACACACAGATGCGATTAAAAGAGATTTTATGAATATGAGGACACTTTGATTCCCATCTTGTTTGTAACTTGATGTTTTCATATTGACCAATTGTCTAGTATTTTATCATCTCCTTCGTGCTCATTGTTTCATATGTATTTAGTGTTTGTAGCAAGTTTTTCTACTAGGCTAGCGTAACCCAACCCTATTATTTTTAGGTACAACTTAGAGGGCATGATGTGGAATGCTTTGGAGTGTATATCAATTCTTTTGAAAGCATTCATCAGGAACTATCTTTTCTACCTTGTAGAACCTCTTTTAAAGATGAAAATTTGGTCCTATTCTTTGACCCATTTGATTTGGAATATTGTAACAATTTTACTTTTACTCATGTTCTATAATGGGACATGGGCACGTGGTTACTGAACTTGTATTGTAGGATGTTACGGTGAGATCTTTGAAAGCAAATGGATGGAAGTGTTATATTTTCTCATTAGAAAAATTATTTATTTATTATGTTGAAAATAAAAGGCGTGTGACAAATCCTCCATTCGAGTCTTCATGGTGTTAAGAAGAGCGAGAAGCTATTAAAGTGAGTACTTTTAAAACTTAAGACTAAGAGATAAGCTGTGGTTTACTACCATATGTACTGGGTCTGCTCATGTATTAGCCAATAAAGGCTGTGTTTCCAAATACCATTATTTGCTCCAAATTATGTAATTTAGGACATTTTGAAACGTTAATTTTTATTTTATTTTTTTGTGTGAAGCTTAGGTGGAGGGGGTTGTCCTCTACCATTTTGATCCCACTGTAATGGGTTGCCTATTCCAGAGGGGCCTGTCCTCTGGCCTCATAGTTCTCATACACTAGGTCCAGCCAGCTTCCTTCTTTGTGGTACTGGATTTGGATCATTTCCAACTGTTTAAGGCCCAGTCCATTTGTGAGCCATACCATTAGAAACGCCAAGGCCTTAAGCTCTAAGGCCCAAAGTTCTTCATGTTAGCTATTTGGGCCAATCCAAGTAGCCCAACAACTTATTCATATTGAGCCCTTCCAGTTGTGGGGTTCAGCTCAATTACAAATGTTGCACTTCTGGACCCGTCCATTGGGCTACATCAATGGGCCCTCATCATGGGTTTCCCATCTCTCTACTTTTCCCCTCTGTGGGCCAAATCAATGCATCTACTTTTTCATATTTACTTTTGTCCAGTGTTTCTCTGTCCTCTGTTAGATGAGAGCGAAACACTTGGTAGTTAGTTTCCCTATCCCATGTAGCCTTTTAGCCTTTCCAGCACTTTTTCCTTTTTTTTTTTTTTGTTGTTCTTCTTTTCCTCCGGGGGTATGTCATTGTAGGTTGTACATTCGTTTAGCCTCTTTTTTTATTTCAAGCTGATTTACCAAAAAAAAAAAAAAAAAAAGAGAAGCTATTAAAGTGACTAGGACTAACTCCTACGAGCTATAGAGGATAAGACCAATACTTAAGAAGCCCTCTTTTAAACATGTGAAAATACAAATTTGGTGTTTGCACAATTTCTGAGAACTTTGTAAACTTTTATACTCCAAACAAGCAGCAAAAATATTTGCCAAAAACACATTTTGTTAAGATTATTTATAAATATAACTATAGACACAACTTTTAAAATGACACTACCAACATGCCCTTAGTACAATCAAGTAAATAAGAGTTTAGTGATAAGGAAAAAAAAGAAAGTAAAGTGGAGTTCAGGCACATGTTGGATCTTTGCATTTACATGTGGGGATGGTGAAGAAAAGAAAGAGTAAAGATAAGACAAGTTTTATCGTTTTTATTTTCAGTTGAGTTGGGAAAATAACACATAAATGGAGCATGTGTTCTTCGATTCTAGTCATCCCCTAATATCAAGTTCATATTTCCGTTGTAGAGTAGTAATATTTCTTCCTTTCCAAATTCAGATCCAACCATAAGCTTAACGATATTGCTATTTTGCATGTGTTATTTGATTCTAGTCATCCCTAATACCAAGTTTATATTTCCGTTGTCATATTTCTTCCTTTCCAAATTCAGATCCAACCATAATATGTTTATTCAGCACCAAATAGCCATATTTGTCTGGTCAAATTAATTACGGGACATAAAATTTGATACAAAATATTAATCATATCGGAATCACAGGCACCCACGCAGAAAGCATTTTTACAAATTAGACTTTACGCACTGGTCCAGACAAAACTCATCACAACTAAGCAAAAAATATACTCCATTAACTTAGACATGGCATTTGCGAATTGTTTTGAAATGGAACAATACCTAAACAAATCCTCCATTCGAGTCTCATGGTGTTACACCTGGGCTTCCATACCATGCTTTGGTTTCTAAAGAGATTGCTGCTAGAATTAGTCTCTTGAAAACCCCTAGCTCGCTGTCCTCGACAAACAGAAATGGTTTTCCAATTCCACTCTGGGCAAAAACAAAGGCAAACCATTGCAGCAGAAGTTGCACCAGTTTAAAACCAGTAACTGCAGACAATACAGATTAGCCTTCAGCTGTTAATGGATAAATATACCAAGTTTTGAATGCCATGTACCTTTTAAGTACCACGCGTATGAATTACGATGCTTTAGGAGTTGGGACCATGCAAAAATAGCAGTCTGCAGCTAAAATACCACATTTCACAACTACTTCGATGGCACTGAAGCGAAGCACAAACACAAAAAGGGAAGAAGCCAAAACTGGGAACTCCTGGAAAATCACTTACTCAATCGCCGAAACACACCATCGGCTTCTATTCAAAACTTTTTCCTAGATAACATAACATGTCCATCTCTCAAGGAGAGAGTGCTTGGTGACCCAATTCTTCTTTAGGAAAGGACAAAAGGGTAAATGATGACTAGGAGAAAAGAAGTACAAAGGAAACAGGACCACTGGACATCAGGGTTTGGCTTAGTTCCTTGTCCCTCTGTTCCGCCTAGGGGCCACTACTGTCCATCCATCTTCTGCTTCAGCTGCCTCACTGGGTCTTGGCCTATCAACCATCACGTTCCTATGATTTTGATTTGACTGGAAATTGGGTGCATCAACTACCATTCCTGATGAATCATCATTCTCACCCCTCCTGTTAATGTCTTCATCAACATCGTCGTCGTCATCACTATTCATGCCCTGATGCACAATTAGGAAGCAAAGGACGAACCATTAGTAGCCAATGTTACATGTAACCTTCTAAATGTACAAAATACCGGTGTCGGCTCAGATAAGCGTATGAGATCCGTGTCCAAAAGGCTACTTTAGTGAAAACAATTTAATTACCAGCAGTGCCAGCATATGACACACGGACCCCAGTTTGCTGCCACAAGGCATTCAAACAGCCCATATACATGCACCATATGGGCTGTATCACAGGAGAAGATAATATCCTTTGTTCAGAACAGGGCAAACAATGCCTTGAATCTCCAGTTAACGCTCCCCTAACTCTCCTCAATTTATAACTCCAATGTTAAGAACTTCACAATGAGGAAGTTGAAGCTCAACAACTTTAGTTCGACTACTTACAACAAAATGAAAATTACTCAGTTTAATTTTGGCTTTACAAATGTGCACCAATCCTATAATAGAAATGCCTACAGGCTTGACTAGGCTTGAACATTATCATAGTTAAAAAATGAATTATATGATCAATTTATCAAAAAAGACAGAAATGTACCTCTGGATGTCCTGGGGAGTTTTAGAGACACGTCAGCAGAAAGTCCAAAAATAATGAAATTTTATTAGTGAGTTGGATGGCTCACACTCGTGGATTGAGGAGGTGGTGGCACCATCTACAAAACCTTATATTTTTTAACTTGCACTGTCTGCAAAACTCATTATATGGTAGGAGAACATGACCCCTCCCATACATATACCAATCACATCTGCAAATTTGAATCTAATAAAAAGAATATGAGTTGCTTCTGCTAAAGGTCATTTTTCCCCCTGGAGATGAGAGGGCGAAGTAAACAAGGGAAAATCAAGGGAAAGTTCAGGCATGCTTGACCAGACTTCAAGACTCAATACTTGAGGTAGGATTACTACTTAAAACCTAATATTTTCCATATAATCTAACATATAGTTAGATTAAAATGGATTGGAAATAAGGAATTGACGAAACTAGGTCTAAACACCTTGTTTGGATCTAATTCATACTCTTTTCTCTAGGAGAATCCTTGCTTTTTCTATATTTGGTTGAAAACCATGTGCTAGTAAGACTTTTTGAGGGACTTTTGCAACTTCGGTTAGAGGAAATGTTTGGACTTTGGATCATGGCCTGGAGTGCAAGAATGGAAAAGGCCCAAAAGCAAGACGGTTACTGACAGAAATTAGATTTTCAGGGCTTCAGTTCAAATCCTAGTGGCAGGATACTTCTCTGAGAATGACTAAGCCACCCCGAAACCTTGTTCCCGTGAAGTTACAAAAATGACTAATCTCTCAGTGTATCTCCAAAAGAAGTTACAAAAATGAGATCTATATCCAATTTGGAAGTCCGTGTCCTCAAAATCCTTTCCAGGGAGGAAGCAAACAAAAAATTAGGGAAAATTATTGAAATGGTCCCTGTAGTTTCACCCGAGTCTCGATTTAGTCCCTCTAGTTTCAATTGCACTCCAATTGACCCTGTAGTTTCAATTTTGCTCGAATTTCGTCCAATTGATAACGTCCGTTTGCAAAGTTGACGGAAAATTCAATTTGGGGCTTTTTTTAGGGGTAAAAAAGACTTTTCGCCCACCCTCCCACACAAAACCAAAACCCTAACTCTTCCTACTTCTTTTACTATAATTTTTCATCTCAGGAGTTTAAAAAAAAATCACTGTTCATATAATTCATTTACAACGGCATTGGACGATTGTCACCGTCCTCCACACGGAAGACGGCGACGAATCACCACCGCTCACAGCTCACCCCTCCCGCCTCTTCCCTCTCATTACCAGAATTCTCAACCACAACTTCCACCACACTCACCTCATCATCCCCACTCCCACCACCACCAACATCAACTTCCCCTTCCTGCGTCCTACCCGCCGGCGCCGGCGCGTCGGACAATTCGAGAGAGAACCCAGCAACATATCAATGCACTCCACGTGGAAACCGTGGCCGCACTTCCCCAATTTCCTCCCAAACTCCCCCTCTTCAAACACGCTTAAACAAATAACGCATTCCAATTCCGGGCTGAGCTCCTCCTGATTTGCATCGTACACGAACAGGGGAATCTTAGCAATTACGAAAGAATCCAATCCCTTGGCCTCCGGGAAATTCCCGGTGTCGTCGAAGAATTGATGGAAACGGGTGAGACCTCCGCCGCCGTATGACGATATCTTCTTTATCAGATTTATGGGACTGGGCATTTTTCAATCGACAGAGTAGTTTTTGGTTAATTTTGAGGGGAAGATGATGGAAAAATCTGGTAAAGGGAATGAACCCACAAATGGGATTCCTTTGGATTGTTGGGATTTCATGGGAACAGGAATGTAAAAGTCGTTGAAGCCAAACAAGATTCAACTGATTTTAGGGTTTTATGAGAGAGAGAGGGAGAAGAAGAAGAACAATGATTTTTTTTTTTTTTTTTTACTCATGAGATGAAAAATTACAGTAAAAGGGGTAGGAAGAGTTAGGGTTTTGGTTTTGTGTGGGAGGGTGGGCGAAAAGTCTTTTTTACCCCTAAAAAAAGCTCCAAATTGAATTTTCCGTTAACTTTGCAAACGGACGTTATCAATTGGACAAAATTCGAGCAAAATTGAAACTACAGGGTCAATTGGAGTGCAATTGAAACTAGAGAGACTAAATCGAGACTCGGGTGAAACTACAGGGACCATTTCCATAATTTTCCCTAAAATTATTCTGGTTTAGCTTTGTCTCTCTTCAAGTTTGAAAAGTGAGATGTCTCTTCAAATGCCAACTCAACAAATACACTCAAAGAGGTTGGTCAAGACATTAATTCTTTCATGAAGTGGGCCCCTAAAAGTCAAAGAATGAATAGTAAAAAATAAAGTTTGAAGAGCCTTATGAAGTACGCTTGCTCCAAGTGATTCTTCAAACATGAGTCGTCAAAGTACAAATTTGGTAACAGTTTGATTCCTCCCTTGGAGTTCCTCCCATCGAAATGCACAAAACCAAGATACGTTGGTCCTAGATGAGCTTATTTATCATCTAAGTGCCAAATGAATAGAGGCAAATGCTCATATGTGAAGTTGAATATGTTTACGGCAGCTCAAGGGAAGATTTTATAAATGGACAATCTAATTAGGAGAAGGTAATTGTATATAATCGTTGTTATATGTGCAAAAGTGGACCAGTACGAACTAGTTGTACTTGTATGTTGTCAGTCGAGGAAGAGCGCAACAGTAAGAAAAGCCTCGTACAAACATAGCAGCCTTCATGAGAGATTGTCCAGCTCGAAAGCTAACTGCTTATCCTTCATGGGTAGAGCCACTTTCATCCAAGTTGTGACATTCTCCATTGTCAACTACAATATGCAGACCTCTAATTCACTATTAGTTTTTGTGATTCTATTTACAGGATTACCAGGAATTTCATGTGGGAAGATAGTCCTCATACAAAGAATTTTACTGGGTGAATTGGGACCCGGTTTGCAAAAGTAAGAAAAAGGAGCTCTCGCTCTTATTAATATCATGATTGTTGTGTTGTGGCTAGAGGGTTGTGGAACCTATCTTTGGCTTGTTCGGAATGGCCTTGGGTACAATATGGAGAGGTGGTACGTGTAATGTCCAGGCGGAGGGGTGGAATGAAGGGGGTAGGAAGGATAGTCGCATACACCATTATGCCTAATCTTGTTGATTCGAGCATGACATAAGACCATTCCAAGGCGTGTCAGATTACATTTCTTGGATTAAGAGTCCCTTTTTGATTACTCGATGTAGTTGGGTGACGGATCTGTACCTCAAGTCTTGATTCTTCTGTGAATTTTGTAGATTCGCTTTGCTTGTAGACTTGGCAACTTGCGCTCGTTATTAGTTGGTTGTACATGCGTATGCATATGTGGGTAGCATACTAGCATCCCTGTGAGGTTTTTATATATATTTAGCTTTCCTTCTCAAAATAGACAACTAAAAAACAGAAAATTCTCATTTAAGAGTCGAAAACAAAACTATATACATCCTTCACATATTCATTATTGAGAGGACACCACAAAACTTAAGCACTACCATACTTTAACATCTTAATAGAATTGTAAATGAATGCTTAGTTTGTCCATACTATTCTTCAGCACGAGGGCACATCTAACCAACTACCATTACAATCTCTTCACACAATTTCTGGATGGGAACAACTTGTACATTTTAGATTTACCTTTTACAGCTGCCTGGGCAATCTTTTACTCCAAATGTTAAACCATGTAGAGCTTTTTATCATTCCAAGACATTTTGTTTTCAAACATCTAAAGTCATAATTCAGAAATTTGAAAACTCCAAAACAAGAAAAAAAACATGAGGCACCATCACAGTAAAAATGGTAAACTACTCTCATTTATGGAGCATTAAACTTTTAATCAAAGGAGGACTGCATACACTTACCTGTATATGAGGAACAACAGCCGGAGGATTAGCTTCCCTCAAAATTTGGATCGACTGATAGTTACCTTCCAAACATTCTTCATGCATGATCATTAATTTCTCAGCTATCTGCATATTCTCATTTGAATAAACAACACCAAACAGCCAATTGGCAGAGATTGCATAGCTGAATGCAAATGCACATTACTTGCAAAACATACAACTTCCAAATCCTAATTACAACTAAGCATGAAATAGACGATATTAGCTAAATCAACATATAAAGATGGTAAAAAGTCACCAGTTCCTATTTAATTTTTCAACAAAATGGCAATTATTTGCACATGCGCTTATATTCTACTTCTGCTAGTAAATTTGTAACTACAAATAAAAGAACATTAAATTCAACCCATTCAAACGACAACATGGATTATAGTCCATTCAAACGGCGTTGTTTAGTATATATTTTAATGACCAGAACAAGCATAATAATGCAGGAACAGACAACACCGCGAATATTCCTCAGACATGCAAAACTGCAGCCCTGTACCAAAGTATCTTTGTAACTTTTGTATAGGACGCTTTGTTCATCAGCAAGTTTAAAATTAAACCCGGACGTTGAAAGGAATACTATTGAAACCTGACATTGAAAGGAATCCTATCTCAGAGGCAAACTAATCAAAGGATGTTGCAACTTGCAAGGACACATGAAGAACATTGACAAAAACGTGCCAAAATTTAATATGTGAATTTTCTTCTATCCTCCATATAAGAGAATCTTCTTCTATCCTCCATTTAAGAGAATCAGAGATAAGGAGCCAACATTTCTTTTCTTATCCAATAGCCAAAGGACTTGGTGTCATAGACCTTAGAAGCTGAAAAAATAATTAAATTTCCGGCCAATTTCCAACATCTTAAATTATCATTTCATGCTCTTACATATTAAATAGGCTCTACGTGTGCAATTACAAATAAAGTTATCTGTCCCCAAGTACAGATAATCAACAAACTCAGACCTACATTTCTACAAAAACATAGTTCACAGGAGTGCAGAACAATTATGAGAGTTTCAGTCGAGGAAATTCATGGACTAACTAACACAAGCTCTAAAGTGTTCTAAACAATTTTAAAAGCAAGAAGAGAGGACCATAACGAACATATGCAACAAGATTATGCAAGATCTGACCGCTTGACATAATTGTCATTAACATGGATATTGAAAATGCAGGGTTACTCGTTACGAATGGAAAACAAACCTCCTCAACGCTGCCGTCATCAATCTCTGTATTGAGAGAGAGCATAGATTCATCAAGCATATCTTCTAAGTCATCAATAAATAATTGCTCTGGCAAAAAAAGATAATCAAAAGCAGAAAATTACACGGGAAAATTATATCAAGATCTAATGATAAATCTACTCCCTGGGGATACTTAATTTTATCATTGCACCCAAGCAATAACCCACTCATGGTGGAAAATACATTCCGGCTAGACAATTGTTAACAATAGAAGTCAATTAATGCATTCTATCTCTAGTAATACAGTTCACGAATATCAAATTCTTTTGAAATCCTTGTTAGACAACCTGATCAGCGGAATGTTGATCAAATTATTAGTAATGAGATGAGACAATGACCCAAAGTGACTCTTCAACACCTTGCAGAAATGATAAGGAAAGTTAAAGAAGCTGAGAACAAGGTGAAAATGAACATGCCTAAAAAAGTTCCTTTACCACCTTCGTCTTGCCAATCTAATGCTATTGGTGGAATGAGTTTTGAAAAGGGAGGATTTAGGTTGGACGGGTATGAAACAAGAAAAAGAAAGGCAAGTGGAACTACTGCTATTGAGACGGCATTCAATCTTGGTGCTCGAGAAAACTTGCATTCTGAGATTGCTCGCATGTTCTAATCAAGTGGGTTGCCATTCCATTTATGAAGAAATCCATATTATGTGAGTGATTTTCAATTTGCTGCAAACAACTTAATTAGTGGTTATGTACTGCCGGGTTATAACTTGTTGAGATCAACTCTATTACAAAAGGAAAGGGCAAATGCGGAGAGGATGCAATTGATGTTGATAATTGAAGGCTCTTGTTGATATGAGAGGAAATTAATAGGAATTTTCGCTTCTTGTTCAGGACTTCTGGCAAGAACGTTGGATGCTTCGTATTAGTTTTGTTAGCATTCTCTTTGTTTGGAATGAATTTTGACATGGACATGTGGTTAATGCTTGTTAGTGGCAATTTAACTACTCTTTTAACTTGTTTTGGCTTCATGTTTTTGCCTACTAGGAGACTAATAATTATGAACATGTATAATTTACACAGCTATATCCCGCCGAATCTGAATTGGGTTTTGCCATGTCGCCATATCTGTTTCGTGTCGTATCCAAATCCTGTACCGTATCCGTGCTTCATAGTCTCCACTAGATGTATGCCTCAGCAGAAAGCTTCACCCATTGAGAAAAGGGGGCGTAAACAAATGTTATCTCCCAACCCACATGAGAACTTTTATCAAGCTTCATACGACAGAAAATATTCAGGACAGAAGAACTCCCAGAACGAGATATAAATATGACCCATAAAAGAAAATAAAAGGGTGAAGCCCTTTTTTTTTCTTTTTTTGCCACCATTGTATACATCAATGGGGTTGAAGGGGAATTAGGTTAACAAATAACAACCAAATGGTTTTGAAGTCTCTCCCTAGTCTTGAACCCAGACCTCGCTTTGAAAGCCAAGGGATACTAGCAGCTGAGCAAAGAGCCAAATCGAGGTGAAGCCAATTAAATTACCAGGGGGGGTTTTAGTTTTTCCAAGGTACAGCTAGCAAATTGAATATCAAAGGGAAAAACCCATCAAAAGTAACAGTAGAAACGATGAAAGTACATCTAGTGTATAGTAAAGACATATACAAGTACCTCTGGATTGGGTGAACCAAGAGAAGATGTCGGCGGCGAGTTGGTGGGATTTGAGGAGAGAGTCACGGCCACCCCACTCGTTGACGACGGCCATCCGGAGGGCAGACCATCGAGACAGAACCAAATCGATGCCTTGCCGAAGCTGCGCAGCGCTATCTGTTGAGAGCACCCTCTCAGGAACCATTGGAAACCCTAGTCTGCCACAAAACCTTGCTCTGAAATCTCAGATATATCCGTCTATCTATTTATCTATCTCTGTCCCCTCCTTCCTATTGTAAACAAATAAACAGTTTCATTACTTAGGCCCCGAGGCCTGATTGGATGCGAGATGAGTTTTGGTAGAATTAAATAGTAAGGGGATAAGATAGTAGGGATGGCAATGGGGCGGTTCGGTTCGGGTATTGGCGTATCCGAACCCAATACCCGAAAACCAAAAGGGTACCCAGAACCGAACCACTAACCGTTCGGGTAGGGGATATAGGAACCGGAGCTGAACCATTCGGGTGTTAACCGAACCGATTGGGTAACTGAATTAATTGAAAACAGCCAAACAATATTTGGCATTGACCAATCGGGTTTCGGGTAATAACCGAACCGAATTGATCAACTCCCAGTACAAAATTAAAATCCCAGCTGCTATGCTACTTCCCAAATTGATAAAATCCCAGTACAAAATTGATCAAATGATTCAAAACCCATACAAAATTGATCAGAGATTCAGAATTTATCAAATTCCAGTACAAAATTCAAATCCCAGCCGATATGCTACTTTCCAAATTGATAAATTCCCAGTACAAAACAGTCCAAAATCAACTTAAACAAAGAATTTCTGAGCAAACCCTAGAACATCAGAAAGCAAATCATGAAATCAACAACTTTTCACGAACAAGCTGAGATCTGAAATTAAGCAAGGACTCAGTCGAGTAATCAAGCAAATGATTAGATGAAACTGTAAAGATCGCAACACAACCGATCGGATAGCCCGAGGTTCACAATCGAGAGAGAGAGAGAGAGAGAGAGAGAGAGAGATCGAGTAACCGAGATCGCGACTGAGACCTACGAACAAGCTTCGAGAGAGAGAGAGAGATGCTCACGGGATAATAGGCCGCCGGCCGGAGGAGCAGCAGACCTTAACCTGATCGCACTAACCCTAATCTATTCTACTAATATCTATTCGAACGCTGCTACGTGCACAGATGCACGTGTACAGACGGCGTACCGACGGCGTTGCCGACGCTGGTGTGGGTCCCATTCGGTCGATCCGAGCCGTTCATCTTTCTCAAAATCAAATTCCGAGTGGGCCCATTTTTTTAATGAAATGGGGTGATTTTGGATCGAGCTCATACAGCCGTCCGATTGCCTTGATTCCCGCGTAGGCCCATTTTTTGAATGAAATGGGGTGATTTTGGATCGAGCTCATACAGCCGTCTGATTGCCTTGATTCCCGCGTAGGCCCACTCGGAATTTGATTTTGAGAAGGATGAACGGCTCGGATCGACCGGATGGGACCCACGACGGCGTCGGTACGCCGTCTGTACACGTGCATCTGTCCCCCTATCTTTACTGTATCTATTCTCTATCTCTATCTATCTAATATATAAAGGGGGAGAAACTTTTTGGTGTGGAGCAGTTTTTGAGGCTATCTCACATTTTGCTCTTCCTAGTTGTTACATTTCAGTTGGCCTTTGCATCTAATAACTGTAAGGTCAAAAACGTAAAATGCTCGGACATAACCCTCCACGTTTAAAAACCTCTGACAGTTACACAACTCTGATAAGTTTTTTAAGAGCAAATTCCGAAAATCCATGGCTGCCAAAAGTAGATACATCTATTTCGTCCATCGACAAACTGCCAGGGACAATTCAAGAAACAAGATTATTTAGGTTCCAAGAAGGTATCTTTGGCCCTTAACACAATTTCCTCTCTTCTTTTTTTTTTTTTTTTTTTTCTCTATTGGAACGCAATTACCACTACTTTCCTATTTTGCAGTCGGTCCCCTTTTTTTAATTTTTTTAACTTTGGTGTATTTAGAAACAAATAATCTGTCTGAGAATTTTTCAAAGAGAGACGTGTTTTGTTTGTGAACATTTTGTTGTAAGACAAAGGTAGAACAACCTAATCAGTGTCTCAATTTTTTTTAATTGCTAACCAATTACTGAATTTTGTTCTTTTTCTTGCTCTATCATTTTCCAAGAAAAAAAATGAGCAGTACTACGAAAACAAATGTGTCTTGCATATGGCCCACCTTTGGACCAGAAAAGATTTGAGGGTGGTTTTTTTTTTTTTTTTTGTGCAACAAAAATATAGAGGGTGGTTCAACTTCTACTAAAGAAGGAAGAAATGACATGCAAAGGGGGAAAAAAAACTCCATAGTTAAAAGCACTGATTTGAATTGTCGCCTGCACAGTGGATAATTTCTCCAAATAAACCTTCCTAGGAAATGAACATGGATTACACCTAAACGTCTTCAAAACAAAAACAAATAGGAGTAGGGAAAAAATTAAACCAGTGTTTACCATTTTTGTTTCTTCCTTTGTTTACTCTTTTCAATTGATTTTTATTATGCAGTTAAATCGTACAGTTAAAAGAAGAGACACATGTAATTGAACCAGAAAAGGAATTATGTTCGAGTTCACCGAGAAAAACCGGTGGCAACAACAGTGTTAGCAGCGTCATGTATTTTTTGATTATGTGCAATCTGTCAAATTACATTGCATAATTATGGGAAAGTATGAACAGTATATTTCGTGTGATATTTTTTTAATACTATTGTTTATTTGTCTAAAAAATGATAATGGCACACGCGATCATACGATAATCCGGGAGTTTTTGTGCATAATTTTTTCTAATCAAAGTTCGACTTGCACATGCGTCGCATGTGCCCAGCCTCTAGTTGTCTGTGATGGGCGGGGCAGACAAATGATGAAATGAAGTGTTAGGGTTTTTTTAGGTCTAATCGTATATAGATACCCAGGGGCTCATACGCAATTACTATATATTTCAGGGGGTACATATGTAATTACATGTTTCTGTTCGTTACGGGTCACAGTTCGGTTAAGACCTCAACCCAAAACCAAACCATACCCATTCGGTTCGGCCATATTCCATACCATACCCATACCCACAGGGAATATTTCAGTTATGGTTCGGGTAAAAATAGCGGTTTCGGTTCGGGTACCCATCGGTTCGGTCGCGATTGCCATCCCTAATTGGTAGACACACAATTGACACATATTTGTCTTATAGTCTATTTGCCAAATGATATTGGCCATCCATATAAATAGTATCCAAACACATGACTACCAATATGGCAATATTCAATTAACTAGATTTTTTACATGAATGATTTACTCAATATTCCAGGCAAATTGTATGAGTCTGATCCCGAATACAGATTATAGAGCCCACAATTGAGGTAGCATTGAAACCAGTTGTAGAATGTTTAGAACAAGGGACAAAGAGTGGAAACTCATAACACTTGAAAGTTATAATAATGCTTGGAAGACATTTTGAACTGCAAATACAATAAACAAAAACACGACAAGTGCAATGCACGTGCGCAAGCAACACAACTAGTGAGGAAAAATAGTGGCAGCAGATAACAATGTCCTGCTAAGTATGCTGGGATACCAATAATCATTGATACGAAACAGTGAAAAAATATCCTGCTATACAAAATTAACAGGTGAAAAAAACTTCCAACCTTCAGGTAGACATGCTCTTAAATATCACCCTTTAACCTTCTGCAAGTTTCTCATACAAGCAGAATTCGAAAAGGGGGAGGGTATGCATGCAAGGAAAACACAATGGTTGCGTGATGCTGTTCCGTAAGTACAAGCGAATACATATTTCATCGGTTACGAGTGAAACTGGTGGAAAAGAACAAGGTTGAGCTTTGTTTCTGGGGGACAAATCATTCGCATTCCAGGTGACAAAATAAATTGGAAGCAACACCAGGAACAACTCAAAATGTAGTTGAGGCAATATATTATCTACCCAAGTTAATAAGGATTACTTCATACACTTCCACAAAATCAAGTGACATAATTCCCTTGCAACAATACAAAACCATTCACATTTTTCACCAATGAAACTTCAAAAAGTCAAAAATAATTCATTATACAAGGCCACTAACTAATTTCCCTGAGACAAATTCTCAGACATCTATAAAACTAGATTTCTGTAATGTACAGACAACAATAAAATAAAATAAAAACAATGGAAATTGGAGGGAAAAAAAAAATCCTCCGGTAACCCTCACATGGACAAACATAATTGAACAACTCAAAAGATAGCATTTTCTTCAGTGATTCAACTGGCTAGATTTATTTTGTCCAGCGCCAATTCCGTACTGATGAGTTTTAATAATAGCTGCACTAGTTCTCTTACTCTACCTTCCCTGTACAACAGAAAGGTTCACAAGTTATGAGAATACTCAATCCTCTACGAAAAAGAAACTTAAAAAACTATAACTAAATTGACAATCAAAATAAAGAGCGATTTTGAATGAGTTAATGACTAAAGGCGGTATTATTGTTTTGGAAATTAGGGTGAAATTTGGTTTGAACTTGGTGATTTTTTGTTGATTATGCCGAAATGTTTCCTTTCATATCTGTAACATTCGTTCGGAGGAAAAGAAAGTAAAGGGATAGACGGCAGTGGACGAGAGAAGAAAGCAAGAGGGGGTTTTAGGAAAGACGGTGCTTCCAGAAATGATGAAGAAAATAGAGAGGTGGATTAAAATTTTTTGCAGGAACACTATTTATGAATCTAACCTTTCTGGACTTTAAAGATTAAAATATAATAGTGAAGAAAAAATCAAACAGAAAGAATTGGCGTAAGAATTCAAAAGCTACAGGAACATTAGCAAAAAAAAAAAAAACAGAGAGAGTAGAACACAATTTCGGATAAATTTGTATATAAAGCCATTATATGTATGATACACATACATCAATCGGCACCAACCAATTATGTTTGAAGTTGGGGTTCAAAATTGTGTTCCTAGCAGTGATCATAAAAAGTTTAATCGGATGAGTAGAAAAGGTTAGAATAAGATGGAAAGAGAAATAAAAGTACAGCCCATTCAACTCCAAGGGGTTTGACCAGTGGAATGAGACAACAATAAGAGAACTTATCCTCCAAGGGGTCGCAAGGGCGAATCTCGTGAAGACCAAACGTTTCAAACATTGGGTCACTAAAGTTTTGTTCGGTCATTAATTTCAGGGCCTTGAGATTAGTCAAGATGCATGCAAGCTGTCCCGTACACTCATTTATCAGGGAAAAAAATATAGTCTATTCAGTGTGATGAGTTAAAAGGTGCAGCCAATTAGGTGACGTGAATGGTAAAAAAATCTAGGCGACGTGGTATTACAATTACAAATTTGGTCGGATAACGATTGCCCAAGAGCCAAGAGGTAAACTAAACGGGTAAAACTATCTTTGGAGTTATAAAGTAAAGAATGAAAAAGTAATTTGGGAGGAAGTGCTGCTGAATTTGCCAAGTCACAACCTTTACCGTCTTTGCCATTAATCAAGTTGGGATACTCTCATTTACGTATTCAACAAACCTGATAACAATATCTGTGTTAAATTTCGTATACATGCTTTTTGTCAAGAGTTTACATCACTTTTCATTTAAGGTATATAAAAATAATCCATTCAAGCTAGTGACAAACTTAATATCCGAATGAAATGGTGATTGTTCTAAGGTCATAGCTTATTGTATTAGTAGTCTCAGGAGCCATAAAACCTCATTTCAAACATTTCCGGTACCTCCATTTGTCTACTCAATTCATATTTAATACTTTAAATGGATATCGTTTTACCTGGATATAACAAGCTGACAAAAAGACGGGAACAGAATGAACAGGTGTGGACGCTTGTCACGATTCTCCTCCACAAGGCCTCCTTTCAAATATGGATGTAAAGGAAGAACAGACACAGTATCAGAATGTATTACCAGACGAGCCAGCTCTTCAAGTACAAATATTATTTCGTCAAGTCTTGCTGCAGGAAATGGACGGTCACCTACATAGACATAGTGTGATTACTATTCATTGTGACATAGGCTTGGAGGAGAGAGAGAGATTCAACATTCAACATTCAATTACTGTAGAGTAAAGAAGTTCATTCCCCACCTAAGTCCTTCTCGTCGATCAGAAATTTTTTCAAGATGTAATCACATCTCGTCAAGAGTATCATGATTGAAATTTTGCTAACTTCAGATCGAACCAAACTCCAGCCACAGACTTCATTGTTGTAACTGAAACAAATTACTGGTGAATAAATAAGCAGGTAAAAAAAGGCTTGGAGGCAAAAAAACAAAAACAGACAAAAGATGACTTGACTGTCACGAAAACCGCATGTTTTTATTCCATCACAAGTAATGCTGTCTGGCAATGACGTCATTGAGGAGATAATAGCAGTTAGCAATAAGTACATGTTGATGGGATCAGTCAATAACTCATCACTGTCTAATTCCCAATTTACTGGGGGAAAAAAAAAACTCATCACTGTATTGTTCCAAAAGTCTTAACTGGACAAGTGCTCATCGGTCAAGGGATTTAACAAATTCAGAAACCAGTAGCTTTAGTCCTCTATCAGTAGATAAAGAACCTCCAAGAAAGAACTTTCCGCACGGTCAACCAGCACTGTTCGTTGCAAGAGCAATAAAAGTATAAAACCAATAGAATTCATAGTGACATACTGTGTATAAGCAACTGTGAATGAATGGTATCACCTCAAGGATATGTTACCTGCTCAAGAGGAATAACTTTTGTAAGCAAGTCAAAGAGAATCTGCTACAGTGAGAGGGCATGAGCTCCACAGTTTCAACAGGCAGAGAGCATGTTCGTGATGCGCAACGATCGAGGGTGGAAACTAGTCGTTGCAAAATCTGTCAAAACAAAGTTCAAGAACAATAATGAAACTGGCAATCCATTGTCTGTGAGGGGGAAGCAAGGTTCTTATAGATGTCTGGCGTAGAAAGAAAGTCGTACATAAAGAAGATATCCCTCAAACAATGGAATCTTTGTGTGAAGCATAGACCAATAACGGGGTATAAACAACTTTTAACACTTGGAAACGAGCTGTATTCAAAAGCAGGCCAAAACATGAGTAAATAAGTAAGCCTGGGGTTTGATTATCCTTGCTCTACAAAAAGATCCAACTATACAATTACAGGATCCCCTCAAGTAGTTGAATTCCTACCTGAAACAAGGTTCATAATGCAGGGCAGATGCATTGAATCTGAAGGCCTCAATTTCTCGGTTCAGGATGTGGCCTGGATGCATTGAATCTGAAGGCCTCAATTTCTCGGTTCAGGATGTGGCCTGGATGCATGGAATCCTTAGGCCTCATTTTCTCTATTACAATTTTCATTTTAATGGTGAGCGGTTTTGTTGTTGAAATTTCTTTGTACGACACTCTACTGATATAATCATCAGAGTCTTGCAAGTATGTCCTTGTCATCACTCATGATAATTTTGCTGACTGTTAAATGAATGATAGTCATTCGACACTACAACTAAGAATCGTACGAGTGAACAATAATGATTCCTCCATGAAGTAAGTCAAATCAGGTTTCTGTAACTGCAAAGTAAAATGCATGATATGCCATTTGTGTAAGCGTTAAAGCAAGCAAGAAGATTACATCAGTTGGTGCATCGATCTGCGACTTAAGAATCTTGTCACCCAAAATGTCTAAAATATTCATCTCGAGAGACTCATCAGCCTTAAGAGTTGCAATGGATAGAGAATTGGGAGGCAGGGCACGTCCGCAGTAGCCTAGTAGGAATATTTCATAAACATCAGCAACTTCTTTCCATAAGCGTATTCTTGAAGGTCTACCAATAATTGGATCAGACCCACGAATTATTCTTAATTTGTTGATATCATCAACAAGAATGCGGTTGAAGCCTTCAACAGCTAATCTCCAAAGTGAACCTTCAGGGTTGTCTCTTCTTATTGTCATGCACCTGTATATTAGATAAAAGCTCAGTCTCCAGTAAAAAATATGATAGATTAAGGAAACCTTGGAACTTTCCTTGGTGCAACCATATGATTCCACAAAAGTGCATGTATTCGTATCTAGTTTGAGCTGATGAATGAAACTCAGAAAGACAGAGAGCTAAGGACTTAAGAAAGAGACAACAAAGCCCTGAAAAGAATCCATCCTTTAGATCACTGACAAGTAATTAGATCATTATCGGTGGAACTAAGCTAACTGGGATTTATTTCCACACACACACACACACACACAAAAAATCCGGATTCTAGCTATATATTCTATGAACTACCTTTAGTACGTATGTAGGACATGTAAGAATAAAAGAAAAGCTTGGAGTATCTAAGCCAGAATTCTGACCATTACTTCACACAACATATAAGCCTGTCAAACATGAGAACTGTTGAATGTATTTAATGTAATTAGTATAAATGCGAATGTAATTAGGCAAGCTAGTCAATTAGGTAGGCAGAATCAATTAGGAAGGTCAATCAAATTCCTTGGCCTTGTAAAAATCCACCTTTTTGTCAAGAGGTCAACCATATCGCCTTAGTCTTGTCAATCCTCGACCCGTGGAAACGATTTCAATGCATGAAAGAACCCGTGTTTGGGTACATGGTCAATAGGTTGCCAAAACCATCAGCAAAGCCGAGAAAGAAAAATCAAAATTGAAGTTTATCATCTAAGGAGGCATGTCAATTGGGGCATGTCAGCCCGATGCCATATACTGGGGGAGTTATACGCCCAAATCCGACTGGGGCATAGGAGCCTAAAGCCCCAAACCAAACCAATCCAAAAGCCTGAAAGCCTTGCCAAGCTCAAACCCTAGCTAAAAGGAAAGACAGTAAAGTGAAAGAGCCACCCCATTGAGCCTCCTACTTTTTAAAGAAGGAATATTGTCGTTGTAGTCGTCGAGTGTCGATGTATGAGTCACACGTAATTGTCCTGCGGGACAGTTTTTCAATCAATTGTCCTACGGGACAACTTTTCAATCAAACCGTCCTATGGGACAATATTTCAATTTGTTTCGGGTTAGATCCCTCACCCGTTGTCCAGTAGGTAGATTTCTCGTTGTTGCTTGGAGATAGATTTCTCACCTGTTGTAGCCGCCTAGCTGGCGCACCCCGATCATTTTAGCCACCTAGCAGGTGCATTCAATCATATCAAGTTGTTAGTCGTTTTAGCCACCTAGCTGGTGCATTTGACTGGTTCATGCTTTGTTTGTGTCATTGTTGATTGATGTGTCGCTAAGACCTTCATGTAAATGTGTTTGGTTGAATAGCGTATTGATTGCGTCTTTTCTCAGTAGGCTATCACATTTCCTCAATTGTCTCGTTGCTCAGTAGACAATCATCTTATTATTGGCCATCTTGTTGCTCAAGGGATAGCCACGGTTAGATTTAGCCTCCCCGTTGCTCAGAGGGTAGCTCCGTTTAATCATGTCACAGTATGAGTTGTTGTAGCCACCTAGCTAGTGCATACGATTGAATAAGTTGTTAGTTGCATTTAATTGCTGTTTGTTTGGCGTTTCACGGGCCAGGAGTCCACGCGGGAAATCTTCAAAAAAAAATACCGGGAAGGGCTGCATATTTACAGTTTTGCGAAAAACAGCGTGGATCAAGCCCTTCCCGGTATTTTTTTTTGAAGATTTCCCGCGTGGACCTTGGAAAACACCTTTTGAACACATTGGACGGCTCGGATCATGAAAATTTGATCCGGAACTATGAGTTCCGGACCGAAGGGTCCCGGACTAGAGAGTTCCTCTATATATATATAGGGTTAGCTTCTTAAACGGGATCGGGACCTCCATGATCCGAGCATTTTTTTGACGATCCGAGCCGTCCAATGTGTTCAGAAGGTGTTTTCAAGGGTCCATGCGGGAAATCTTCAAAAAAATATACCAAGAAGGGCTTGATCCAAGCAGTTTTTCGCACAAAAACTGTATATTCAACGTGTTTAGAAGGTGTTTTCAAGGGTCCACGCGGGAAATCTTAAAAAAAAAAATACCGGGAAGGGCTTGATCCAAGCAGTTTTTGCAAAACTGTAAAATATACAGTTTTGGGGAAAAACTGCTTGGATCAAGCCTTTTCCGGTATTTTTTTTTGAAGATTTCCTGCGTGGACCCTTGAAAACACCTTCTGAACACATTGGTCGGCTCGGATTTTCCAAAAACAATTTGCAAAACAAAAAAAATACATTTTTTCTTAAATCCGGGAGGTCCGGATAAGAAAATTACCGTATATATATATATAATGAGTCCCGATCTAGTCCGGGATCCCTAAGTCCGGGACTCATAGTGCCGGACCAAATTTTCATGATCCGAACCGTCCAATGTGTTTAAAACGTTTTTTCAAGGGTCCCCGCGAGAAATTATCAAAAAAAAAAAGACGACCGGGAAGGGCTTGATCAGTGCAGTTTTTCACAAAAACTGCACATATACAATTTTATGAAAAACTGCTTAGATCAAGCCCTTCCCGGTTTTTTTTTTGGACAATTTCTCGCGGGGACCCTTACAAACACGTTTTAAACACATTAGACAGTTCAGATCATGAAAATTTGGTCCGAATATATATATTCCGGAACTATGAGTCCCGGACTTAGGGATCACGTTGTAATATTGCTGTGCCCCCGCCGTGTCCGTGTCCATGTCCAGTTTTTTAGAATTGCCGTGTCCGTGCGTGCTACTTAGTTTATCAATATGCGAGAAGGTAACACCAAGGGGCAAAAGGCATGGAAGAAAACGAGTCCAGGACTACAGTATTTTTTTAAAGACTTCTACCATGTTAGTCAATCAATTGGCTCACTTGTTCAGAGATCAAATTATAACTCCGCTAGGGCAACAAAAAGAATGACCGACATGAAAGCCATACACCTGTAGACCTTCACATCTCAGCATTAACAATTTTATTAATGTGAAGGAATCGAGCAAATCTTACCTTGCAAGGCCTTGAACAATTTCAGGGAAAATAATACATTTCTCTGATGCTGGAGCCTGTAGGAAAAGATCCACAAGGACAGGAACGAGCTTCTCAGCAAGCAGATAACTTGGGTTGCTCGCCATTGTACCACAATTGTTTGATCCGGAGCTAAGAGATGGGCTTTCTGTGCTAGGGGAACCAGAATTGGTCATCTCATGCATTATCATCTTATTGCTGCCTGTGGAAATGAAACTTAAATTCAAATTTTGCACATTTCAAACAGAAAACAAATCCAGGTCAGGTCCAGTTCTATTACCATTAACATGGTGCCCAGAGCTGGTTTTATCTGTCTTGTCTACATTCTCCAGAGATGAATCAGATATTGGAAGATATTGCAAAATTTCCCCAAGAAAGAGGGACCACATTGAAGAAAGATGTTCGGCTGGATGTAACAGAGGTAAGATTTCGAGAACTGTACGCTGCAACGGTGGAACATGACCCTGCAGAAAAACATCTGATATCTAATTAGCAAGAGTTTCATCTGTAGTGGAAACTCGGAGGCAATCCAATCGTTCAAATTATCTCCCTCGCTCTCACGAGTAGATGTCTCCTACATAACGCCACAAGAATTTCTTCCCAATCCATTAGTTCTATAGAATATAAGGAGAAAGCTTTTACAATTCAGAATGAAATAAAATAGGAAAACATAAGCTTGTCGATTTGTTTACACCCATTTTTGACATTTTTGCAAAATGATAAAACTACATGTGGAGTGTGGGCCCAGAATGTGGGTCAAGGGAAGGCCGAATCAATCGAGTTCAGGTGGAAGAGGATCAAATGGCTAAGGAGCCAATTGTAACATGGCAATACATCAGATGTTCCTTGCCTTATGTTCACCAACAACCTCATTTCAGGGGTGGTTAAGATCTCAGTGACAGATGTCACTCTGTGGCAGATTCTCAGGGCATCCCTACAGAATATTCCTTGCATTACCTTGGGCTTAAGCATTAACCAACCACCAACAGTGATATAAATAAAGACAGAGTCATGTGACAGGCAATGAAGCCCTTTTAAGCTAGATTTGGTTGGTGGGTGAGAAGAACCAAGGGCTGAGTGTGGAAAAGTGGACGCATTTCGGATGAAGATAGGTACAATGCTTCACTTTGGGATCAATGGTTTGGAGATGCAGTGTGTCATCCATTCAGAGCCCAAGACCCCCAGTTTCAGGGTGAAAATGGGTAAATTTTGGCTATAAATAGGTGAATTCTTGGAAGACCTAGGCCCTAGGGCTCTGTGCCCCCGCCCCCCAGACATAGTGTCAATTTCCAACTCAAGCATCTCAGATGTTCAGCTTACTTTCAAGTACCAACAACTTAGATTCCTTAGCATTTGCTTCTAACTTCTTTCGTGATATTTATTCTCCAACTTGAGGGGGAGTGTTAGGAGTTATTTGATGAAGTATTAATAAGTGAGGTTATTTGAGTCTCTGTGTACCTTGTACTCACACTATAAATTAAAAACATGTGTATTAGGGTTAATTAAAACCCTAAACACTTCCTCTTCTCTTCCAAACAACAATAATTTCCCCCTAGATTTCTTACATCTGTTTGTCATATTGGGTATCATGGCTGGAAAACAAAAATGACATTCTAAAGAATACAACACAACAACAAAAAATGGAGTAGCAGTCCGGTGTTTCATTATTACGAATGAAGTGTTGGACCGAATAAAAAAATTAAAAAAAAAGTGGAAAAGAAAAACTGACATACAAATTCTGCTTCAAAGTTATTATTGGTTGTGCTGGCCTGTTTTACTGCTGTATGTATGACTGCTAGTAACCGAGTGTACATGCCATCATCGAACATCCCTTGTGCTTGCACATATAGTTCTCCTGCCAAAAAAATTGAAGGTGCAAAGAAACATACAATCATATGCTTCTTTCCCAATACATGTACCCTAAATTGGAAGAAGGCAGCATAAAAAAATCAGCAAATATCATCCATGTCTCCACAATCATATACCTCAAGAACTTCTCTTGATTTTTTAAGAGATTGCAATACGAGCTCAAGCATATGATTAGGGACAGTGAAAAATAACAAGAAAATTGTGATCCAAGTTGCTATAAGGTATTACCAAGACCGTGTAAAATCTCTTGTTTCACTTTGCTAGCTGCATTAGCGCCGTAATTATGTGAATTCTGAAGAACAAGCTCATAAACTTCAAGAACTGATTTGAGGTAATCCATTGGCAAGTTTCCCTGATTCAAACCACTTTAGTTAGAAGATAAGTGGATGCAGACAGGACTATATATCACTGCTAACTAAAAGTCAAAGTTGCATCATGGTTATCACAGTGGGACTTCCAAAAAACCACAATAGTCCGAACAAATTTTTAGTTCCGAGATGTAGAAGCTGCAATTAGAAAATGTTTCACCTTGGGAGAATGAGAAATGACAGTGGACTGCAAGCAATTTATTGCAGCAAGGGAAACCTCTTTACTACCATGTAAAATGCTACTCTTTACAGAAAGGAGTAGTGATTCCCATCCTGTGACATGAATTAGCCAAAAAATAAGCGAAGGGATTCCATGAGGACACAAACAAACAAAAGTAATAAAAAGTAAAATTGGGGACTTACCGGACCAAAAATTTCTCAGACTTCTAAGGAAAGGAAAGAAAGAACGTAGAAGTCGTGCTATTCCACCCAGTACCAACACAAGTGTCTCATCCCACTGTTTCTGAGCAGTGTTACGGCTGCAAAACAATTTAAGAGATAACATAGCATGTACAACTGGTTATAATAAAGAAAAACAAAAGCTAGAAAGCAAGAATGAAAAGGAGAAAACTTCTTTGGGGAAGAAATTTGTTAGAATAGTTAGTGTTTGTCCCACATCGGCCAAGTTAAGTAATGTAACACTCTCACGGTAATATAAAATAAAGTACTCTTGTGTTAGGGTTAATTTAACACCCTTACACTTCTCTCTCTTTCTCTCTCTCCTAAACAACATGGTATCAGAGCCTAACCCTAACCCACCACCATAATCCACTGCCGTGACATCCACCTACCCATGACAATTTACGTCATCATCCCTAACCTTCGAAAATCAGCTTACGTCATCATCCCTAACCTTCCCTAACCTTCAAAAACCCTAACCCTGAAATTGTTTGCCGTAGACACACCTAAACCCACCACATAGCAGCCATCGACAGCCACCTAAAAACCCTAAATCGACAGCCATACAAACCCTAACCCATTAAAACCCTAAATCGACAGCCATACACTCTTCCAAAATCTTCTACAGTGCTCGCAAACCTAAACCCAGTTTGTTGAATACCTTGAAATACCTTACCTAGTTCGTAACTTCACTTCACAGTGCTCGTAAACCTTTATCCAGTCACGTCTTCCATTCACGACTGTAGCAGGTGCTCGAAATCCCTCACAATTGGGTTTGCTGCTCGATCTGTTTCAATCTGGTCTGTTGAAGCTCGACTGTTTTGGATCTTTTGGGTCACGAACAGTGTCGTTTGGCACTTTTGTTACTGCTCTAGCCCAGTAATCTCATGTGGTAAGTCAGGATTCCCATCTGTATTAATTTCGGCTCTGTTGCTGCTCTGTTGGTCTATCTTTTCCCTATAAATGGCTGGTTCAGTTGATGTATTGATCTATGGTACACTAGTTTGTTGGGTTGTTGGTTATGATTGCATTAGGTAGTGACAGATTCATTGTTGCTCTGTGGTTCGGCAGTATTATTAGTTATTCCGCTGCTGGCTCTGTCAATTGTTATGATTTGGTGTTGTTGAAGGTGGTGGTTGCCTGTATTGTTCGGTGACTATTTTTCATTGGTGGTTGGTGATTGGTTGTTGGCTGGTGTGGTGACTGGTGTGATAGTAGACATCGTTGCTCAGTCTGTTGGTTGGTTTGATTGATTTGTTGGTTGTTGGTGGGTGGCTGTTTCTCCATTATTTGGCACCATGTCTGAAGAAAAGTCAGCTTCTGGTTCTAATTCTAGTTCTATTGTTATTGGGAGTTCTTCTAGCTCTTCTCGGCGTCGTGAAAAAGAGTCCATTACCTCCATTCTATTGAATGGTAATAATTATGCTATTTGGTCTCGTGCTGTTAAAGTTTATTATATGGGTGAGCGGAAATTTCGCTATTTGACAGATGATCCTCCTGCCAAAGAGGCTAAGGATTATGGTGATTGGGAAGCTAAGGATTGTCATATCCGTGTTGAGTTGTGGAATAGTATGGAACCCCAGATTAGTGCTCCTCTGTTTTATCTTGACACTGCCAAACAAGTGTGGAATCGGCTTGTCGGGATGTATTCTGGTGTTAACAATCTTCGTCGTACATATGATCTTCACCACCAATTCTTTTCTTTGTCCATCGGTTCTGGCTCTTTGGAGGACTACTATTCTAAGTTTCGTGGGACTTGTGAGGAACTCCGTGTTTATGAGTCTATCTCAAGTGATCCTCAGGTTATGGAGCGTCAGCGTGAGCGTTTGGAGGTCGCTCGATTTCTATATGGTTTGTCGTCCTTCTATGATCCCGTTCGGTCTCAGATACTGGGAGAGCGGGAGTTGCCCTCTCTTGATGAGGTGTTTAGACGTCTTCATCAGGCTTCTTATTCCGATGCTGGTTCTGTTTCTCAGCTAGCACCTGATCGTTCTGCTTTAGATGTTTCTGGTGGTGGCCGTGGTCGTGATTCTGGGTTTAGCAGTCGTGGTCGTGGTTCTGGAAGTCGAAGTTCTGGTGGCTATGATTCCGGTAACAGTTTTGGTGGTCGCGGTGATTCTGGGTCTCGTGGTCGTGGTTTTGGTCGTGGTGGCAATAGTCATGGTCGCACGTCAGGGGGAGGTAGTTCTGGTCGCAGTGATTCTGGTCGTGGTCGCGGTACCCGCTTTTGTACTCATTGTAAGAGTACAAGTCATACAGTGGACTATTGTTACGATCTTCATGGTTTTCCCCAAGCTCATCAGGTTGCCTCTGAGGATACTGGACAGTTTGTTCAATCTTCTGCCGATAGTGTGGTTATTTCAGCTGAGGACTACCAGCGTTTCTTGTCATTTCAGGCTGGGACAGAGTCTTCCACTGCTACGCTTGCTCAAACCGGTTCATCTGTTGCCTGTGTTGCCTCATCCTCATCATCTCCTTGGGTCATTGACTCAGGAGCTACAGATCATATGACTGGTACACCTACTTTTTTCCTTGGTCAACAGTCAGTTGGTAAATCATCACATGTCACCTTAGCTGATGGTTCTACCACTGCTGTTACTGGTTTGCGCTCCGTTCCTGTCACTTCCTCTCTTACTTTGAATTCTGTATTACATGTTCCTCGTTTTCCATTTAACCTTATGTCTGTGAGTCGCCTTACCAAATCTTTAAATTGTTCCGTCACATTTCTTCCTCATGGCTGTATTTTTCAGGATCTCACGACGGGGAGGAAGATTGGTGGGGGCATTGAGCGAGGCGGCCTATATTACCTGACAGTTCCTCAGCCTGTTGCCCTTCAGACATCAGAGTCACCGTACCAACAGCATTGTCGCCTTGGCCATCCATCTCTCCAGAGTTTGAAGCATCTTGTTCCCTCGTGTCGTTCCCTCAATAAGTTGGTGTGTGAAGTTTGTGAGTTTAGTAAACACCGACGAGTCTCTTTTTATCCTAGGGTTGAGCGTCGTGCATCGCGTCCTTTTCAGTTGGTTCATTCAGATATTTGGGGGCCTATTCATGTGCCCAGTGTTTCTGGTTTTCAGTATTATGTTATTTTTGTGGATGATTTTTCTCGTATCACATATCTTTATCTAATGAAAGAGAGGTATGAATTGAAATCTGTGTTTAAATCTTTTTACATGGAAGTTAAGAATCAATTTGATACCTGCATTAAAATATTCACCAATCATCGTGCGCTCGGTCTCCACAACAAAATGGAGTTGCTGAGCGCAAGATTCGACACTTGTCTGAGGTTATGCGTGCTTTACTATTTCACATGCAGGTTCCTAAGTCATATTGGAGTGATGCTGTTCTCACTGCCTGTTATTTAATCAACCGTATGCCCTCTACGGTCTTAGGTGGTCAGGTTCCCCATAAGGTCTTGTTCCCTAGTCGGCCTCTCCATTCATTACCCCCTCGGGTTTTTGGGTGCACTTGTTATCTCCACGTCCTTGACCCTGATAGGAGTAAACTCGATCCTCGATCTTTTAAGTGTATCTTTCTGGGATACTCCTACACTCAGAAAGGGTATCGATGTTACTCTCCTACTTTACGTCGTCACTTTGTTTGTGCCGATGTCACGTTCAATGAGTCATTGCCATATTACTCAGACCCTGTTACTACCAACGACCTTGTTACACTTGAGTCTGTGTTACCTATGGCTGTCCCTACTGGTACTGTTACCCAAAAACCTTTGCAGGTATATGTTCGTCGTTCTCCCGCACCAGCACCCGACACCAATTCAACCTCCCGAACCATCCCCGGTTGCTGCACCGTCTTTGCCCACACCTCCGTCTTCCCCCTTGTCGCCAGATCCGCCTGCTCGTTGATATCCTACTCGTGAGAATCGTCACCCACCGGTAAAATATGGTTTTTCTCATATCTCGAGTACTTCTCATCCTATTTCTCGGTTTATCTCTTATGATCATCTCTCTCCATCTCTTCGTGCTTTCACTACTACTGTTTCCTCCATATTTGTTCCTAACACTGTTCAGGAGGCATTATCCCGGTCTGAGTGGCGGATGACTATGGAAGATGAAATGTCCGCTCTTCATAATAATGGCACATGGGAGTTGGTTACTCTTCCCGCTTTGGTAAAACCACCGTCGGTCATTTGTCGTTGGGTTTATACCATCAAGTATCTTCCGATGGTACTATTGAGCGTCATAAAGCCCGCCCTGGTTGCCAAAGGCTACACAGAGACTTATGGCGTTGATTACTCCGAAACATTCTCTCCGTTGCCAAGCTTAGTTTCGTGCGGATTCTTCTTTCCCTCGCCGCCAATCTTGGTTCGCCGTTGTTTGACTTGATGTTAAAAATGCTTTTCTCCATGGTGATCTTCGGGAGGAAGTCTACATGGAGCAACCACTGGGTTTGTTGCTCGGGGAGCCTCATAAGGTATGTCGTCTTCGCAAAGCACTTTATGGACTTAAACAATCTCCCGGAGCGTGGTTTGGCAAGTTTAGTGATGCTATTATGAGGTTTGGCATGCGTCGAAGTCATCCGATCACTCTGTATTCTCCCTCATGTCGGCTCGAGGGAAAGTGTTACTTATTGTTTATGTTGATGACATTATTATTACTTTGGAGATGATCGAGAGGGATTGATGAGTTGAAACAATTCTTACAGTCAATTCCACACTAAAGATTTGGGTAAGCTACGATATTTCTTGGGTATTGAGGTGGCACGATCCAAGGATGGGATTAGTTTGTCGCAAAGAAAATATGTGTTGGATATTCTAGAAGAGACAGTTTATTGGGAGCTAAAACGTGGAGACTCCAATGGATCCTAATGTCAAACTTTGCATTGATCGGGGAGGTATTTCCTCATCCGATCGTATCGCCGCTTAGTTGGTAAGTTGATTTATCTTACCAATACTCGCCCCGATATCTCATTTCTTTGTTAGTATGGTGAGTCGGTTTATGTCCCGCTCCTCGTCTTCCACATTGGGAGGCTTGCATTCGCATTGTGAAGTATCTTAAGGCTCACCCTGGACGTGGCTTATTTTATCGTTCTAATGGTCATTTGCGTGTTGAGGCATTTACCGATGCAGATTGGGCAGGGTCACCTTCTGATAGACGTTCAACAACTGGTTATTGTACTTTTATTGGTGGCAACCTAGTTACCTGGAAGAGTAAGAAGCAAACCGTTGTTGCAAGGTCTAGTGCAGAGGCAGAGTACCGTGCTATGGCTCATACTACATGTGAGGTTGTTTGGTTGAGATCCTTTCTTGAGGAGCTTGGATTTCGAGTGCAGTTACCCATTCCTATGCATTGTGATAATCAGGCGGCGATACATATTGCCTCAAACCCGGTGTTTCATGAAAGAACCAAACATATTGAGGTAGATTGTCATATCGTTCGAGAGAAGATTGACAGCGGTATTTTGGCTACACCTTTTGTACCCACGGGAGCTCAGATTGCAGATATTTTTACTAAGTCATTGTTTAAACCCCGTTTCGAGTTTTTATGTAACAAGCTGAGATTTTGTGATATTTATTCTCCAGCTTGAGGGGGAGTGTTAGAATAGTTAGTGTTTGTCCCACATCGGCCAAGTTAAGTAATGTAACACTCTCACGGTAATATAAAATAAAGTACTCTTGTGTTAGGGTTAATTTAACACCCTTACACTTCTCTCTCTTTCTCTCTCTCCTAAACAACAAAATTAATTCTCATATTACCTATGATGGATGAGCATGTGAACTGCTTTTCCACCTCGTGTTCCAAGCTCTTTACCCTGCCACTCATCTTTTGATGATGTTGCAGCCTACACCAAGTTGATTCAGAACTGTCAAGAATGGTAAAAAGCTCATGATGCATTTCTTATCTTTTAATCTTCTGCTTACCAAGTGTGAAGCACGTTCTAATGTGGGGAAGACATAGTTCCAGAGACAATCTTCCCACATGCTCTTGGAAAGTTTGTGCCCATGACTTCCAAGTGTTTGAAAAAGTGTCCTTACAGCAGAATTTCTGACCTGATAAACATTGACCCATCCACAGTAAAAAGGTTTTAATGTACATCGGCAAAACCAATAAACACTACTACATAATAAGGAAGTTATCAGGATATATACAGAAGGAGAAGAAGTTTACACCAAAAACGGTGATATTCGGAATTTGCAAGTATAGATGCATTCATGCATCAAGCATATATATATTTTTTTTTTGCATTACTTAAGAATATTGCTACGGAGACCTGAAAATTGAATATCCTGTTTTGCCAACAACATATTACAATTTTATTATATGTTCTACCAAGGCACAACATAAAAGACAATCAAACATATGGATGGAATAACTAGCAACCAAGCAGCAGCTACCACAACAAAAAATCAAGGAGAGTTCAGGGACTAAATTTATAATGGTCAAGAGCTTAGATATGAAACAAATTGCCATCAGTTTGGACAACTTAACTTTTGAGAACTGTTTTCATTGAGCTTATAATAAAGATTTTCCATGCAGGTAAGAAATTTCTAATAGTAAAATGTAGAAAAAACTAAGCCACACAATGATCAAACCTCTGGCCTCTCATCAGCTCCTAGCTTTTGAAGCAATGAGAAAACAGAGAATAGCAACTTGTCACGATCAACCATAATCATCAAGGGAGCTTGGTCGCTGAATCCATTTATAGAATTGGCAACTTCTTCCCTGTTTACATCCTCCATTTGCTTCGAATTGAATTGCACATCCAGTAGTCCTGTGAAATCGTAGCACAGAGGAAGGAAAAACTATTTGTGTAAGCTCAAAGCACAGATAACTACCTAGTAAGTATCAAAACTGAGAAGACGACCTGAACTTGTTCCATTTTCCTCTTTGAGCCCATAAAGAAGCCCCTTTGCAATAAAATCAGTCGTAGTCCATAAAAGGCCTATGGCTGTTAGGCTAATATTCAATTCTGTATTTTGAGCACTGTATGCTCCAGTAACATCAATGCATCTGCAAAAGTTAGATTAAAACTGCTATTAGCCAATAAGTGTTGATCTTTATAACTTGGAAGATATTTTCGACAAAAAAATGGCAGTATTCCACATAAAAATGCCTTATCCAACTAGTTGTGGTCAGACAGGAACTCTAGTTTTGGCTGTTGATTTAAGTTGCAATTTTTTATCTGTTCACGTTTCATCAAACTAGGGAAATAGAACTAACTAGGGTGCAATATGTTAAGGTACATAGATCAGAAGATTGATTCAGGCAATTCTCTTATCAACCTAGATGTAGGTTATCGAAAATAAGCCATCTTGCTTTTACAGATGAGTTATTTGTGTATGAGGCTGATAAAACATCTCTGGAAATGGTCAAGGCGTCTCGTGATTAATCTTATTCTTATTCACGTCTGCAACCCAATCTGCAGAAAATGGTCAAGGCGTCTCGTGATTAATCTTATTCTTATTCACGTCTGCAACCCAATCTGCAGAAGAGCTATATCTTCTTCTTTTTTTAATTTTTTCCCCTGGGTTGCTGTTAAGGAGGAACTGAAGACCGTTCTGATTCCTCCACATGAATTATCTCATTTCCCCTAGGCTTAAGTATGATGACTACACTCAGCTTAAGGAGTGGATTCTACAGTCAATTCAATCTGGGCCCAATAAATTGCAAATCTTATAGGATGCAGCTTATACATATGAGAAAAAAATCTATAAAAATAAGATGATCCATTACTTTTTAAATGGCCATCCAGAAAAGGTTAATATGACTTTGAGATATACTCTTGTTCTACTACATTATAGGTTTCGTCTTTTAAGAAGAAGTAGAGAGTTAAAAATAAACTGATTCAGTCATCCTAATTAATTATAAAAAAATTTGTTTTTTTTTAGTGCTCAAGTCTATTGATGTTACACCATTTATTATTCTTCACAGTAATGCGGAGATTGAAGGACTCCTAATTAAGGACTTTCTTGTGGATTGGTCAAACCTCAAGTAAACAGGGGCTAAAGTTGGTCTTGCATTTGTGCAACCAAGGAGAGAGGTGGGTTAGGCTTTAGGTAATTAAGCCTTTGAAGGAATCCAATAAGGTAACTATGCAAGGTATTTATGGGCCACTAATAGGAAAATTGACTCTTTGTGATGTGGGTTCACACTTAGTAATTAAGGGACAAGAGTTTATGCAATATGGAAAAGGGAAAGTGCTAAATCTCAGGACTCTAGGGCAGCATTTGATCAAGTATGCGGGAAAGGGGAAGATACTTTTCGTTGGACGGTAACTGGCATCCATTAGGCCCTCTGTATCAAAGAGGTGGGGAAATGGTAGCCTATAATTCATGGAAATCTTGGTGCAAAGTAAGACTTAGGTTGTGTTTGGAAGTTGTGGAAGAGAAGAGAAAGAGAAGAGAAAATTAGAAAGGAGAAATGGGAAAGAAACGGGGAAGAAACCTGTTATTTTCTTTTGTTTGGTTTGTGAAAGATTAGAGGAAAATTTGCACTTATGGGAGAGAGAAGAAGAGAAAAAAAAGTAGTTAATTTTTTCTTTCTTTTCCTTTCTCTTCCCTTTCCTTTCTCCTTCTATTTCTAAACAAACAAATGAGAGGAAATTTTTTTAATTTTCTCTTCTTTTCCACTTCTTTCCTCAACTTCCAAACATAGCCTTAAGGTTTTGGACAGCGACTTAAATGAGTATTGTGGAAATCTTGGCACAAAGTAAGACTAGAAGGTTTTAGAACATGGATTAAATGAGTATCCGCACGCACACGCATATATGTCTATAATTCCTAGAGGAAGATAAATGTTGGACTTATGGGGATAGGTTTTGAGATCGCTACATTTCATTTCCTATTTCCATAGTTTTATATAACCCAAATGTAAACGCCGTGGTAGTAGCAATTTTACGTAACTCAGAAGGTAGTGTATGATTAATGTTAGCATCATAGCTCACCCGACAAGCATTGTAAGTTTGCAGTGAGAGATACAAATATGGAATTACAACCAGGAAAAAGGGTGAAATGAAAAAACTGCACTCCAGAGTAAAATGTATAGAATAAGCTATTGTTAATGCTAAAACCGAGACTTACACATGAAGGCAGTCTGCTGGAATAGACGAGAGCCCATCATTCATAATGACGCGTAGACTCTAGCAGAGAAAATTTAACATCAGCTTGAATCTAAAATGCAGCTCTAGGTATAAAACTATGCAACTTATACAAGAAAAATAAGGGATAAAAATGTCCTATTACAACAGCTGTAGCGTGTGAAAATAAATGCATGAAAAGTAGAACTGTCAAAGATTCAAAAGAAGTGAATGTAGTAGTTAAGATTTGACATTAGAGCTTCCTTTTGTCAATCAAACAAAATTGGGATATTTGAGGATATGGTAAGAGGCTGAAGGTTAAATGAGCGATTTAAAAACAAATGGTTTTTGATAAGTATGAACAACAGAAAAGCAGATGTAGGATGAGAATTTCTTGCTAATCCTAGGAGGGCCTCTCCATTCACCGCCAATTGGTTTTGAATTGGATGCTTTAACAATAATGGAAGGGGGAAAAGATAAAAGCATACAAAATAGAAGATAAAATAGCACGAATAGAATTGAAGTATGAAATAATGTGTTTCTAGTTTTGTTGCGCCATTATGCAATTATAATTACAAAGTAAAAGATGATATATCTGTGACACTACCAAAGAGAGAAGAGAAACAACGACCCTAATGATACAAAAGCACTAGACTACCCTAAACATAAAGACCGATAACCTTAGTGAAACACTAATAATACAAAAAGACTAAACAGCCCTCAATATATTTTGATAAAGAACCCGACTATGTGTACGCAGGTTTGCGTACGGATTACGTACGTACACCACACGGGGGGCCCCAAAAAAATTCTAAAAAAATACCATAAATTTTAAAATATTATTTTAGGGGGCCCCGTAAAAAATCAGCTCAATTGGATATCGGCAAGTATGTTTTCTAGATTCACAGGGACGAAACAACAGATTCGTCCCTGTAAATCTAGAAAACATACTTGCCGATATCCAATTGAGCTGATTTTTTACGGGGCCCCCTAAAATAATATTTTAAAATTTATGGTATTTTTTTAGAATTTTTTTGGGGCCCGCAGTGGGCCCCCCGCGTGCGTACGTACGTAATCCGTACGCAATTCTTGCGTACACGTAGATTTTTTGATAAAAGATATATAACGATACACTGAATAGTCCCACATTGCTTGGGGATGGAATGGGTGATCACTTAATATATGTTGGGATTTTTCCACTCATTGCCAATTGGTTTTGAGATGGATATAAAGTTTCTACACCCTAAAATAAACTAAAACCTAAAATTATACTTCACAAACTCATGATGCGAGGTGGAGACCATCAGAGTTTGCCAAGAAAATCAACTACTGTCTACTGCTATAGCATTGAACAGTGCAAAGCGGTGCTCCAAACAATACCGATCAGAGGTCCAACACCAATCAGAGTGCCGAAACTGCAAACAAGTGCTAACCAAAAAAATAGAACATGCGAATAGGAAGAAAAAACGATGCCGAACACATGCAAATAGGAGGAAGAACCGATGCCGAACAAATTTTGGCTGCAGATTTTAGAGAACTACACAGGAGTGCAAAAAACAAATTGCCCTCCATTTCAGAGAAGACATGAGAGAGAGAGATGCAATTTGGGGAGAAGCAGAGATATGCGATCTAGAGAGACAGAGATATGCGATTTGTTCTACTACTTAGGGTTTCGAATGGAGAGAGGGAGAGAGATGCTATATGGGTGGGTGGGTGTGTGTGTGTGTGTGTGAGAGTGAGAGAGAGAGAGAGAGAGAGAGAGAGAGAGAGAGATGCTAAGATGAAGAACGATTGCAGAATAACAAATCTTTGTGCAGAAATTTGATGCAATCAATATTGTGCGAAGAAACCAAGAGAGACCCAGTGTTCAGAATACCCCAAAAATGCAAATACAAATTAGGTTGAGACAAAATCTGATGAACAGAAACAAAAACTTTGCCGATGAACAGTGCTTGTTGGATGAACAGTGGTGGTCGGCGGTGCTTTTGTTGCTGCTGCTGATATCCTAGGGTTTTCTTAAAGCTAATGATGGGGCTGCTGTTCAAAGAACATATGCTGAGAGAGAGAGAGAGAGAGAGAGAGAGAGAGAGAGAGAGAGAGAGAGAGAGAGAGAGAGAGAGAGAGAGAGAAATCTTGTTTGAGAGAGAGGGAGATAAAAAACATAGGTTAGATTAACCTATTCCGGCTCTGATACCATGTGACATTACCAAAAAGAGAAGAGAAAGAATGCAACAATCTTATTGCATTAGAAAGCCTTTTTTTTCAAAGATTACAAGACGAATGAAGGGGTTATATAGGCTAACCCTAATAACCTTAGCAAAGCCCTAATAATACAAAAGCACTAGACTACCCTGAACATAAAAGATAAATACCGATAACCTTAGCGAAACCCTAATAATACAAAAAGACTAAACAACCCTTAATATAAAAGATATATAACAATAAACTAAAACCCTATGTTAAGTATTATAGTCTCACATTGCTTGGGGATGGAATGGGTGATCACTTGATATATGTTGGGACTTCTCCACTCATTACCAATTGGTTTTGAGATGGATATAAAGTTTCCACACCCTAAAATAAACTAATTTAGTCTTTTTGTCAAATAGATACAACTAAACAAGCTTAAAAGAATATTAAAAAAAAAAAAAATCATTGCAAAACAAAACCATACAAATCTACTAGTCTGTTATTCTGATGTCGAACATCAGACTATTTATTTGGAGTATTAGTGTTTCCTATACAATGCCATGTCGAGGTCTTGCTTCTGCATCCGCACTACTTAGATGTAATGGTTATTATAAAAGGTACTAGGAGGATTCAAGTAGCCAGAAGGAAGAGAAGAAGTAATCAACTTGACCGAACTTCTGAACGAAACCCTCATTATTTTCAAATCATTTTTAGGGATGCAAACTTCTTCAAGTAGCCAGAAGGAAGGAGAAGAACCAATTGATGTTGCCAAACTTCTTATATCATGTACATGTCCATTAGGTTAAGCAGCACAGCTGCAGAAGCAAGACTCCAATATGGAATTACATAGGAACACCAAACTACAAGTCCCAGGGAGAATACCAGAAGGAATTTTTTATCTAACAAAGATATAAGCAAGAGAAGAATGAATTGATGTTGCCCAAACTTATGCATGAAATTGTTGGATCCTATTTTTGTGTCACATCTAACTTCATCCGGCAATAATATTGCATGATTGACAGTGGCATATTCATGACAAATTAGGCATTTCACTACTATTCAAGAACACTGATATCCCATACAGTGATAGACTGATAGTCAGAAGTATCACTCAAACTGAGATGCCATGTAATAATCAAGTAATGAGAACCTGAAATCCCAAAGTGACAAGGTCCTTCTCTGACTCAGCCGCTACAGACCTTAAACATAAATTGAGATGAATAA
The DNA here is from genome assembly GCA_016920895.1 of Vaccinium myrtillus. Lineage (NCBI taxonomy): Eukaryota > Viridiplantae > Streptophyta > Magnoliopsida > Ericales > Ericaceae > Vaccinium > Vaccinium myrtillus. The sequence goes on along the minus strand of CM029278.1, from coordinate 19,719,008 downwards.
GTCTCAGCCAATGAAAGACAACACAATAATCAGAAGGTAAGCGAAAGCGAATTATTAAGTAGAAGGAGAACCTCAACAGTTCTAGAATACTTGGCCAGCTATAATGCAACCTTTCTCCATGTCTCTGAAAGTAATTTGGAAAACCATGGCAAAGCTTAGAAATAGAGAGAGAAAGCAAAGTAGCATATAGTCAATTCCAACATGTACCAACTTACCTCTAAAACATGCAGAAGAATCTTAAGAGCTCCAGCACGAACATCGTTGCTTTGCATTGAAAAGTAGAGTACTCTTAATGGAGATACAACAGCACACTCAAGTGATCTCAATTCTGCATGCAAAGCTTCCATCTAAAGAGAGAGGGAGGTGTCAACAACATTAAAAAAGGACTCTAATACTGTTGCCTGTCAAGCAAGAGAAGAGAAAATTCTCACATCACATGATTCGCCGTGTAGTCTGAATGCTGCATTTTCCTGAAACTGATCCGAGCCCAAAACAGCACAAATTGATTGGTCCAATGCGTCAAAAGCCTTGTTTCTCAAGTGCTGATTAGAATTATCAGCAAGCTGCAAATAGAAGGACGTCAAAACACAAGTAAATGTAGGAAGCATTATCAGTCATAAGCTTCCCTTAACGATATATTTTAGCCTACCTCGAGGAAATGTCCAACAACTTGATCCCATAGAGGCTCCACTCCTGTAACAGAGTAGAGTAGATAAATTAACAAAGAAGCAAATGACTGTAATTGAGATCCAGAAAAGACATCTTTGTCAATACATATATGGTCCTCCACATCAAAATTCCATATTTCATGTACATGACATAAAAAATTGCAGTTCCAGATATATCACAAGTTGACAATAAGAGTGGCATAGGTTTTGAAAACCGATAAAAAAAGAGTAGTTGAAAACATTCTAGCCATCCTTCACCATATACCCCAATAAGATCCATCAAAGTGAGTTAATCAATCATCAGTAGTCAAATAATCACACGAGACGTCTGCTACTTCGGTTTCTCGAGGGAGAATGCAGCCTTTGATAGTAGTCCTTGCACCAAGGCAGCATGCTCACCCAGATAACAAATGCTGATTAGTCCATAACTTTTATTTTGTTCCCAATATTGTCTTAATGTTAAATTAAATTGCCAAATCCAGAAGACAAATCAGAAAGTCAATTACAATCTGAGACACCCACAATAGGATACATCAAAATACTCCACAAATTTGTGTCAGACCAAATAATTTAAAACAAAAAATACAAGTCCATTGTTTACAATAACCAAAAGGATGTCTTTATCCATCTCAACAGGTAGCATCGCCATAAAAAAAAAGGCCCCCAAGACCCAAGACACAAGAAATAAGCAAATTACCAATGTCAAATAAAGAAATACTACCTCAAGAGTCTAAAAATGAGAATGACTAAATAAGTTAGTCAATGGAGACCTATAAACATGAAGTATTGGGGAAGCAGAATTAGGTTACAAATAGTCTACAAGGATCACTAAATTCATAAACGTGAATCTATCCTTAGTTACATGACCAAACCCAAATCTGGATATTCAAATCAAGAGATTTACAGAAATCAGTTCCTGCTACCCAAATGTGGGGAGATTTTAGGTGAAAGGCCCAAATCAAAGTATAGCATCAGATGTGGCTGTTAAGTTACCAGTAGTTCTCAAAGCTTAAGCTGTTAGGAATGGGCCCAACAATGCATATCGCTATGGTTATCAATGTCTGATGTTGAAAGCACTAACTATGAGATGTGATCCGTGGCACTACAGGAGGAAGTCCCTAAAGCCATCACAATGTTCACTTGATTTTTAGAATCTAGAAAATAAAGAACCAAAAAGAATGCGGAATTGAAAAAATGAAACAAAGTTATCCTATACTTTTATAACTGAACAGAACAGCACAACATAAATAGAAACCTAAAATGTGATGGAAATTGGAGAGAGAGTTTTAAGCAACGCTCAATATATCAAATCCTAACAAAAAATGTCACATCATGTGCAGGCATTCTCGTTGCGTAGTTCGTATATTGCTAAGTGAAGGGCCAGTGGTTGGCATTTATCCTACATAGTAGGAACTGACCATGCAAAGACGTTTGGAAGGAGCTACAAACTTCTAGATTTAATTCCACCATTATAAGGAACATTCTACTATTTTTAGCAACTAGTACTAATATATACAATACAAATTTGACTATCATGAGAGAGAACCAACTAATATCTAATCAAGTTGAGATTAAGCAAGCTTGATAAGTAGGATAATAGATCGGATCCTACGGCAGGCTTGTCACAATACAACTAAATAAAAAGTAAATAAGTGATGTAATAAAGTTAATCCAACAATAGACATGAGTTGAGAATATAGATATGTATAAATCTAAGAATTAAGCTTAAGGTTACGTCGGGAAAATAATCCGAGTGTGAGAAGGAATCTACCAGGATCAGATTCTACTATTAGCTTGATAAGAAACAAAATAATTTTGAGAAGAAAGAGAATGAGTACATGTATCTGGCACTCTACATGTTTAGACATTCAACTAAAAAAAACAAGAATAATATAATTTGCTCGATCGAAGGAGAAGTATCTCTAAAAGGATACTAGATGCACCGAGTTAACAAAGTGACTGCTGTAGGTATCACAAGATTTGGCATAATTTATTGAAAAAGAATTGTCAAATTGAGACACTCTTAATGAACAGGGAAGACAGCAAAAAAAAAACTATTCACAAGAAACTCCTGCTAAGTCGTTCCATACTTACTGTGAAGATTATTAACTAGGATGGATATTATTCTCTCCACTGAAAAACTGATGCTTCCAATTTTTTGACTTGATGCTTGTCCAAAACCACTCGCAGCTTCAGCCACACATTGGTGTGATAACTGACATAGTGCTGAAAGAAGTGATTTAACTGCAGATATGTTCATTAACGCTGAGCTCTCAAACAGCTTCACAGCAGACAAATAACAGGGTTAGATTCTTGACAACTCAAAAGAGAACATACATAAAAAATGACAACCTCACCTGAGAATTCAAGGAAGAGAGTATAGTGAAGTCACTGGATTGACCAGATGATTCTCTTGTAAGCTTTGGAACAGCAGCTGAGATCTCCTACAAGTATAATACAACAACTTCTTCATGAGTACTCATTAATGACCTTATTTGGAATAAAGATACAAAAACATAACCAAAAATTCATATTGTGTGCTTAAAACAAGCACAAATTGACATTTACGGACCGATTGTTTCTTTTTAAGACACTGAAAAAGGAAAGAACAGATGCAAAGATATCTCCAGTTATGTATAGGCTTAAATGCTCACATGTTTGGGATTTTGACTTGTACAAATCAAATGAATTGACAAACATCATCTATACTAGTATTATGCAGTGTGGTCAAATCTCAAGGTTAAAAGATCAGACCTAGCTCGACAAGCCATTAGAGGCTTGAATTCAACTAGTCTTCCCTCACTCGTGAGGCACACTGGCTTCACAAAATTCCAAAATATGACTCACAGTGGTATTTAGACAACTCCGGACTTAGGCAAATGTAACCTAGACTGCCTAAAAAACAAGTGCAGCAATTTGAGAATGGATAGCCAATAGTAGAGCAGCCCTTTTCTAATTTGAGAATGGATAGCCAATAGTAGAGCAGCCCTCTTCTATACTGATAGGCACGCAACATTGCATATGTGAGTGTCTAATTCCCTAGTTTTGTCACACTCGCACGCTTATAATCTTTCTTTTGTATTGATTTTGCGCGCAAGGGTGCTTTTGGTTGAACTTTAGGTAAAACCCGAGAAAATGGCGTGTCAAAGAGCTTACAATGACTCCCGGTGGAATCCGGGAGTACCCAAGTGTCCACGAGACCAAGTGCTACCCTTCCGAAGCTCGCACGATGCTTGGAAGTGCTTTAGAATAAGTCCGGAAGCACACAAGGCCAAGGGGTGACAAAGGAAGAAGAATCTAGCCTAAGGGCCTGCGTATCGATTCCTCACAACAAGAGGTATCGATACCTTTTATGTTTCAGCTGAACAGAACAGTGTGTATCGATCCATCTGGTTGTGAGGTATCAATACCTATAGCTCTACGGGGAATTTTGTGACAAGTGTATCAATACCTATGTTTCTTGGTATCGACATAGGGCCCTCTACAGATACTTTTTGGCTACTTTTTGGCTTTCCTTTTATGGAAAGTTTCCATTAATAGTAAGGCTTTAGCATATTTTGTGGGAATTAGTGGGCTTTCTATAGATGGCTCCTCTCCCTCTCCCTCTCTCTCTTCTTCCTCCGTAGCTTTAGTTTACTTTAAGTCAAAAACTCCATAGCTTTTAAGGTTTAATTCTTCAAGAACTCAAGTAAGTTTAGCTTGTAATTTATTTTCTCGTTCCCTAATAGTTCTTCTAATCATCGGATCTTCGTGTAAATCAAGTTTATTTCCTGTATCTCATGTTCTTTATTCCTTTATGTTTCTAGTTATGATTTTCAATGCCATGTGCGAATAGTCTTTCTAGGCTTAGTCATGGGGTGATTAACACTTCATGACTTGGGTTTAATCTGTTCTTCTCGACAAAGGCAAACATTTCTTGTTTACTAAAGAGTAAGGTTCATTTTTATGTATCAATGTTTAGGTTTGTAAATCTCTTTGACCTCACGCAGTCAAGGGTTCGTTCTTCTTGACACGTGTGATGCTTGGAGCGATGTCAATTTAAAAGTTTGTCAAATAGATTAAAGAACCCTAATCTTTGTTAAACACCTATTCTAGTAAAATGGTTTTAGTATCTAAATTTTCCGTTCGGGAGCATTTGATTATGTCCCGAGCCAGTTATCAAGAGAGGAACGGATTAACCTAGGTTATGATTGTTACAAACCCCTAGACTTAGCCTTGTTTTTAATTAGTCATTTTAAGCCGTTCCAAGTCTTCTCGAAGTTAAGAGAACTCCACCCCCGAAATCACCCGATAAGTTGGCCACTTTAAAGCCGAAAACTCACTTGCAAGATTCGGTCTCTGTGGATTCGACCCCGGACTTCCAGGTATTATGCTACGCACAACCTAGCCTTGCTCTTCGGGCTATCCTATTCTATAACGCAAAGTTGGGTCATAAGCATATACCTCGTAACCAGTTCGTCAAAGTGAAGTGCTTAACAAAAAACTTTAGCTTCGTATTCTTAGTGCAACATGGAACATTATGTGACAAAACATATGGGAGACAGAATTGATACGTATTTATAAATTAATAAGAAAGGTTACAATACTCAAGCTTGCATAGAGAAAACATAGAAATCTACACCTAAAATAGAAGATCACAAAGAGACATGATTATGCCTAATCTACGCCTTAAATGGAAGATCACAAAGAGATATGATTACAATATTATCATGAAACGATTCTATGACTAAAATAAAAGATACGTCGAGAGATCACGATACATATACATTCACACCCCCCTCAAACTCAGGATGCAACAGCAGAGAGCATTGAGAGTTTGCCAAGTAGAAAGCGGAAACGAGCAGTAGTGTGGGTCATCGTAAAGAAGTCAGCCAACTCCAAACCAAATAGTGCAAACAGAGGTTGTCGGAGATGTAATAGGGTCATCAGAGATGCTAGGGTTCCAGCGAACTGCATCTAAGGTGAGATGATGAAGACAATAAAGTTGTTGAGGCAGGAAGCTGAGAAGTCAGAACAAATGCAAACATATGCAAACAGTGGCGGACGCAGGATTGTCAATGTGGGGGGACCAAACTACGTGTATTTTTTTTTGATAACCGGATGTCCGATTTAGCTTGCACGCACCTGGGCTAATTCTGGGGCCCTGGAGGTAACGACTGGTAATAACCCCCGGTAGCCCCAGCCCCCAAGAGATTCGAACCTGGGACTTTAGGTGAGAGCAAACCTCTAAATTCCAAGATAAGACCAAACTACATGTATTCATAAATTAACAATAAAAGTACATTCTTATGTATCAATAAAAGAGATATGGATGACAAAAGATAACAAAAAACGAATTCCAGGTAATATATTTTTAGTTTGCCCACAAGAAATGAAGAACAGAGGAAGAACAGATTCAAATTCAGATTCAGAAGATGCGTATTCGGACGATGATCGAGAAAAAAGACAGAGTGCGTATAGATTTCTGATGTAGATTTCAGATGCAAAAGCAGAGAAACATAGCTAGAAATCAAAAAGACAACTACAAAGATGTTAAGTTTATGGGTTATTTTGTTATATATTTGTTACATGAGGGTAGTTTAGTCCTAGTTCTTGTAATTGTAACCTTGTTCATATATATAGAGAAATGAGGAAAGGAATCCCTAACCTCTCACGCTTTTTCTCACGATGACTCTCTCTACAACTTTAAATGGTATCAGAGCCATGATCCCTCATAGATCATGCTTTGTAGAGGATTGACACATGGTTTTTTCAGTCAATTGACCTCTCTCCGTTGACCGTGAGAGAGTATTACAGTTGAAGAACACGACTGGATTCCAAAGTCCACTGTAGTCGTGCTCCCATCAGCCGATGACCATTGAAACCTAGCACCCAGTACCAGACGACTTCAGGCGAGTGCAACTCTGATCTGGCGACCTTTGATAGGCTTCAATTGGTCGTGTTATGTGACCAATTGTTGTTTCGATCTCATTTCCAGCATCAATAGCGTCGATTGTGCTGGGTTCATCTAGATTGAAGCTTAGTTGGTCAACGTTGGGACTTGTTGCAGATCATGCTTTGTAGAGGATTGACACATGATTTTTTCAGTCAATTGACCTCTCTCCGTTGACCGTGAGAGAGTATTACAGTTGAAGAACACGACTGGATTCCAAAGTCCACTGTAGTCGTGCTCCCATCAGCCGATGACCATTGAAACCTAGCACCCAGTACCAGACGACTTCAGGCGAGTGCAACTCTGATCTAGCGACCTTTGATAGGCTTCAATTGGTCGTGTTATGTGACCAATTGTTGTTTCGATCTCATTTCCAGCATCAATAGCGTCGATTGTGCTGGGTTCATCTAGATTGAAGCTTAGTTGGTCAACGTTGGGACTTGTTGCAGGCAGAAGACCCACAGACTGCTTTTGAAACTCACTGAGTTGCACTAGGTTGCTGTCGAAATCCTCTGGGCAGGTCAAATAGGTGCTCAATCATCCTGAATCTGAACATCTGAGGTATTCTTTGGCTATTTCAGACTATTTTTCTGCATTCCTGCTACTATTTGATACTGGGTAACTACTATTGATCTCCGAAATTGAGAGTTGACCTTGAAATCAACTGGGTTTGACCCTTTAAGGGGTCTTTCTATAACCTTCAGTCCTTTTGAAGTTTTCGGAGCTTGTTATCCAGTGGTTCGACTCTTTGTCTTTGCGGCATTTTAGCTACCTGTTTGTGATTGATATGGCTGAGGTTCAAAAAAATGTTCAAGTTGATCAACTTTCTCAGGAGGAGTTACAGATTCTTAGGCGCCTTGTGGCTAAGCTTGATACTCCATCTTCCACCGCCTCTAATTTCTTTGCTCACAAAGGTATACATGCAAATGCTTCTACTGCCTCTAGCTCTCCTCCTTGGATAATAGATTTTGGTGCCACAGATCATATGACAAGTTGTTCATCTCTCTTTAACTCTTCCTCTACATGTTCTGGTAAGGATAAGGTTAGAGTAGTTGATGGTTCTCTATATACTATTTCGGGCAAAGGTTCCATTCGTCCTTCTCCATCCATTTCTCCTTCTTCAATCCTTCATGTTCCGAATTTTTCTACGAACTTTCTATCTGTTAGTAGTTTTACTCAATCCTTAAATTGCTCCGTAACAATTTTTCCTACACATTGTGTCTTTCAGGAACTGGGTACGAGGAGGATGATTGGTAGTGGTAAAGCTCATGGAGGCCTTTATTTTTTGGAGTCTGCACCTACTCCAATTTATCCACCTTTGTCATGTGGTCAAGCTCTTGAAGCAGATACGGGTTCTGCTCTTCCCTTGTTACATCAGTGGCATCGTAGATTGGGTCATTCCATCTTTTGGAATTATAAAAAAATTGTTCCCTAGTTTGGCTAAGCAATGTCCTCGAAGTCAATTTCTCTGTGAAGCTTGTGAGCTTGCGAAACACATCTGGCTATCACTAGTTTGTCACATTTATTGATTGTTATTCTCGGGTCACTTGGGTGTATTTACTAAAGGCCAAAAATGAGATTTTTTTGTGCTTTAAATCTTTTCACCAAATGGTGCGTACTCCATTTGATGCCAACGTTAAAGTGTCCCGTAGTGATAATGGGACTGAGTATATAGATGAGACTTTTCGGGCATATCTTAATGACTCTGGCATTCTTTTTCGGACTTCTTGTGTTGGCACTCCACAACAAAATGGAGTTGCAGAACGCAAGAATCGCCGTCTTGCTGAGGTAGCCCGCTCTCTATTGTTCACCATGAATGTCCCTAAACATTTTTGGGGCGAAGCTGTCCTTACTGCAGCTTCTCATCAATAGCATGTCATCTAGTGTTCTTCAGTTCCAAACTTCGATTAAGTTTCTCCTAGGTTGTTCTCGTGTCTCATCTCTTCCACCCAAAGTCTTTGGTTGTGTGTGTTTTGTTCATGGTCTTAAGCACCCAGGTGGTCCGCTGGATCCCAAAGCCCGTAAGTGTAATTTCTTTGGCTATTCTCCCACTCAAAAGGGTTATAAATGTTATGACCCGCACTCTCGCAAAACGTATGTCTCCATGGATGTCACTTTTTGGGAAACAGAATCCTTTTATCCTTTGTCCACTTCATCTCTTCAGGGGGAGAATGATAGAGAGGAAGAGATGAGGGAGGAAGAGCTATTGACATCTCATACTCCAGAGTCGTGGTCTTACCCTTTACCTTGTCATAATCAGGGGGAGAAAGATAACTCAGGGCATGAACCTTTACCTGTAGAAGAGTGGAACATGATGTTGGTGGAAGACTGGATAGGCCAAATCTGTAGACTTTTTCTCGAAAGAATAAAGGCAAGTCTATATGTGCAGTGCCACTTTGCCAATCTCCATCACCTACCCCAGTTTTTTACTCTTCAGCTGACTCATCTGGTAATGATTCTCTTCCTACTGTTGTTGATGATCTTGATGCTCCTATTGCCTTAGAAAGGGAGTTAGAATGTGTACCCAACATCCTATCTCTCAGTTTGTTTCATATTCCCGTTTATCTCCTCGTATCGTGCATTTGTCTCTCCTCTTTCTTCTATATCTATCCCACAGGGTTGGAAAGAAGCTATCATAATACCTGAGTGGAAAGAAGCTATGGTAGAGGAGATGACAGCGTTGAAAAAGAATGGCATCTGGGAATTAGTAACTCTTCCAAAGGGAAAGAAACCAGTGGGATGCAAATGGGTCTTCACTGTAAAGCACAAGGCAGATGGGGTAGTTGAGAGATATAAAGCCAGACTTGTTGCCAAAGGCTTTACTCAAACATATGATATTGACTATGAGACCTTTGCTCATGTGCCCAAGATGAATTCTGTTCGGACCTTGCTTTCTTGTGCGGCTATTTTGAATTGACCTCTTCAACAGTTTGATGTGAAGAATGCATTTCTCCATGGTGACTTAAACGAGGAAGTGTACATGGACATACCACCAAGTTTTTCCTCTTTTGCAAAAAAAAGAAAGGTGTGTAGGCTAAGAAAGGCCCTCTATGGATTGAAGCAATCTCCTAGAGCATGGTTTGATAGGTTTCTCAAAGCCATGTTAAGATTTGGATACAAGCAGAGTCATGCTGACCATACTATGCTCATCAAGAGGAGTAATGGTAAGATTGTCATTCTTATTATTTATGTGGATGATATAATAATGACAGGTGACAATGTGAATGAGATTGTTAGCTGATAGGTGCTGAAAAGCACCCATTAATCCTTCCAAATGATGCTTCGTTAGTTCGGTTATGTAGTTAACTAATTAGTGTTAGTTGGTTTGTGGTGTTTCAGGCCTTAGAAGCTCAAGAATTTAGAAAACGTGTTTTGGAGTATTTGAAAGCGCCGAGGATGGGAAGAGGTGTACAAAAAGGAGCGGAAATTCAAGTTGCAGCATCTCTGGACCGGACCAACACTTTCCTGGACCGGACCAGCACTTAAACACGGCAAAACCTACCTTGTAGCACCCTTCGTCCGGACGGGGGAAATTCTTGGTCCGGACGAAGCATACCGGCGGGTTCGAACAGCTCCCAACTTCTCTGGTCCGGGTCACCCATCTCTTGGTCTGGTCAAACGAACACGGAAATCAACATTTTGGACGCATTTTATGTAACTTTTAGGTCTCCTAGTACAAATAGAACATCAAAACATAATTCTAGGGTTCTGAGAGACAGCTTTAGAGAGAGAAACTCATTGTTCTTCATGTTCTTCGCGAGTTCTTTGATTTCAAGCGTTTCAATTCTCTCCATGGCCGGCTAAAGCCCCTTTTCTAGGGGGAGGATGAAGCTCTACACCAAGTAACCTCGTTTTTCTGCATAGACTATGGTTAACATTCGGATCGGATTATATGTTCAGAACTTGGTTTCATACGATCAATGGAATTGTTTTTAATTCTTTTAATGAATTGAGTATTTGTATACATGTTTTCAAATACCCGTTCATATAATTGTTTTCAACGTTGTGTTTGGAGTTCTGAGATAGGCTATGCTCGTGAGACGGATCGTGCCATTGGGCGGCGTGACACCGTACCAGTGAGACGGTCTGTGCCGCGGGATAGTTTATGCCTTTTAACATTCACATATATTTTATTGACGATTATCGATGGGGATTGCAAGCCCTAGCGATAATCTCTTGTGATTCGATTATTAACCTAACCTATGCAAAAGTCGTGGTTACGAGGGTGGAGTGGATTCTAAACCCTAGATTCCCTCTCCATCAGTTTAAATCCTTGTTAATTATTGCGTTATTTAGTTTAACAATTTCACATTCAATCAAACCAATCTTTTTCCCGAATTGAACTAAAAGCTAATTGGAATTAACGCAACTCAACCAATTTGTCCCCGTGGATAGACACTCAGACTTAACCGCTATTCTCTGGGATAAAAGTTAATTCCTAGTTATTAAATATTTATTTTTGACTCGGCACGACACGGTCATTAGCCTTAAGGCTCTTCTTGCTCAAGAATTTGAGATTAAGGATTTGGGTCTATGAAGTATTTTCTTGGAATGGAGGGGCTAGATCTGACAAAGGGATTTTTATCTCTCAAAGGAAGTACATCCTTGATCTCTTAGAAGAAACTGGTATGTTGGGATGAAAGCCAACCGACTCTACGATAGAGGCCAATCATCATCTTGGTAGCAATTTGGGGAGCATACAGATAAGGAGAGATATCAGAGACTTGTGGGTCGCCTAATATACCTGTCTCACACTAGACCAGATATTTCTTATGTTGTGAGAGTTGTCAGCCAGTTCATGCATGACCCTCGTACTGTGCATCTTGATGCAGATTATCGTATCTTGAGGTATCTCAAATCTGCCCCAGATAAAGGAATTTTGTTCTCTAATCATGGTCACTTGAGATAGGAAGCTTTCAGCGATGCAGACTGGGCTTGGTTCTATTGATGATCGGTGATCTACTTCTGGCTATTGCACTTTCCTTGGAGGAGATTTGATTACTTGGAGGAGTAAGAAGCAGTCAGTGGTAGCTAGATCTAGTGCAGAGGCTGAGTACCGAGCTATGGCTAATGGTGTTTGCGAGCTTTCATGGCTCCAAACTTTTTTGCGTGATTTGGGATTCTCTGATTGTGGTCCTATGAAGCTCTATTGTGATAATAAGGCTGCCATAAACATTGCCCATAATCCTGTCCAACATGATCGAACAAAGCATATAGAGATTGACATGCATTTTATAAAGGAGAAGCTGAGCAACGGATTGATATGCATGCCTTTTGTGAGATCTGAAGACCAATTAGCTAATGTATTTACAAAGGGTCTTAGTAGTAAAAGTTTTCACCCCATTGTGTTCAAGTTGGGCTTGATAGATATCTTTGCACCAACTTGAGGGGGAATGTTAAGTTTATGGGTTATTTTGTTATATATTTGTTACATGAGGGTAGTTTAGTCCTAGTTCTTGTAATTGTAAGCTTGTTCATATATATAGAGAAATGAGGAAGGGAATCCCTCACCTCTCACGCTTTTTCCCACGATGTCTCTCTCTCTCTCTCTCTCCAACTTTACAAAAGATTCAAAATTAGAGAAACAAAGCCCAAAATACCATGATACGTTTTGGAGAAGATATAAAGAAACTGCATTACATATGAGCACCCGGCGGACGGCGGCGAGGCTTAGACCGCCTACTGGAGAGCGAAAAACTGACTGGCCTAGATCTTATTGCTCTGATACCACGTGACAAAACATAAGGGAGAGAAAACTGATATGAAACCCTAAAATTATACTTCACACATTTAACCACAAATGCTTTCTCTACGAGTATTTTTGTGCCACAATGCAGATAATGGAAATTTAAGTCTATAGATGGCATTGGCAAAAAGAACCAGAAAGAAAAGAAACAACAAAATTAACACGAAACAAGTGAAAAAGAAACATCAGTACAACAGGAATAAAATAGTGAAAGACAGACACACCTGTTATTTATCTTCGTCTAATGAAACAAATTGACTTTTCCAAGAGGATAAGACTAAAGAGGTTAGGCTGTTTCGAAAATGCCATACGTGCCAACTAGTTAGGACAGGAGGACTATTGGTCTCCTGTTCTATGTCTATCAAGGATTTATATGGTCAAGAATTCTATGCCAAGATGTTGCTTTTCAATTTACCCATGACATAAGCACATTTCAAGATAGACAAGAACAAAACGCAATTACTCGAATTGAGATTGTAGTTGATCAGCAAAATTGAGTTCTTTTTTGCGCGGCAAAAAAAGTTTAATTAATCATTGAAAAAGATACAATGACTAAAAGGAGCAAGGAGACAGCATCATATTCAGAGAATAATCCTATGCCTAGTCCGAGACCCAAGCCTCGATTGGCAAGAAGCCAATCAAAAACACCCAATGGGCCGAAGCCCGCACCTAATGGGCCTTACAACACCCAGAATAATACAAATAAAGCACATGAAAACCCTAACAGATCCACGCCACCATCGCCGCCACTGCACGGACTCGTGTGAAGAGACGAGCGAAGCCACACCGCCATTGGAACCCGGGGAACAAGCCCCTGTTGTTGTCCCGGATGAAGTCACGACCGCCCCACCATAGGCAACCCGCCCAACAGCAACAATGACCGCCGCCGCGGCACCCATCGTCACCATCTGGCCATCACTACCATCCACCACCCAGCCGCTGCCCATCTTCACCAAAAACCTCGCCAATCGACATCCATGGCAGCCAATCTCCAAGCCCAACATCACCAAATACCCTACCAATCGACATCCAAATTTGCCGCTGCAACTCCAGAATCCACCCAATGCCCATCCTCCATGGCAGCCACCTGAAAGCAACACCCTAAAAACTAGAACCCAGATCCAAAACTCCCATCACCCACCCGCCATACCAGATCTCCCACCCCACATCGCCACGCCCCACGCCGTTAGGCAAAACCGAAGCCACCCAAGAATGGAATCAGCGGGCAAAACACGAGACACCACGATAACCTCGCCGTTACGCAAAACCGGATACTCCAAGTGAGGAATCCGGCGGAGATCGGAAATCCCAGGGAAACGAGGGGAGGAGCAGCTAGAACGGAGGGTAAGGAAGAGAGTAGAGGGGAAGAGAGAGCCCGGGGGGGAGGAGGAAAGGGAGGTGGCGCCTCCCCCCCTAGGCCAAAACCCTAGCCGCTGAGTTGAAGGGAAAAGAAACTGGAGAGAGAGATATTTTAGAGAGAGAGAGAGAGGTTATCCTGCTGATAGTGGGAGATATGTGTATGTGATTTGGTTTGGTATTGGGTAGATTATTATATTCCACTTTGCTACGGTAGGACTGTATTTTATCTTTACAAGTAAATTTACACGACTATTCTTTTATTGATCCACTTTTTTATCCATCAAAGGACAATATCCAGCAAAATTGAGTTCAACGACCAACAGAATTCTCCCAAGGACAAATTATACCATTGGTTCCTGCAGTCTCAGTGGAATTACACTTTGATTGACATAATTTCAATTTCATCAAGTTAAATACACTTTCATTCGTCATGGCTGTAGTCCCTCCCATCTTTCAGGTCATTGAAATTTTACGAGAAATTTCTTGCACCTACTTTTTCAGTTCTTCAAACTAGCATAACTATCAATCAAACAAAAACACGTTGCATTGTGGTGTTTGAATCCCTTTACAACACAAGTAGAAATGGTTCTGCTGTCCTGCGTTCAGCCCCAATCAGTCCAAAGTACTTCCGATTACAAGTTATATGTCAAACAGTTCTTATCTAGAATGACAATCAAAAGAATTATTCCTTTCAATTGTTAAACAGATGGATGAAAACAAAAGTACACAGACTATATATAAAATAAGTACGACCAACTACTAAGTACCACAGTGAACCAGATTTAATTGTTTGATTACTGCAATTAAAGAATGATCTTCCAAAATACCTGAGTAGTTGCATGAGGAGAATGGATTGCTCGGTCCAAAGCTGCTAGAGTCTCCAAAACCTACATTGGATGAGGAAGTTATAAGAACAAACCTAACTGGTTTGATTTCGATGCAGTCAAGCTAGACATACCAAAACCCAAGAGGGGCCCAAAACATTGTGTAGTCGGTGAGCTACATTGAAGAGAGTCCTTAAGGCCTGACTTGCCAAGAGAAAAAATCAGAGTAAGACAACCATAAGTTTGTAACAAGAAATCAAGTAAAAGAGAATACATAGTATTAGTGGGTCAATTTCAAATAAGAATTGTGAATGCAAAGCCAAATATACCTGCACATTCTTGGGAGTGAGGATAACACCATCCCTTTGATCAACCAAATATTCAGAACGTTTTGAACCAGGAGATTGCAAAGAACTGCAGCAATATCAGTTCTCAGTCAATTTGTCAATCTTTCGAAAATTTGACTTCACAGCCAAAGGAAGTTTGGGTATATACCATGAGACAGTCATAAAACAGAATCCAAAAAAAAAATGTCAAAGTAAGTTATTTGTTGATCTTGAATTCCTAATACTTAATTAAACACTAAATACAGAATTACAATCAATTGAAATAACTTGAATTTAACCCTACAAAACTACTTTGGATGGCAAGGGAAGAGCTACTATAAGAGGTTCAATTGATAAAGGAGAACAACAAGCCTATGATGTACAATAAATTGTTCAACACAGAGAAAGCATGCTTGCCAGAAGTGGATAGTCATGGTAGAAGCAAACATATGAAGAACAAGCCACTACATGAAGAACCAAAAAAACAGTAGACTTTCAAACTCTTCCAAAGAGGAAATGGAGAATTGTGCATCACAACATTTAGAAGAAATTGACATATATTATCTTCAAAAATATTATAGTGGAAGAAAGTCTCATCCATTCTTTTGCAAAGAAATCTAACAGAACTAAATGAGAAAATTTCAGCAGACAACAAATCGACAAGCTGTTACACAAGGACCTTTTTGACGTCACATTAGCTAGATCACGATATATGCCCGGTACTGTACAATTGCAGTAATCCTCTTGTTGACATACGGAATTCTATCAGTTGTTACATTAACTCCCGAGATTGGGTGAGGGATGTAGGTTTTCATTCTTAGTGGGTGTTGTACTTCTAGGATTTGGTTAAAATTGGTGTGGTCTACCAAGTGATTCTGTCAAGTAAATCCAGGATACCGCAAGTTTGAATTTTTTATTTATCAATGGCTCTTCCGTAGACAAGTACTTGTGATGGATGCTTGATATCCATGGCAAGCACAAACTGTCGCCATAAAAAACCATGACAGTTATTCCTAGTATCACACAACATTTACTAGTGATAAGCAATCATCTTGGTCTAATAGATTGGAGATTAATGCATTTTGTCCTAAAAAGTCCAAAACCAAAAGACCTCTATAATCCTTTACGGAAATTTATTGAGGGACATTACTCATTTCACCATCATAATAGTCTCCTGCGAAGCATTGACATGCCTAGTGGTCATTGTATGTGTCTTGGACATGTAGGGGACATGCCACATGGCGTTTTATTCCATAGAATCTTTTAGCAGGGGGCATGCCTGGAACCCGTATTGTACATGGATAATTTCAAAAACTCATCTCCAATGTCAAAAGATCTTATATATTGTTTACATGTCTTATGCCTTTTGGGTTTTTATTTTTCCAGATAAATGGCCATCTATTTATTATATAGAATCAGCGACAATATCTAAACTTCATTAGCTTATGAGAAATAATAGGGGTTAATTACTTTTTCTTGTTTGTAGATTAAATATTCATATACACATCAAACATAATCATACAAGATCTTTTCTTCTCCGTCATATCCCCGCCAAGTATTTATGCTGATTTTTTGGACATTCCTAGTATCTGTCTCTGTGTCCAAGCTTCCTAAGTAGTCCCAATTTAGAACAACACTTTGCAAGGTATGTTTACATTAGGAGGAAAGAGGGAGTGAAATAGGTTCGTAGGCAGAATATTTAACAGTGTTCAAATTCTCTAATTTACTCATTAACGAGCTTGAACATACACAGACAAATTCGAACAGTCAAACATAAGTAAACTTTTAAACTTGATAGACAAACTCAAACACGATGTGTCACGGGACTTTTAAGAGATGCATTACGCAATAACTAGCAACATATGAAGCAAATACACTTCCCCAGAGGTCACAACCAATGAGGGACACTTGTCAGACACTCTCCGACACTCTCCCAACCTGTGTCCGATAGAAGTTTACTAAAATTTTCCAATCTTGTTCACCTGGACACTCTAGGGACACTCAAGAACACACACATTAAGAAACTATTGAGACGCATTATGCACATTCGTCGGACATGTCAATTGTCAGGGGTGTCAAAAAATAGTAGGCTAAAATTATAGCTTAGGAAATTCTTTTTTTGTGTTATAGATATTGGTTGACAGATAGTTAGAACACATTCAAATGACGCAACACTTTTTGTTGGAATACTTTTGTGAACCATGTCATGGCGAAATGATGTAATAACAAATTTGAATAATGGCATGTACGGTATTTTATTGTAATTATACTCTCCGTTTTGTATTTCCCATATAGAAAAAGCACATAACTATACAATTTTAATGTGTCCCCTAGAATGTCGTCCTCCATTATTTGGAAATTGCACGTCGAAGTGACAGGTGATGTGTTACGTATCTGTCAGTGCTACTTAGCATGCAAATGTGACATAATGGGACCATACATGATGAGCGGCACATTATGTAGTTGCTCATATGAATGATCTATATGGTACTACAAAGAAAAACAAGCATCTTGAATTCCCAAAAATTGAAGAGACCGTATGTTTGTACAGAGAAAGACCAAACACTTTCATTACAAGCAAAGCACAATCTGAGAGCCCAAAATGTCAACATACGCACCTCCTCTTGTCGGGGTCGGAGGGAATATTGATTGTAAATTTGCACAGGGAAGCTAAAAACGAGTTTAATGGTTCTACAGCATGGAGAACCCCACAAGCCTGCATAATAAACACATGGCAAAAACTTTCATCTAATTTAGAAGTTAAATATCATAGCAGCTCATTCAAAAGAGACCAAAAATATAAAGCAGGGTCAGGGTGTATCAGCAAAAGTAGCTAATTAACAAAGGAAATGAGTATTAACAGATATTTGTGAATTGGATAAACCTATTGTTACCTGAGTAAAAGCTTGATATCCCTTCAATATCTCCAATATAATAGCCTCCCCTTGGGACCTTAACAATTAACAGGTCAGTAGAAAAATTGGAATTTCCTAAGACTAGTGAAGACATGGGAATGAAAATCAACATACTTCGTCAGAATCAGGGACAATGCATCGAGTATGGTCAACCACGTTGAATCAACCATAGATACGCAGAGAACTGCAGTTTCCCCAGTATACTTTGCCGATGGGTCAGAATCACATCTAGGGGATTCAAGCTGATTCGAAGGAACATTTGAGAATAAGAATTGAGCAAAACATATACAAGTCGGTTGCAATAGGAAGCCATACGAGAACCTTTACATACGTTGCAGATATACCAAATATGATCTTGTATGTCTGAATTGTAACAATTATTTCTGTTATCAGCAAATATAACTCTGGCTGCGTTGAATGTAGATATTAATATGCACACAGAATTACCTCGCCAACGTCCACTGCCTCATCTGTCAAAGTAGCCACCGTAAATACAACACCCAGTAGACCTTCAATGGCCAATGTTATTGCATGGGCTTCGCTAGCAACCAAAACAGCAGTATTGGACGCATCAGTGTCTAAGCTCCATTCAATCCCTGCCAAAAGTGTAAAATAGGCATGTTGTGTCACCACCAAACATTACCAATAAGAATACCGATCAAACATTTGAATATTAACAATGCAAGATCAGCATTAAAAAATGTACAGACGTTAAAACTGAAGCTAAACTGATGTCTCACTACATCTCTAAATCCTCAAATAGGTACAAAGACAACATAAATACATGTTCAACAAAGAGGACAAGAAGTCATAAATGTCTTTGGAGTCCTTCGTAAGTAACATGGTCGCTGTTTGCCCATAGATCATGAATCCTTGAGAAAATATTTAAAGAACACCTGAATGAGGCATTCTTCTAAAAGGAATTGACAACGAACTGGGATATGCAAACGGCAGACACAACATCATTTTCCAACACCACAACATCACTTTCCAAAGATGGAGGCCTTCCTGCTAATGGATGCTGAACAGGCCCTTAATGATGTTCTTGAGAACAGAAGGCTGACACAAAGGGCAATATCAGAACTTTCCCGTGACTCATGCTGATTTCATCCACACCTCCCAATTTTCTCAGTACCCACACCAAGCACAATGATTCACAAATTTACCCCCAGTTCCTTAGTACACAAACCGCCATCTTCTCACCAACCCCATCCACCACCGAACCCAGCCTTTGTCGCACTGCCACGCCTGTCCCTCCATTGCAAACAGCTCAACCAGTACAATCCTTAACCTTTGAGGAATGAATCCCCCCTGCTCCTCCCAATTAAAGCCCCATCCTGAGTCCGAAACCCTTGTCTAACAAAAATGTGGGCTGAGCATCAGAGGCAGCAGCAAAGACAGAGATAGCAGCTATCGGTCATCTCAACCCACAAATTACCTACAGGACAACACCCTGTCCCTTCCATAATCTATCACATTCCAAAAAACTAGGCAGCTCAATCAATCTCGTACCTTTAGCTTTGCTACTGAACATTCCAGCAACAGCTGCCAGACTTTCTTCACTGGAGTCCTGAACCTGAAATTTTACATACATTTCAAGAATGAAAGGTAGCATACTTTTCATAACAGTTTCCTTTATTATCCACAGTAAGTTAATTGAATGTCAACCACAACAGTGTTTTAAAAGGCCCAAGGCGCATCGAAGCGCCAAGAGCCTAAGCGATGGAGCGGGAAGCGAGACCCACGCCTCCGTGAAGTGTTTGAATAAATAGTAGAATATACTTCATCAAATGACCGTATCACCTAATGCATCAAATATGGCATCTAATACTGAAAACAACATGTATCACAAGACAAAGTACCACATTTTCAAGTCCGAAAACTTAGAACTCAATCATCATACATGGCCATCCATCAAAGACTAAGGTTTCAATGTTTAACTTTTTCTTTTTTCTTTTTCTTTTTTATAAACAAAAAATTTATTAATCTTTGAAAACAAATTACAAAGATTAAAAGGGGCCAAGACTGAAAACGCCAAGGGGCCGAGACTGAAAACGCCAAGGAGCCAAAAGGGAAAATAGCAAGACACAAAATGGACGGTAAGCTACCAGCCAAACCACTGAAACAGAAAAACACCCAAAACGACCAAGACTCCTAAGCCAGAAAACACATCAGAAAAGGCCACGAAAACACCCCAAAAACTACAGCAGGAAAATGAGAACCCAAGGCGCTCCTCCTCTAAGCTCGCCATGAGCAAGCAAAACCAGAAGAAAAAACCCCAAAAATGCCGAAACCTCCAACCAACAAAACTACCGACACTGGGCACAGCCAGAGAGCAACAGCTAAATCAGAACTCCACTGAAATGGAGGTACCGTCCTCCAATTCATCAAGAGCTATAATTTCCTATTCAAAAATTTCAACTCCCTGCAATTCTAAATATTTCTTTATATTGTAGGTCTCCCTCCCAAAAAATTTTAGACCATACAATGCACCCGTCTCCATATTCTTACAGGCTTCCTTGATTAATATCGAATTCCTCTTACCAGAGTCGCTACGAGCTTCCTCTTGAGTCGATAGAGTGGACCAATCAAAACTTTCTTCAAGCCCAACTTTAAAGACTTCGATTTCTCCTCTATTGGATCTCAGCTAAACGTCCTAGAAAAGATGGCAGTTTTCAAAGGATTTTTACTCAATACAGGATTCCTTCGATAACCTTTTTTGGTCCGGGCTTTCTTTTTACGACGTTTGTAATCCACATTCAGTGTTTAGCTTTGGAAACATGCTAAACAATTAGTAGGCTAACAGCAGACTAATTCAGGGAGTCATGCACACCTAGAGACCATCCAAATCACCAATAGCTTCATCTTCTTCGTCGTCATTTAATTTATACCCATCTACATCTTCCACTTCTCCCTCATTTGAATCTCCATCTTCCCACTAGACAATGGAGGAGATGTTGAAGGCTAAAGGCAAAAGAGGGAAGACACCAATAGACAAAATAAAGACACCAATAGACAAAATATTTGGGCTTTTACAAACTTAACAATCCAAATTCCAAGCTATGATCCGGTAAATTGGCCCTCATAAAGGGCTGGATAGACTTCAAAATTGGATGACTATGATTAAATACAAAGATCTTGTGAGTGGATACTTATCATGTGCTTCATGCCCCTTGCACTTAGCCTCGAGGCACGCACTTTTTGCGCCTCAATTGCAAGTTGCACCGTCGCCTTGCTTCAACATATTGAAGCGCTGTACATGTGCCTTGTTTCGCTTTGTGCTCAGGCGCGCTTTTTAAAACTATGAATCGCGGTTTCAAAAAGTATTGCAATACCCAGAGCCCCAAACTTTTGTATGAAGACCAAAGTCAATGGTTGGTGTGAGCGGTGGATGTACCCAATTCTTAGTTGCACAGAGCAGGGGAAACGAGGTTATATTTAATGGATATATATAGGAACATGTATTGATGTACCATATCGATTAATGGTCCCAGGTTGATGCAATGTATTCCACCAGTTGACTGAAGACTTTATTATTGGTATATCGATCGGTCCAGCACGGATTGAAATAGGAGCCAGTTCAACAGGAAGCTTTTGAAAACACAGTGCCCCCAGGTAAATAAGGAACGAGATGAATACAGAGGTTAAACGAGCATCCCACACCCAAAAGGAGCCCCACATAGGTCTTCCCCGAAACCCCAGTAAACTTCCAATCAGGTATACCTGATGAGATTCCCATAAGGGGCTCCTACAATTCTCTAATTTCCCGATCAAATTTTCATGATCCGAACCGTCAAATGTGTTTAAAAGGTGTTGTAAGGGTCCCCGCGAGAAATCAGTGGAAAAAAAAACCGGGAAGGGCTTGATCAGATCAGTTTTTGATAAAAACTATATATACATTTTTATCGAAAACTGATCGGATCAAGCCCTTCCCGGTATTTTTTTTTCACTGATTTCTCACGGGGACCCTTACAACACCTTTTAAACACATTGGACGGTTCGGATCATGATAATTTGATCGGGAAATTAGAGTCCCTGATGGGAAGCCCACCAGGTATACCTGATTGGAAGTGGATTGTGTGTGTGTATATATATATATATAGTCAGGATTCTATCAGAACTCCCTGACATAGCCTTACGTCCACACCTCCCATCTCCCGGCCATTTGGTCGGGATCCGATCCGTTAGATGTGTTTAAAATGTGTTTTTAAGGGTCTACGCGAGGATTTGTCAAAAAAAAAAAACTCGGAAGGGCTTGATCCGAGCAGTTTCCGATAAAACTGCACATAAATACATATATTGTAGTTTTATCAAAAACTGCTCGGATCAAGCCCTTCCGGGTATTTTTTTTTTTTACAAATCATCGCAGGATCCAGTCAGGACTCCCTGACATAGCTTACATCCACACCTCCCCTTTCTCGGCCATGTTGTGATGATCCGAACCGTCCAAAGTGTTTAAAACGTGTTTTTAAGGGTCTACGCGATGATTCATAAAAAAAAATACCCGGAAGGGCTTGATCCGAGCAGTTTTTGATAAAACTACAATATATGTATTTATGTGCAGTTTTATCGAAAACTGCTCGGATCAAGCCCTTCCGAGTATTTTTTTTTTTTTTTTTGACAAATCCTCGCGTAGACCCTTAAAAACACATTTTAAACACATCTAACAGATCGGATCCCGACCAAATGGCCGGGAGATGGGAGGTGTGGACGTAAGGCTATGTCAGGGAGTCCTGATAGGATATATATATATATATATATAGGATAATGATCTATTGAGGGAGTCCTTAGGATAATTCCGTGCGGACCTCACCATTCCGGATCAAATCTTGACGATCCGAACCGCTCAATGTTTTTAAAATGCATTTTTAAGGGTAGCGTTTTTAACAAAAACTGATCCGATCAAGCCCTTCCGGGTTTTTTTTTTTGAAGATTTTCTGCGTGGACCTTGGAAAATGCATTTTAAAAACATTGAGCGGTTCGGATCGTCAAAATTTGATCCGGAAAGTCGAAAAATGGTGAGGTCCGCACGGAATTTTTGTTTGAGGGAGTCCTTAGTAGATCGCCTTCCTGTATATATATATATATATATAGGGGGCGGATCCGTGGACATACATTTTGTACACCCATTTTGACACTCCATCCCAGCCTTTAAAACGAAGGGCTGAGATTAAAAACAAAAAAAACACTCCACAAATCACGTGGCCCCCTCCCCCTCTCTATCTGTTCTCCCCCAATCTACTGCCCCAACCCCCAGCCGCAGCCGCTGCTGCACCTGCTGCCTCTAGACCACTCTCCTCATCTTCCAGCCGCTGATGTCGGTGCCGCCGTTGGTGGTGGTGGTGGGGGAGAGGTCAATTCCTTGGTTAAAAACATCGCCAGAGAATGCCAAAAAGAAACCCAATTTGTTAACTGCGTCTAACCCATGGTGGGCTTCTAGTCCATCATATCATCCCGTCACCAGTTGCGTCACATCTGTCGGGCACACCTTCGTTTAACCAAATCAGATAACAAAGTTTTGGTCTGAAAGAGAGATGATTATGGTATTCAATTTGATATTTTGTATGGGTGTTGAGATTTTTTGATGTGAGGGAAAGAAATTGAAGTGATGGTGGGAATGTACAAATTGGAATGGTGTTCTGATGATGGAACTTTACCTTGCTCAATAATTTTTATCGATTTTGGATTTATTTGCCATTTGAGTGTGATTTTAATTTTGGGTTTGTTTGTTTTTTTTATTTGGGTTGCTCTGTTTTGCAATTTGGCCATGGCTACAGCGGGAGTGAGAGGAAAAAAACAAGGGTGGGCTTGAGAGAGAGAGAGAGAGCACATGGGAATTGGGGATTGATTTTTTAAGTTTTGATCTCAACCCTTGATTTCAAGGGCTAGGATGGAGTGTCAAAATAGGTGTACAAAATGTGTGTCCATAGATCCGCCCCCATATATATATATATATATATATGAATAAATTTACATAGAGTTTTATGTATTTTGTTCATAAGTTTTATAGTTGCAAAGGGAGCATGTATATAAACATGTTACACAAACAAATATGAATGAGAAATGACATCCCAATAGATTTTTTTACTCCAAATATAAGGACTAAACACGTAGATAAATAATAGAATACAAGACGAGAAAGAGAGTCCTAAATCTCTCTTATTTCTTTTTCTTCTTCCTTAAATATAATTGGAAAGAGTACTGAGAATTTCATCCTTCAAATTAGTGTGAAAGCTTCCATCCTATTTAGGAGCGGGTTCTCGTCTAGATGGAAGCAGCTCCCTTCTAGTGAGCACAGATTCAAGCTCTCGTCTAGGGAGCGCACCCATTTTAAAGGATCTTGCTATTCATCCCCTATTACCCAATTGGGGAACCACATAAATTTGTGTCATGCGTTCTTTGTTTCTTGCATGATTATTCTTTCATGAGATTGTGCATGTGTTGCTTTCGGTCTAATTCACAACATCAGCATATAAGGATGGGCTCATTGCATCTATAAGATTCACGCGGTGTATGAATTCCAAAGAAAACTATATTCAGCCCAACTGTTGCAACTCGCAAGATGTACCTTGAGTTTCTTTAAGAGGAAATAGTTCTTTTCCTGTTATTTGGAATTCCTAGACAATGGATATCAGAGTCAATGGTTCATAATCACTAGGAGGAGTTCCAAAGGCCTTAAAACCGATTTTAGTGAGCTTGCAACGCAATTCTTGATGGAGTAATAACCAAGGTGAGTGTGGAGACACAAAATGGTGACTTCGACTCTCAAGGAGGCTAATATCCCTTGTGAGGACCCAATATAGAGCACCTTAAAGGCGAGGGTGCAGTGACTCACGACGAGACACAACCATAGAAAGTAAACTAAATGAACCCATCCCATCTTGTGTCCCAACCAAGTAGGGCCCACACCATAAAACTCATGTATGCCATTCTGTTCATTCAAGGGCTTTATAGTCAAACTACTGTATCCCATGTCAATTTAAGATAATCCCCCCTCAATAGTACTTTGGTTACGGAAAATCCCCTCTCATCTACGGGTCTTAGTTGTATGTAACAAACCACCTTAGTACAATTTATCTTCAATTACGCTCTACCAAAAGATCGTGGATATTTTTATATCTAATTGAAAACTTATTTGATTTTAATAGTTTCTTAACATTGTACAACTTTGCTCACCTGTCAGTTGTCATATAGTTTTCCTTTCAAGTATTGTAGGTATTAGTTGATCGCACCATATGGCTGAAGCACCCATCCACTTGGCCACCTCTTTTGTTTTCATGGGTACCATCATTTATGATCTCTCCATCATTTGTCATCAATCGATTCTCCAAAGTTAAATTGTTCACTTTTTCGGTATGTTAACTTCACTTAGTTATA
This sequence comes from Vaccinium myrtillus, assembly GCA_016920895.1. Lineage (NCBI taxonomy): Eukaryota > Viridiplantae > Streptophyta > Magnoliopsida > Ericales > Ericaceae > Vaccinium > Vaccinium myrtillus. The sequence continues at coordinate 19,693,861 of CM029278.1, read as the reverse complement.
GTTATGCTTCTATGACTGCTACATTTACTCTCCAGATATTAATAGTCCTACTTAATCGAAACTGTCTTGACTTCAATGCTTCTCTCCAAGCCATCTTACCTTCTCTCCAAGCCATCTTACCTGATATCAACAAGATAAGGGGAAGAACTATAGAAATAGGTTGAGCATCTCTTGGATAAAGGCTCAATTCATGGAAGCCTTAGTTGTATGTAAATAAAGCAAAACCATGTTCCACCACTTTCCTTCAAAGGAAGTTACACAAAATAACCATGAACCTAGTCATATTCTGATTTTGTTACAAAAGGAGTATGTGGCTGTTTTTGAAGCTCTAATAGCTGTTGCTGAACTTTTGCAATATTATGCTGATGCTTTCCCTGGAATGTTGCCCCAAGTTATCTCACATGCCAAAAATTATACATTTTGTTAAAAATTGGTGCCCGGATGAGCCTCCTATCAAAGCAGTCCAGAAGATATCACCAGGAGAAGGGGAAGAACTCAAGAAACATGCAGGAGATCTCTCGCATAAAGCCTCCATCAAGCCAATGTTCTAGTCATTGTGTGGTCCAAACTCTTCCAGATTCTATGAAAAATGATTCTTTGAATATTAGCAGATCTGTGGTGATCTATCATATAAACAAGGTTGTGATTCATGTGCATCTATGGAGCACAGACACCGACCCAAATACGGACACGAAAATTCTAAAAAAATGGACACGGACACGGAGGGGAACACGGCAAAAATACGCACATATATACATGTAGGATATACACACACAACTATGGAGATATACATCGAATATATACCAGTACATATATATATATATATACATATATACATCTATGTAAGGGATTGGTTTTGGTCCTTTTGGATTGGTTCTATGGTTTAATGGATTGGTTTTGGTTCCAAAAAAATGAGAACCGTATATTATGGTTCGGTCCTTGGTTTTATAATTGCAAACCGTGGTTCAAACCGAACCGGACAGTTAATATATCCTACATACATACATACATACATAAGTACGTACATACGTACATATACATATACATATACATATATATATGGGGCCGGTTCCGCTAACACCACATTTAACACAAACTTTGACACAATATCTATATATATATAGGGGCCGGTTCCGCTAACACCACATTTAACACAAACTTTGACACAACATCTCAGCCATTGAAATGAATGGCTGAGATTAAAAAATAAAAGGTGCACTCTCTCAAACTCCTCTCCCCATCTCACCCAATCTGGTTCCCTTCCCCACGTCAATTTCGTCACTCTCTTTCTCTGCTTCGTCACACCAGTCCGGCGAGCCCTGGCAACTCCCCATCGCCAGTCCGGCAAGCCCTCTCTCTCTCTCTCTCTCTCTGCATTCCCTATTCTGAAGAACGGCAGATTCGGCGGCTTTGACAAAGATTGCAGACGGATCCGGTGATAAAGTAGCCCTCAATCTCATCCCTCTCTCCAAGCAAAAAGCTTGTAATCTTCTGTGAATTTTCTATGAAGCTGAAGGTTTATTACAATTCCAGTGGGTTATGGCTAGATTTTATATAATTTTTTTAACCCAACATTGTAGCATTGAATGGGAGAATCCTGTCAAAAAATGAAATTTGAAGTTTTATCTCCTAACATTGTAATGAAGGGTGATTTTGTTAAAAAAAAATAATGAAATTTAAAGGTTTCTTGTAAAAAGAATGAGATGTGCAATTTTATTTTCCCAATTTTTCTCTAGATATACAAATTACGAGAGAGAGAGAGAGAGAGAGAGAGTAAAAAACAAACAGAGGCAACGTGGGGAAGGGAACCAGATTGGGTGAGATGTGAAGAGGAGTTTAAGAGAGTGCACCTTTTATTTTTTAATCTCAGCCATTCATTTCAATGGCTGAGATATTGTGTCAAAGTTTGTGTTAAATGTGGTGTTAGCGGAACCGGCCCCATATATATACATATATATACACGAATTATCCAGTCAAGGATCCCGGATTGAAGGAAAATGGGTGTTTTTAAGGGTTTAAAATGTGTTTTTGCATAATCCGAACCGTTCATTGTATTTAAAACGTGTTTTCAAGGGTCCCCACGAGAAATCATAAAAAAAAAAAAACAACTGGGAAGGGCTTGATCCGAGCAGTTTTTTACAAAAACTGTACATATATAGTTTTATGAAAAACTGCTTAGATCAAGCCCTTCCCGGTATTTTTTTTTTTTTGGATGATTTTTCGCGGGGACCCTTGAAAACACGTTTTAAACACATTGGACGGTTCGGATCATGAAAATTTGATCCGGAACTACGAGTCCCGGACTTAGGGATCCCGGACTAGATAACTCCTATACATATATACATATACATATACATATATGTATATATATATGGGGCCGGTTCCGGAGACGCATAAAAAGACACTCCATCTCAGCCTTTGAAACCAATGGCTGAGATTACAACTTTACTTAAACAATCTCTCTCCTTCCCATCTCACTTGTACCCTATCTCCCCCCTCTCTTTGTACCTTTGTCTCCTCCCCTTTCACATGTACCGTACCCTATCTACCCATCTTCAGAATCGAATATTGCAAAACATGTTTTAAAGATTCAAGTGACTAGATTGAGTGTATGTATCAAATGATCGAATATTGCCCTACCCTGCTACCCATGACCCATTAAGATTATCTTAGATCTGCTATCGTTAGATTATGCACCAACAAAAGGATTCTTTTTTTTTAAACAAAGTAGATTCACTAATATATTGCTTAACAACAAGTACTTTTACACCATATCTCCTACAAACTTTAATTTTCTCATACCCTTAACAGCAAAATGTTTAGCCGTCATTTTTTATTGCATAGTAAAATCAATGGAAAAAATAAGGGTGTTTGAGGATACATAATCTTAATGGAACTACTCTATTCTTGAGCCAAGAAACAGAGCCATGGCGTTGTCACCCTTATTTTCCCCTTTTTGTTTGTGCAAGAACCAATTATAGTCACATGACCGCCAATGATGAAACTCAACCAATCTTTTGAATTTTTCACACACCCAAACTTGGATTTGGTTCTAGCTATGCTTGAATCTTTGATAGCCACAAATAAACTCGATCTGGTCAATTAAAAACCCTAAGAGACGCTCAATTTAATCCACTCGGACAGAAGTTTTAACCCGATTTTGGAGAGAGAGAGAGAGAGAGAGAGAACAGAGCAAAGTGATTCCCAACTTACAAATCAGAAAGCGGGAGAGGGATTACATGAGATGGGGAGGAAAAGTGGGATAGTACACTTTTGACTTTGTAATCTCAGCCGTTAAATTTAAGAGCTGAGATGGAGTGTCTTTTTATGTGTCCCCAGAACCGGCCCCATATATATATATATATATAATGGTCTCCGTGAGAAATCAGCAAAAAAAAAATACCGGGAAGGGCTTGATCCGAGCAGTTTTTCATAAAAACGAACATATACAGTTTTTATGAAAAATGCTCAGATCAAGCCCTTCCCGGTATTTTTTTTTTTTTTTTTGCTGATTTCTTGCGGGTACCCTTAAAAACACCTTTTAAACACATTGGACGGTTCGGATCGTCAAAATTTGATCGGGATATATGAGGTGTGGACGAAGTCCGGATTTTAAGGGTTTGGATTAGGGGTGAAAAAAAAAACTCACGAACCGGACCGAACCGGGATATTTTTTCGGTTCTTTTATTGTCCGGTTCGGTTCTCGGTTCGGGAAATTTGAAAATTTTAAAATCGGTTCGGTTCCCGGTTCTGAAGATTTTTTGATAGAACCGAACCGGTATTCTTATATATACCTGAAAAACAAAAGGGGGCGGGGGTCAAACCCTTAACCTTCTACTTGGGAAGCCCACACCTTACCACTAGGCTAGCAAGCCCTTTGTGTTAGGGATAGAAATGAGAAGTATTTATTAGATTCTAAATATCTGTACTACTATATATATGCTGTTATAACTCAGATGCGGCTCCCAAACCCAAATCAAACGAAAACATGTCTCTCTCTCTCTACGAAAACCTACTCTCTCTCTCTCTCTTCTCTCTCTTCTCTCTCTCGCCCCATGGCGGACGACGACACGGAGATCCCATCTCCGGCGGTGCTATCTCCGGTATTCTCTCTCATCTCTGTCTATCTCTCATCCCCAAACCCAATCTATCTCATCTCTCTCTCCTCTTGATCGATCTCACAGCGGTGACCGACCCAGGCAACAGCGACGGTGATGAAAAGCTGATTGTATTTCCTGCTATCTCGGCTCGAAACGAAGAGGAAGTAGTAGAGGATTCAAATACCTAGCAGAAGATCTGAGTAGAGAGTATGGTTCTCGATCATTTTTGGGTATGTACATGTGTGTGTGTACGTATAGATCTGTTGATTTTCAATGATGATGATGTAGATTTGTTGATTTTCGATTATTATGATGTAGATTTTTTTGATGATGATGTAAATCTGTGTGTTGATTATTTTTTCTTAGTCCTGAACTCCAAATCCCTTCTCTCTCCGGCGAACCGAAACCGACTGCCGAACCGGACCGAACCGAACAGGAACCGAACCGACTCTTAAAAATCGGTTTCGGTTCGGTAGGTCTTCCGAACCGATTTTTCCCGGTTCGGCCAAATATGCCGATGACCCGGACCGAACCGAACCGGTTTCACCCCTAGTTTGGATAGAAGTTTAGTGTATATATATCAGTGAGCTTCCAATCAGGTATACCTGATGGGCTTCCCATCAGGGACTCCTATTTCCCGATCAAATTTTCATGATCTGAACCGTCCAATGTGTTTAAAAGGTGTTTTTAAGGGTCCCCGCGAGAAATCAGTGAAAAAAAATATCGGGAAGGGCTTGATCCGATCAGTTTTCGATAAAAAAAAAGTATATATATAGTTTTTATCGAAAACTGATCAGATCAAGCCCTTCCCGGTTTTTTTCACTGATTTTTCGCGGGTACCCTTAAAAACACCTTTTAAACACATTGGACGGTTCGGATCGTGAAAATTTGATCGGAAAATTGGAGAATTGTAGGAGTCCCTGATGGGAAGCCTATCAGGTATACCTGATTGGAAGTTTGTTGTATATATATATATAGGCATCATGATATAATGAAGACTCCCTCGCAGAAATACCATGAGAACCTCATGGATCGGAGTCCATTCTCGACAATCCGAACCGCTCAATGTGTTTAAAATGTGTTCTTAAGGGTCACCACGAGGAATTGCCCAAAAAAAATACCCAGAAGGACTTCATCCGAGAAGTTTTCGGTAAATTGTATATGTGCGGTTATTATGAAAAACTGCTCGGATGAAGCCCTTCCGGATATTCCTTTTTGGCTATTCCTCACGTTGATCATGGAAAACACGTTTTAAACACATTGAGCGGTTCGGATCGTCAAAATTTGGTCCGGAAAGTCGAAAACAGGGGTGGTCCGCACAGAGGATCCATGAGGGAGTCCTCAAGAGATCATGACTGTATACTATGTAGCACGGACACGGATACAAATACGGACACGGACACGGACACGGATACGGCAATTTTGAAAAAAGGGACACGGACACGGCGGGGGACACGGCAATATATATATTAATATATATATATAAATATTATAAAAAAATTTAAAAATTTAAAGATTGATAATTACAGTTTGACCCCCAAAAATTTTAAAAAATTACAAATTGACCCCTGAAAATTTGAAAAATTACAAATTGACCCCTATTTTTAAAAAAAAATTACAATTTGCCCCCTGCCGTGTCCCCCACATGTCCCCGCCGTGTCCCCCACGTGTCCCCGCCATGTCCCCCTAAAAAAATTCAAAAAAATTGGGGGACACGCCACGTGGCGTGTCCCATACGTATTCCGCCGTGTCCCCGTGTCCCATACGGCAATACAGCGCCTCCTAGGAGTGTCGGTGCTTCATAGACTGTATATATATCCCTTGCATCTACCATGAGCCATCAATAAAGTTTTCACCTACCCACCAAACTCTTTTACTCCCCCAAATGGCCAAAACCCTTTCACTCCCCAAAACTATTTCTTGTTTCCCATAAATCTGAAAGGACCTTGCTACGTGTATAGACCAAAGCACCCATAAAATGTACCGACCGCTCTCTGGGACTCTGGGACCCTCCCAGAGAGCGGTTGGTACATTTTCTGGGTGCTTTGGTCTATACCGCTTGTTTTGTCCAATCTGAAATCCTACAATGATAGCTACTATATTAAACTCTTTTTAAGGGTTCCAAAGTTATTTCATTCTCATGTCTCTAACTCTCTCCCAAATTAATGGCGCTCTCTCCAAGTTCATCAAATTGTGAGCAATTTTAATAAATTAGTGGTATTTTTATTCGTGATTTTTATTGGCAATTTGTAGATGATAAATGGTTTAGAACTGTAAACCGAACCAAACCGGACCGATCAAATGGTCTGGTTCCGGTTTGATTCCATATGTGTAATGGTCTGGTTCTAGTTCACTAGTTCTCAATTCTTTGGAATTGTAAGATATGGTTCGGTTCCTGGATTTGTACAAAAACTGGTCCAATCCGGACCATGTACACCCCTATATATACATATATACATCTATATACATGTATATACATCGGGAAAGAGGGAGAGAGAGGGAGATCGTGAAAGTCTGAGAGAGTAGATATGGGACACGCGTGTCCATGCCGTGTCCCCCGAGTGTCCCCCTCAAAAAAATAATTTAATTCAAGGGACACGCCACATGGCATCTCCAATGCGTGTCCCCAAGTGTCCCCGTGCCCCATACAGGGACACGGCAACCTCTGGAAGTGCCAGTGCTACATAGATGTGAATAAAACAGAATTAATATCAAAAGTGGGAGTTGTTTGAGTTTTGGGCATGGACACGAGCCGCGAATTCTTTTCTAAGCTTCCTGATAAAAATCATGATCAGCCTTTGGGCTGATTTGTTACATCTAGCTGCTGTCCCACCTTCAGACAAGACTATTTCAGAGAGAAGAGTAGTGCCTAAATAGTCTTCTCAGCAGTGTCTATAAGCAGATAAACTGAATGGAAGGTTGTGGGTCCAAGCCTCCAGGATCACCAAGAGGCCTTTTTTGTCAAAAGCCAAAGGAAAGTACTATGGTAGTGTTTTATGTTACTTTTACTTATTCGAAGTTGATATGCTATTGGAGTTTTTATATCCATGTCTTGTGTGTTTTTAGTAGCTGAGTATGTAGATAGCGTGCTGCCGTACCATGGTGCAAGACATGCGATGTAGTTCTAGAAGGTCATAACAGGGTCCAACTTTCAGTATTACTTGGGGTCTGCTACATGTTTGTTCCAAATTCTCCAATACTCTTGATGGTAAAAAAGGGTCAAGTTTTCCTATTTCATCTACATAACCCGCACCCTTCCTTCTACTGCTAGCATTGGACACGTGCTACACATGTGCCAAATATTGTTCATCATATGCTGTTAAATATTAATCACTTAAGATTTTTATATTGCATATGAAAATATTATAACATCGTAATTTAGAAATATTTAATCACCACAACTACTAACTGACAGCATCAATATCCTCAGTCTTCTCCATGGGTCACTTTCTTACCAATTAAGATATAAGGAGATAATGATAGTTTCTCTAAACGTCATCTGACATCACCTCTGACCACCACTAACAAAAGCATTTTTGTCGCTTTTTTTTTCCCATAAGCATCTAATTTTCTCAATCATTAACGTCGGTCACTTCCATCATCAGCATTTGAGATTTGTAACTATATTTCCAATTTCATTCGGCCTGTTCATTTGTGGTGATTTCAAAATTTATTTTGGGTTACAGTATTGTTTCACGAAATTTAAATACTGTCCTCTTTGACATTATGGGTCCCCAGGACTTGGCCCTAGAAATGCTACTTGATGTTATGCACCCTACTCCTATGACCTAATAAATGACGCATAATTTAGTATCTAGTGTCCCTTACGGCTACTTCATTAATGCTATTCAGCATTTTTTTTATAGTTTGAAATCTTGGCTGTCGGGATCCAAATAACACCGACACAAACACAATTTTATTTGAAGTCCGCCAGATGACAAAGGAAAACGAAACTGCGACTTTTATAAAAGATATATAGTTTCAACTCCCCAAGTACAATAACCATTTATAATTTAATCAAAGCTGTCTTATTTCACAAACATGGCTGAGCACAAACAGTACATATTTAAAACAAATCACTGAATGCTATGGACGATAAATTGATGATTAAGTGGTATATCTTTAACCTGTACACTTGAAACAACCCGGGCAAGAGCTTTTACCATACCATCCACAACATTTGTGTTCTTTGGATTCCTGTAAGGAAGATCAAAAAGCAATGACTTAAACAATAGGTATAATAAAGGAAATGTAGAAGAGAACCGAAGATTGATTTCCCCTCTTTGTTTTTACACGAAGGAGTTAAGGTCTATTTTCTTCGTCCTAATAAGAACATTAAGAGAAACTGCTCAAGTAACCAGAACCAACGGTCATCATCACCAGTCAAAAAGTAAAGTGTCTACAGATAAATAATAAAAAAAAAAAAGAAAAGTAAAGTGTACCAAAATTAAAATGTAAAGATGGTTACGTTTTCATCCTCAGTATGCAACGCAACATTTTCTAACAACATTTCCCACACAAGATTGTCTTTCTTAAAAGTAGCAATGTAGCAATCCAGTCAAAACATCACTCATATGGTCGCACTGATTTGTTTTCATTCTTTTTCCAGGGGCGGAGCAAATGAAGCCAATACGAAGTAGAGGCATACAGCCCAGTAGGGAAACATATGACACTCAGCTAGTGAACTACAAGCATATTCCAGCTAGATAAAGAATCCATGATGTGCATGTTAGATCACCAATTGCAACAAAAGCTTACGTTGAAACTTGTAATGAAATGGACCTAAAATGCACATCAAGAAGCGTTCTCAATCGCGGTATAGGGATATGCATCGTTACCAATGGTACAAATAGTATTGATTGATACATAGGTAGCACTCGTTATAGGAGGTCCAAAATCCCGTTATGTAACGGCCGATACAATGCAAAACAGCTAATATTTAGAACCATCATATCAAGTAATACAACACCCTGATATTTAAAATGTAATGGCCGATATGTAAGCATCTGTAGATAGAAAGAACTGAAATGTTAAAAGGGACGAAAGCAAATTGAGACTTGAACACAAGACGTCCCCCAACCTGAGCTCCACCAATATTTACCAAAGCTTAAGTTGTTAAAAAATAGGCCCAATAAGGTATATCAATGAGCTAACAAAGCAAATATCAGCAAATCAAAGATCAATAATTCAACTAGTCTACATCTCCGGCTAGCAATTTGATATTTTAAGTAGATACGAATTGCTTATTTTTGCTAAGCCAAAAAGGGTGGAGGAGAGGGCGACCAGGCATAGCAATCCTCCCCTAAGCGTGACAATAGGGACTCCATACTCCCGGTGGGGCCCCCAAAGGAGACCCGAAACCCATAGGTGTGCACCGCCCCACAAGCAGAAGAAGGTTATAGGTGGATCATGGGACTCAAACGGGAGCGAAGGGGTGGCGGCACACCTCAAGCCCATGACCACATGAGAGCCAAACAGCACATAGGAATTGCTACAGGTTAATTAAAAATCTTTCCAAAGAGAGACATAAACTCATGAGTTTCGCGGAGGGTTCAAGGGAAAAGAAGTGACACGTAGTGATGTAGGACGTAGTCCACAAGGGTTGGCTAGTCTGTGGATGCCACCCAACCGAGAGTAATGGCTGCCACTCAACGCTAATGAACATGTATTCTACTAAACGCTGCTGAACACAGATTTCAATCAAGTGACCAAGCCACATGCCTGAGTGTAGGAGTAATCGTTCACTCCAAACAAGACACTTGCAAAAAAAATTGCAAAGCAAAATCCCATATACATTTCATCTCATTTTTATCTTAGGTGGCTACCATTTAAGCTCATATTATATGTGTGCATTTTTCTCCCAACGCGGCCTCGAGTTTGCCAAACAACGCTTTCCATCGTTTGCTCTGCTACCATGATCATTGCTTGAATTGAGGTTTGGACCAACCTGTTAGAATAGTGTGTGTTGTCCCACATTGCTTATCTAAGTTGTGTAACGTGTTACTCAATGATATAAATAATAGTCACACGTGTTAGGGTTAATTAACACCTTATACACTCCTCTCTCTGACAACATGGTACAGAGCCAGGTTTAATCCAACCTTAACCTAAATCCCTCAACCACCCTTTTCACCATAGCCTAACCCTAGACACCATCATTTATACCCTCACCGTTGTAATCCACAAACCTCGAAACCTCTAACATCACCCAACAAAGCCCAAAACCATAACGTCGATTGTGACCAGATCTCATCAAACCCAGCTGCGTCAGACTCGTCAGACACAATTGCGTCAGACTCTTCAGACCCAGTCGCGTCAGACTTGTCAGACTGCATCAGTCTAGATTGCTTCAAGTCTTGTAAGTCATGTCAGTTGATTTCGTTGTTGGGTTGAGATTCATGTGATTTGGTGATCTTCCTGTGACTTTTTGGTCTGAAACAACAATCGTGTGTGGTTTGGTGGTTGATTCTCATGATTTTCTGTAATCTTCGAGCATTTCTGCTCATGATCTGTCTGCCTTCTACTTAATTTTAATTTAAGTTGGACCTTTCGAAGTTATTTTGTTCAGTTTCTTTGGTTGGACACTGTTCGTTTCAGCTTATTTACTGGTTGGTAGTTCTGATTGATCTATGGAGTTGGTTGTTGTGATTACCGGTATGTTACAGTTTGATCTGAGTGTTGGGAATTGGTGGTTGTGGTGTGGTATTGCTGATTGTTGGAGTTTGTCGTGTTTGATCGACTAGTGGGTTGTCGTTGATTGATTGGTTGGTAGCTTGTTCTTGCTTGTTGCTGTGTTGATAGAAAGTTGGTTGATTTAGTAGATGATGCCGGACAAGAAAGAGAGAGAAGGGGAAGACAGGCACACAAGGGTCGAAACCCTAGTTCTCAAATAAATCTTATTCTCATTAATCAAAATCTGTCTATTACCTCGATAACCCTCTTATTTATAGACTCGTAACCCTAATAAAATTAAAAGGAAACAATAAGATTTACCTAATTGACTAATAACAATAAAAGGAAACAATCAAAAACAACCTAATTAAATATTAAAAAGTCCCCTACTAATCATAATTAAATTGACAAAATTACCAAAGACACTTGTTGGACCAAAAAGACTTAATTGTACGTCTCATACCCATTTGCTTTACCTGAGGCTTCCAAAGTGGACTACGACGGTCCAACTAATCAATGGCTACGCCATCTGTAGATCATTGATTTGATGTTGATTTCATACGGTGGACAGTAACGAAGTTGATCAATTTGTTGGTTGTTTGGCGGTTAGTGGATTCCGAGTTGGTGTTTGGGTTTGTTTATGATGAAGTCTTCTTCAGTTGTTTCTGGTGTTTTTGGCTCTAGTTTTGGTGGTCGTGGTACTAAGTTCCGTGGTCGTGGTTCTGGTCATGGTGGTTCTGGTTATGGCTGCATGTCAGGAACAGGTAGTTCTGATCATGATACTCAACAGTGTACCCATTGTGAAAGTACAAATCATACAATGGAGTATTGTTATGACCTTTATGGTTTTCCCCAGGCTCATCAGGTTGCTATTTCTGAGGATGATGTACAGTTTACTCATTCTTCTGCAGACAGTAGGGTGACTATCTCAGCAGAGTACCAGCAGTACCAACGCCTTTTGTCGATTCTACCTTCCACTAAGGCTTCTTCCTCCACTGATACGTTTGCTCAGATAGGGCCCTCCGTTGCTTGCATTGCGTCTTCTCTTTCCATCAAAAATTGGGTTATTGATTCTGATGCATCTGATCATATGACTGGTACTCCTATTCTTTCTAGTTGTCAGTCTCTCGGTAAACCATCTCATGTTACCTTAGCTGATGGTTCTACCACCAATGTTACTGGTTTGGATTCTGTTCAAGTTACTTCCTCTCTTACTTTGGACTCCGTACTGCAAGTTCCTCGTTTCCCATTAAATCTTATGTCTGTTAGTAAACTTACCAAGCCTTTGAAATGCTCCGTCATATTCTTCCCTAATGGTTGTATGTTTCAGGATCTCAAGACGGGGAGGAAGATTGGTAGCGGTGTTGAACATGGTGGCTTGTATTACTAAACCGATTATGTTCACCTAGTTCTGTTGCTCTTCAGTCATCAGTATCACCATATCAACATCATTGTCGTCTTGGTCATCCATCACTTCAGAACCTTAAAAGGCTAGTGCCTTCATGTAGCCGTGTGAATGCTTTTTCCATGTAAATTCTGTGAGTTTAGCAAACATCATATAGTGTCTTTTCATCCTAGGGTTGAGAGTCATGGATCGCGTCGGGTTGAGAGTCATGGATCGCGTCCTTTTGAGTTAGTTCATTCTAATATTTGGGGCCCAATGCATGTTCCTAACATTTTTGGCTTTCAGTATTATGTTATTTTTTTGGATGATTTCTCTCATGTTACCTACCTTTATCTTATGAAAGAGAGGTCCAAGTTATCTTCTATTTTTAAGTTATATTATATGGAAATCAAAACCCAATTTGATACTTGCATTCGCATATTTCGTTCTGATAATGCCCGTGAATATTTTAAAAATATTTTTTCTCAGTTCTTTGATGATCACGGTATTATCCACCAATCCTCTTGTGCTCAGACTCCACAACAAAATGGAGTTGCCGAACACAAGATTCGACATTTATCAAAAGTTATGCGTGCAATGTTATTTCAAATGCAAGTTCTTAAGTCTTATTGGAGTGACACGGTTCTTACCGCCTGCTACTTGATTAATCGTATGCCCTCTACTGTCCTTGGAGGTTAGATACCCCATAAGGTATTGTTTCCCAGTCGTCCCCTCCACTCATTACCCGTTTGAATATTTGGGTGCACCTGTTATGTTCATGCTCTGGATCTTGACCGGAACAAACTCGACCCTCACTCCATTAAGTGCATTTTTCTTGGTTACTCTCAAACTCAGAACGGGTACAAGTGTTATTCTCCATCTTTACGTCGTCATTTCGTGTGTGTCGATGTCACATGTAATGAGTCACTCCCGTTTTATTTGGAGCCTGTCACTACCAATGATCGACTTGCATTTGAGTCTGTGTTTCCTATAGCTGTCCCTTCAGGTACCGGTGCTCTACCAAAACCTTTGCAGGTATATGCTCGTCGTCCTAAAATTCCACCAGTGCCATTTCAGCCTGAGCCACTAGTGTCATCTCAGCCAGCACCATCTGAGCTGGAGCCATCTGAGCAAACAGCCCCACTTTCGCCCACCGCTCCGTCTTCCCCTCCGTTGCGGGATCCAGACGATCCTGACCTTCCTATTGCCCACCGTAAAGGTATTCGGTCATGCACTATACATCCTATTGCTCAGTTCGTTTCTTATAACCGTCTGTCACCATCCTTTCGTGCTTACTACTTCTGTTCATTCCGTTTTTGTTCCCAACACTATTCAAGAGGCCTTATCTGTGTCTGAGTGGCGGAAAGCAATGAAGGATGAGATGTCTGCTCTTCATCATAATGGCACTTGGGAGTTGGTTTTTCTTCCTACTGGTAAAACTATTGTTGGCTGGCGTTGGGTATTCACTGTCAAGTATCATCCAGATGGCACTATTGAGCGGTATAAGGCCCGCCTTGTGGCCAAAGGCTATACACATATATATGGGGTTGATTATGTGGAAACTTTTTCCCCAGTTGCCAAGATAAACTCTGTTCAAATTCTTATTTCCCTTGCTGCTAGTCTAGGTTGGCCCTTATTTCAATGGGATGTCAAGAATGCCTTCTTACATGGTGATCTACTCGAGGAGATCTATATGGAGCAACCTCCTGGGTTTGTTGCTCAGGGGGAGCGTTCTCAGGTTTATCGTCTTCGCAAAGCTTTATATGGTCTGAAGCAGTCCCCTCGAGCGGTTTGGTCGGTTTAGTGATACTGTGCTACAGTTTGGTATGCGTCGATCCCATTCGGATCACTCTGTTCTCTCTCTTCAGTCAAAGCGTGGGAAAAATAGTCTTGATTGTGTACGTAGATGATATCATTATTATTGGAGATGATTAGAAAGGCATTGATGAGTTGAAGCAATTCTTACAGCGTCAGCTTCATACTAAAGATTTGGGCAAGCTATAGTATTTTTTGGGTATTGAGGTAGCCAGATCCAAAGACTTGAGAAGACAGATTTATTGGGAGCAAAACCTGTAGAGACCCCAATGGATCCTAATGTGAAACTTTGTGTTGATCAGGGGAGATATTTCCTCATCCAGACCGGTATCCTCGTTTAATTGTTAAGTTGAATTACCTTACCAATACACCTCCTGATATCTCTTTCGCTTAGGAGCAAAACCTGTGGAGACCCCAATGGATCCTAATGTGAAACTTTGTGTTGATCGGTGGAGATTTTTCCTCATCCAGATCGGTATCGTCGTTTAGTTGTTAAGTTGAATTATCTTACCAATACACGTCCTGATATCTTTTTCGCCATCAATGTGGTGATTCAGTTTATGTCAGCGCCTCGGCTTCCACATTGGGAAGTTTGTCTTCATATTGTGAAATATCTTAAGGCTCATCCTGGATGTGGTCTGTTTCACCATTCTAATGGTCATTTGCGTGTTGAAGCCTTTACCGACGCTGATCGGGCAGGATCACCATCTGATAGATGGTCCACTACTGGGTACTATACTATTATTAGAGGCAATTTGGTCACATGAAAAAGCAAGAAACAAATAGTGGTCGCAAGGTCCAGCGCAGAAGCGGAGTATCGAGCCATGGCACACACATCTTGTGAGATTGTGTGGTTGAGAGCTTTACTCAAGGAGTTAGGTTCTGATGTAGAGTTACCTATTCCTATGTATTGTGATAACCAAGCGGCAATACATATTACTTCAAATCCAATTTTCCATGAGAGAACGAAACATATTGAAGTTGATTGTCACATTGTTCGTGAAAAGATAGATGGTGGTGTGTCATCTACTCCATTCGTTTCTAGAGGAGCTCAGTTACATCTTCACCAAACCATTGTTTAAACCGCGATTAGAGTTTTTATGTAACAAGCTGGGATTTTGTGATATTTATTCTCCAGCTTGAAGGGGAGTGTTAGAATAGTGTGTGTTGTCCCACATTGTTTATCTAAGTTGTGTAACGTGTTACTCAAAGATATAAATAATAGTCAAGCGTGTTAGGGTTAATTAACACCCTATACACTCCTCTCTCTCTCTCCCTCTCAAACAACACAACCAATAAATATAACTCTTTCAAGACTCTTGAAACCTTCACTGTAAACAGAAAACAGTGTCTTTCATATTCACTAAGCATATGTCTACAACTTAATGGAATGGCACATGCTTCTGGAAAAATCTTTGGGCGGCATGTTCCTCAAAGGGCATCCATTTAACAGCATCAGACTTCTGAAGCTTGTTTTATCCTCAGTCCTCACCCTCGTCAACGACAGCAGTAGTAAACTTCCACAGTCGTGTACCATGGAATGTGCTACAAGTTAAACCTTGTACTCACTATTACCTTTTGCAGTGATTAAGAAACCACTTTCTGCATAGTCGACATATTTCGGAGGCAAATGCCAATCCATTGCTTATAGAGGCAATGTACTTTTGCACAAGACTACCTCCTTCATTCTAGACACTATAACAATGTTATTTGACATTCTTCTCCCAAAGGTGTGGAGTTTTATTTGAATTTCTCTCCCGAATCGGCCTATAATTAATACTGGACAGCCTATAGTTACTGGAAATGGCCATGACATTTGACCATTAAACCAGAGATCATAAAACCCAAGTATGTAGATTTGTCAATGCTATAACTACCAATCACAAGGAACACAGAAACAAAGCCATTGCTTCGTGAGAATACCAACTCTTCGGGCACAGTCAGAAAACAAGGGAATACGCCAAAGCCACTGTCAGATCCAAAAAAAAACAAAAACAAAAACAAAACAAAGCAAAAACCGCTGAACTTACATGTCAAAGTTTTGGAAAAGAATCCGCAAAGTCCGTGCCTCCACACAAAAACCCTGTCCAGTTACAAGCTCTTAAGTATTAGATAATGCACTCGCTCATTGCAAGCAATTTAATCACCGTTTAGGATATCTGAGTGTGTTTGTGTATTCGAAGAAAAAGAACTTGCTGCCCCTAGGTCATTAAATTTACCCGCAGAACTTCAAGAACAAGAATGCGATGCCATAATGGCAAATCAAGAGATATAACCTTCACCAACATGCTGAGAAAAACCTGCATTTAGACAATTAAAGTACGGTTATCTAACTTAGAGATCAAAATTCACGGATATATATCCAACTACTTGAACAGATAACTTGGTTAGCCTAAAACTCAACAGCAAACAAATACCATGGCTCAAAAGAATATGATGGACCATATTATTGAAGATAACAGAATCACGTATAGAACGGCAATACACCATTAATACATAATGGTTTACAAAAGAGTGAAAAGACATTCGAGATCATTACTTCTACCCTCAAGGTTTTTGGAGAGAAAGTAAAAGTACCTTCTAATACTAGATTACGTCAATGTCTAAGAAGCACCAACACATTCGAAGAGTTTGCCAGTCAAAGTCTCAGACATATATAATATGTCTGAAAATGTTGCTCACTCGTGTCCGAAATGCCAAAAGGAGTATCCAAACATTTAATTACAGTTTTGATGTCAGAGACGATGCCCAACACATTTGGACACCTCTCTGGACTCAACCAGACACGTCATGGGACACATCTTTCATTTGTTTTTAATTTCAGAGATGTCGGGAATGATTAGACACATTGCCGGACACAACCAGACACATCATCGGAAACATCTTTCATTCTTCTAGATTTAATCTTCAGTGGCTTTTGACAAGACTAAGACTACTCGACAAAGTTCTGGTATTCTTAACCATGCCAAATGACGCCATAGTTGGTTGAACAGGAGTTTGGTATGGCCACCATTCAACCTTTCAGGAATTGTATCCAGCAGTAAGACCACAGACCTGGTTGACAAAGCCATGGCCAGTACACCAAGGTTTACAAAACTTTGATATTTGAGCCATCTTCGGAGTGCCTCCAACATCCTTGTGTTTCTCAAAACTCTCTAATGATGAGCAAGCAGATACCAAGTCTCTCTCTCTCCTGAAGTAGGGGAATGACGACCGGCGATCGTGTAGTTAATCATCTTTTCTCTCTTGAACGTCTCTCGCCCAAACTATGTTGAACATTATCATCTTCATTGCCTTCCTAGAATATGAGATCTGTGTTTTTTCTCTCAAACAGAAGATTTGGGCTTGTGGTTTAGGGGAAATGGCTCAACCGATTTACCCGACCGCATCCGATCATTACCAGGTTCATTCGATGTCATGATAAATCCATTGTTCCTAGATACGTATAAATTGATGTAACTTCAACAATTGAATTATGAATGAAAGAATGACATTTACAATAGCATTAAAGCTTTCAAGATTTTGGATGCTATCCTATTCCTCGGTGTGACGCTAAAGAGGCCATAGGTGTGATGCTATGGTAATCCAGGTGTGAGACCTAGATCTATCTTTTTCACACCCTTAATTCTTCTTCTCTTACACTGTTTCACAGCCCCAGACCAGCCCCTCTCTTTTTATCACCCATAGCACTATTTCACTTACTATCCTACATCAAATGGTTTCTGAACAGAAAAGGATTTGCCAAGCCTCTCCCATCTTTTGGTGAGGGCAGTTGGTTTATAGACTACCAGTATCCGGACATGCGCAAGTAGAACTTTGGTTAACATGCATGAGTCCTGTACCCATGATCAGTGAAACATGACTAAAATGTTTGTGTAAAAAATAGTAAGCAAAAATTGGTCAAGAGATACAATATTGCACAATTACATCCTCAGCTGATATTATTTACCCCTTCATCATTCATTGCACAGCTAGGCATGGGCAGAGCCACTATGTGGAAAGAGGCCAGATTTGAAAATTGCCCCAAAGACCTCCATTAGAATTCCAACTTTTGACCCTCTATAAATTCACTGACAAATTCGCCTCTGCTCATAAATATTGGTTAGGTAATTGACCCGTATGCCCGAAATCTGTCTCCGCCTCTGCAGTTAGGGGCTACAGCTTAGTGAAACATAAGAGCTCAGGAAATGGCAGGCAGACGAGGCAATGAACACTTCATCCTTTGGAAACCATTTCCAATTTGCAAAGACATAAGGTCAGACTAGATTCTGACCCAAGAAAATATTACTATGCCCTTTTGCATTTGGTCATCATTTTCAACATTCAAAGGTATAATTAGTATCAAACTCAAAATTTTAGAACGGGTCAGAGCAGGAACAAACAGATTACAATAATACCTCACATTCAGTAATAAGAGATGAACTGTAAAGCCTTATTATGTGCGCTACCGATCGCAAGACCAAGCGACGGAAATAAGGTTCTCCTGCTTCTCCTTCAAGCTGATTTAAATCACATTGTGATGAAAATACAGAAACTCAATATATAATTGTTGAACAATAAAAGTTGAAGCATGATCAGATAAAAAAGGAATCATTGATGTTTAACAAAATCACCTCGGCATTGGTACGAAGTGAAGTCATAAGAAGTGAACATATCTGGTGGCGCAAGACCTGTTACATAATCATGCTAGCTTTTAAAAAATGAAGTCTGCTGCTGATAAAAATAATCAAATTCCAACCTCTCTAAGAGCTTTAGGATCTTAAAGGAACAAGTAAACAACTACTGGCATATTTACCTTACATAAAATAAGACATAGGATACATGCAGACAAGTATAGATTGTGCCAATGATGGATGCCACAAAAAATTGGACACTGACCAAGAGTATTACGAAACTTGTATAGATATAATTGTCAACATATGTCCATGTACGTAACGATAAAACTTCTTTTTCTTCTATTAATGCAACAGCAACAAAGCCTAATGTCTCAAACTGAGAAGTCTCAAGTATCCATAAATAGAGTTGACTTTGTATCTAGGATTCAATATAAAAACGAGCCCGAGCCTAGGGATCAGATGAATATGCAAACATCTGTACTTTGTAATCCTATTTATGGCTGCAATTTTATTTTGTCCAAACTTCTGCCCAGAATCCGGATGTTCCTAAAACAAGTCCAGTTTTACAAAATCCTCAACAACAATCTCCAATCCATTAACCTCTAGCAACATTACAATTCGTCAAAAGATTGTCTTGAAACTCCTAGACTTCTTGCACATACATCAGAGAGGCAAAAAAAAAAATATCATCACGCCAAATATTATGGAAGTTCCATATCCAATACTGGTGGTTTGAAATATCACCCTGGCGAAGACCGAGAATGCACCTTCCAACCCGAAGCACCTCTAGTGACAAAACCGACCCCCCCCTCAGCCTGTGGGCACTGCTATGCACATCTTTAAGTGTGTAAGAGCTTAATATGCATTGTTCACTACTTCCTTTGTAGAATACACTTTTGAGGAAACTAGTTGTCCAATATAGTCGTTAAAATTGTATGATTTACGACTCGGGTCATGGTCATGCAAAAAAAGATCAAATCAACAACTAATTAATCTTATGATAAATTTGGTGATGAACCATACTACGCACAATTCAGTTCCCAATTTACAATTCACAAGATTCTTTAAACTTGAACATTAAATGCATTCAGAAACCTTCAAAGAATATAATTTCATAAAGTTTTTAGTATCAAAGTATCCAATAACCATGCGCAATTGTTGATCAAATGTTGACTATAATATCAATGGGATCCACACCAAGTTCTCACACTTTCTTTTAATATATCCATAAAAATATCAAAATGCATCTTCCCAACATATTTCAAGGCTAAGAGAACTTACACCATTGAATTATGTATTACCATTTTAATAAGATGAACATAGTTTTGATGTATTAGGAGTCAAACCAGATGAGTTTGTAAGATGATTTCTTTTGCTTTTTCTTAACAATATCGATATAAGATGCCATGAATGTTGTAGAGTGTATCCTATATAAATGCATATCTTTCACTACGCAATCCTTATTTCCTCTAGTTTACAAGTCATGGCATAATGAATCAATCGTATAGGATCATAAATGAGGGCAGAGATCCAAGCCTTGGACCCACATCTCTTGCCGTATAAACAAGCTTCTTATGTGTTATGATCATTAAAAACCACTTTCCTTGTTTTAAGCTTAAGCTTCGCACGTACATAATGTATATTTAATATCAAAAAGCAGAACAGAATTGTAATAGTTTGAAAATTTTGCCAGACAGTCTATTCAGTTTACAATTGAAGTAAAAGTTCAGTATCATACTTGAATACCATGGGCAAATTTTATCAATTCATAATAGTGTTATAATCACCTGCTCAAATGAAACCAAGGTTCTGAACACAACCACATAATTCGACAATACGAACCTGCATAATCACCAAGTACCAACAAAAAAACGAGTCATGTATCTTAAGTTTAATTGAAAAAAGTACACACTACAATAATTTAACTTCTATGTAACACACTCTTATCTACATAATGCAAAAATCCTTTTCAAGTAACTTGTTTCCTTATAAAGCACCAAAATAAGCATTCTAAGAAAGTCTAGACTCTAGACATGTCCATGTACACATCTATGTAGGGACCGATTCATTGCATTTGTACATAGGTACAAAATCAATGCTATTGTACAAATTCTTAGACCATTTTTGTGTCTCTTGGACTTTGATTCCCCTATTGCCATGAAACTATAATAGCCCTAAAAGGTTAGTACCCACACTTGTCAGCAACTCACCATTAGGATCGATCTAAACCCTCATCAATTCAAGCGAAACCCCAGATGGTCGTTGTGATGGATCCAAACCTCTCCTCGTCAAGATCTAACCTATCACTGAAGTCCTTGACCGATGCATCTACTACTATTGAATATTAGAGCTTGTCCCACATTGATTAATTACAACCTCCAAAACTAGTATATGAGCCCGGGCGGCCTATTCACGCATTGCCAATCGGTTTTGAGTTGGATGCTTTAACATTGAACACTACATGGAGCCGCCAGAAGGACTCATCGTCGTGACTAAACTTTCTCAAAAGTCAAAAGGCAACCTGTTGTGGAGAAGTTGAGGAGACAGGACCGTGGGGGACTTTGGTGTATCAAGAGACACATTGTAGTAAGTGTGATATGGTTGTTTTAAACGGATTGAATTTAATGCAAAAAAAAAAATTATCTGCAGTTGCTGCATTAAATTTTAATTGTAATTTGATAGAAATTGGTTCGCGTATAACCGCCATAATTATTATTAAAATATCATCTCAAGTGTCCACAACCTGTCCACGTCCTCTTCTGAGAAAAAATGATGTGTCGATGTGACCGTTTCATGTCATGCCAGTGTCCCCTCTACACATCCATGCTTCTTAGAGAAAGATCATTCAATGAATGACAAAACATGGAAGAATGGAAGGTGCATATGACCTGAGATGAGAATGTGAAGCATGATAACAGCAATCACAATGCTAGGTTTGGGAATACCAATCATCAAGAACAAAGATTACTCACTCAAGTATATCAAGTGCAAACGTCCGCTGAATATTACTGACACGTAACCAAATTGCCTGAGAGTAGAAGCAGGCATAACAAACATGGTCAAAAGATGGGGCAAGGTAAAAACTTGAAATAAGCAGCACCAGAACGATTTTTGTCGCCTGCACAACCAATGCTAACTACTACCAAAGCCGGAACTGTTCCTAATGACAAGTCAGCCAAGAAAAACATGCAGAATGCATCAACGAGAAAAGTTTGCTAATTGTAAATTATCACATACAGATCCACCTGCAGCTAGAGCTGTCAAGTCTTCAAGCAATCGAAGCCCAAGCTTTCCGCTTTTAGTTAGGGTCTCCCTCATCAACGATGGCCCTCCGGATATAAAATCATGCTCCAGTGACCTGTTGAAGCTAAGGATCAGTTGTGCAAGTTGATCAACAAATTCATGCCATGTGAGAAGGGATTATAGATCAAACTATCAGTTAGATAAACACAAAAATGAGAATGTCTATGCATGCATACCATCAAATTGCCATTGTCTCATACATTCCAGGTTTGATAACAATTCTTCAACCAATAACTATCTACTAAACAGACAGAAACGACAAGGAGAACAAGTTATACAATAATGAGAAATCCCATACTCTGCAAGATTGATACTGCGATTGATATCACTAGTAACTGAACTACTTCGAGAAATGTATCCTCCAGAACCAAGCTTGCCAGCAGGAAGAGACTCAGCACAAACCACATGATCAAAAATCAATGCTACAGCTTGTCTAAAAGTTGCTGCAGCAGTGCTGAAATAGATTCACAAGAAAATGATGACCATAGTAAGCAGAGAGCCTACGATAAAATAGTTTAAGCTAAAATGGAAAATCAGTTCAGAAGGCAATTACGAAAAATAAACACCCAAAGGGTTCTGGACATGTTCTACTTTTGTTAACATGTGAACTTACTTTCTCACACTGTCAGTCGATCTGTTGTTTTCAAGAAGCCGGAGACAAATACCAAGAGCCTGAGACATATTTCCCTGCAATTTACAAAATCGTAAGGCAGAAATATTCCATTACCACTTCCCTCCACCCGACTAGGGGAAGGGTGGTTGTAAGTAGCCAAATTACAGCCTATGGTACACTGAGCATGAAAAGACCAAATGAGCGGAAGCGTCCAAAGGTCAAATTACAAACATTCTAGTCGAGGTCAAATGGTTAACGAAAAGTAACACATGTCCCATATCTTTAAATGTATTCCTGAAGAGAAATAGAACCCAGAAAAATGCCCAAGGTATTCGTTAAATAGGAGATCTTCAGAGATATAGAAGATGAGAAATTGAGAATCCAATGCTGTCATTTGCCCAAGGTATTCAGGTTTGAACACATCTAGTTCACATTTGGAAGTATAAACGTTCCATCAGTTCTCACCTCATTTTCAGGTTGTAAACGTGACTGAAATATTATCAATATCGTCTGCAAGGTCTTGAGTTGAACACTCTCATCAGCCATTTCAGCATGCTGGGGAAGAATAAAAAGAAGGAAAAGAAGGCAACATAAGAGTTCGACTACTAAACTGATATAATAATTGTGAGTAGAGCACAAAGATACAGAACAAAACTATGAATCGTGTTTACAATAAAAAAATATTGAAAGATCACCCCAAAATTACGATTTCAACACAATAAACAAGCAATTATATATTCCCGTTTCCAAAGGTGAGCTGGTTTGAGCACGTAGTAAGAAGAAAATCTGATGCAGCAAATACATTGACTGTCTAAGAAACCACAATTAACATGGCAAGAATAAGACAAGATATGACTAAACAACAGTACATGCAAGTAGTCTAAAGTAATAAATGAATCATAGAGTCGGGAGTCTAAGAATCATAAGGAATTGGTTGCGATAATGCATTTTCTAAGAATTGAGGAAATACGGACTCTTTTTTTCTGGACTAATTCTTTAGTCTATAAAAGAGTCCAATGACTGTTCTGAAGTAGTTTATACGTTGGTGGCGCAGGCCATAACATCTCATTGGTGACGCAGGCCAAGACCTGCAAGGTTAGGCTAGTTCCGTGATGCCACTCGACCGGGGGTAGCAGATACCACTCGACGCTACTAATTGCGGATGGCACTCGATGTGACCAAGCCACGCGCTTAATTATAGGAGGAATCACTCGCTCCAAGCAAGACGCACTTGCATAATAATTCCATAATTAACTCAACACTATTTTCATTTCATTAGATATCCCATTTATAGGCATTACAAAGATTACACTCCCACAATTTCCAACAAGACCTTCCAAATACCAAAACATATAATGAATGACCAATCATCTACATGCATAAATGCAAACCTAGAAATATGTGTTCAATGATAACTACCTACAAGCATATGTGTTCAATGATTAACATAACTGTGCAAGACAATGATCCTGAACATACTTTTCACCAACTGCCGCCAAGGCAGAGTGAGAGGTTTGAACGGAATGGCGAAAATGAATTGAGGTTATGATCAAGGTTTGAAGGTTGTTGAAATTCCTTATTCTAATGGTCCAATGCATCCAGAAATTCTTAGATTGCCTTTCTTGTGTTCAGCAATTCTTTGAATGGAAGGAATTTCCTAATACCAAAAAGTCAAATAATTCAACTGGACTTCAGGAAAATGCACCCGGTGAATGGAAGTTCAGAATATGCTAGAAAGAAATGGGAAGTGAAAGATAACTGGAAAAAGATCAGAGAGAATATGCGAAAGTTCCTTCCAACTGATTATGCTCAAGGTCTTCCTTCAAATTCTACCACATTAACCAAGGTACAAGGCGCATCCAAGAGTATACAACTGAAAATTATAAGTTAATGCCAAAGAATGGGTAAAGGAAACAAAGAATCATGCGATTGTGAGGTACATTACAGACTTGAACTCACAAATTCAAGAGGTATTGACCCGTTTGGTGGTAAGAAAATATAATCCACTGACCAAGAACCCCAACCAAGGTGGTTTGGGTAAGGCACGGAAAGTGGAAGAAAGAATCAGATTGAAGGCATCACGGTTGCATTCTGCAGGTTCACCAAAAATTAAAAGAAAATAACACGAAAGTAACTTAAGGCCAACAACAAATGCAGTGAGAGGAAACAAAGTACAAGCTCATGTACAAGAAAAGGGTGAATCTTGAAGTGCTTCTTGTGTCTACAACCAGGCCATAATTCAACAAAGAGCATGGACAAGTGAGAAACAAATAGCAAAAGTAAAACTGAGGAACTGACTTACGGTGACACTAGATGGGCTTTACTGATGAAAAGGAGGTGTTGACAAAGATCGCATTGTTAATTTACCCAAAAAAAAGATCACATTGTTGAGCAGCATAACAGAATGTTCAGAATTTGAGGAAAGGTCGAAGGTAGAACCTCCAACATTGTGACTAATTCTGGTAGTGGTGTTTCAATAATAACTTTGCTACAAGCCTACAACAGTGATTGTGAGAATGAAGCCTCATCATGCACCTTAGATTGTAAGTTCGTCTAAAAACAGCCGATAGATGTTTGGATGCATCCCCAATTGGAAAAGATTATCACGTCAAAATCTGGTGTTATGGTCTTTCCTTAGGATCTTGTCATGTGATGTTCGGTCAACCATGGGAGTTTCATACAGTGGGAGGAAATGTCTACAACAATGTTTCAGGAAAAAGAAAATAAAATCCAACTAAAGCCATCCAGACCTAAGGGAAAGCATAGCAAGGAGCAACCTGAAAAGGACCAAAGTAACAAGGAAAATCAAAAGACAAGGGAACTATAAGCATGGACAGATGAAGAAGATCTGTATCTGCAGAAGGCATGAAGCCAATGAACATCCTAAAAATAGGCATGGGACCAATAAAACTCGAGGTCAAGTCAAACCTGGAGGAAATGATGCAACAAAAACAATAAGTTTTTGTGGCACTGAGAAGCCAACAATGGCATGCGAAGTGTCGGTAAGATATGATTAATAGAAGTCCACGAAGTTGTTTAGAGTAACAGATGAGTCGGAGAGTCACAAAGTCAGGAGTCTAAAGTCGAGTCTAAGGAAATTGACTATAATAATATGTGGTATTTCCAGCAAAACTAGGAAATAGAAACTCCTTTTCTTGAGTTTCTTAAACTATCTAGAGCTTCAAGGATTGTACTGGAGTCGGTTACGAATTGTTTCAACTAAAGGCAGAGGCCATAATATCTTCTTAACTGCCCTATAGCAGTAGTTTGTTAACAGCAAGCTTTTTCTATTGTGATTTCAGGCCTCTTTCATGGTTCTCTGTGATTTTCTGCCCCTTGTGAAGTATAATTCAGGGTTTTAGTTAATTGTTAGGGTTTCAATTAATTGTTAGTATTTATCTTTTATGTTCGGGGTACTTTAGTCATTTTTATGTTATTAGGGTTTTGCTAGGGTTAGCCTATATAAACCCTTCATTAGTCTTGTAATATCTCAAGCTTTCTAATGCAATAGGATTGTTACGCTGTTTCTCTTCTCTCTTTTACAATGTCACATGGTATCAGAGCCGGAATAGGTTAATCGAACCTCTCTCTCTCTCTCTCTCTCTCTCTCTCTCTCTCTCTGACATAACCAGCTAGCATCTCTCTCCCTCTCTCCATTCGAAACAAGACGTAGTAGTACAGATCACATATCTTTGAGTCTCCAGCTCGCATCTTTGTTTCTCCCCAGATCGCATATCTCTCTCTCTCTCTCGTATGTCTTTTCTGAAATCTGCATTGGCAATCAGTTTTTGTACTCCAGTGTAGTTCTCTAAAATCTACAGCCGAAATCTGTTTGGCATCGGTTTCCTCCTCCTATATGAATCTGTTCAACATCGGTTCTTCTTCTTATTCGCATGTTCTAGTTTTGCAGCACTCAGCACCTCCGCAGTAGTTTATTTGCAGTAGTTGATTTGCAATAGTTTATTCACAATAGCTGATTTGTAGCAGTCGATTCGCAGCAGTGGATTTGCAGTAGTTGATTTGCAATAGTGGATTTGCAGTAGTTGATTTGCAGTTGTTATCTCCTAGGCAAACTCACGATGCTCTCTGGCTTCGCATCATGAGTTTGAGGGAGGGTGTGAAATATAATTTAGGGTTTTAGTTAATTGTTAGGATTTCAGTTAAATTGTTAGGGTTTCAGTTAATTGTTATTTATCTTTTATGTTCGAGGTAAGTTTAGTCTTTTTTATGTTATTAGGGTTATGCTAGGGTTATTAGGGTTAGCCTATATAAACCCTTCATTAGTCTTGTAATCTCTCAAGCTTTCTAATGCAATAGGATTGTTATGTTGTTTCTCTTTTCTCTTTTACAATGTCACACCCCTTATATTTTGCCTTCCCTTGGGCTGCATAAAAATCTGTAGTCTCTTGCATGGTGAGCAACGTGTTTTGTTCTTTCGCAAACTAGCCTCTTGGCCCTCTTATGTTGGCAATACCCACAAGCAGCAAGCCGAAAACATATATCAAATTGTGTCTTCGATGGATTAAAGTTTTCAAAGCAAGTGTTAGGTTAAAGAAAGTGGAAAGGAGGAGAATGAGAGAGCTCAATTCACGTAGTTAGCTCCTCGAACCATGCTCCCTCCCTCTCCTTGCCCCAACCTGGTGTGTAGATGGGTTGCATCTATGCTTGTTACAGATATACTAAACTAGTAGAAGGGTTTCGTCCATGGTTGTTACAGATATACTAAACTAGTCGACCACATAACAATTTGGTTAATAGACCCGCTATAGTCAAATTACTTGTCTGCTTCTCTCGCATAGATGACAATCAACCTCAACATGATTTGTTTCTTCATATGAAACACAAGACAACATGAATAGCTGGTTCCCCTTCAAACCATACAACACACATTTTGCAACATAAACTAGCAAGGGCAAGTGTAATAGGACTACATTCAAACTGAGCACGTGATTGAGAAACCATAGGTTGTTTTCAAGGTGTTTAAAAAAACCAATGAGTCGAACAAGTCCAACTGTGTGGTTTGCTTAGGCTTTTTAACAAATGATTTGGTTCCTGGTCCAAGATTAAGAAACATTAAGTGCAGCTCAGTTCATGTATATCCAAAACAGCATCATAAACCAAACAGTTCTGTATTTTTCATTAATTTAGTAGCTAAAATACATCTGTTTACACATCATTTCATAATTGATCACTCTCTCAATACAAAGGTATGTATGCTTAAGCAAAGATTCTTTAACTGTTGATACGATTTGTACACCTCTAAAAGCTACTTTAGAGAGAGTTGTGTAAATTTGAACTAGGCTTGTTGACTTTTTGAATGGTGGTATATATTGTATGTCGTAGTAAAACATTTTTTAGCATAGACAAACAAACCGAGAACAGCACTATAGTTCATCGTCTGGTTTCAGTCCGGTTACAATTTATTTGTTTTTTTGGATAAGTAAACAAGCATAAATAAAAGAGAAGTGCATAAATACAAGCATACCTCAAGGACATACAAAAACAACCCAAAAAGCTACCTCATAACTGTACCCCTAGGATAACGGTGTATGTATCTCTACCAGAACTCAACTAGTAATGGCCTAGACACCTCACAACTCCAAAACAACTGAGAGTACAAAAAAAGGCCAGCCATGAGCATGCCAAATAAAGGCTCGGAAAAGGAGAGCACCCCACCCTCTCAAATAATAAACTAAAATAGCAACTATGTCCCAGACAATCACGACCAAATCACACTAGAAGCCTTCGCCAAAGTAGAGAAGATTAAGAAACTCTACATCCGCAGTCTCGAAGAACTCGCTAACAAAACAAAGGAAAGGAGCCAAGCAGATATGTGAAGACCACCCAATCAGTTAAATAAAAAAATCACCAATCTGAAGAGAGATCTACCCTCCATGCAAAGAAGGTCTACCCATGCATCGTTCATCATCCTCCCCCGTCAAAACACTCACCCTCACCCTCCCCTCCAACCCACTCACCCTGTACCCATTCTCCCCCTCCACATACAGACATACACACCCTCACCCTTCCCCTCCAATCACGCATTCCCAAAAGAAATGCCCCCAACCAATTCATCAAAGAAAACCCCACAGACATCCGTCTACCCGAAAGAACTCCCTCAAAATCAAGCCACCTCACCCAACAAATGCCCTCTTTCAGTTCACTTGCGAATGCTCTGCAATCAGTTTGGTTCCTAAATTTTCAGAACCCTAGGTACCAGTTTGTCTGTTAATTCACAATAGAAGTGGACAGAACGGGTCTGTGAACACCTCTAGTTCAATTCTTATCCTTCCCTCAAACCAAATCACCTTTCCAACAAGCTAAATAACTAATAAACCTGCTTCCAAGTAGATATTCACTAGCAAGTAGAGACTTACTGTGCTTGTTGCAAAAGAAATATCGCCCTATTGGGTCTAGTAACAGTCCAACAATTCAGCCTGCTATCCACTTGTCCATATTGTCCTGATTGACATCCAAGTCAGGAACTAGCTAGTGTCAGTGTGCAGGAGCATCTATAAGTTTAAACCCCGCCATCCCTAGCTCAATCTACAAACCAACTACATATGTTCTTCGGGGTAGGGATGCCTTGCCCATCATGGCCACTTCAATACCTAACAAGACTAACAAGTATCCTCGGTTGTCCAAATCTTCAGTATGAGACTTATGCTACAAAAAATAATGTTGACTAGAATACCATTGCACTCATCAGTGTAATGACCATGTCAAATACTCAATATAAAAATAAAATAAAATAAAAAACATCAACTAAGCTGCAGTGCATCTAAAAGCACAAAATGACTACCTCACAACGATAAAGGCCAAAATTAATCACTAAAACTACCAAACCGTACTTGAGGAGACAGTTTGAGCCCATGCTGACTCATTCAAGACTCTTACTCCCACAAAGGAACAAACAAGAGGCTCCATATAAACCTCCTCCTAAAGACTACCATGTACCAATGTGTACTTCAAGAAGCAATCTCGATATAAAGAATGTATTCCTATTTGCAGATATTCAAGAGGATGTGTACATAGATCAATAACCCTATATATTATTTGCACCAGGCAGCACCTTGTATGTCGCCTATGAAAGGATCTCTATGTTCTGAGTAATTCCCACTTGATTTATTCTGTGTCATTGTGCCTGAGTATGTTGCATCTGATCATTTTGTCATTGTTCATCTCTCTTTCGCTGGTCCCAATGTATTGGTTGTACTCTGAAAGGAACTCTACTTGTATTCTCAATTTGAATCAACTGGGTCAGTGCATCATACACAAGGAGTTCAGTGCTCTTCATCCTATAATACTTCACTAATCCCCACCAATGCCACATCACATTCAAACTTCAACTTATTTCTTTCCTATACTGGGACATCAATAGCATCCAATTTCTTCTTGGCACACAAGCTAATTTAGAATTTGTTGCTTCTTAAACTCTTTTGACATACTTCCATAGTTCCATTCACCATTGTGGTGAAATAAGAGATGTAAATCTTGAATAGTACTAAATCGTTGAACATCAGGCATAGAAAAAGTCTAGCTTATTCAAAATGGGAATAGCATACGGTCGTTTAATTGGCAATAACAGTTCAGAAAATTCGATATGCATTCTTTTAGTATACATTTGGCTTTCTACACCAAGTTGAATCTCAAGTTTGATGATTTTAAAGGATTTCAACCAATAGTACATTTCAACTTACAGACAACTTTCACGTATAAAAAATAAAGTTTTAAACACAGCATAATAGCATATGTACCATGATGAGTATGCTCTTTAACTATCACATTACTTCTGTGTTCTAAGAGGAAATCTATTTTTCACATTTTTATAGCTTCGCCAAAGTACTCCTAGATCTTTCTATCGCCATCGTTAAGTAATGATTAACAAATAGAGATTTGACCGTACATCCTTCAGCGTCGCAAGTATCTCCTTCAAAGCTGAAGGAGCTACCGCATCATGAGATATGAGCTTCTGCAGGCAAGAAAGTCCAATGACGCTGAGCTTCACAGTTTTAACCTCACAAGCCATCAGAAAGATCCGTAGTATATCCTCGTTTTGTGCAATTTCACTAGGGGTCGACAATGACCGTAGCTGCAATTTCACATAAAAGCACGAAGGATCAGTCCCAGGGTTGTGCAACCAAAAATATCAATGTTACGTTCTTTCAATGTGACAGCTCAAGTTAGCCAAAAATCAAGATCATTACGAAATGAACCACTAACTCAGCCCCACTTTCAGCCAAATTAAGGAAATCAAAAGTTTCACTTTACATCACTGCAAGATACACAATAAATTCTGACTCAGCTCAGCTCAGTTCAACTACCTGGCAACTTGAACTAACAACTAGTACTCAGGTACTTCAAATGACTGTACCGTAAAGAAACCTAGTCAACTTCTTATGAAATTAACTGCGACAGAAAAGATGGGACAGAGAACTAATCTGTATTACTGAAAATGTTAAGAGTTACAATGCTAACCACAAGCTTAAATAGAGAAAACCCAAAAATCTGTACCTAAAATAGAAGAGTACAAAGAGATATCACTACGCCTAATCTATGCCATAAACAAAGTATCAAGATACGCCTAATATAGGCCTTTAATAGAAGATACACATTATACATTCACACACACCCTCAAATTCAGGATGTGAGAGCGAAGACCATCGCGAGTTTGCCAAGGAGAAAGCGGAAAGGAGCAGTAGTGTGGGTCTTCGTGAAGAAGTATGCCAACTGCAGCGTGGAAGAGGCGAAGGGTAAAGTAATGGTGGGACTAAAGATGCTACGAATAAAATGACAATCAATTTCAATACACTTTGTGTGCTCATGGAAGGCCGAGTTGTGGGCAATCTCAATAGCACTCTTGCTGTCACAATAAAGAGGCGTGGGTGAAGTAACGGAGACACCCATATCCGATATAAGCAAGCGAAGCCACGTGACTTCAGAGGTAACATGAGCCTTAGCACGACATTCAGCTTCAGCAGTGGAGGAGCAACTACAATTTGCTTTTTGCTTTTCCAGGAGAAAAGAGAGTTGCCCAGGAAAACACAAAAGCAAGAAGTAGATTTGCGGTCACTAATATCCCCGGCCCAATCAGCATCAGCATAAGTATGAAGAGTCAAACTCGACGTAGAAGAGAGTAGAAGACACTGATGGAGAGTACCATGAACATAACGGAGAATACTTAACAGAGCCGCCCAATGTGTAGTCCAAGGAGCAGAGGCAAACTGACTCACAATGTAATCAGCATAGGCAATATCCGCCTGAGTAAGTGTGATAAACCAAGCAACCCACCAATTCACGGTATTCCGTAGGATCCTCAAGAGGAACACCATAAGGATAGAACTTGGCACTATCCCAGAAGATACCTTTGGGGGAGGCAGCAACTTCAATACGAAGAAAATACCGAAGAGGGCCCAAGTCTTTCATCTCAAACTCCCGAAAGAGATGACGTTTCACGTCACTAATAGCAACAGAATCAGAACCAGTGATGATCATATCATCAACATGCAGCGAGAGAAGAACCAGACCATGAGAGGTGTGACGAAGAAATAGAGCAGAATCATGCATATTGGGCTGAAAGCCAATCTGAAGAACCACATTCTGAAATTGTGCATACCAAACGCGATGGGATTGTTTCAAGCCATAGAGAGCACGATGCCAGCGGCAAACACCAGAGGGATGAGAGAAGCGAGGAGAAGGCCGCATAGAAACCTCTTCAGAGAGATATCCATTGAGAAAAGCCTTCTTCACATCCAACTGAAAAAAAGGCCAATGTTGCACAGCGAAAACAGAGATCAAGGTGCGAACAATGGTCATTTTGGCAACGGAAACAAAGGTCACCTCATTATCCATCACATAATCGTGAGAAAACCCTTTAACAACTAAGCGGGTTTTATACAGCTCCAAATAACCATCAGAATAAGTCTTGACCTAGTAGACCCATTTGCAACCAATAACATTCTTACCATCCGGCTGCGAAACCAACTTCCAAGTATGATTTTGAGCAAGAGCAGTGAGTTCAGCTTGCATGGCATCCACCCAATTGGAATCATTACAAGCTTTTTATAGGACCTACGCTCAAAATAAGTGTGAATCCACGAAAGAAATGATTGATAAGAAGACGAGAAACAAGTATTAGTGAAGCAAGATACTGGCGAGGAGGCGGATCAGGATCATCTGAGGCAGTTTGGGGAGCAAGTGGAGAAGTTGGACCACGGGTGTAGACCTTGGAGGAGAGGCCGAGGGAGCTACAGAAATATCAGACACCTCAAGAGTAGAGGTATATTCTTCTGTGGGCACATCCATGGGAAAGAAGTCCATGTGAATCAAATCCTCATTGGTTACAAGAGCAGTTTTGGGAGTGAGTAAAATATGGGGATGCTCTAAGAAGATGCCATGCCGAGATACACATAGATTTTTGGTCACAGGAGTCATAATATTGGTAGCCTTTTTTATTAATCTTATACCCCAAAAAGACACCTAAGACATAGCAAGCGCTAAGCTTAGTGCAATCTTTCTTGGGAAAAAGGACAAAACAAGTAGAACCAAAGACAGAGTAGTTAGGAACCTGACCATGGAGCAGCTCATAAGGGGAACTACCAAAGACGAGAGGAGTGGGCATTCGATTCAGAAGATATGTTGCAGTAAAGACGGCTTCTACCCATAAAACAAAAGGGACGAAGGACGACAATAGTAGAGACCGAACAGTATTAAGAAGATAACAATGCTTTCTTTCAGCTTTATTATTTTGGGCGGGAGTGTCCGTACAAAAGACTAATGGATAGTCCCATGGGTGTCTAAAAATGCAACAAACTCAGAGAGAGACTATTTCCCACCCAAATCAAAACGAAGAATTTTAGAGGCAGAAAACTGCATTTGAACCATGGAATGAAAAGTACAATAAATTTGAAAGCAATCAAACTTGTGCGTCATCAAATAAACCCAAGAATACCTACGATAGTCATCTACAAAAGATACATAATAGACAAAACCAACTTTAGTGGCAACCAGGGATGGACCCCATGGATCAGAATAAACAACCTGAAAAGGGGAAGTAGAGACCGAGGTACTTCTATTAAATGGCAAAGCTGACATTTTTGCAAACTTACTGCACTCAAAAATGTCAATAAAAGAAGTTTTTCCCAAAAGACCTGACTTAACCAAAAGTTTTAGACGGTCACTAGACAAATGTCCTAATCTAAAATGCTAAAGATAAAAAGGGGAGGAATTACAATCAAAGGAAAAGGACAACATGGCCATGGAGGTAGATTATCTAAGAACGTGCAAGCTCTCCAGAATGTAAAGATTACCAACTCTACCCCCGATCCCAATCTGTTTCTTGGATTCCTAATCCTGCACAGCACAACCAGAAGAGGAGATTATGACATCAAACTTGGGATCAGACAATTGACCAACAGAAAGAAGACTTAAAGATAATTGAGTAACATAGAACACATTCGAGATAGACACAAAAGAGCCAGAGGTAGGAAGAATGGAACCAATGGAAACAACATGCATTGGGGAACCATTTGCAGTGGCAATACTAATAGGGGAGGCAGGAGAAATGCAGTTACTAAGGAGAGATAAATTAGGAGTCATATGAAGGGAGGAACTAGGATCGAAAATCCAAATAGTGGGTAAGATACTGTGGTATAAGAACCATGAAAACCTGAGTGAGTGATAGTCATAGAGGAAGCTTGTTGAGAACCCCATTCAGTAGAAGCCATGAAAGCCTCAAAATGCTGATGCTGCTCAAAAGAGAGGGGAGGTTGAACACTACCAGTAGTAGAAGCTGACTGAGCGAGAGATGAAGCATAAGATACTTGAAACGTTGGTACCTCAGCCACGATGAACTGAGTAAAAAAGGAAAATAACAAAATACCAAAAATAATGCCAAAATTATTTTATCAAGACCCAAGAGGGAGCTAAACAGTTGCACCAATGGTCTAGAGCAGCCCAAATAGTGCAGAATAGTAGCAAACACTGTCAAAACAGTGCAGAATATATGAAGCAGTGCCAAAAAGTACCGAGTAGTGTCAAAACAGATGACTTACTGAGCTTGTAATCACCCATGAGAGTTTCTACAGAGTCAAAAGGGTCCAAAACAGAAGCTATAAAACCGATTGGGGGGATTCAGAGTCAACCGAGGTCCAAAACAGAATCAATAAAGCAAATAGGGGGGCTTCAGAGTCAGCCAAGGGTCGTCGGTTGCCGGGAAGCAGATTCTGGTGGTCGGCGGGTGCAGAGGGGAGTCCGGCGAGGTCTGATGGTGGTCGTCAGAGGTCAGATAAGTCTGATAGTGATCGTCTGAGGGCAAAGATGGCAGAATGGGGTCCAAAAAAGTAGCAGAGCAACAGATTGTGAGCTTTCGTGAGCAATCAGAGGTCCCCAATAGCCAGAAACTCAGAAAGTTGTTTACGGAGATCGGAAAGTACAGAAGAAGGATTGCCGAAGGTCGGAGAGTAGAGACGGTAGTTGTTGGATGGTTTTGATCCACTGAGGTTGATGCTTCAGGGATTCTTTGTCAGATTGAGTCTAGGGTTTTTTTTTCCCTTTTTGGTAGCGTAACAGGTTGAGTGTGTGTGTGTGTGTGTGTGTGTGTGTGTGTGTGTGTGAGAGAGAGAGAGAGAGAGAGAGAGAGAGAGCTGATTCGGGATTACGGAAGGTCTGGCGTTGATCAAACCCGCTCTGTTACTGTGTGACAGAACAGATGGGGGAGAGAGAATTAATCTGTATTAATGAAAATGTTAAGAGTTACACTGCTAATCACAAGCTTAAATAGAAGAAACCTAGAAATCTATGCCTAAAATAGAAGATTACAAAGAGATATGATAACACCTAATCTATGCCATAAATAGAGTATTTAGATACGCCTAATCTACGCATTAAATAGAAGATAAACACAGATACACATTAGATACATTCACATTACATGCCACTAAACTTATTGTGTTGACAAGTTTATGATTCCTAATTTAATCATTGAAGACCTTGAGCTGAGCATCTGCACATTTTGACCTATTATAACTTTGTTCATACATCATTTCATACCCAAACGATTACACATCTCCAAAATGTATGCAAAGCTCATACATTTAATTCTAAAGAACATTGTCATGATAGTGTCAATTTTCCGAACTTGTAAGGATTTTAAAATGCAAAAAGATCGCAGGCTGATGCAAACACCTTAAACACATCATCAACAATTTGCGAGCACACTTGTGCCAGGCAACAAGTGTGAATGCCGATACATATAGTGTATACCTAAATTTATACTGTTTTGTGGTGATAGTTTGGTTTTCTTTGAATCAAAGGATCTAATGAGGATGTATCAAGGGAAAAAGAAAAGAAAGGAAAAACTGCAGTCTTAGGGTTTTAAACTTTTTTTTTTTAAAGGCAAAAATAATAATTTTATTAATCTTGGAAAAGATTAAAGGGAAACGAGACCCACCCAACGATTGGCAAGAAGCCAATCAAGAAAGTCAAGGCCGAAGCCCGACATCCCAAACCCAATGGGTCAAAACATATACCCAGATATTACATTTCAATTACCAAAAAGAATGGGCCAAGCCCAATAAGAAGAACCCTAGCACTTGTTGAACTTGAAGTAGTACTAGTTCACAATTGGAAGAGTCAACTGATTTAATGTTTCCATTTTTGCGATACTGTAAAAAAAAAAATCCATCATAAACGTTTTGGTTCTCGAATAGTGAAACCCAAGGGATTAAGATGTGAAGTGCGAAAAGTAGGAGCTATTTAAATTTTTTGTAATAATTTAGATTTCTCGGCAATCATACAGGGCATCAACAACTCATCTTTTCCATTAAACTACAAAATTCAAAATCGCTATTGCTCAATCAAAGCTTCAGGCAAATGCTTATTCTTCATAAGAACATATCACAAACAAGCTCTCTACTTCAAACAAAAAATACCAAAAGATTACACTTGACCAGGAATGCACTAATTTGTTTGTGTTCAATCAAAGCTTCAAGCTAGTTCGCATTTTTTAAGTAATTAACATTTTTGTTTAATGAGTAATTTGAAGTAGTAGTATTTCTCTGTTGGAAGAGTCAAAAGTGATTTGATGTTTCCATTTTAGTGCTACTATGTGAGATCTATCAGAAGCATTTTGGTCCAACTATAATTCTCTTCCTCGTTAACACAACGGATTGAGATGAGTAGTGCGAAAAGTAGCCCGGACCACAATAAGTGAAACTTTCTCTTCCACATTAAAACTTTCTATTGCTCAATCAAAGCTTCAGCCTAATCCGTATCAGAAACAATCTCTCTACTAAAAAGACGAAATAACAGAAAGATTACTCTTGACTAGGAATGCACTAATTGCAAGGATAGGTAAAGAAAGTAAAAATGAAACTCTGATTGACCTTTAAGATAGCGTGTTCTGCGCCGTCTTTGACGGCAGGGTACCTCCGTCGAGCTTCGGCTGAGAGCGCGCGTAGATCTGACTCCAAAACCGCCATGAAAGCCATCGCCTCTGTCTCTCTCTCTCTCTCTCTCTCTCTCTCTCTCTCTCAGTTTTTTCAAGGATGGTAATTGTGGTTTTCTACCAGGATCGAGTACAGGAACTAAAGTTGAGAGAGAGAGAGAAGCATTTCATGGCAGATCTTAATGTTATACGTTTTCCGCGTTCTCTGGTCTTCTCCGAGAGAGCGCGATCGAGGAGGAGACATATTTTCTTAGGGATCCGGGGTGCTATGAATCGCCCCAAAACGACGTCGTTTTTCGGGCGATTACCACTATAAATTGGCTTTTGAGAAAATAATTTTCACCGGGTCAAGTTGACTTTTTTTTCCCTTTTTCAAAATGCATAAATTCAAAGTGACTAAAACCTAAATTCAAAGTGTCTAAACTCTCAAACCGTATGAAAGTGTCTAAACTCCTAAATCGTATGAAAGTGTCTAAACTCCCAAAATCCTTTAAAAGTGTCTAAATTTCTAAAATCCTATGAAAATGTCTAAACCCTAAACCGTATAAAAGTGCCTAAACACCAAAATCCCATGAACGTGCCTAAACTTTTAAAACCTTAGGAAACCGTATGATACCCTAAGTGTCTAAATTCCCAAAAAAAATTGACATAGGAATAATGCAAGTGGTTGTTTCTGATTTAAAAAAAAAAAACACTTGGCGTAGTGGTAATTAAGTTTCAATCCTTGATCTAGTGGGAATTACGTTTCCAAAAAAGTCTTATCTCTTATGTTTGTAGGACTCAAAACGACATAGTTTTGAGTGATTTTTTGGCTACTTTTCAAGACTGTCTTGTGCTTGAGTCGTTTTCAAATTAGGACTTAGGGTCTCCAGCTATCGCCCTGGAGGCGATAGAAGAAGAGAATCAGGAAGGATGTGGGCGCCAAAAGGGACACTTAATAGCTAAGTCGTAAAATCACTCAAAACTATGGGCGATAGCTGATTTCTTTGGTTTTTTATGTCCCAACATGATTTTTCTATGTGTGGAAAGTGGTAGTTAAATTATGTACCATTGATACATAATTTCACTTACTAAAAACAGGATCTAGCGGTGTTAGAAATCTGCCCCCGAAAATCACCCTGAAAATCGCCCAAACGAAATCACCCATAGAAAAATCATGCTGAATGATGGTGCGAAACTTTTAAAATCATCTAGCGATAATAGAAAAATCTCCACCGAGACAGGAAATTATTTCCGTTTCTTCGGGATTTCCAACGGTCGGCCATCTCACTTCCCCTGTCAAATCCATATTAATCTTTCTTTTTTATTTCATTTTGGGCACACTTTTCTTTCTACACTCTCTAAAATCGTCACTGCTCTCTGGATCTCCTTTTCTCTCTTTTCTATTCTCTCAATCTCCTTTTTCCCTACGTTCTATTTCCCTTCTTTCTCCATGGACGACCCAGTGGTGATTAGTCTGGACCAAAGTTTCGATGATACTTCCTTAAAGTCTAAACATACGCTAGTGGGGAAAATACTCTCAGTTCGGCAGCTAAACAAGAAAGGGGTTATTAATCCAAACCAAACCAAACCAAGCCTTATATCCCAATCAATTGGGGTCGGCTACATGAATCCTTTTTATCCATTAAGCTCTGTCAAGTGTTGCTTCATCGCTTAAACCTAGTATACTCAGATCTTTGCGTATAACCGCATCTAATGTCAATTTGGGTCTTCTCCTCCCTTGTGCGTTTCTACCCAAAGCTATCATATCCACTCTCTTAACTACTGCATCCGCTGGTCTACGATAGACATGTCCAAACCACATTAGCCTATTTTCCCTTAACTTCTCCTCTATAGGTGCTGCACCTACCATCTCGCGAATTGTTTCATTTCTAATCTTATCTCGTCTAGTCTTACCACACATCCACCTCAACATTCTCATTTCCGCTACACTTATCTTGTTCACTTGCTGCTTCTTAATAGGCCAGTTTCTGTCTCGTAAAGCATCGCTGGTCTTATGGCAGTTCTATAAAATTTTCCTTTTTGTAGGGGAGGTCAGCGCGAGACCCCTCGTTGACGAGGGTCAACGTTGACCCATCATTGGGATAATGACACGTGTCACCCATGTGGCACGATATCCGCGTGACACGTGGTGCACTTCGCGCAAATCTCCGCGGGGGGGCACGGAGCGGGACCTTCTTGTTCAAGACGCCTCAGCGGCGCGCACCCTAAGCCCAGAAGGGCAGTGCTTGGATAACCACGGGCCATCCGAACAGGAGAAAAGTCCATGACCCAAACGGCTAGCGAGGCCCAGAACACGGGCGAGAACGCGAAAAGCTAGTCTAATTTAGCCCAGGTAATCATACCTGCTGCGGTTTGAAGGCAGGACCCCAGGGGCCCCCTAAGGCTTGGCTGCAGTATAGGCGCGACCGAACAGGTCAAGACCATGCCCTAACGGGAATAAAGGAGATCTAGTGGCTTGGTGGCGATAAAGAACAAGAGGATCGCTGCGCGGGGGAATGGCTTGTCACCGCGCGGGACACCTGCGCGGTGATGACGTCACCCGTGCGGTCAGGTTGTACGGAAAGGACACATGTCATCATGTTATAGGGTGGCAGCCTGGTGCCTTATCATTGGTCCAAGGTGCCTATAAATATGGGACATTCCCTTTCAATGCCCAAAGGTTGGTGAAAATCCTGGCAGAGCACATGCCATTCTAGAGAGAGAAAAGGGTAATCACTGAGTGGGAGGAGAACATTCTCTCTAGTGAAACCTTGCCCCATCTCCTTGGTCACCAAGGGTATCACAGATTAGACTGAGAGCAATCCACTGCCTTAGTTCTTTCTGTGCACACCTGCACTGTTCTTCACCCTTCTTCTAGACCACCTCAAGTTTTGATGATTGAATACCTCGAAGGCAGGAGTACAACAAGAATGCATATATCGGCAAGCTATGCTTCATGATATTGTCATCTCACGAGCTTGGTCAACTCATAGATGTCATGTTATGCGAAGAAAGCATTCCATTCATTTGTCAACGACAATGCCGGCATGTGTGCAAAACAAGTGTTGCTCCGTTACCATTGATTCTTGCATTGTACATATAAATTCAAAAGCTAATTCGTTTATTTCATTGAGTCATGTGAGTCACAACCACAAATACGAGTCAGTTTCTCTATATGCAAGTCCATTATTCTCAGTTCAGCTGTCTTAACTAAGTACTCATGTGCAAACTTTGATTTTTTTCAAATTCATTGCTAATGTGAATAAAAGCAAATCAAGGCACAAGTTTTTATAAAACCAAACTG
Source organism: Vaccinium myrtillus (assembly GCA_016920895.1). NCBI lineage: Eukaryota > Viridiplantae > Streptophyta > Magnoliopsida > Ericales > Ericaceae > Vaccinium > Vaccinium myrtillus. Next base: position 19,653,626 of record CM029278.1, on the reverse strand, counting down.
AAAATATCCACATCATGAGAATAATCATGTCCAGGGGCAAACAGGCCCAATGCTAAGTCTACTACCACGGCTCGCGGGCCATCTCTACAGAAGGGCTAAACAGGCGCCCAAATCAAAACGAGGCATGCAGGCCCCACCTAATAAAATGCTACTACTAAAATTGTCTCAGGTACGAGGACGCTTCGGTGGCACATATCCTAAGTGTCTATACTCCTCCAGCGTGGGAGGATGGCTCTCAGTACTACTGCTCTCTGCAGACTCCTCTGTCTGTGCACTCTCCCTCCGTCCCTCCTGGGCTACACTAGAACGAAAGACTCGGCCTGAAGCCGGAATTGCTGAAGTAGCTCGAGGCGCTGAACGCCTGGCACTCTGGGAACCTGACGCTCCCTGTGCAAGCAACAAAGACTGTCAAGTATAATGAGAAGTACGAATGATCAACAAAAAGGAAAGGCGAGTCTGATATATACCTCAGCAGCTCCACTGTTAGGAGTGGCCCTGCGACTAGCTCCTCTCTCACTGCTGGTACCTGCTCCACGGCTACTCTCTCTCTCCTCCTACGAGTGCCACGACCTGTCTCTCTACCTCTGCTAGTCTTTCCAACGCCTCGGCATGTGCCTCTGCCAGCCTCTCTGGCACCACGAGCTGGTGTCCTCTCTCTGGTAGCACTCTGCCTACGACCAAGTACAACTGCTGGCTCAGCTTGCGGGCGTACCTCTGGAGCCATGCCCATCACAAACTGACGGACCATGGGTTGCAAGTCTTGCACCAGGTGGAACGCAGACGCCGCCCATTCAGCAGGAATCTGAAATACAAAGATACATCAGTAATGCATAGGATATTGGTATGAGAAAGTAATTGAAGCAAGTAAGGCAATCGAAAGTCACCTCTGTCGTGGCAAGAGTAACTGCAGGAGTAATAAGAGGCACCGTCACTACTCCAAGCGCTCCATCAGCAGTCACTACCTCAATCTCTCTCCTCAACTCAGGTAAAGCAGGAGCAGCTCTCAAGCGATTCTCCATATCCAGATCATATGCCAAGTGAGTACTCAAGTATCCCTCATAATCTATCGAATGGCTGAAGATCACCTTTGTCGGCACTATGTACCTCTCTATCTCCGCTCGAGTATACTCATCGGTCCTCTGATCAAGTGGAGGAAGGGGCGAAGGCACTCTAAAATGGTCAATCCCAAGAGATTGACGGGACACTCTGTCACCCAAGTACCATCGCCAGCCGTATGGACACTCCAACAACACTCGACTCCGCGTCCACTCCTTGCTCTTGATCAGATAATTCTTGCGCGACCTGTCCCAGACATTCACCTCACCTGCAAGGAAAAGGTTTGTCATTTTTCAGAAAATGAAAAGGCAAGAGAACATGAAAAGTTGATCACAAAGAGGCTTACTCTATCTCCCGTGGTAAAATCAAGAAAAAGTCTGAAACTCCTCAAATCTCCCTTATGATCACGTATTCCTGTGAACTCCAGTCCCCACTTCTCAGCACGCGGGAGCACATTCTCATTGCTATGAGAATTGGCTGGGGCAAATACTCCCAGTACCTCATAAGCCCACACCTGCATGTTCAGAAACCAATCAAGTCAAGGAATATGGCTAAGGCATTATCATGATTTTGCGCAAAGGAGAAATGATAGCAAAGTTTTACCTCCAATACTCTCCAGTAGCCACCAAGGCTCGTGCCTACTCCACGGCAGACGCAACCCAAGAAGCAGTACACGGTGCACAAGCCCGCACCACCCCAGTCAAACCGTCCAGCAGTCTCCAAGTTCTCCAGCGCCGGTAGCCAACCCAAGTGTACCATGCCTTGCCTGTTCGGAAACAGGGAATCACCAAAGAGGTATAACAAATAAGCCATCGCCATCTGTCTAGCCTCCTCCTCTAACTCCGGCTCGTGGTCCCAGAAATCCACCAAGATAGTATATCTCACCCCCGACTCAATGCCTCCAGGTCTCCTCCCCAAGTAATGCTCTATGGCAGCGGTGTCCAAGTATAGCTCTGAATCAAAGGGAATGGGCTCACCTCCAACTCTCATACCGGTGATAGCAGCAAAGTCAAGAGGAGTGATAGTCATCTCCCTAAACCTGAAGTGAAAAGTATTGGTGGTATCCCACCACCTCTCCACCAGAGCCTGTATCAGCTTGCGATCTGTCCTGAACACTGTCAAGAGTCGAATGAAGATGGTAAACCCAGAAGCATCAACCAAAGCCCTCACACTAGGCGGCAACGCATGATAATATGCCAGAGAACTCGCAGAACCTCCATAACCACCCATGGATCTCTCAGTCTGTCAACAAAGGCATGGCACAACTTCTATCAGTCATTGTTAAAGGGAATGTATGACGAATAGATACAAGCAACAAAGATAATCAAGAAACATACCAAGGGATTTTTTAAAGCAATATGGGTTGAGCGGTCACTCACACAACATTACATTTGTGTCTAAGTACGAAGGCAGCAAAGGAGTATATGTATCACATCCCTGAGGAACCAAGAAGTGAACCCGTGGCACGTAAGTGGCAGGCGTAAAAGGAACTCTGTGCTCCAAAGCCAACTCAACCTCCCGGGCTATGGTCATACGCTCCTCCCCAGCGGCTACTTCAACCTCTCGCTGCATCTCCTCCTGCTCAACATCCCTGATATGAGATGGCATACCCTTCTGAATCAGAATATTCTCAAACTAAGGAGACTCCTGCAAAGTCACCGCGATGTCCTCATCTCTCGCCCCCTCCAAAGTGTCTGCTAAAGTCAAGCCTGGCCTACGGGAAGAACCAACTGCAGGAACAAACAGTAGAGGCTCTAAAACCCTCTGCCTCTCTATCAGCACTCTCTTCTGACACTCTAGCAGTACCGATCGCAATGGCCGGACCTGGAGCAATACGTCTCACTAAGGGTATCTCCTCACTATCGGTACTACTCTCTCCTACGACATCCTCCACCTGAACATCCCTATCACCAGGACCTCCCCGAACCACCGGTATGTCAGTCACAACATGCTCACCACCTATAGTAACCTCAGTCACAAGGGTAGCCCCCAAAACGTCACCCGGAATAACAACAGTCTGAGATCCACCTTCCTAAGCACCAATTTTCTCTACAACAACGTCAATCCCACCAAGATTCATTGCAATATCAGAAAGTGGAGTATCTGAACCTGGAGGATCGATCTCCATAGCCTCCGGACCTTCATAAACAACCGGAGGGCTCACCACGGTACTCTGATCAATGGCTGCAACACTCTCGGCATGCTGCACGACACCTTGATCAACAGGCACAGCACTCTCAGTGTGTCGTACGACACTTTGGTCACCACCAACGGTACCACCACTGCCCATGGTACTCGAATCCACTGGCACGGTACTCCCATCATCACGCACGGCACTCTGAGCATGCCGTGCGGTACTTTGGTCTACACCAAAATCACCGCCACCCATCGACGTGGCACCACCGGTACCCATGATGTCCCGTATCTCCACCGGAGTTGATGTCTCACCTGTATGAGCCTCACCGAGTCACGTCGGTACTTTTTCCGGCATGGATGATGTCGTTTCAGCCCCAATCGGTGTCGTACGAGATGCTTCATGAACTGGATCTGTAGCAATCGGATCAATATTGGCCGAAACACCCCTGGATGAGTCACTCCCGGACTCGTCGGACGATGAACTACCCTCCTCGAACACCAACGACGGTGTATCCTCAGCAGACACGGTGGAATTGCTTGGTTTTTCGCCTGAATCGGCCATGACAAGTGTTTATCGGAAGAAGGATTTCGGTTTCAGAAGATTTTGAACCAAAAAGTCGAAGAAGATTTGGGAAAATGGGAAAGAAGAAGAAGACTAGAAGAGATAGTAATTTTTGGGCTCCCCTCTCTCTTAGTAAACCGACTAAAGTTTAAAAATGGAAGAAAATCAAGAGTTTGGGCGGTTACATAACCATCTGTGCCGCACGGCATATCATCTCCACCGTACGGCACACCCACTCTGCCGTACGACGCACCTTTTCATCACATGGCACACTTGCTTCATCACACAACACATTTTTCTGGTCACACGACACACATTTTCTGCCGCACAGCACATCTGCCCTATTACACGGCACACTTGCACATTTTTCAAAGTTTTTTTTGGTACTAAAATCTGATTTTTAGCATCACACCACTCGAACCTTTTTGGAGACCTCGCTGGTCTCGCTCGAACCTTTTTGGGGACCTCGCTGGTCTCGCTCAAACCTTTTTGGAGACCTCGCTGGTCTCGCTCAAACCTTTTTGGAGACCTCGATGGTCTCGCTCCAACCTTTTTGGAGACCTCGCTCGTCTCGCTCAAACCTTTTTCGGGACCTCACTGGTCTCGCTCAAACCTTTTTGGAGACCCCGCTGGTCTCGCTCCAACCTTTTTGGGGACCTCGCTGGTCTCGCTTAAACCTTTTTGGGGACCTCGCTGGTCCCGCTCAAACCTTTTTGGGGACCGCGCTGGTCTCACACTTATCACTTTATAGGGACCTCACTGATCCCCCGCACTCGCAGAATCTCGCTGGTTGCGTTCACAGCACATCATTCGTTCTTCCCTCATTGAAGAACAGAGTGACAATCCCCGCAATCTGATCAAGGTATGTTTTCTATAACTCTTATATTCAGATGAGTCACCGTTTTGCATTTTGCATTAAGCCCTGACAAACTACGTTGGTCTGATCCCTACAATGGGGTACGTAGGCAGCTCTTACGAGCACGACCACATGCATCATAATTTACTTGTTTCCCGCGAATGTTCGAATGGATGGGTGTCTTCTATCTTTGACGCGACTTTCATCACACAATGATTGACAAGCCTTGTCAAAGAGGGGCAACTGTAGACACCCCAAAATGAGACGTTCGTATACATTTTAATCCCCGATGATGAAAAGAAATACCCGGAAGGTATCTCGGATTGAAATTCTTCAAGTCAACCCAGTCAACAGTACTGTACGGTACTCATCTCTCATTCACGGTACAGCCTCAATCACGTACAATAGCCTTTTAAATTTTGGCGGTGCGGCACAGTTTGTGTACCGTACGACACTGTCATTTGTCAAACAGCTTTTGCAGAGTTCCAGCAGCTCAAAATGTTCCAGCAGCTCAAAATGTTGACAAATTCGTTTCCCTGCTCATCATGATTTCGTGTGAGGATGAAAGGCTACCTCCTAGCCATCATCCCCATGTGTGGGCATCAAGCAAACTTGGGAGCCAATTCTTCTCTCGCCTATAAATCCTGATCGAGTTCAACGGAAATAAGAACGGGAAAAAACCGTGAGAAAAACCATGAAGTTCTATTACTAAAACTTTACCTTGGTTACAAACCCCCTTCATTCTTATTCATAGTCTCTAGAAACCAAACCAATTGTTCCTTCCAAAATAAACCCAATCAAAAACCCACCTCCCTGTTTTCGGTCCCCAAAGTCGTTAGTTTGCTATTCAAAGTTTGTTTGAGTTCTTGTCATTAACCATCTCTGCCACAGTACTTGATTGAAGTTGGAGTCCAGAGGAAGCCCAAGCCACATTCGGAAGTTTAAGAAAGAGTTTTAATCCAAGAGTTGCAAACCGAGGTATATTTCCGTTTCGCCAAATTTCACAACTTGGTACCATGAGGGGAGGGATGCCGAATGCGGGATGATGATCAATATTGTCTCCGCATTCGGTACGCCCATGTTATAGTAAAAACCGTTTTGTTTATATACCTCCTGGTTGCGTCGTACGGTGAGAATATCGCCTCGTACGGGGTAATTTAGTGAGGAGGAACATCCTTTACTTAAGCACATTGTTTTCCCATCTAAAATAATCTGTTTTCAATTAAGTTTCATGCCATGTATTCTTTTCGAAAATCGAAGTTTTGAACTGTTTGTAAAGGAAATTGTGCCACACGGCACTCCTCCTGTACCGCATGGTACACTTGGAGTGTTGTACGACACTCTTTTAAAAATTCGACCGTTGGAATGATGAACAGTGCCGCACGACCTCCTTGTGTACCGCACGGTACACCTAGTGTGCCGCACGACACACTTTTATAAAATCTGGAAATTTTAAAACCTTTCCTTTACAAAATAGTTTGAACCTTTGGTGTGTCGTCTGGATCATATGATTTGTATTTTGCTTATTTTCATTATTATCATTTGCTTTGTTTGATAAACTAAATAAAGTTCGGCATCAAAATATTTTCTAAAAATCCCACAAATGTTTAGTAAAGACCGATTTCTAATCGGGCGAGCGGGGTGCATTAAACCCTTCCCCGCTCGTAACCTGGCTCCCGAATCCAAAACGAATCTCTGGTTTCCAAATCATTTTCCAAACCATTTTTTAAAACGGTTTCTCGGGTCCTAAACCATTTTCAAAAAACCCGGGTGGCGACTCTATTTTCAAAACATCATTTTCAAACCATCCAACCGGCGTGGAGGTCGACCGTCCACAAATACACTTGGCTCTCTTTTTCTCTCTCACTTCTTGCTCTTTCATTTTCTAGCTTAGTTTTGTTCCTCCATGGGAGAAACCTCCAAGGTCTTTCTCTCTAGATTTCCCGTGTAAGTTTACTTTTCCCGTTAATTTGTCGTGTATTAATCTTGTTCCTCTTGTTGAGATCGTTCTATATATCTAGTTTATTTCCGTTGTGGTTAAGTTTTTGGTTTCGTGATTTTTTACCTTTCTCCTTAGTAAACACTAGTTTTTATTAATTGGTTGTTAATTTCTCAAGGTTTAAAGTTGTAGGCTAATATAGGATCCTCATTAAAAATCAGTTTATCAAGTTATATGTCATGTTCTTTATTTCCTTTATAAAATTAGTCATGTTTTCCGTAGCAATGATCGAGTAGTCGGTTTAGGCTCGGTTATGGGGTATTAACACCCCGTGACTTAGGTTCATTTGCTCTCCTCGCCATATTGCAAACATTGTTTGTTAATCAAAGAGTAAGGATTAATTTTATGTATCAAAATTGAGATTTGTTAATCTCTTTGATCACACGTAACCAGGGGCTCATCCACTTGGCACGTGTGATGCTTAGGTTGATGTCAATCCAAATGTTTGTATAAATGGCACAAGAATCCTACTCTTTGTGAAACACCATTTCTAATCAAATGAGTTTAAAAACCAAATCTTCCGTTCGGGGTCATTTAATGACGTCCCCGAGCCGGTTATCTTAGAGGAGAACGAATTGGCCTAAGACATGGGTGTTGTGAACCCCTTGACTTAGCCTTGTTTTAATTAGTCTTTTTAATCTCGCATCATTCACGGAGTTAAGTGAATTCCACCCACAAACTACAAAGCCAAGTTTGACGCTTTAAGGCTAAAACCATCATTCGCAAATCAACCATCACGCGCTGGGCATTCGGTCTCTGTGGAATTGACCCGGACTTACCGGTATCATGCTACCGCCGACCTAAACCCTACGCTTGGGGAAATATCATTGGAATACAATCGAAGGGCGCAAGCATGTCTCCAACTCTGCTGAAAAACCAAATGAACCATTTTTCGCCGTATGGGAGTGGTTTAAAAATCTTTTAACTGCTGTCCCACATCATGGTTTTTCGGTAAAGGACAAAGTCACGTTTTTCTATGAGGGCATTTCACAAGGCAGTCGGCAATTCATCGACACCATATACAATGGCGAATTTTTAGCCAATAATCCTCAGGGGTGTTATGATTTTCTCGACAAACTTGCCGAAAACAACCAGTCGTGGGATTATGCGGATCCCTCAGACAAGATCTATCATCCTATGGGTGCGAGTACGAATGCAGGTACTAATCAAGGTTCGGGTGAGAGAGGGAAGTATGTTCTTAAAGATCAAGATGATCTAAATTTTAAGCTTTCCCAAATCACTAAGAAGTTGGAGAATTTGGAACTAAAAAGTGTGAAGGAGTGTGTGCTTTGTGTAACCCAAGGGCATTCAACCGATGATTGCCCGACTCTTCCGGGTTTGAAGGAAATCCTTCATGGTGGGGTACCGGAACAAGCGGAGGTCAATGCCGTTGGTCAACGGTATGACCCTTTTTCAAACACGTATAATCCCGGAACCAAGGACAATCCTGCTTTCGGTTGGGGGGAACAAATCAAGGGCAACCTCAAAGGCCACCCCCGGCCTACAATCAAGGTTATCAACCTCCCCAAGGTCAGAATCAAAACCAAGGTCAAGCCCGGTACTCTCAAAATCAACAACACCATGGTTCTAATTTTTACCAACCACCTCAAAAGCGCTCATTGGAAGACACCGTGCAATTTTTCATTCAAAGTCAAACTGTGGTCAACGAGCAAAATGCTCATGCAATGAGGGAAATTCAAAGTCAAGTGTCTAGGTTAACCACTTCTGTGAGGCAGCTTCAACAAGAAAAGGGAAAGTTTCCCTCTCAACCTCAAGCAAACCCCCAAGGTCAAAACTTTGTTGGTAGCTCGTCGGGACCTAGTTCCAATGTGGAGTACGTTAAATCGATAACCACTTTGAGGAGTGGTAAGGAGCTTGACAAGTCCATTCCCCCCAAGCCCACTCCTCCCATTGTCCAACCTACTCCCGTCATTGTGGAACCCTCCACGAGTGGCGTGACTTTTCCACCCAATGTTGTGGAGCAAAGGGCTCTTGTTTGTCCTTTTCCGGCACCATACCCTCAACGGTTGAGGGCACCTCCCAAACCTACCACGAATGATGAGGTCTACAAGGTTCTTAAGCAAGTTAAAATCAACATCCCTCTCTTAGATGCTCTCAAAACCATCCTGGCCTATGCTAAATTTCTTAAGGACTTGTGCACTGTCAAGCGCAAGTTGAAAGTGCAGAAAAAGGTCTTCTTGACGGAGCAAGTGAGCTCCATTATCCAAACCAATGTTGCTCCAAAGTACAAAGACCCCGGGTGTCCTACTATTTCCATTGTCATAGGGGGTAAGAGAGTTGAGAGAGCTTTGCTTGATTTGGGCGCGAGTGTGAATTTACTTCCGTTTTCGGTGTATGAGCAACTAGGCTTGGGAGAGATGAAACCCACAAGAGTGACGCTTCAATTGGCGGATCGTAGTGTCCGGATACCAAGAGGGATGGTGGAGGATGTGTTAGTCCAAATAGACAATTTTGTCTATCCTGTGGACTTTGTGGTGTTAGATACTTGTTTCGTGCCCCATACCCAAGCTCAAACCCCTATAATTCTCGGGCGTCCCTTCTTAGCGACGTCTGACGCAATCATTCATTGTAGAAATGGGTTGTTGAACATGACCTTCGGAAATATGAAAATGGAACTTAACATCTTTAATGTGGGGAGTCAAATGGGGGACAAGGAGGATGTTCAAGAGGTGAGTGTGATAGACAAGTTGGGAGAGGACCAACTGTTCTCTCCATTGTGCGAGAAAACGTTAGAAAAATCTCTCACTGCCAAAGAGATGGATGCGGAGGTTGATTACTTATACTCTTTGCTTGAGAGACAAGACAAGTTTGGGCCCGGGTATATGTCTACTGCTTGCGACCTTAGATTGTATTCGGCGGTAGCATAATAACCGATAAGACCGAGTCGAATCCACAGGGACCGAACGCACCCGGCATGAGAGTTGTCTTGCAAGTGTAGGTTTTCAGCCTTGAAGTGGCAAACTTAGTTTGTGATTTGTTTGGTGGGATTCTTTCGACTTCGAGAACGACTCGGAAGATTTAAAAAACTACTTAAACTAAGGCAAAGTCTAGGGGATTTTAACAACCATGACCAAAGCTAATGCCCCCAAACGGAAGATTTAGATTTTAAAACCATTTACAAGAAAATGTGTTTACCAAAGATTAGGGTTTTTTGGTTCATTTGCCAAACGATTAAGTTGACATCGCCCTAAGCATCACACGTGTCAAGTAGTCAAGCTCTTGGCTACGTGTGATCAAAGAGATTAACAAACTCAAACTTTGGTACATAAAATGAAACACTAAATCATTGATAAACAGGAAATGAAAGATTTTTGATGAAATAAACGGATTAAACTCAAGTCATGGTGTGTTAATCACCCCATGACTAAGCCTACGTAAACTACTCACAAACCATAGCAATAAATAAGACTATAACTTTGAAGGAAATGCAAAACATGATTTATAAACTTAAAAACTGATTTTTAATGAAGATATCAAGTGTACCTACAACAATAACTCTAGAGAAAATCACAAACAACAAATAGAAACTAAGGTTTTTAAGAGAATTAGCTAGAACAACACAAAAACTAATTGCTTAATGAAAATGCAAATAAACTAGATTAATAGAACAATCAAGACGAGAGGAACAAGTTTAATACACGGTACATAAACGGAAAATGAAAGCTTACTTGAGTATTCTAGAGACAGACCTTAACTCTCTCCAATGGAGGAGAGAGGTGAGAGCAAAAACTAACTAAGAAATAAAAGAGAAAGTATGTGAGAAGAGAGAGGAGAGAGCAAATATATCATCTTTTACACTCTCACAAAATATCTAAAAATAAGATTAAAGGAGACTTTCCATAAGTAGAAACTCCATAAAGTAGCTCACACAAGTTTCTTGGGTTGTTAGGTATTGATACCTATCAATACTAGTATTAATATCTGCCTTCAAAATGTTCCCCGTAATGCCTGGGTATCGATACCAAGGTTGGGGGTATCGATACCCAATGTTCTGTCTAGCTTTGTTCTTCAAAGGTATTGATACATAATAATACTGGTATCAATACCTGTATCAATACTAAAGCATTTGAGGTTGCCTCTTCTTTCTTCGCCATCCATTGGCCTTGTGTGCTACCGGGCATCTTCCAAAGCATTTGAATACGTCGTGTGGCCTTCGGGGGAGGTGACCTTTGGTCATGTGGGTGCTTGATCACTCCCGAATTCACCGGGAGTCCATGTGAGCGTGCGGCACGGCTTCTAAGCCATCGACTTGTCTTTGTGACTTTTCGACTTCCCGGCCCTAGCCAAATCATCTTTTCTTGGCTCTTGAGGCCCGGTGTTGGTGTGCTATGGGGCACGTGACCCTCGGTAACTTGGGACGGCTTTCAATGCGCTCAAAACGCACTTATTTACGTGTTTAACCTGTAACTTAACAAAAACAACACTACGAGCATATCAAGCATTTAAGGCGCGAAATCGCGTGTGTGTGTGAGAAAAATGAGCTAGCTAAGCCCCGGATATCTAAAATATTGGGGACTTATCATCTACTACTCTTGAGAAGTTTCCAGCCATGGAAACTAAGATTCTCCCTTCGAATCTCCCAATTCTATATATTCCTTGGGGTGAGCAAGTGTTTGAGGTGCCGAGTTGCACATGGTTAACCAACATTGATAATTATTGTGCCACAGGTGAGCTTTCGAACCAATGGAATCCTCAAGAGAGGGAAAAATTCTTAGTTGCGGTGGAAAGGGTTTTCTTTGATGCTCCTTATTTGTTCAAATATCATCCTCCAGACGACCCGTCCGCTTGTTTCGTGTAAGTTCCAGCGTTAGCCATTTTGAACGGCTTTTGAAGGTCCGGTATGGCCACGCGTCTCTAACTTGGAGTGTTGTATGACTTGTTCTACGACACTTTGAGTGAGAGGGGGGGGGGGAGAAAAGTAGTACTCGTGCGATCGCGTGAAGATCATGGTGTGTTTGCCTTTTTCGTTGTCCATATTGTATATATTGTTCATTGTGGAGCCCGGATAAAACGAGCTGGGCAGTTCTCATATCGTTTCTCTTAGTAGGTAGTCGGCAATTAAGTCTTTTGCAGGGTGACTATGCTACCGTACCAGCCTTGGTAGTTTGGGCCTAACTTGGTGGCGAGTGCGGCATTCAAGAGCTCTAAGCATAGGTGCGACGAAATGTCGCGGTTGTAAGGCCTATAAAGTCATTGAGGATGGTCCTGTATGACTAGCTGTGGTCCCGGAGAGGGGCCGAAAGAGGAAGCCTTGGAAGCATTGCCGATGACGAAGGGAGCAAGCGGTAGAAAAATTCCTCAAACTTGGTCGAGGAATTGGAGGTTGACATTCCTCCCCGTCGGTACAATTTTTGTTCCCCTATCTCCCTTTACTTTAGGTCTCTTGCATTGAGGACAGTGCAAATTTTAAGTTGGGGGGAGGGAATAATGTAGTGTACATATTCCGGTAATGTTTTTCAATTCCCATCAAAAATTTTGAGATAAATCTTCCCGTTTTAGTACAATCTCATAGCTAGATATGCTCAATCGTTCCATAATGGCCAAGAGTATCGTATTTCAATGATTTTGATTGAGAGTTTAACTTGTGCATACACATATACATGCAATTTGATGAACATGTTAGGCCGTATGCGTAGTTGAGTAGCGTGCATCACTTAGAGTAGAGATTCATCTTTCCCAGCATCCCATGTTCCTTGCTTTCAATTCTTTGGTGTGTACATAATTTTTTATTTGAGTTAAGCTAGCTTATTGTCACTCATGCATCGTGTCGGAGTTTTTATCGTGCTTAGGAAATGATACAAGCATTTTCTTTGTGTTAATAAACCACATATGAGTCCCATTGCACCTATTTGTGTGCCAAGTCCGTTTCCGTCCATTGTTAAGCCTTGAGAAACCGGTTGTTTGGAGAAAATTAGGAGGTGAGATAAGGGGTATGCCAATTGAAAATGAAAAAAAATCCAACGGTAAAAAAGAGAGACCGGATGTTTGGAGGATAGGTTGGAAGTGGAGATGGGCGATACATCTCGAGAGGGGATTGAATTCGGGGTGCTACTTGCCGTTTCGGGTCAACTTGGAATTATTTGAATTGAACTTGGGGCATGGAAGTTGTGTTAAGAAGCTAAAATGGAAATTATGGGGACAGAGCAACTTGAATTGATCCAAGTTTTGTAGTGGATCGATCCACCTTGAGTTCCAAAATATCAGACTTGGATCGGTCCAGGTGATAGAGTGGATCGATCCACTTTGGCAAAATTGCAAGCAAGGAGTTAAAGCGCCGGGGTACATGAAAATGGATCCATTTGACCGGGGGGTGATTGACAGTACCACTTTGGAGAAGAGCAAGGCCCAATCAAAGAACAAGAAAACCAAGGTTTCCAAGGCCGCTCTGAGCTTTACACTCGATACTTCTACCTCCACGGTACCACCCCCACTTTCAAAGCCAAAGTCCAAGTTGCTTGTACCTCCACCGGAAGGGTCGAAAGCTACAATATGGTACAAGCAATTTTTCAAACAATTTGCTACTGTGCTCAAGAACCAAGGAAAGGCCAAGAAAGAGAGAAAATTGATGAAACATCAAATGGAGTGGCAGACTAGGGTACTTGAGAGCACTAGTGGGCAACGCTATGAGGCCCCTCTGGAGGTTGATGAGGAAGACAGTGACACCGAGGAAGAGGATGAGGACGAGTCCGATGAAGAGTGATTGGTGGTAGATGATGACAACAATGGTGGTAAATAACAAATAGTAGTATATAGTAGTTGATTAGCGAGTCGGTGGAGTCGATACACTTGTTTTTGGTTTCATTAGTGTCTCATCGAACTCTTCTAACTTTAGTTTTTAATTTAGTTTTAGGTGCATGTTTTGATGCCGAAACTTGGCATTTGATGGTGTAGTTGAGGGTCAGTGGCGGCCAAAGGGTAGATGGCCTAAGCTAGCATATGGCCGCCACACTTTTGTAGTCCCTCCTTTTTACTAACCAAGGTCATTACAAGCTTTCAATGTTTAAATTTATTTCTTAGTACGTGATTAACTCGGATAGGTGCACGCTTAGCAATATTTCATGCTTACACTTGAATGCTTCCCGTCATTAATTAGCTCTTTTGTTCACAAGCGCATTTTTGATTAGCTTGCGGTAATCTTTTGTTTCGTTGTCGCATATCATGCTATCATGGGATGTTTTACTACTTCTATGTGTGTGATTTCAATTTTTGGGAAATAATTTTTGTCTAAAGCCCTATTGGAATTGAAACTTTGTGGGGTGCATAACACTTGCCTACTTGTGTGGCCTAGTAATTTCATAATTGTGCATGACATGTGTGTGCGTGAGTTGCTTTTGATTGAATGAACCGGATGACCGGTACTTTGCCTAGACTTTTTGTAGATTGAGCATAGTTATCGTATCGGGTACCCGGGAAGTTTTATTTGATTTAATTAGTTATTTTAGTTTAATTTGCTAGGGAGTAGCAAAGTCCAAGTTGGGGGGTGTGATAAGCCCCCAATATTGTAGATAACCGGGGCTTATCTCGTTCATTTATTCCACACACACACACACGTGATTTCGCGCTTTATTTGGTTGATATGCGTGTAGTAGTGTTTTTGTTAAGTTACAGGTTAAACAAGGGAAATGAGCGCGTTTTGTGCGCATTGGGAACCATCCCAAGTACTCGAGGGCCACGTGCCCCATGGCACGCCAACACTGGGCCTCACGAGCCACGAAACGACGATTCGACTGAGGCCCGACAATGCGAAAAGTCACAAGCCTTGTCTCACGCACATCAAAACTCCCGGTGGGGTCCGGGATTGAACAAGCACTCACAAGACCGAGGTTCATCTCCCCCGAGTGTCACACAATGCATTTCAGTGCCTTGGAAGATATCCGGAAACGCGTAATTCGAGCGGAGTGAACTAAGGAGTGAAATTCAAGCCAAGGAGAAGTTGGATTGATCCAAACTTGAGTTGGATTGATCCAAGTGTTCATTAATTACCAGCAGAGCCTTTTGGATCGATCCAAAGAAGGGTTGGATTGATCCAAGTTCATCAATTCTTGATCAGACCCCTTTGGATAGATCCAACTTCATCAATTCTGTACCAGCAACTTTTGGATCGATCCAAAGAAGGGTTGGATCGATCCAAACTCTTCCGAAATGCAATTTTTGAGCTATTTTTGCACTTTCTATTTATGGAAACTTTGGGTAGTTGTGAGGACTTTTTGTAACTTTTTTAGAGAGGATTGAGAGGATTAAATACACTTGGCTCTCTCCTTCTCTCTCACTTCTTATTCTTTCATTTTCTAGCTTAGTTTTGTTCCTCCATGGGAGAAACCTCCAAGGTCTTTCTCTCTAGATTTCCCGTGTAAGTTTACTTCTCCCGTTAATTTGTCGTGTATTAATCTTGTTCCTCTTGTTGGGATCGTTCTATATATCTAGTTTATTTCCGTTGTGGTTAAGTTTTTGGTTTCGTGATTTTCTACCTTTCTCCTTAGTAAACACTAGTTTTTATTAATTGGTTGTTAATTTCTCAAGGTTTAAAGTTGTAGGCTAATATAGGATCCTCATTAAAAATCAGTTTATCAAGTTATATGTCATGTTCTTTATTTCCTTTGTAAATATAGTCATGTTTTCCGTAGCAATGATCGAGTAGTCGGTTTAGGCTCGGTTATGGGGTAATTAGCACCCCGTGACTTAGGTTCATTTGCTCTCCTCGCCATATTGCAAACATTGCTTGTTAATCAAAGAGTAAGGATTAATTTTATGTATCAAAATTAGGTCAGGAATATCGTCGAACACTTTGAGGGCATCGTGTAAGAGATGGAATTTCATATATACATTCGTGAAAGCATAGGTGTCAAAGCCAAAATCGATTTTTATGAGATGGGTATAGGACATTTGGGCTTGGGTGGGTGATTGGAGCTTGCCACAAGCTTTGAGAATTGAGAAGATAGAGGAAGGTGAATTAGTTGGGACCTAAAGAAGCAGAGTGGTGTTTTGTGTACAAATAAATGGCTTCACTTTGGCTCCATGTTTACCAAACAAATAGATTATATGGGGGGCTTAACTTCACCGCAATCATCGTCTAGAATCAGCACCATTGATAGTGGGGGGATCACTCATTTTGCAATTCGATCAATTTGAGGCCTGAAATACATTTTTTAAGTTGTTAGGGCTGCGAAAGTTGGGGTTGGAGGGTGTGGACGCTCGAGTTTCGCGCGCGGGCGAAATAGATATCCACGGAGTTTTGGTTATGAAAAAGGGCGATCCGGGAAATGAAGAAAAATTTAGAGTCGCCACCCGGGATTTAATTCTTTGGAGAATGTTAGGTACCCGACAAACCGTTTTTAGAAAAATATTGACTCTTGTGCCGCTGAAAAAAGGTTTGATCTGCGAAAAATAGAGATTTGGGTTCGGGAGCCAGGTTACCCGCGGGGAAGGTTTTGTTCAAAAAATGCACCCCGCATGCCCGAAAATTTTCGGTCTTTACTAAACTTTTGTGGGATTATTCTTTGAAAACGTTTTATTGGAAACTTTATTTCACGTAAACAGTATATTAAGCAATAACATGCTTTAAAAGACATAAACAATAATAATAATTTAAACGATGCACAACCAGATAGATAAACGCAAGAAATTTGATCGAGAGGGGGTACAAGTGAAAGAGACAGAAAGTGAAAGGGGTTCACTGTGATTGAACCCCTCTGGTTTTACCAGAAAATAGAGCATCGAATTTGGGAAAACAGGGGATTTACCAGTAGCGTCGTACGGCGTCCGAATGTACACCGCACGGTGCCGAAAATGTGCCGCACGGTGCCTCTGCGCAGTGTATTATTCAAAAATTCTTATTTTCGTCCGATTGAAATCAACTTTGTTTTCTGATAAAAACCACACTTTTCTTTGATAGAAACAAGTTTTAGAAAATGGTTTTATGAAGGAATGCACCTCATTTTTAGGGATGACATCCCGCGACAATAGTCGGTGTCGCGCGATACTTACCCGAGAGACTTGAATTTCACTTGATTCTCCCCGTTTGGACCCAAGGAATAGCCACGGAGCTATCCTCGAGCCCGATGGGGGCTCCCCTCAGAAGATTATAGCGGTTTTTGGAAACACGGGTGTTTATACCTTGAAGCGAACCGAACGGACGGGGAAGAAAAAAATTTGCGACTTTCGGGTTTGTGGATTTGAGCCTTCTGAGAAATTTGTATAGAGTATGAGAGGGCAGTAACAGGATTGGGAAGATTTTTTTTGATTTCTTTCTCACGGTTTTCACTCTCTCCTTCTTGTTTTTTTTTTCTTTGAACTCTCTTCTCAAACTTTTTAAAACCGACCGGGCAACCCCCTTCAAACCGACGGGTGACGATGGCTTTTATAGGCGAGGGGTGAGTGAGGCTTGTACGCAAACGATCCTCATCATCACCGAATATTATCATTTCGTCGAATATCATCATCGCCCTGAGCTGCTGGGCAGACCCGGGAATCCTGTTGATGGGACAGCGGTGCCACACGGCGTCAATAATATACCGTACGGTGCACATAGTGACACCGCACGGTGCAACTGAATTTCTAAGCTGCACGGTTCTGGGTTTTAGGCCGTACGGTTTCAGGTGGTTTGGGATTTTTTTTGTTCATTCGATCCATCCGTTCCAAGGTATTTTTCGCGCATTCTTCTCATCATCGGGGATGCAAAAGTCATCAAAATTGGAGTGTCTACAGTTGCCCCTCTTCGACACGGCTTGGTCACCATCGTGTTGGTGCAAGTCGTGCTAGAAGATTCGGACATCCCAATTTAAACAACCGTGCAGAAAACAAGGAACTGAAAATAGTAAATTTGGTCGAGCTCGGAGCTTCCTACGTACCTCGTTTGTGAGGATCAGACCAATCGTAGTTCGTCGGGGCCGTCAAGAAAAAGTTGATGCCTCATTTTTTCTAGTATTTCGGAGGCCCGAAGCAGCCGTTAAAATATTTAGGAGGCCCTGAAAGCCGTTAAAAATAATTCAATGATCGTGGAAAACAAATGCCGTAGAGGTCTTTAGAAATTTTTTGAAAAATAAATTGCCGTAGAGGACTTAGAAAATCTGAGGAATTTGAAAACAAGTGCCGTGGAGGACTTTTTAGAAAAATTTTGTGAAAAATAACTGCCGTGGAGGACTTAGAAAATTTGTGAAAAAGTAATTGCCGTAGAGGACTTTTTAGAAAATTTTGTGAAAATAGAATTGTTGTGGAGGACTTAGTAAATTTTGCGAAAAAAGTAATTGACGTAGAGGACTTAGGAAATTTTGAAAATAGAATTGCCGTGGAGGACTCAAAAATTTTGTAACCATGAATGCCATGGAGGGTTTAAAAAGATTGTGAAAATGAATGATTTTAAGTAAATTGGTGGATTTTTATGAAAACATCAGCGAGTGAAGGAAAAAGTGTAATTTTTTTGAAGTAACTGAAGGGGATGCCGTACGGCATAGAAACGCGTACCGCACGGTGCAGGTAGCCATACCGCACGGTGCAGGTAGCCATACCGCACGGTGCAGGTAGCCATACCGCACGGTGTAACTGGAATTTTTCGGCTGAAATTGCATTGTAACCGCCAAAACTCTCCGTCTTTCTTGTTCCTTTGTTCAAAATCACGATCGGTCATACTTCAGAGTGAAAAACCGACTTCCCCCTTGTGAGTGAAATCTTCTTCTTTCTGAAATTTCCCAATCGAAGCCCCTGATCGAAATCCATGGCTAGTCCTGTTAGCGGTGACGACCGATCGTCTTCTTCTGGTGAAGGTCATTCATCGTTGGTCCAAAGGGAGGAGGGTATGGCTACTCAATCAGTCGTGGGTGACCCATTATCGACTGAGATTGGTGCGGTTATGCCGAGTTCCAGCGGTATCGAACACCGCACAGTGCCGATTGGAGGCGAGTTATCCCGTACGGTTGAGACCGAGTCACGTACGGTGGAGCCCAATGGTGGAGAGAGATGTGTGACGGTGCCGAGTGGTGAGTCGGTGGTGATGAGCGAAGCCCTCAGTCCGGCTGGGGGCGATTCGGACGCCGTGGCGGCGAGCGAGGTTCCGGCGAGTGGTGGTGTCGCGGATCAGCCTACTGGTGATGATAATACTGCCATGCAAAGTGCCGAGAGCGGCTCCGTGCCCATGGAGGTTGACGTGCCGGGTACGGGTGCACAGGTTTCAGAGGTGGAGATGGATATTGGGGGTATTCACTTTTTGGTTGAGCAGAGACCCGTCGGGGAGGGTCCTGACACTGGTTCTCAGGAGAGTATGGTACCCAGTGACCTTTTGAGCGCTTCTTTGGTTACTGAGGTGCCCGTTGGAGGAGAGGGGACGTCAGCAGTTGTTGTTCCAGTGTTGAGGAGGGATCTGGGGAAGGAGAAGGTTGTAGTGGAGGAGGCTCGAGACTCGAGCAGTGGGGGCGAGGAGATGGAGGTTGGCGCTTCAGTTGGTTCTTCTCGGGCTCCTAGTTATACCACGGCTGATACGCTGGAGGGAGCGAGAGATGAGGACTTGGCGCGGACCCTTCAGGAGGATCCGACTTTTGCTGAGGTTATAGCCGAGGAGAGGGTGCCTGAGCACGTTCAGGATATGTTCCTTGAGGAGAGACAGAGAGAGGCCGAGGCTGAGGCTGTAGGAGAGGGTGCTCTTCTGTCCCTGGTGGCAGAGGTGGAGAGAGCTCAGAGGGTGAGGCCCCCGTTTGACCCTGAGACTTACGTGCCACGGGTGCACTTCTTTATACCGATGGGGTCTGACGTGTATTCGCCGATACACCTGTTCTATGGTGAGCTGACCTTGCTGAGGGACCCGGAGACCCATATTTCTGCTCGTCCACTGGTATGTGCTTCAATTGTTGCTTTCAATGCTCTTGCTTTGAATCTTTGCATTTGCATGTTTTCCTATTGTTGTTGCCTGAAAAAAACTTGTATTTGCTTTCTGAAACAGAGAAACACTTCCTTGTCGGTATATGTCGGTTCGTCCGACTCTTTGGAGCGTTTTCAGAGCTTGCCAGGGGCAGTGAGAGAGGTTATCGAGGGCACGTGCTTTATGGCTTTTATTCGGCTTCTGGTGCCGACGCGGGCGGACCGCAGGTTGCTGAGAGCTCTGATTGAGCGTTGGTGGGATACCACCAACACTTTTCACTTGAGGTTCACTGAGATGACCGTGACGCCTTTGGACTTCTCGGCGATCACAGGTTTGAGAGTAGGCAGCGAGCCAGTGCCCTTTGACTCGGGTTTATACAGAGACAGTGCAGCTGTGAGGCACTTCCTGGGGAGAGAGGTAGGCGACGGAGAGTCTACGGTGAGGTGCGACCACTTGCCAGCCTTGTGGGACCACGAGCCAGAGTCACCGACAGAGGTGGCTCAGATGGCTAGAGCTTACTTGTTGTACCTGTTTGGTGTGTCCCTGTTTCCGAACAGGCGGAGAGAGGTTCACTTAGGTTGGCTGCCGGCGCTGGCAGACCTGGGTAGAGTGGCGAGCCTGGACTTCTGCGGTGCCGCTCCTCTACTGTTTCTTGGGTGCTGCTAGCCGAGGGGTTGGGACGAGCCTCGGGGGCTTCTGGAGAGTGCTTGAGGTAAAAACTTTTATATGTTTGTTTATTGCTTTCAAGTTCCTGAAATCTTGCCATGTAGATTGTAGCTTGCTGATAATTCCCTTTAACCGTGCAGGTGTGGGCTTATGAGGTGCTGGGGATGTACCCTCCGGCGAACAGTCATGAAAATGAGGAGGTGATTCCCCGAGCAGCGAAGTGGGACCGAGAGCACCGAGGAGGCAGTGTACATGCAGGGAGAGTGAACGACTTCCGTCGTTTCTTGGACCAGACTGACGGTAGCACGGTAAGATCCTGGACCTTGTGTTGCTTTCAATTTTGAGCTTTCGGTTCTGCTTTCAGCTTTTCTGAAGAAATTGAGTTTGCTTGCAGGTGAGGTGGCATGCATGGGATGCGGCGACTGACCAGTACTTGGAGCGGAGGAGAGAGCTGACACGGGGGCGGATTCTGCTGGAGTCCCCGTACGGTTGGCAGTGGTACTTGGGAGAGAGGGTGCCTCGTCAGTCCCTCAGGTTGGCGCACTTCAGGGATACCGGGGCGTATACCCCCTGGCGTACAGCGGACTGACGAGTACACACGGGCAGAGGTAGAGAGATATACCGTGCTGGAGAGTTTTTTAGTAGGCCACCTGGCCAGCTTCTTAGATACGGAGACTCGTATAGCGGCCTTGGAGACAGCTCTGCCAGTTTTGAGGAGAGAGATAGAGGTGCAGACGCCTGGAGGGATGATAAGGGTGCTGGAGGTCCCTCGTGTGGCACCTCCGTTGGACCTTGCTTCTGTTCAGGTAACCTGTAAAAGAAAGAAAAACATGTTTGCAGTTTATGTTTTCTTGTGCATTATTGATAATACCTGTGAAATGCTTTGTTTTGCAGATTCCTACCAGCTGGGCGTCGGAGTCCTATCAGCTGAATTTGGACTTGGAGGCTTTAGTGCGCTGTCTGATGATAGGTGACGTTCCAGAGGTGCGTCCCCGAGCTGAGCCGGGAGTGGTTTTCAGAGAGGGTGGTCCTGGTAGAGGTGGGCCAGGCCGTGGTGGCGGAGCTCGGGGAGCTGGAGGCAGAGCCCGTGGTAGTGGTGGCGCTGAGAGGGGCCGAGGTGCCGACAGAGGTGGTACAGCCAGAGCTGGCAGTTTAGGTGCAGGCAGGGCTGCGAGAGGTGCTAGCAGAGGAGCTGGCGGGGCCAGCAGGGGAGGAGGACGTAGAGCTGGTCGTAGTCCTCCTCCTGGCAGAGGGAGCTCTCAGGTATTCTCTGTGTTTTGAGCTCTTGTACTTTCAGATTTTGCATATGATTCTTGTATACTGATGGAATTCCCTTGTTGTTTTTGTGCAGAGCATGTCTCCTCCTCCGAGGACTGAGCGCAGGAGGCCGTTGATGAAGCAAGCTGGTGGTGGTCCCACGACTCCTCCTTCCGATAGAGTACTTCAAGGGCGTCAGCCTTCTTCTGATAAGCCGGGAGGGAGTGCACCAGGGAGTTCAGCTCCACCGTCACGGTGGTCCTTCAGGGAGGCAGAGAGCAGTGAGGAGGAGGACACAAGTCCCACTAAGTCTGAGGAGCGTAGGCCTCGTTTGCGGAAGAGGCCTCGTGCTTGAGTAGGTAGGACAGGCATGCGTGCCTGCTTTTGATTTGGGCGCCTGTTTGCCCGTTCTTTACTTTCTTTTCATAGATACGGCCTGCGTGCCGTGGTAGTAGTTTTGATGATCGTTGGGCCTGTTTTGCCCCTGGATAGATGTACATTCTACTTATGACATGGATATCGTTTTGGTGTTTATGAAATTCACTTTTTCATTTATGTAAAAATGACTTACATTAACAAAGACTTGAATCTTGAAAACCAAACCTAGCACTGAGAACGTATAACATGAGATACTGTGCGAGTTTGAAATGTAAACATGACACTTTTGGCTTTTTGTGGGAAGAACTGAAAAAAAATGATGGGAGAGAGGAGTTTAGAGTGAAAACGCCCCGAAGCTTGATCGGTCGATGAATCCCGAAGGTATGCAACAATGCTTGCTTGGAATGAACATCCCGAGAATTTTGCGAAAAAGTTGCAAGATTTTATCCGAAGCTCTCGTATTCGGGGTCCTTCGGCATACCCGTCCTTTGAGATGTTCTTGAGAACGTGGGACAATTCTTCCATTAAGCCCTTGATGCTCATTTTGGGTTGTATGTACGAGAAAAATGGCCAAGAGAAGCTTGGAATGGGTCCCGGAGGGCCGAAATTGGAATTTTGATCAAAACTAGCCAAGTGCGCCGTACGGTGCATAAAATGGTACCGCACGGTGCAGGCATAGTGCCGTGCGGCACCGGTGCTTGAGGTCCCCACTTCTGACGCTGTTTTCTGAGCTCTAGGCTCTGGTTCTGGCCCTTCCAATGTATGCCTTGTATCTTCGGAAATCTTGAAATGCTAAACCAAAGCGTATCTCAGGAAAAGTTTGCAGATTATCTTTACGTTCTTCCATGTGGCACGTTTCCCAAGGCGGGCATTTTGCTTTATAAATAGCATTGCTATCTCTTATATCCTAGAAATCATATTCCACATTCTTCAAATGGCTGTTAGCATCTCAGCTTTGGTTCGTTCTTGGCTTGATGAGCTTGACGGTCTTGGTTGGCTGAACTTCCGAGATCACAGGTTGGCATCTATGCGTTACATTCGGGATGTAACCATACGCCCTGAGTTGCTTCATGCTACTGCCCGTTTCTGGGATCCGGAAGTGCATGTATTTCGCTTTGGTCTTCAAGACTTATGCCCCACGGTGGAAGAGTTCCACGCGTACCTTGGAGGTTTTGATCTGGAGATTCCCGTTATTCCTCTTCAGGGAGTGAATTACGCTGAAGTGTTGTCCTCAAAGCTGGGTCTGAGTAAAAATGCGGCAAGGTCCATGATCCAGGGAGGTGTGCTTAACATCTCGCGCCTGATCCACCAATTCTGTCATGAAGGTTTTGCATTGTGCCTCGTGATTCTTGCAGCGTTCCTGTTCGTTCGCACAGATAATCAGGCAAATGCGGCACTGGTAGGAGTGGCCAAGCAGATTGAGGAGTGTAAAGATGTGGCTCCGATGGTTCTGGCCGAAACTTTGATGGGTTTGGATAAAGTCCATGCTGGGCGGACCAATGTTTTTGAAGGCAGTGCTTTGCTCCTACATGTAGGTTTCTCACTCAACTCTCCTTTTTCTGGTTGATTCTCTCGTTCTCTTTTTACCTCAACGCTCGGGTTTAGGCTTTCTAAGGTTTCTGACTTGTTTTTCTCTCTCATGCAGACTTGGCTGTGCGATAAGGCTGCTCTTCTAGAGGCGGTGCCGCGGAACAGAGTCCATGAAACACGAGGCTTCGTTCAGAGGGAGTATCGGGAGTTTCACAGGAGTGTTCCTGGTTGGGTTCAGGCACTTTCCCAGCTTAAAGAGGACACAATCTCTTGGCGCTTGACCTGGATGGATTGTCCGACTATGACGGTGAGCAATATGGGACATCACAGGGTCATCCTGGCGAGTCTGTCTGGCTAGACTTTTTACGTTCCTTACCGCGTTCTCCGTCAGTTGGGCGTGGATCAATCGATACCATCTGTGTATCCTGAAGCCTTCGTCGTGCCAAATTTCAATCATGCAACTATTCAGGCTTATCA
This sequence comes from Vaccinium myrtillus, assembly GCA_016920895.1. NCBI lineage: Eukaryota > Viridiplantae > Streptophyta > Magnoliopsida > Ericales > Ericaceae > Vaccinium > Vaccinium myrtillus. Next base: position 19,629,841 of record CM029278.1, on the reverse strand, counting down.
GCGTACTTGGAGGGAGCGTGTGATAGTTCCCGGAGATCAGAATCCCAGCATTGTGCTTTCGGGGCGTTACAAGAGATGGTTGGCACAAGAAATTGAAGCAAGAGAAAATGGGAATCATCTGCCTTAGTCTTAATGTGCTCGAAATAAATTGCTAACCCACGACATGTTTTATGTGGGCCAATGTTTTGCTTTTGTGTTGTAAAATATTCATGCTCAGCCATGTAATCGAAGAAATTAGTTTGAATAAAAGTGAATCGTGAAAGTTTTCTGCTTTGATTCTCATTGATTGTGATTGTAAGCGCAAATGACGGCTATGGATCAGCTCAAAAGATGTTATAGAAGGTTGCGACCGGTCCCCAATGTGAGGATGCCTACGTATCCTTAAGAAGGAATCAGGTCATGACGTAGTTCGTGACTGCAATTGGTTAAGGTTCACTCGAGCATTTTTACTCTCCTTTTGCGCTCTGATTTTTGCCTAGTACCGCCCTTTCGGGTTTTCGGTCTAGCGAGCTCTTTTGATTGATTTGTCTTGAATTTTGCTTAAGCCGCCCAACGTGGGTTTTCGGCCTAACAGACTTGCTCTAATTTTTGCCTGAAACTGCCCGCCCTTGCGGTTTTCAGTCCAGCGAGCTTCTCTCAGGGGTAGTACCGCTTGAGTTGATCCATGTTGACCAATGTAGAGAATTCGTTGCCGTCGAGATCGATGAGCTGAGTTGCGTTTCCTGACAAGATCTTCTTGATGATGTATGACCCTGCCCATTTCGGCCGAAACTTCCCTCGTGGATCGAAAACTGGAGCCCGGATCTCCTTCAGAACCATATCTCCTTCTTGCAAATCCCTGGATTTGACCTTTTTGTTAAAAGCGCGCGCGATTCGGCGTTGATATCCTTGAACATGATACAAGGCCTTGAGCCTTCTTTCGTCGAACAACATGAGTTCTTCGAACCTCGCGCTTTGCCATTCAGCTTCCTCGATGTCAGCTTCTATCATGACCCTCAGAGATGGTACCTCAAGTTCGATAGGGAGGACGGCTTCCATACTGTAGACCAAAGAATAGGGTGTTGCCCCTGTCGGAGTACGGATGGATGTCCGGTATCCCCAAAGTGCTAGTGGCAGCTGTTCATGCCAATTTCTCGTAGACTGAGTGGTTCTCTCTAGTATTGACTTGATGGTTTTGTTGGCAGCTTCCACAGCTCCATTGGTTTGTGGCCGATAGACAGTTGACTTGTGGATCTGGATCCCAAAATCTTCGAGAACCTCGGCGGCTCTACCCTTGTAGTGAACGCCATTGTCGGATACAAATGCATGAGGTACTCCATACCGGTAAATAATGTTCTGCTTGATGAAATGAGCGACTTGAACTGCTGTAAGGGTAGTGTAGGAGACAGCTTCAACCCACTTGGTGAAGTAATTGATAGCAACTAGGATGAACTTGTTCCCATTTGAAGCAGCTGGGGTGATTTTGCCGATGACATCGATGCCCCAGGTGGAGAAAGGCCAGGGTGAAGTCATAGAATGCAGTTCCGATGGTGGTATGTGCATGAGATTGGCATGAATCTGACATTTGTGACACCGCCTTGCATATTCAATGCACTCGGTTTCCATGGTGGACCAATAATACCCCTGTCGCAAGATTTTCTTGGCGAGCATGGTTCCGTTCATGTGAGGGCCACAGACCCCGTTGTGTACTTCTTCCATGATTCTGGTGACTTCTTCGCTGTTTACGCACAACTTGTGCATCCCGCAGTAGGATCTTCTGTACAGCCTGCCCCCGCAGATAATGTAGTGAGAAGCAAGTTTCCGGAGAGCAATCTGGTCCTTCTTGTCAGTTCCAGTCGGGTATTCGTCTTTCTCGATGAAGTTCCAGATGTCGTGATACCAAGGAAGACCATCGTCCGGCTCATCAATAGCCATGACGTATTCATAAACGGGCTTGTCCCTTTGTTCAATCAGAATTGGTCGGAGCTTGACTCCATTGGGTATTTCTACCATTGAAGCTAATTGTCACGCCCCCGCCCCGCAAACGGCACCCGTGTGGGCCCGTGTCGGCGCGGCCACGTGGCATTCCAACACAAAACCAAACAACGCCTGCTCAAAAACCTCAGAATAAAAACACAGCGGAAGACTTCTAACATATAAATAAAAGTATATACGACACACCACAACACAAATGCCAAACAACCGACGACTTATTTACAATACATGCAGTTCGAAAACTCAAAGTCCTCTTAGGTTCAACATAATACAAACCATTACTAATTCAACTAAAAACAAACTAACTTGGCTAGCTACGACACTCGAGGCTAGCCCAAAATGGAACTCCAAAACGACCACCGGTAGTGGACCCACCCAAAAACCACCTGCTATCTGGCAATCAAAGGAAAACCAGGAGTGTGTGAGATATAGAATAAATTCAATAAAACAAAGTTAAGCACCCAATCGATCAACAACAAGTATATATTCACAACACATGATCAACATCAATTATATACTCACAACACATGCAGCGACACGTCTGCCACATCCTATGTATCCTAGGTCACTGTGGGAGTACACCCCGCTCGTTGTCACCGGTAATTAGGCGGCACAACGTACTCGCGGTGTAACCCAATCCACAGCCCATTCACAGATACCATCTTTCACACAAAACATGCATATCAAAGGCTAAATCTTCAATTAGCATGATACACAAACACCACCACAAGCACATCTCATTGAAGTTAAACATATCAAACACACTCACCTGCGAAACGACCGAAGTATGCCAAACTATGGTTTTGGCACCTCCCGAACAACCGGCTCTTTACCTAGCCACAAATCAACTAATATCAGTCTATGAGCTTCCATAGATGTCTCACATATAATCAAAAAGATAAATATGTAACATAAACAACTTATAAGGTCATCACAACTTAAGACAAGTCAAAACACGACAACACTCCAAAACCGGTATGAAAACTAATAACTAGCCCATCGTATCTGGACTATCATTTCTTACGGGTTCTGAATTAGGACATGAGACCACCACAACTAGAAAGAAGACTTTCAGTACATCAATATCGATATAAAATTTGGTCTAATCGGATCCCGGATGACCAAGATATGCTTATTTGAAGTTACACAAAAAGAAACATGAATCTGCAGGTTCAGCAAAAGCATCAACTTTGAATCAAAAATTGCTATAACTTGGCAGGAACTAAGGCACAATCCATACATATTCTCGAAGGTATGCGAGTCTAGTTTCATAATCGAGAGACGGATTGAAAATCCAAGCTTCCTACACAAAGTTATGGCCCTTCCCGTAAGACGCGACAGTGCTGCCTGCACTGCGAATTCTCCGACAGCAGCTCGGTAAACCATTTTTCATATTTTCTATATTTCGAATTAAGCTCTGAAATTTTTACACAACACAATAGACTCATGACGAATCCACTGTAAAAATATCAAATATTTACAAGCCTCCTAAGTACCCGAAATAAATACGTGAAAACAGATCAGAAACTAGATTCATGCACTCCACCAGTGAGCTATAACAAACCCACGAAATAATTTGTTCCAAACCTCCAAGAACCCAAACCCAACACCAAAAACCAATTGAAATTTATCCATCTATGACATGAAATCAAGATCAAGATCCAAGAACTTACCTTTAATTAAGTTTTTCCCTAATTTTTTTTTCCCTTCTTCTTCTTCTTTCTTCTTCTTCCTCCCCCTTCTCCTTTCTCCCCTCTCTCCAACGTACTCTCTCTCTCTCTCTGATGTTATGGATCAGAACAAGGGAAAGATAAGAAATATCTTGGTAAAATTACACTCCACGCCCTCCAACTTTGGTCTCTATTAGCCTAAAGCCCAAAACTCATAATCACTCGAGAATGCCAATTAAACACTATTTATCCGTGACGGGTATTACAACTCTCCCCCCCTTAGGAAATTTCGTCCCCGAAATTAATTACCCATAACAATAATTTTAAAGCATGTGACATTCATACTGAAAACCATACAAATACCTGTCACCTCATCGGCCGAAGCCTGAGCTCCCTGATGAATAATTGCATACACCCTGGCCGGTGCCGAAGACCCCCCAGCTTCTCCACCTCTACCCCCTTGTACACTACCCACAGAAGATGCCGCTGGTGCCTGTGCATGTGGATATTGCACTGCCCTATGTCCAAACTCACCACAAGAAAAACACTTGGGCCCCCTGGCCGCACTTGGACACTCCTTCGCCATATGATCTGTAGCCCCACAATTGAAACAGTAACGTGTTGTGGCAGTGCCACTCATAGCTTGCTTGCTTGCCCCCTGTTCAGATTCCCCTTTCGACCACCCTGATGAACCATCTTGTGTTCTCCCAACACTTTGATTCTCAACGCTTTGCGACCCCTGTTGCCCGCCCATGTTATTACTACCACCAAATCTCCCAAAGGCTGCTCCATCCGTTTTACTCTTTTTGTTAGACTCCTGTTTATCACAACAATTATGCAAACTCTTCTCCGTCTTCCTAGCCATATCCACTAAATCGGCATAGTCTCTCTCTCGAAAAGTTATTAGCCCTTTAAACACATCCGGGTTAAGTCCTAGCCGGAACCGCCTGCACCTCTTTGCATCTGTGTCAACCATTTCTGGAGCATACCGTGACAAAGCCGCAAACCTTGCTTCATACTCCGGAACTGTCATAGTACCCTGTTCTAAACGAGTGAAAGCTGCCTCCTGCTCCAATCGATAACTCTCCGGACATTATTGATCATTGAACCCTTTGACAAAGCGTTCCCACGTTACAACTTGTGGAACCGCCGGTACCACCCCAGGTAAAGGTGCTGTCAACTGTCTTTTCAGAGCCTCCCACCAATTTTGTACCCCACCCTTTAGACTGAAAGTTGCAAAGGTTACTCTTTGCGCATCGGTCACCCCCATTGCATCCAACACTCGCTTCACGGCCTTTAACCATTCCTCAGCATCACTAGGCGACACGGTTCCCTCAAACTCCACTATGAACAATTTCTTGAAACGTTCAAGCAATCCTGTACCTGAATCCCGAGCCATTTCCCGTGTATTCTGCCACAACATAAATTCTGCTTGTCGCTCAGTAAATTGAGCCAGAGATGCAAGAACTCTATCGGCGTCCCCCACAATAGGCGGTTTGCAAAGGTACTGGTTGTTCAACCTCATTTTCACTAGATGCCGCATCCTCAGCCATTTCTCAAAAGCAAATCTGTTTCAATCACTTAAACCACCAATACCAAACGCAATGTTAAAGATAAACTCACACGTTAGTCGACCACCAACCTTTATTCGACACACACAAAACTCCTATGGTCCACTACCAAACCCCAGCCAACTCCCAACACAGAGTCTAGAACGTACTAGCTCTGATACCAAGCTGTCACGCCCCCGCCCCGCAAACGGCACCCGTGTGGGCCCGTGTCGGCGCGGCCACGTGGCATTCCAACACAAAACCAAACAACACCTGCTCAAAAACCTCAGAATAAAAACACAGCGGAAGACTTCTAACATATAAATAAAAGTATATACGACACACCACAACACAAATGCCAAACAACCGACGACTTATTTACAATACATGCAGTTCGAAAACTCAAAGTCCTCTTAGTTTCAACATAATACAAACCACTACTAGTTCAACTAAAAACAAACTAACTTGGCTAGCTACGACACTCGAGGCTAACCCAAAATGGAACTCCAAAACGACCACCGGTAGTGGACCCACCCAAAAACCACCTGCTATCTGGCAATCAAAGGAAAACCAGGAGTGTGTGAGATATAGAATAAATTCAATAAAACAAAGTTAAGCACCCAATCGATCAACAACAAGTATATATTCACAACACATGATCAACATCAATTATATAATCACAACACATGCAGTGACACGTCTGCCACATCCTATGTATCCTAGGTCACTGTGGGAGTACACCCCGCTCGTTGTCACCGGTAATTAGGCGGCACAACGTACTCGCGGTGTAACCCAATCCACAGCCCATTCACAGATACCATCTTTCACACAAAACATGCATATCAAAGGCTAAATCTTCAATTAGCATGATACACAAACACCACCACAAGCACATCTCATTGAAGTTAAACATATCAAACACACTCACATAAAGAACGACCGAAGTATGCCAAACTATGGTTTTGGCACCTCCCGAACAACCGGCTCTTTACCTAGCCACAAATCAACTAATATCAGTCTATGAGCTTCCATAGATGTCTCACATATAATCAAAAAGATAAATATGTAACATAAACAACTTATAAGGTCATCACAACTTAAGACAAGTCAAAACACGACAACACTCCAAAACCGGTATGAAAACTAATAACTAGCCCATCGTATCTGGACTATCATTTCTTACGGGTTCTGAATTAGGACATGAGACCACCACAACTAGAAAGAAGACTTTCAGTACATCAATATCGATATAAAATTTGGTCTAATCGGATCCCGGATGACCAAGATATGCTTATTTGAAGTTACACAAAAAGAAACATGAATCTGCAGGTTCAGCAAAAGCATCAACTTTGAATCAAAAATTGCTATAACTTGGCAGGAACTAAGGCACAATCCATACATATTCTCGAAGGTATGCGAGTCTAGTTTCATAATCGAGAGACGGATTGAAAATCCAAGCTTCCTACACAAAGTTATGGCCCTTCCCGTAAGACGCGACAGTGCTGCCTGCACTGCGAATTCTCCGACAGCAGCTCGGTAAACCATTTTTCATATTTTCTATATTTCGAATTAAGCTCTGAAATTTTTACACAACACAATAGACTCATGACGAATCCACTGTAAAAATATCAAATATTTACAAGCCTCCTAAGTACCCGAAATAAATACGTGAAAACAGATCAGAAACTAGATTCATGCACTCCACCAGTGAGCTATAACAAACCCACGAAATAATTTGTTCCAAACCTCCAAGAACCCAAACCCAACACCAAAAACCAATTGAAATTTATCCATCTATGACATGAAATCAAGATCAAGATCCAAGAACTTACCTTTAATTAAGTTTTTCCCTAATTTTTTTCCCTTCTTCTTCTTCTTTCTTCTTCTTCCTCCCCCTTCTCCTTTCTCCCCTCTCTCCAACGTACTCTCTCTCTCTCTCTCTGATGTTATGGATCAGAACAAGGGAAAGATAAGAAATATCTTGGTAAAATTACACTCCACGCCCTCCAACTTTGGTCTCTATTAGCCTAAAGCCCAAAACTCATAATCACTCGAGAATGCCAATTAAACACTATTTATCCGTGACGGGTATTACAACTCTCCCCCCCTTAGGAAATTTCGTCCCCGAAATTAATTACCCATAACAATAATTTTAAAGCATGTGACATTCATACTGAAAACCATACAAATACCTGTCACCTCATCGGCCGAAGCCTGAGCTCCCTGATGAATAATTGCATACACCCTGGCCGGTGCCGAAGACCCCCCAGCTTCTCCACCTCTACCCCCTTGTACACTACCCACAGAAGATGCCGCTGGTGCCTGTGCATGTGGACATTGCACTGCCCTATGTCCAAACTCACCACAAGAAAAACACTTGGGCCCCCTGGCCGCACTTGGACACTCCTTCGCCCTCCAACAAGGGAAAGATAAGAAATATCTTGGTAAAATTACACTCCACGCCCTCCAACTTTGGTCTCTATTAGCCTAAAGCCCAAAACTCATAATCACTCGAGAATGCCAATTAAACACTATTTATCCGTGACGGGTATTACACTAATGTCGCCAAGGCATCGGCAAACCGGTTGTTTAATCTGGGCACATGAGTGAAAGTGACGATCTGGAATCGATGGATCAGATTGCCAAGGTCTTTATGGTAAGGTTTCAACTTGTCTTCCTTGACCTTCTAGTCGCCGTTTGCTTGCGAAACCACTAAGTTGGAATCTCCGATCACTTCCAACTTTTTGGCGCCGATTTCTAGGGCAGCTTCCATCCCTGTACACGCTTCGTACTCGGACTGGTTGTTAGTGACCTCGAAGTTTAGCTTGAAAGCGAGAGGGATGTGTGACCCTTCTGGTGAAATAAGCAAGATTCCAATCACGAATCCTTTCTGGTTAGCAGCCCCGTCAAAATAAAGCAACCACACATCATCGGTTGTGGTCATGACATTTTCATCGGGAAATTCAAAACTTGCATCTCCTAGACTTTCTACCGGATGATCGGCCAGAAATTCAGCGACAGCTCTTCCTTTCACAGACTTCCGAGTTACGTACTTGATGTCGAATTTGGCTAACAGGAGCAACCAACGTGCCAGTTTACCTGTGAGTGCTGGTTTCTCGAACAGGTATTTGAGAGGGTCCATCCTAGAAATCAACCTCACTGAGTAGGCTAACATGTAGTGTCTCAACTTCTTGGAAGCCCATATCAAAGCCCAACAAACTTTCTCCAAGGAGGTGTACCGCTCCTCGCATCCAGCCATCTTTTTGCTAATGTAGTAGACTGCTTTCTCGCTGCCGCCTTCGCCTTCTTGTGCGAGCATGCATCCCATTGCTGATGGGGTAACAGATAAGTACATGATGAGGGATTGCCCCGGTGTTGGTGGCATCAGCACTGGAGGGCTCTGAAGATACTTCTTGATGTCTTCGAAAGCTTTCTGGCATCCGTCGTCCCATTTGAATGGTACATCCTTCTTGAGTAGTTGAAACATCGGCTCGCAAGTTGAGGTTAACTTGGCGATGAATCTGCTGATAAATTGAATCTTCCCAAGAAAGCTTCGTACTTCCTTTTCTGTCCGAGGCGGCTTCATTTCGAGAATAGCCTTGATCTTGGAAGGATCTATTTCAATTCCTCGTGTAGTGATCATGAATCCTAGCATCTTTCAGGCTGTGACGCCAAACGTGCATTTCTCAGGATTGAGGCGTAACCGGTACTTGCGAATCCTCTCAAAGAATTTTCTGAGGGCGTGCAGATGTTCTTCCCTTTCCTTGGCTTTGACAATCATGTCATCCATGTAAACCTCCACTTTTTTGTGGATCATGTCATGTAGCAGTGTTGTAGCCGCCCTCTGATAGGTTGACCCGGCGTTCTTCAGTCCAAAGGGCATGACCCTATAACAGTAAGTGCCCCACTCTGTGGTGAAAGTAGTTTTCTCGCGGTCTTCGGGAGCCATGAGAATCTGGTTGTATCCCGAGAAGCCATCCATGAAGGAGATGAGTGCATGTCCCGCGGTATATTATCCACAAGTACATCTATGTGCGGTAATGGGAAATCATCCTTAGGGCTGGCCTTGTTCAGATCCCTAAGTCTACACAGACTCAAATTTTTCCGTTCTTCTTTGGGACAGGAACGATGTTTGCAACCCACTGGGGGTATTCTGTTACCATTAGGAACCCAGCGTCTATCTGTCTCTGAATTTCCTTCTTGATTTCCAACACCCAATCAGGTCTCATTTTCCTCAACTTCTGCTTGACAGGCTTTGCGTCTGGGAAAAGCGGGATTCGATGCTCCACAATCTCGGGGTCGATGCCAGGCATATCCGCGTGCGACCATGCAAAAACGTCCTCGAATTCTTTCAGGAGATCCGAGTGGGCTTTGAACTCTTCTGGAGATAGACCGGAACCAATTTGAACCATGCGCGGACTGTTTTCATTTTTCAAATTTATAGAAATAATTTCTTCTTTTATAGGCTGAGCATGCCTTTCGTCTTCTGTGGACGGCCCGCGGAAACGGTGCGGTTTCGCGTTCGAAAAGATTGTGATTGTTAGAGTCGCCACCGGGATTTGAGGTCCGAACCCGAGAAACCGAATAAAAATGTGACTCGTTTGCCCATTGAAAAAGATTTTACTGGTTGGCGGAACCAAAGATTTCTCGGATTCGGGGGTTTGGTTACGAGAGGGGAAGGGTTTTACGGCACCCTTCTCGCCCGGTCCATGAACCGATCTCTACTCAACATTTTGTGGGATTTTGAAAATATTTGAAATTCGATTTATCCATGTAGACGGGAATCGGGGACAGAAATCATATAACAACAATATATACACAAAAAGATACAAATCTACAGTGGATGCTCGTGCACGTGATCTACATGAGTGATGATGATAACAACAAAGGAAATTATTACAAATATTCACAGAAGTAAGTTACAACAGGAACTGTACTTCAACACAAGAACTTATGAAGATGTTATGTGATAAAATGATTTACAATCTGGATTCCAGAATAGGGATTGAGCGCTCAAGGGTGATGGCTTGAGCGCTCAAACCAGTTTCTGGTTTCTGTGAGTTTGACCCTTTTACAGCTTCTTTTCTCATTCTTTACAAGATCAAGCATTAATAAAGCATTTTTCATGGAGAAAGAGTTGAAAACAGGTGGCTTGATCTCTTAAAGAATGATGAAAAGAGGAGAATTACCACAAATTAATAAAGGAAATGCTTGAAATAGGATGTGAGAGAGAGATTCAGATTATAAGCACGAGTAAGACAACTCACACACACCAGAAAGAAGTTTAACATAATCCATCATCAAAACAACCAACAACCAGCAAATGGCCTTAGAACAGCTTGAGCACTTAATGCCAGAGGCTTGAGCACTCAATAGGGCTTGAGCGCTCAAGGTAGTAGGCTTGAGCGCTCAACCCCTGCTGCAACTGCAAATTTTAAAAGTGTTTTGATTACATGTTTTGGACCTTGTAAGCTCAATACAAGTATAAAGAACTTGCTTGAACCTACTTGTCTCCCTCAGAAAACCAAAACAGTGAGGTTTCACATGGTTTTAACTACCTTTTGGCTTGATCAAGGCTTGTAACTTGGCTTTTGATTAGATGATGGTGTATGGCAATGAGTTTAGAGTGTGTTTGAGTGATTGAGAGACCTGATTGGTTCAATATGATGTAGGATGAAAGTGTATTTGTAAGCAAAAAGATGATTTTGGCTTGATAGAAATGGATTTTGATGGTAGAAGAAGCTTGGATGAGTTTGGTGAGTTGGGACTGAGTTGTGGGTGTGAGAAGTGAGTTGTGATGACTGGAAGAGTATGAAAATCAGCCAAGAGGAGGGTGCACTTGAAGCTAAATGGCCATGTTCTTGATGTAATCAAGTGGGTTTGTTTGAAGGAACTTGAAGGGATGAAATTAATGGGTTGATTGTGGACTGGTGTAGTGTATATGCTCTGGTGGAGGGAGAAAATGGCAGTAGGGGCAGCCAAAAAAACCCAGTGAGTGAGGGAGTGGAGGAGGTTTATATAGAGAGAGAAATGGGAGGGAAATGAGTTTAATTTTTGAATTGGGTTTGGGGGGTGATTGAGGAGATGTTCAAGGGTCTAGGAAGTGTATTTAGGCAGTAGAAAACATAGGTAGACGCTCCTCTTGCAGTAGAATATCATGATTAGATGCTCTACAGAAAACTGATCTGGATCAGAGTTGAGCGCTCAAGGTGGTTTTTTAGGGCTTGAGCGCTCAAGGTTGGGGCCTCGAGCGCTCAAGGCTGTTGCTCAAAAGGTGAAACTTTGCGGGGCCGCCCCGGGTGCTACCGAACGCCGATTTTGACGCGGTTTGAAGCGTTGGAAAGCTTGTTGAGTCTACTTTCTAACCCAAATGGTTTGGAATCCAGAAAATTTATACATCCAAATGTATGACCATTTTACCCTCAAACGGTCGGGAAAACAAGTCGTTTTAGCAACATTCGTGTATCTCTCTCATTTCAAAACGGATTGGGATGAATTATATATCAATAAAGAGGGTTTTGAATGTACTAAAAGATGGTATAGGCTTGGGTTTGTTTTGAAGAGGTTTTTGGGTGGTTTTGCCAAGTTCCAAGAATTGTTCAAGCCTCGGGTAGGCACGATTGGTCCATTTCATCATCGGGAATGCTCGAGCGCATCCCGGGTTCAAAATCGGGGTGTCTACATCTTCCCTTTTAATTAGAGATCGAAGTTCTTCTGGACTTTCTTCCTCGAACTCAATCTCTTCATCGTCGGGGTCAACACAATTTATTTCGGATACAGCAAGATAGGCAAAGTCTTCTTCATTGATAGCAAATGTGGGGGCCCCAGGGGCGTGATACATGAGAGTGGATTCGAACTCAAAAGAAAAGTGATGACGCGGGGGAATGACAAATACATGTTTAGGGTAAGACTCAGACTCAGTGCTAGACTCAGATTCTGACTCAAATTCAGTGCTAATGTAAGTGATTCTAGGTACAAAAGTGCAATTTTTATAAATTCCATTGGCATCCACAATGAGTGCAGTGACATCTCCAAGGGCATCCTGGCTCAGCATCATCAACTCTACCTCCTCGGCAAGCTTCAAATCAGGCTTTAAATCAAACAGCATCGCAGCAGGCTCGCCTTTTTCTTCCACACCTATCAGGCTCTCTTCCCCAAACAGCGATTGGAGATTCCCTGAGTCAAGAGTTTTGATCCAGTCAACTTGAAGCGCCTTAACCAGTTCTTCTCTCTTCTCGGCTTTATCGTCACTGTCCCAAGTGTCGTTTGCAAAGATTTCGAATCCTGGCAGCTTAGTCTTTGTTTCCATGTCCCAGAATGGTTCCGGTTCCCCACGATAGGCAGCTTCGGGAGCTGTGACAAACTGAATGGGCTTTTTCTTGGCACTAGCTTGCATCTTCTTTCCCTTTCTTGGTTCGCCGTCAGTTGGCTCATAACCGAGGCCAAAGCGGTGGTTATTTGTTGAGAACTCAGGGAATTCAGTCATCCCTTGATTGTTCAAACCTAACCCCAGGCCGGGCAGGTATTCCATCTTTCTCATCATTTCCAAAGCAGTTGAGCTGACTGAGAAGTCCTCATCCATCTTAACAGTAAGGACTGATCCTGAAGTATCGAAAGAAAAACCACTGAGGGTGACATCTTCTTCTCCATGAGCGATTTCAAGTAGTGGCGCATTGTCAGGGACGTGGGGACGGATTCCCGAATCTCCATGAATGGTTAAAGTTCTCGTGGCCAGGCCGAGTTGGACTTTCTGGTGTAGAGAAGAAGGGACTGCCACGATATCTGATCGATGGAGCCAAGGTCTGCCCAGTAGCAGGTTAAAAGACGACGGTATGTCAAGCACATGGAACTCGATATCCGTTTTGAAATCTTCGATCACCACTTCCATTTGGATTACCCCAATCACATCTTTGCGAGTGTTATCATATGCGCGCACCCCGAGGTTAGAAGGCTGGAAGTCCTTGTTCTTGAAACCCAAGCAGTAAGCTGTCCGCAGAGGACAAACGTTCAGAGCGGATCCGTTGTCAAGCAGAACAACGGGGACCCATTTTCCCATGCATTTGAGAGTGATGTGTAAAGGTTTGTTGTGACCAGCTCCCTCTGGGGGTAAATCCTTTTCAGTAAAGACAACAACGTGTTTTGCGCGAGCTGGAGTGAGTAGCGCCACCATGGTTTCCGGGGGAGTATCAGGTGGTACTTCCATGTTGGACAGAGTTTTGATCATTTTTTGGCGATGTTCCCGGGAGGAAGAGAGTAAACCCCAAATTGAGACTGATGCTGGAGTCCTTTCGAGTTGTTTCTGAACCAAGTCTTCCGCTGTTGACCGGTTCCTTTGAGGCGGTTGAGTAGTGACTGTCGGCTTGACCGGAGGTGAACTTTCCTGAACAGGGTCATCCCAAATGAATTCTTCTGGCTGAGCTTGATGTGAGACGTTCCTTTGAAGGTTGGCTGGTTGGTAGATTCGGCCGCTTTTCGTCACCCGATTGACTGTAACCTCCCAGAGTTGTTGGTTTTCACCCCAGAAGTCTTCAAATCCTTCATCAACTTTGCGCTTGCCGGTTTTGATAGCCTCCCTTCTCTGATTTTTAGACCACAAATCTATCAAATCGCCTGAAATTTCCTGACTGTTGATATCAACCGTTTCCAATTTTGTCTTCAAATTTGCTACCTCCGACTCTTGCCAGAAAGATTGGTCGAGCATGGATTTGTTGACAGTCCATACTTCATTGCTACTGACTCGGATGTCGATAACCTCATCTTCGCTCCATGTGGTTGCCCGGGGATCTGTGACCAGAACCGATACGTTGGAGGAGTGTGGGAATGGCACAGATGGCCGCGGGAGAGATTTTCCGATAATGTATGCCTGAGGGAACCAATCTTGATCATTAAAGACCGTTTCGATGGCTTGCTGATTCTCTTCTTCGGGAAGTTGAGATAATGAATGGCTGCCTGAAGGGTTGTGCTGAAATAGAGTCGGGAGTGAAACGGTATCCAAAGGGTCGGCATAGATTGCTACCTCTTCAACTAGGTCGATATTGAGACCTTTTGGTATGTAAGCAACTGGCTTGCCATGGATTTCTGGGATGATGTACTGGCTCGGGTCCCAAGAGATTAGCAAAGAACCAAACAATGCTTGCCGGGAATCTTCCCATTCCTGATTATTCATGGCCCATTCTTCTTCTTCAGCGTGGTCACTCCATTTGAGTTTGTGTCCAAGGGCAGTGATGGCATAGACCTCCGGATTTTCCGGCACTGGGATGAAAGGTTTTGGTTCAGTGGCTGGCACGATGTGTAGGCTGGGATTGAACTGGGTAGGACCTTGGCCTTTTGGAGTGGAGCTGAGGGATATTTGGCTGATTTGGATGTTTTGCTTGTGGTTAGGCAAGGGATTGGAAATGGTATTGGGTTTTTGTTTGGGAATCGGGATAGTTCCGTCATCAACCAAGTCTTGGACTACGTGTTTGAGACGCATGCAATTGTTGGTATGATGGCCGGGCATTTGGTGGTAGGCACAGTAGACATTTGGATTGTGATTTGCGGGAAGCTCTTTGGGTGGATCAAGGGGTTTGATGACATTTTTCTCGAGGAGCTTTTTGTAGACAGTGGTAAGAGGGAAAGGGAACTGGTAGAATTCTCTTCTTGGCTGGGAGGTGTTTTGGATGGGTGAAGGTTGGGTGGCTATCTGGTTAACTGGTTCAGCTTTGACTGGCTTAGGATTGAAGAAACTGGCTTGAGCTGGATTGTAAGTGCTTGGTCCGAAAAGGGTGTTGCTGTTACCGGAGTAGACTCGTTTGGGTCGAGAAACAGATTCTCCTTTGTCGAATATGCCAGTGCGGATTGCGTCTTCAACTGCAAGGCCGGCTTCATAAAAGGTCTTGAAATCGGCGGAGGTTTGAAAGACCACCAAATGTTTGGCAAAGTCAGGTTCCAAATTTCGAGTGATAATCCTCATTTGTTCTTTCTCTGAGGGCCTGTCCATCATCTGCGATGCTTTCCCTCTACAGCGTTTGACAAAGTCGGCGAAAGATTTGTTCTTCCCCATCTTCGTGGATTCTAACTCCCGAACGGTCATTTCCAACTGGATGTTATAGTTGTACTGAGCCACAAAGGCTGCCCCAATGTCTTCCCAGGTCTTTTTCTTTGAATTGTCCAAGTTCAGAAACCAACGGAGTGCAGATCTCGTCAGGGTTTGCTGGAACATTTGTGCCATGGCATTTTTCTCCACATCGTACATGGATAAGGTACCTACGTACATTTGCAAGTGTGCTTTTGGGTCACCACTTCCATCAAACTTGTCCCAGTCAATGGGCTTGAACTTGTCAGGCAGCTTAGCATCAGGGAATAGGCATAGTTTCTCCATGTCAATGCCGATAGCAGCGATCTTTTCTTGCTTCTGAACTGATTCCTCAAGTTTGGCCACCTTGGCCATCATGGCATCCATCCCTGGGTGATTACTTGATGATTCCCCAGAAGGCAATCGGGAAGTAATGTCCTGGATCAAGATCATCATCTGAGTCATTTGCTTGGCATTGGCGGCTCGTTGATCTTCCAAAGCTTCTTTGAGAACCTGAACCTCGGTCTTCTCTATCTGCTCTGTGTTCTTGGTCATGACTAGAAGGTTAGCTGACTGTTCTTCTCTTGACTCAGTTCGAATTAATCGCTGTTGGGGAGTTCGAGCCCAACCAGGTGCAGGAGTGCTCTTGTTTTTGCCAATGGTTACGTACTACGGTATGAACAAAATAAATTATGCTGTACATGCAATCTATTTACATGAATGAATGATGTGTTATGCATGATGCAAGATTGCCCCAATTCTCCCTGATTTTGCTGAACACAACGGCCGGACCGAGGTTGCCTACGTATCCCCATGAAGGGGAATCAGGCCATAACGTAGTTCGAGACTGCAAATTTGCTCCTAAATTTTGATAAAAAGATGTCTTTTTTCATTGATCACCCAAGCAGGGGATGATGCAAAAGGAGTTCCGACAGGCGGAAAACAGACTCGATAAGCAAAGTACGGGTCATTACAAACTCAGTAAACAACCCGTACAGAAAACAACAGCAGACTCGATAAGCAAACTACAATAGACTTGATAAACAACTGGGGACAGACTCGATACTCAGACTGGACAACTGATGTCGGTTTTATTCCCAAAAGAGCCCTCGACGGCTTGATCAGATCTGGTTATGGTGCATGCTTCCACTTGTTCAGATTGCGGCTTCATGGGATGGGATGAGTTGGGTTGATCGGGGTGGATGGTGAACTGGCTTCACCGAGCTTCTGCTTCCCTTTGCGGGCCTTACTTCCTCTTCCTCCTACTTCTCCTTGACATGATGTTCCTGAAGTTGATGGGGGGATATGTCTTCATTGTCACGAAGGAAATCTTCGTAGCATCCATCGCAGTTGCATTCATCCCAGTATTTGTGGCCAGTGACTGGGTCGGCAAAGTAGTACACCGGATTGCTGCATTCATCAAAGTACTTGATTGGCGGCATGGGACAGAAGTTTTCATCCTCTTCTTCAAATGTGACAGTGATTTTGTCTGGGAGTAGGTTTGGGCCGTCTTTTGGCGAGACATGGAATTTCCAGCCCGGATGGCTTTCAGTGCTGTCCCATGGATTGGGCTCGGTGACTTGGCCAACCCACTTGTAGAGCTTTTCACCTTCGGGGGTCTTTTCTTCAAGCTTGTGGGAGTCGTCTTCTTCAATGATCCAGATGGGAGCGTTGTGGTGAATGGAGAAGGTAGACTTGAGTCTCTTGTTGTTTGGTAGATCAGCCATTGTTCTCTGAGGAGAGAAGCACCGGTTTTATTTGGAAAAGAAAGGTGGAGCCTATTTGCAAAGGGATTTGTAAAGTGGATTTTTTTTTTTTGTATTCAGCTTGATCAAAGATTATCGGGGTAATCTTCGGATGAGTGAAGTGAAAACCTAGGGTCAGTCTAACTGGTGTATGCATGCAAAATGACAGCAGAATATACAAGACCGTAGACAGGCAGCATGGTATGTGCGGAAAGCGATAAACAGGCAGCATGCCGACAGGGTATAGGAAAACAGTAATCACGTAGCAGGATATAGCACGAAATCCTACCCTGTGGGTTCCTGTCTTAGGTTGGAAAGTTCTAAGGATATGTATATGCAGAGGCTGGTTTTGGTTTGAAGGGGGTTCCCCAAACTAGAGCCAATATTTGCCTCCCCTTTGCACAGAATACTAACGTGGCAAGGGTAGTAACGGCAGACTGACTCATCATCGTCCAAGGTTGCCGAGAATCCTGGGATGTCCTAACACCAGCGAGCTGGGTAGGGTAACCAAGACGCAGCGGCGAGGCTAGTAACCATGCACGTGCAATGCAAAAGCTTATCAATAAAATCTTTTCAAAAATCCCACAAATATTTTTCAAGTTTGGCTCACTTTTTAAATTAATCAAAACCTTGAAACTTTACTCGTGCAAACAACCGGGAAAGCTCCAGTCCAGACTGATCGGGCTTTCACCCTGACATCGATCCTTTCTAGTACGGCGTGAAGCACGTACTTGGTGTCAAGCTTTCAAGGGGTCGTTTTACAAGTGTAAAATGTCAAAATAAAGATTAATTTAAAATATCGATCCCCAACGGAGTCGCCATTTTGTGGACGCTCGAGTTTCGCGCGCGGGCGAAATAGATATCCACGGAGTTTTGGTTATGAAAAAGGGCGATCCGGGAAATGAAGAAAAATTTAGAGTCGCCACCCGGGGTTTAATTCTTTGGAGAATGTTAGGTACCCGACAAACCGTTTTTAGAAAAATATTGACTCTTGTGCCGCTGAAAAAAGGTTTGATCTGCGAAAAATAAAGATTTGGGTTCGGGAGCCAGGTTACCCGCGGGGAAGGTTTTGTTCAAAAAATGCACCCCGCATGCCCGAAAATTTTCGGTCTTTACTAAACTTTTGTGGGATTATTCTTTGAAAACGTTTTATTGGAAACTTTATTTCACGTAAACAGTATATTAAGCAATAACATGCTTTAAAAGACATAAACAATAATAATAATTTAAACGATGCACAACCAGGTAGATAAACGCAAGAAATTTGATCGAGAGGGGGTACAAGTGAAAGAGACAGAAAGTGAAAGGGGTTCACTGTGATTGAACCCCTCTGGTTTTACCAGAAAATAGAGCATCGAATTTGGGAAAACAGGGGATTTACCAGTAGCGTCGTACGGCGTCCGAATGTACACCGCACGGTGCCGAAAATGTATTATTCAAAAATTCTTATTATTCAAAAATTCTTATTTTCGTCCGATTGAAATCAACTTTGTTTTCTGATAAAAACCACACTTTTCTTTGATAGAAACAAGTTTTAGAAAATGGTTTTATGAAGGAATGTACCTCATTTTTAGGGATGACATCCCGCGACAATAGTCGGTGTCGCGCGATACTTACCCGAGAGACTTGAATTTCACTTGATTCTCCCCGTTTGGACCCAAGGAATAGCCACAGAGCTATCCTCGAGCCCGATGGGGGCTCCCCTCAGAAGATTATAGCGGTTTTTGGAAACACGGGTGTTTTATACCTTGAAGCGAACCGAACGGACGGGGAAGAAATTTGCGACTTTCGGGTTTGTGGATTTGAGCCTTCTGAGAAATTTGTATAGAGTATGAGAGGGCAGTAACAGGATTGGGAAGATTTTTTTTGATTTCTTTCTCACGGTTTTCACTCTCTCCTTCTTGTTTTTTTTTTCTTTGAACTCTCTTCTCAAACTTTTCAAAATCGACCGGGCAACCCCCTTCAAACCGACGGGTGACGATGGCTTTTATAGGCGAGGGGTGAGTGAGGCTTGTACGCAAACGATCCTCATCATCACCGAATATTATCATTTCGTCGAATATCATCATCGCCCTGAGCTGCTGGGCAGACCCGGGAATCCTGTTGATGGGACAGCGGCGCCACACGGCGTCAATAATATACCGTACGGTGCACATAGTGACACCGCACGGTGCAACTGAATTTCTAAGCTGCACGGTTCTGGGTTTTAGGCCGTACGGTTTCAGGTGGTTTGGGGTTTTTTTTGTTCATTCGATCCATCCGTTCCAAGGTATTTTTCGCGCATTCTTCTCATCATCGAGGATGCAAAAGTCATCAAAATTGGGGTGTCTACAGAGGGGAAACTAGGAAATGGGTTTGTGGATTTTTGATGGAAGAGAGATTGGTTTAGCATAAATCGAGTGAGGGATGTACAAAGCCTTTGTTGTTCTGCAACTAATTTGAGGACAACCATATTTCTAAAGAGAGAAAGGGTGTTTATTATGCAAATGAGTTGTACGGTATGGACTGAGTACCCACAAAAAAAGAGTTGACAGTATGGGCATTTAGGCGTCGTTGGGATGAAGTATAGGGCCCCTGACTAAATAATCCCTCTGCCCTCATCCCTCTTCTCCTCCTCATCCATTGTTTGGGAACACCAAAACCCCTCCCCAACTAAATAGTCCGGCCTCCCCTCATCCCTCTTCTCCCGGACTAAACATAAGCAGGGGGGGGGTGCTTATGTTTAGTCCGGCTTCTCAGCCGGGTGCAAATGACCCACGTACCCCTCTGGTTCAAGCACAAACCACCACTTTTCTCACAAGTTTCAAGCAAAAAATTCCTAAAATTTTCAGATCTAGGAATTTTCAAAAATACAAGAAATTAGGGGGAAAAAAAAAACATATCTCGGTGAAATTGCTAACCACCACCATCATCGTTGCCGTTGTTGCCGTCGGATTGGTTGTTGCCGTCGACTGGTTTGTGCTTCTGCAGAACGAAGGAGAAAGAAGAAAAAGAGAAGAAAAGAAAAGAAGAAGAAAAGAGAGAGAGAGAGAGAGAGAGAGAGAGATGTTGGCAGTGGTGGAACATGTGGCGATTTTCTCAAAAAAATGAGAGACAAGTGGCCCAACCACTTGTCCTTTATGCAATTTTGTGTATTTGTTTTAATTTTGCCACCAACTTTCATACTCCTATACCACACAATTTTGCCACAAAAAAAGACAACTTTTAATATGCAACATGTTTTGAATATTAAATAATTTTAAGTTATATAAAAAATTATTAGGACTTATTATAGCTTAATTTTTGTTAAGTATAACAAATTAATTATTTTCGAAATTACTATATAATTTATTTAATTAATGATCTAATTCGGGATTATGAAAGGACAAAATAGTCATTTTACTCATTTTTACATCATCCACCCTCCTTATCTCCTTTTTTTATCCCTCATCCAAACCATTGACTATTTAATCCCTCTTTCTTAACTGTGGGTCCACCCTTCTTATTTAATCCCCTGACTATTTTATCCCCCTACTATTTAATCCCTCCAAAACTAATACGTCATCCAAACGGCCCGTTAGGTGTTTCCGTTCATTCCGTTAACGGTGTTAACAATTGCAGTTTGCGAGGGTTTTAAGTGGCTACAAATGGAGTTCAGAAGGTGTCTCTGCAAATCGGTCAAAGTACAGGGAGTGTAAGTGCAAATAGCCCTAAAATTTAAAAATAAAGATCCAATGGTTCTGGTAAATTGGGCGCATGGGTGTTCCAATATCACTCTCGGCCACCACGAGTCCACCGCCCCCGTTTATTGGTGTGCTTCCGCAAGCAAATCCCTAGGCAGACCATCCGACAGCACACGTTTCCTACTATTCGCTGGAGAGAGAGAGAGAGAAGAGAAAAGGGGGAAAGAGAGAATCAGCAGTGATTGTCTTTGGGCAGAAATCATGGGTGACACTGACGGTGGTGGCGAGTTCATGCGCGTTGGTATGGGCTTGGGTTCGGACTCGACTTCATCTTCTTCACAGGCGCCAATCGACTCTTCTAATATCGGTTTTCAGGTTTCATTGCCACCACTTTCTATCTTTACACGTATATATCTATATCTACTTTAGTGTACGCATTCGGTCATTTTTCTCTGTTAGGGTTGGGGTTCCAGCTTTCTATTATTGGGGCTGGCGTCTCTTTTTTGCTTCCCTTGTTCTTTTGGAAGTATAGTGTTTATGTACGCACACATATAGGCACTATATGCAGGCCCGGCCCTGAGATTTTCAGGGCCTTAAGTTTTGAAAATGGAGCCTCTCATTTTTATATATATACTCCCTCCATTCCAAAAAGATGTCCAAAAATACTATCCACCCCTCTCATAATATTATCTTTAATTTTTTATTTATAAAGATTTATATATGCTATGAATCTTGTTTGATAGATCTTACTTAGTTTTATTAAGTAAAATTATTAAAATCATAAAAAATATTATAGATTACCAAATATAGAATTTTTTTTGAAAGGTGTAAATAGTGTTTTGGGACATCTTTTTGGGATCGAGGGAGTACAACACGTTTGTAAACACAAGTTTCACCTTGTGGTTCAGTGGCACGACGCTGACTATTCTACCAAAGGTCGCGAGTTCGAGCCTGGACGCCTTCAGTTTGAAACAAATTTTTGTAAAACTTCAATAAAATGTCGAAGGGAGCAGGAATCGAACACATGACCTCAAGCTTTGGACGCGGAGATCTTACCAACATGCTACAATCACCAACTACTAAAATGCTTGACATGCGTAATATTAATATATGCCACGATTTGGGGGCCCTATTATTGGGCCGAAAACTGGGGGCCTAAGCGGCCGCCTGCAAGTTGCTTGAGCGAGCAATCCTCCAAACCCATAAGGAAACTGTTAGGATTGTTTGAAGATAGCTTTAGGACTTCTACAAGTTTATGTAACTTGAACATCAGCATGAAAAGGAAATAAAGAATTACTGGATAAGATTATCCCAGAACATATGGTGTAACTAACCCTCATTTTCAGCAAAATAATGGAAAATACCTGTTATAGGGAGTAATTTGTAACCACATTTGCTCATGCTTGCGTTTGACTAGTCGGCAGTCCAATGTAGCATGGGGTTTAAATTTGGTTTCCCCCTTCGTAGAAATATCCCGCAGCTAACTTTGGGCAGCACTATGATCTCTCTGATTCTTTTTCAAACAAGAAATATGGAAAACATGACGAGTTGTAGTGCCTTCAGGAAGGTCTAATTTGTTGGCCACAAGTCCTATATGTTGCAGCACCTTATAAGTCCCACAAAAACGTGGAGTTAACTTCCGAAAAGAATGAAATTGGATGGAGACTTGTTTGTAAATTTCACCCCCAAGTAATCTCTCCTGCCTTCAAATATCTCCATCCGTAAACGTGAGGAGGTTTGGTTACCAATCCTTACCTGCATAATGCATGAGTGGAAACAGGTGCAGCTGTAGGTGAGGGGGAGCAAAAGGATGTGGGAGGATCTCATATTTGGAGCGTCTACATGAGCGTACACGTAGTTTGGTGGCTAAAATGTTGGTTCTATGTTAATTAGTAGTTGGTGTCAATTGCAAATATTTCTTTGCTATCTTTAAGTGTAAGTGAGTGTTGTGTTCTTACAAATTAGTTGAGCAAATGTGGTCATTGGTTTTTAGTATCTTATCGTTGCTTCATTTTCTCTTGTTTGGTAGCTCTTATTTTGGTTATTTGTAATTCATATGCTACCGAGGTTCTGTCCTAGTTGGGAACGCGCTCCTTTGTCGTTTGAACATGAATTTATTGGAGATCCTAACTTTGGACTGCGAGCGCCAGGTTTCGGGATAGATTTGTCACCTCAATAGAAGGATATACAAATAGGATTATATCTTCCAAAATGTCCAACGAACTAGCCCCGAAAATTATTCAATCATGACTTCTGAATGGACATTGCATCATTGGTCTGATTTTTCGTGGGGCCACTCCGAAAATTATTTTAAAATTAATGAACGGCTCGGATCATTTGTGTGGGACCGCAAAGTGGGGCAACACTTGTAGCGTTGGTGCAATCCCATTGGTGCTCATAGAATGATGGAAAATTTATCGCACTTGTCAACTGAGTAAACCTATTCTTTTTCTTAGAGATTGTCTAACTTGTACTCCTAGAATCAATCAAGGTCACCATAGGGAGCATTTGATAGATTCCTTGACTAACATAGTTTGATTGTGCTGTAAGGGCATCTCGTTTCATTGTAATCACTTGTTGGGGTCCCTTGATTTTCTTCTATATGTACGAGTCAGGAGCTTGCAGGTGTGGGACATTGTAAGAGTTTGTCTTATGAAGGTTAAGTATCACCTCCAAAACTAGTATTGAGCTTGGGCAGCTTTTTCACTCATTGCCAATTGGTTTATTGGTTTGAATGGGGTGATGAAGTTGTCGTCATGCTCGAGTAAGCAAGATCAAGCTCTGACACCAATTGATAGAACAATGGTTGTGTAAATAGCATTTTATTGCTGAAAAAGAGCAGAAGATAAAAGCAAGAAGTAGGTCAGATGGAGGGGATCAGTCCTGGGCTCCTGGCCAATTAACCGGTTTACGTTTATTTATTTAATTAAAACTTTATTAATTAAAATGCAGTTTTTTTTTAAAACTTTATTCCCCAAATACACGAAATCGTGTTTGTGAAATAGGTTTTTTAAAAGTGTGTTTACGAAACTTTAAAAAAAAAACGTGTTTACAAAACACGCTTTCTGCAGTGGTTAAACCAAAAAAATTAAGTTAATTCTTATCCGCCTCATGAAATGTGTTTCCAAAACACGCTTTTAAAAGATGTGTCTTCAAAACACACTTGATGTTTAATTCGGTCATTTGGAAACTTAAAAGACTTATGTTAAAAGTGTGTTTAAAGCGTGTTTTCATAACACTTTTATCACGGGAAAAAAATTAAAAAAACCTTTTGGCTTGAACACATTCAAAAACAAAAAGCAAAGAACTAGAAACGGGACCAAAAAAACAAACACGCCAGGACATGGGATCACACAGTGAGAGATTATGTTAAAATTTTTAAACAAGAAACTAGAAACGGGATAAAAAAACATGCCAAGACACGTGACCACACAATGACATCGATATGTTTTCCTTTCATTAAGATAAAATCTTTGTTTTCCTTCCACTATTATGAGGCATGTTATGACAAGCTAAGTCTGAAACCACGACAAGTGTAATTGAAGAGTTGGATCGCTCTGAATGACTTGTCAATGTCATGTTCTATATCAACGTCGGACATTTACGGATGTGCTCCCTTTTATGGGTACCCTTAAAAAATCATGACGTGACACGTCATTGGTTGAATCAAATACCAGCCATTTTGAACTAATTATGTCACGCCCTCTAAATTTAGAGCAAAATACATTAAGAAATTCCATGTGGACGATCAACAAGTCCACGGGCCACGTCGAAGTCCAAGTTTAGTAGTCAAAGTCAACATCAAAGAGTATAATAGTCTATGGATACCCATTCCCCAAATTGAAATATACGAGTCTTAAAGTTATTACAAATCCAAGTCAAAAGATTTAATATGAATAAGTTACAAAATCATCTCTTCAAAACATTATAAACTCGAGATGATGAAGTAACTCCTCTTTAAGCTTTCAAAAGATGTTTGCATTCACTTCATGCACATCCAAGTCATGCTCCGTACTGGGTACCTGAAAATGATAGGTTGAGCTCACTAGCCCAGTAGAGAAACGTCTACCAAAAATAAACACAATGAAATGTAGATGCGAGATGAGACATGAGAATGATAGCACTATATAAGATACACAAGAGTTTACGAGAGCCCAACGAGATACATATAAGTTTATAAATCCCTTGTTATCACCCAAGTGTGCCCAAAGACCCGATACGCGTCCCCTCTCATAAGTGTCCAACTCGTCCAATGTGTCGCGTCAACCATTTATTTAAATTAGATCTTTAGAAATTCCTCGTGCCACGTCCATAGGATGGCCCGAGTATCATTCCGGGCTATCTTTCGACCCCGTATAATCTTCCCCTTGGCCAAGGCATAATTCCTGGCAACACGCCCATAGGACGGCCCGAGTATCATTCCGGGCTACCTTTCGGCCCTGTATCACAAGTTTCAAGTTCTCATTTCAGTTCACGTTCATTGGTTTTGCACAAGTGTCATCATGTCACTCCCAACCTCGGTTCGTCATTCGAGTTCACGCATTTCGTCAAAGTCGCCTAATTCGCACATAACAAGTGTATAGTCGCGTGGGTTTCGCGTTAAAAATCAACCCAAGTCACCAATTACGCAAGGATGGGTTAGAGACAAGTTATTCAACGAGTTTTGAGGTATAAGAGATGATTATGCCAAGTATTGACACGAACAAGCGACCGAAATCGACGAAAACAAGTTTTGGTGAGGTGAAGGAGGGAGTGGATCGATCCATGGAATGAGTGGATTGATCCACTTTGTGAAAATTCTTCATCAGAGTGATCTGGATGGATCCACTATGATGAGTGGATGAATCCACTTTGGTCTGAGGCAAAACAAAAGGGAGTGGATCGATCCAGTACAAGAGTGGATCGATCCACTATGGTTCAAAACACCAACAGGAGGTTGTGGATCGATCCAGAACAAGAGTGGATCGATCCAAAAGCCTTACGGGCAGAATTTTGACAAATTTTCATGGGTTTTCCAATGAGCTTCAATCCAAGCATGTTCATGATCAAATATCAACACAACAAGCTTCAAGAGGGTATTGCAACAACTAATTTACATAGAACATCAACAACAAATATGTATCAACATCCAATCAAATCCATGGAACTAGAAAATGGGTTTTACATGAAACAAGAGGGATTGATCAAAGATGGGTATAATCTTCACACCACACACTTCAAAACACTTGGTAATGGTAGAAATCCCCTACCTCAAGGTTTGGAAGCTTGTGAACAAAGGATGAGCAAAACCCTTGCCTTCTCTCCAATACTCCAACCGAATCTCCTCCTTCCGGAGTGAAATGAACGATACCCGGGCTTCCGAACACGCGTAGGAGTCTAGTATTGGTGAGGGTTTTGAAGGAATTTGAGGTTTTTGGGTGAAATTTGTGGAGAAGATGAAGAAGATGGAAGGAGTAGAGAGGGAGAGGGTAACGTCTGATGAAAGGGGAGGGAGTGGGTGGCTCTCTCCTCATATACACCACACAACACACATGTATCTAATATTCACACCCCAAGCCCCTCTAGTTACTTGTGTCATGCAATATGGCCCCAAATCACTCCTATCACAAATCTAATCCAACATTAAAACATTTCAAACAATTCCTCAAATTTTCCCCAACTTTATTTCTGAAAAATATTAAAAAACACGGGTCTTTACAAATTAATTCAAATGTGACAAATCATTCAGCCATGGAAACAGTGAAATGCTAATGTGACAAGTCACGGAGTCACAGATTGGCATTTAATGACAAGTCACAGATTACGATTTTTCGAGCGATGCAATTCAAATGTGATGACAGGTAAGACATTAAACACTGTAATCCAGCTATGTGTATAAAAAGGAGAAAGAAGTCTGATTTGCTACTTCATCATTTCATTGTATAGCATATAGCCAAATACGAGGTATACAGTGCGTGACATATTTGAAGCAACCGTTATTGTATAGCATATGGGCGTCAGTGGCACCTTGATGATGAATTTAAATACCCTTTGAACCCATACATGTGCAACACACCCACCGTTATTAGAGAAATGTGACTTGAGTATCAATATCGAATTGAACTATTTGAATTTCTAATATTCAATTGCCGATCATTTTACAACCCGATTTCACGTTGCCGAGCAGTTGGCATGGCAACAGGTACTCCCAAGTTGTCGCAAAGAGCCTTGCATCTTTCGTAAAGAAGTTAACCACATGTAGATGCGTTTATATCGATATAACTATCGACTCTTAGCAAATGAACGAAGAGAGTAGGGGTTAACGGCTGAAGCTCGTTTGTATATGGAGTCTAGTATGAACGAAGACGTTCAATTCGACATTGAGATGTCATACGACAATCAAGAGCAGAAAAATTGCCTGACAGGTGCTTTTCACCGGGCAATCGCTGGAAACATGACTAGGCATGGCATGGCTTGCGCTTGTCAGTGGGCAAGACATGGCACGACTTGTACATCTTGTGAGTACATTGAGTAATAATAATAAAGAATGGTAAAAAGAAGATCAATCCAAAAGTTGTGCAATAAGAAGATCAAGAACCATGGAAGTTATGCGACCATTTGAACTCTAAGTTTGTTGAATTCTATCATCCATTTCCTTAATGTATTTTAGTGTCATTGTTGGCCCTTTTTATTTTCTTGCACTAGCATCCTCTAATAACTATTGCAATTAAATTTTAATTCCAGTCTCTTCTTATCATGCCATTTTCGAATTCATTTGCAATTTCTTCTTATCATTCATTAAATTTATCCATGACGATACGGAAACACCAATAATTAAATTATAGTGGCATTGATCATATCCCTTAATCAGAAAATACAACAAAGTTAACGTACTTAACATATAACCAATACATCACTTAACATACTTAACTTAAAACTGACACATCGCTTAACACACTTAACACATAACAAATACTTGACTTGAAATATTTAACGTAGAAACAATACATCACATAACATGGTAGGAGATCTACATGTCCTCATCAG
The DNA here is from genome assembly GCA_016920895.1 of Vaccinium myrtillus. Taxonomy (NCBI): domain Eukaryota; kingdom Viridiplantae; phylum Streptophyta; class Magnoliopsida; order Ericales; family Ericaceae; genus Vaccinium; species Vaccinium myrtillus. The sequence continues at coordinate 19,602,160 of CM029278.1, read as the reverse complement.
ACACAACATTGTCAGATAGATACTTCTCATTATTCAATGGGTTGTTGCGCTCATTTTTTGTTAGTTTTTGCTCATTTGCCTCAATTATCGTAGTTGCTAGCTGAAGCATGAAATATCTACACGTGCGCATCAACATTCTATTATTCTACTCTTTGATTCGGGACACGATAGCTTCTGACTCATGCCTATTTGTTATTGGCATATTCAGTGACCGACGATGAGGAATTCTGACTCCCATGTTACGCAAATCTTAACCAGTCCCTCCTGTTCTTGAACCCTAAACTTCCATTCTTCTTGAAGACCAATGTAATATACATATATTTTTTTCTTTCAGTATGGGTCCTTCAACTTGGGAAGTATCCAACCCTAGAACTTGATCCTCTGTCTGCCATTGTGATACATGTAACCCACAACTAAGAAGTGTTATATAGAAATATTAAAAGTTCGAAATTAATTTGTAGACAAATGACTTGTGCGATACTTTTTCCATCTTGATTTGACCCTCCTTGGAATCCCTAAACAACATTAGTAGGGGACCAATCTTCGATATATGAATATGGTTGTATAAAGGTTGAATAAGACAGTATATATGAATAAAGCTGTATAAAAGCTAAGATATTAATAAATGAAGAAGATGAATAAGGCTGTATCAATACCAAAGTTAGATGTTGACTTGACCCTCCATTCATTGAATGATTGATAAGAAACCTGCATTATATCAATGTCACTGTGTGTTCACGTGTCTTGCCCTGTTGTGCAGGAGCATTGGATTCCAATATTTACTGGAATAAATATGCTGGAATATTTACTGTAATAAAATCATGCAAAAACTTTTGGCGTAATATACCTCCAAAATTTCACAAAATAAAGAAAAACACCAAATATAGAGAGCAGTTATATGAGAGTGTTGATCTCTCATTTCTTTTCTTATTTGCTTAACCCATTTTATTTATTGAGTTGTACGACCAATTTAACTTCTTATTGTTTCCGTTGGATGTTTTTTGCCAGCTTTTGAAGAAGCATGGATGGAAAGAAGGCACTGGCCTTGGTATCTCTGAGCAGGTATCCCTCCCTATCTCATTTCCTTTTTCCTTTCTTGTTTCTTTCTAATTTTTGAATGGAAGGGAACCATTCATATAATAGTTTTAAATGTTTGTTCACTTTTATTATGATTTTGTCTTGGACTATGTTATATTTCCCTTCTTTGGTATAACTCTGCACAGAATGAATGACATGCCTATGTTTTCTGTATGCATTCAGAAATCCCTTATATTTTTTTAACATTTTCGTCATTGCTTTTCAAGCTATATACTGAATTTTAATTACCCTATAAATCTCTGTGCAAAGCTTTATCCATCTTTTGTTCACAATGATATTCTGATGGGAAAATCTTCAGTCCAAAGCTTTATCCATCTTTTGTTCTCAATGACATTCTGATGGGAAAATCTTCAGTCCAGTACGATTTTACCCTGTGGGAAACAAACTGCCTTTGATAAACTCCGTAGACTCTGACGAATCCATATAGAAACAAAAAAAATTCAATTGACATGGACTTGTGATCTCTAGCATGTGCCCCATAGTTGTTTGCTTTCATGGGATAACTTGTTATACAGTAACCGAAATCAAATTTTGAATCAGTGTAAAGTGTGTGTGATATCGTTTTGATGGTTTTATGGATTGGTGCCAAGAGACAACTTAGTGTCAACTAATGTCGAGTGGAACTACCTTCTTGCAAACTAGGGTGATAAAGGTGACATTATCATTGCATTGCCTTTAGACAATCTCAAAAATTGCCACGGAATCAAGTTGTCCAAACTAGTTTATTGATATTTTAAAATCTGTCAAGCATAATTTCAGGGTGGGAACCGCCTGGGCGTTCATTGGCCCAGATGGGTTTGGCCGTGCTTGCACAATGCAATAAGGACATCCATGTACCCAAGCTCGCCTGATAAGTAAATGGGCATATCCTGGAAATCCCAAGCCCTACCCTATGAAATTTGTTTCCGAAGTCTGTCTACTCAGCACATTCATTTGTAGCACCTAGAAGGCTTGGGAAAATTATATTTGTACCTTGTATAAAAACCATAACTGACAATATGGATGAGAGGCTGAGAGAACATAGAAATACTTAGTGTTGACCTATTACATTGTAGTTGTAGGATCATCTATAAAGTTCTCCAAAGACGTAATTTACATGCATTATATGATTGTTATATAACTGGTCTAATAACTGGGCCGGCTGGACAAGGCCGAGTTCAAGGACTTTTCCCAAGCCCGTTCCATTTAAAAACTGTCCCCTAAAAAAAAAAACCATGAGTGGTCTTGAATATTAATCACAAACCTTTAAAACGAATAAGTTGGGTTGGGCACGCTACTGAGCCTGTGCCGATTCTTAGCATCAAGTGATACAGGTGTTGATTTTTAGATATTTGGATCAGGCTGAAAGATACCATTTTCATAAAAGTTTTTTTTTTTTTTTTTTTTGTAATTTCTTGCAAGATAAGGCTCGACACTTCAGGTTTCAAGATCATGTTGGCCCGCTGTAAGAAGAATCATAGGAGTTAAATAGAACACACAATCTAAATGTTTTAATGAGCCAAAGTTGTCAAATGTTGGTTGTACAAGCCATTCAAAACCACAATCTCTTATTTCTTTCCCAGTGCATGATCATAGGTTTTAGTCGCACCAATGGCTAAATTTAACCTTTCACCCCCGCCAAATAATTTCAACCAATGTTGAAAAAGACGAACTATTTTAAACTTTGTTTTTTTCTTTTCACAACAATGCTTGAATTCATCAGATCATTCAAATGATTACATGTCATATCTTGCCTCTCTATTGCAAACTTCCGTTGCTTGCATTTCTTATCCAGTTATCCTGGTTGGGAAACTGGATTAGCTGCAGACCTTTCATGCTTCTTTAGTGCAATGGTTAGCCTCTAGTTTTTTTTTTTTTAATCTTTCGTCGGTACTTTCCTCGTGATATCTGAACACCTAATTATAGTTTGCAATCATTCTGTAATATGGTTTGTGGGCGCTACAAAGTTTCGGTAGGATGGCAGAACCACTTGGAGAAGACATTAAGACAGGTAGAGATGGATGTAGTATCTGTAACATACACCTATAACATAATGGTTGGTGCAATGTACAAGTGTTGTACTATGCTCTCAGTTGAAGATTGATGCTCCATTTGATAGTGTATTTTTTTTTTTTATAAAGTATTGACAGTTATCTCCACAAGATTTACAAATATATGTGCATTGCATCCCTTTGACATAGATGGTGTTGTAGGCATGTGACATGCATTGGTGTGCCTGGGAATTTGTTGACCATCACAGAATATGCCATGTGGATTGTTTTTAATGCAAAAGAAAAATAACCAGGATCAATTTAAAGCTAGCTAGAAACAGTAAGATACGTTATTCCCATGATTGTATCTACTTTAACTTCTTTTATAGCGGGCTATCTCATTACAGAGAGAGTTGAAGTTCTATTATGTTTACTTTTCCTCCCTAGATTTTCTTTGGAAAATTTCAAAAAAACACCTGATCTTTCACCCGAATGTCCCATAAACACCTATCCTTTGACTTATTTCAATTAGACACCTATCCTGTGCACCGGTTATTAAATTGGGCACCCGGCCCAATTTACCGTCAATTTTTGGACGGAAAGTGCCTAGCAGACTTGTTTTTTGCAGACAAAGGTACATTTGGCGCTGAGATGGCAAAATAGAAGATGATTCAGCAACAAAGTCTAATCCCCCTCCTTTTCTTCCATCCAATACCCCCAGGATCTCAAAAATCCCCAACTTCTTCCCGTCTCCTCCACCACCACCTCTCTCAAGAACAAAAAGAGATGAACAAAATGCGTTATATGATAGTCGGCAAAACACTTCACTCTATTACAAGTCCTGCATCCACAAGAACACAAGCCACTTCAGATTAGACCAGAGACGACACGAAAACAAGATTAAAAACATGAAAATATGCATAAGGGTTTATGAATATTTTTTCGACCACAAGCAAAACCCCCAGCAAAACAAGAACCCTCTTCAGATCGGTGTCAGGAAATCCAAATCCAAAAAAAATAAAACTAAAACGTCAAAAAAATTATTGCGAAGGGTTTAAGAAACATTTAGCACCCACAAGCAAAACCCCAACAAAACCATAAACCCACTTCACTTCAGCTCGGTGCCAAAACCCATCAAGTATGACATATGCGTGTATATATGTGCAAGGGTTCAAGAATATTTATAGACCACAACCAGAACTTCAAGTTAATCAAGAACCCACTTCAGATTAGTGTAAGAAATCCAACAATTCACTACCTTCTAAATTAGGGCTTGAGCGATATTTCGAATGTGCCAAGCGGATCGACCGGTAACAAACACCATGAAATCAGTCCAATAGCAGTGGCTTCCGACGGGAACTACACTTGTTGTCTGCTTTGACATCAGTGAGAACCTTCTGGACCTCCTCCAAGTTCAGCAGCCCTCTATTCACGACGTCGTCGTTATCCATGAGGTAGGAACACACGGTGTAGAAACCCTTGCTTCCATTACTGAACAGATGAGACAGAAAGAGCTCGAGAACTTACAGCAGCCCACATCAGAGCACAACCCAGAGGTCATGTGCCCCTCACATGTCTTGTTTCCCTCCAAAACATATGCCAACTCATCTTCTATTTTGCCATCTCAGCGCCAAATGTGCCCATGTCAGCAAAAAACAAGCCAGCTGGGCACTTTCCGTCCAAAAATGGATGGTAAATTGGGCCGCGTGCCCAATTTAATAACTTGTGCATAGGATAGGACGATAGGTGTCTAATTGAAATAAGCCGAAGGATGGGTGTTTATGGGACATCGGGGTGAAAGATCAGGTGTTTTTTTTGAAATTTTCCCGATTTTCTTTGGAATATGACCTTTTTGTGCAAAACACCTTCCATGTACCAGTAGTATATGTTGTCAACTTTTCATCATAAGTATCAAAGCTACGATTTATAGTCTTTGATGAGTTATTATTTCTTTTGATTTTCAAGGCATTGTAGTTTATCCCTGCAAAGTTACAGGCTTTTGACCTCAATTGCTTGTAATGCTATATCTGTGTGAGAATAATTAATCAATTGATCCATGTACAGGGCAGGTTGGAGCCTGTAGAGGCTTTTTTGAACAAGAATAAGAGAGGGTTAGGAGCAGAAAAAATGCAGAAGCCACAGAGGTCGGAAAATGCTCAACTTCTTGGTGCTAACAGGAAAAATGACAAAGTAAGTTCCATTTCTCTTGAAATTTCAGTTTTATGTGCTTTTGCTGAGTTGTTCTCTTCATTGATGGAATAAGGGAGGCATTTCTATAAATTTTGTGAATGAGCAACTAAAAACCAGTTTCCTTCTCAATAAGAAGAGATTTAGGAAAAAGACAAACTGAACATAGGTTATAATGCTTATGAAAAGCTTTCAAGGTATCATGTATCACGACACTGGACGATTACATTATCCTTCTTTCCATAGGCGGATGGATGGATTATCTACCTTGTTAGTGGTGGATCTTTAGTTGAAAACTTTTAATTGGGAATTTGAGAGGCAGGTTTCTTGGCAAAAGGTTCGGTGAGGCCTTCTCCATTCTTCAACAGTTTTATCAAAGGGATTATAGAGTTAATATGGTCCGATTTTCTTTGTTCCCCGCGTTATTGGTGGTAAGAGGAGTTTTTTGTTGAAGTGTTCCCTTGCTCTCTAATTCTTGAATTACTTTTTCTTTCAATAATTGAAGAATTATAGAGTTAACGCCTAATCTATACCATAAATATAGTATCATGATACGCCAAATCTACGCCTTAAATAGAACATACACAAAGATACATTCACACTCCCTCTCAAACTCAGGATGCGAGAGCATAGAGAGTTTGGCAAGAGTTTGCAAAAATAGATGGGATCATTTCAACCTGAGGTTGTTGGAGATGTAACGGAGTAGCCAAAGCTTGTAATAGGGTCGCCAAATATGCTAGGGTTCCATTGAGCTGCTTCTGGGGTGAGATGATGAAGACAGTAGAGATGTTGAGGCATTAGTTGCACGAAGCGGGAGCGGGAGCGGGGGCGGGTGCGGGGGAGCGGCGAGGGAATATTTAATACTAAATAAATATATATATGAATAAACTTATATATATTTATATGTATTGTACATATGTTTTATAGTTGCAAAGGGAGCGCGTACATAAGCATTTTATATGTATAAATATGAGTGAGAAATGACATCCCAATGGATTCTTTTGTGCCAAATATATAGATTAAACACGTAGATAAGTAAGTAGAATATGAGACGAGAAAGAGAGTCCTAAATCTTTATTACTTCTTTTTTCTTTTCCTTCTTCCTTGCATATATTTGGAAAGAGAAGTGAGAATTTCGTCCTTAAGATTAGTGTAGAAGCTCCCATCCTATTTAGGAGCGAGTTCCGGTCTAGATGGGAGCGAGCTCCCGTCGAGCTCCCGTCTTGGCAGCGCGGAATCGAGCTCCTGTCTAGGGAGCGCACCCATTTTAGAAGGATCCTGCTACTAAGGTTGAGGCAGGTAGCTAAGAAGCTAGAACTTATGCAAACACGTGCAGGACATATGCAAATTCAGAAGATGCAGATTCAATTGTAGATCCAAAAGATGCAGATTCAGACAATGTTTGAGAAGAAAGAGAGAGTGCCATGCAGATTTTTTATGCATCTTCCAGATGCAGAATCAGAGAAACAAAACTAGAAATGAGAGAGACAGAACTACAGAGATGTGAAATCAGAGAAATAGAGCCCGGAATACCATGGGAAATATTCATATGAATGCCCATCGGATGACGGTGAGGCTGAGGCCGCCCGCTCGAGAACGAATATCCCATAGGCCTAGATCTTATGACTCTGATACCATATTACGAAATAAAGGAGGGAAGAAGACAAAGTATTGCTGATGAAGTTACAATGCTAATCACAAGCTTAAACAGAGAAAACCTAGAAAGGGAAAATTGCTGTAAAATGGTGGTAGGGGCAAATATTTGCCATTTCATGGAACACTTTTTAGAAATTGCTCAAAACATGAAACACACTATTGTAATTGCATATACATGGTACCCATAATAATGTTGACCGAAATACCCCCTTGATCTGTGATTTCGAGTGCAATAAATTTGTTGAGGAGTGCAACTGTTGTCAATGTAGAGTGCAACAAAAGTGGATGAAGGGTGCAATGGTCAGAAAATCTTCCCAGTGTGACTTGAACACACATTCTTGAATTTGGATAAAGGAGATGTGATTTTCACTTGAGTAAAAAACGTGCAACATGGGTGCAAAGCAGTTGTTGAGGAGTGCAACAGTCCTCCATTAAGGGTTCAACAAAAATGGAAGAAGAGTGCAATAGTTAGTAGAAATATTTCCAAAAAGTTTGAATTGAGTAAAAAAACGTGCAACATGGGTGCGAAGCAGTTGTTGAGGAGTGCAATAATTCTCCATTAAGAGTTCAACAAAAGTGAAAGAAGAGTTCAACAAATTCATTGCACCCACGATGGTCCAAGTTCAAGAAGGGTGTGTGTTCAAGTCACACTGGGAAGATTTTCTGACCATTGCACCCATTGCATCTTTCATCCACTTTTGTTGCACTCTACATTGACAACGGCTGCACTCTTCAACAAATTCATTGCACTCCAAATCACAGATCAAGGGGGTATTTCGGTCTATGTTATTATGGGTACCATATATATGCAATTAAAATAGTGCGTTTCATGTTTTGAGCAATTTCTAAAGTGTTCCATGAAATGGCAAATATTTTGCCCCTACCACCATTTTACCGCAATTTCCCCACCTAGAAAATCTATACCTAAACAGCAATGCTATATGTAGGGAATCACGCAGGGAAGAACCTGCGGGGCCAGTACGGATCCTGAACGGCTAATCCGAGCAGCTCAAGAATTTTAGAAACACATTTCGAGTAGGCTTGCTAGAAACCAGCTCCATCCGATATGTGTAGATGCTCGATCCAAACTTTCATTTTTTTTTCTTTCATCCGAGCCATTCAAAAATGAAAGTTTGGATCAAGCACCCACACATATCGGATGAAGCTGGTTTCTTGCAAGCCCACTCGAAATGTGTTTTAAAATTTCTGAGCGGATCGGATCAACCGTTCCAGATCCGTACTGGGCCCCATAGGGCCTTCCTTGCGTGATTCCTTGCAAATCTTCCCTGCACATATAATTTTTGATACCTAAAATAGAAGATTACAAAGAGAATGATTATACCTAATCTATACCATAAATATAGTATCAAGATACACCTATGCCTTTAATAGAAGATACACAAAGGTAAATTCACACTCCCCCTTAAACTCAGGATGCGAGAGCAGAGAGAGTTTGTCAAGGAGAGTTTGCAAAAACAGACTGGATCTTTTCAACTAGAGGTTTCCGGAGATGTACCAGAGTAGCCAAAGCTTCTATAGGGTTGCCGGAGATGCTCGGGTTGCGGTGAACCACTTGTGGAGTGAGATGATGAGGACAGTAGAGATGTTGAGGCAGGAAGCTGAGAAGTCAGAACTTTTGCAAACACAAAGATGCATTCACAGTTACGTCATGCTCCGTGTTTAGATAAGATGTAATTTAAGTTGTTGAAAGAAACATTTCCAATATGAGTTGTCATTGGAACTTGAAGAATACTGTAAGTTTGTTAGGACGTATTACTTTCTAGGCTGGTACAGTTGAATTTTGGTTGGAACCTTCTTTTCACAATGTTGAAGTATATTTAATAACCCCCTTGTGAGTAGTTTAAGGTGGATTTTGGCATTCTGTTTTACTCGGATACAAGGAGAGAGGATCATGCTCTCTATATGTGGGGCATGTGGGAATGTCTGGGACTCTGAAGGGAAGGAGATGATCAATTGCTTATCACAACCTTAAACCTGGAGCTCGTATCTTTCTAATGCCACTGGCTATTACCTCAATAGTGCCCAATTTACAATAGTATTCTAGTAGGTTGAAAGTTTCCATTTATCTCATGCATTTGAAGAGACTAGTCGGTGCTGAGCGAATACCAGCCAATACATAAGAAGATGTGTTACTTGCAGTTTGCCTAAAACCATTTCCCTTCTCAAACCTTAGGCGTGGGGTTCAGAACTAGCCAGTTGTCTGCTTAGGTTTGTAGCATGTACTGAAGTGTGCTTAGCTGAGATAAAAAGGAAAAAGTCACCAATCCATGGTTTTGTGCAGTGCTTTGTCTCGCAGATACTTGGTATTTGCTTGGATAATCTCTGAGTTGGCTCCTAGAGGGGTTTCTCATTACGAGGACCTTCTATTCTTGAGATAGGGTGCTGCCATCTGAGACTTAAATATTCTGCACTTGACATGGTATTTTTACCAGTTCTATTTCACATCACCAAGAGACCTCACTACCATATCTAGGGGATTTATTTAGAGTATTTTATGTATCAGCTGATTTTGCTTTCTATTTGTTTGGTGCACTGGTTAGTTTTCTTTTATGTCTAAATGCATATAAGTTAAGTTACCGTTGCTTTAATCGTATTCATCATTCCTGACCATGCAGCTTCTACTTGTAGGTGTCATCTGGAAAGAAAGAGAAGGCCATCTCTAAAAGGATGAAGAAAATGCAAGACATTGAAAAGCGTTTGCAAGAGAAGGAATTTGAGCGGGCCTTTTTCAGGGAATTCTGGCCAGACAATGTATGATGGTTTCATTCTCTATCCTTTTCAGTTTCTTATGGTGTACATTTATTTATTTTTGAACGGATATGGTGCATATTTCTTGAGGATTTGTTTTGCTTACATCCTCGTAGCCCGTAGGTTACCAGGCAGCGTAAAATTGCTTGTCAAGGTTTAAAATTTCTTCTGAGTAATACCCGTAATTCAGCCGTTACCACAACTGAAACACACATTCAAATGAAAGGCTCAGTTTGGCACCAGTAGGCGCCCTTATCTGTTGCTATTCTCTTCTACTTTATGTTTGTTTTGAACCTTTTGGGGCACCTACAAAAAGGGAGCAGAAAAATGCTTTGATTTTTACTTTTTCATAGGTTCAATTTGGATAGCAAAATGAAAATTCTGCAAAAACTCACCAATAAAATTAGACACTGTTTTAGCAGTGGAGCTGGTCCAATCCTTTGCCTCAAGTGTAGAGATGAATGCGTATCAAAAAAAAAAAAAAAAAAAAGTGTAGAGATGAATGATTTTTTTTTTTTCAAAAAAAAGGAAAAATAGAGAAAATTAAGAAAAAAATTCGCAAAAAGAGGACGTTGGGTTGAACCTATAGTTGTAGACAATAATTTAAAAAATTTAAATATATAAGTTTGGTTGATCTTTCATTCTATCGAGATATTTCTTTACATACATTTGAAATGATTAAATTTACAAACAGCTGTGTTCTAGACGGCTGACTAGTTTTCCAACGCTTAGATTAAGCAGCCGACTAGTCGATGCTCCCTACCTAGGAACCAAGGTGGCCCTTCACCACCCGACTAGCGTCTAGCGATTTTTAAAACATTGCAAAATAGGCCAAAAGATTATGGGAAAAAACATTTAAAATCAAGCCCATTTACTAATTCAAGTAGTTTAAACGTAAGTTTGGTTAATCTTTCATTGACTCGAATTTTTCTTTACAAATATTTGAAATGATTAATGCAAATTAGGTCAAAAGATTGGAAGAAAACCATCTTAAATCAAGCCCATTTACTGTACGTATGGATGGAAGTAGGTATGTGTATGGACTCTCTTAGGTTCAAAAAAAAAATAAAAAATGACGACATTTGAAATACATGATTCCTGGCATCACCTACAAAAGACTACAACTGCTTAACCGTGTGTGCACAGGATCAAATCTTGTTCCAATGTGTGCATCTGCATTGGTCACTGCAATTCAAAAGCAAGGGATGACAATGATATTTCAGAAACCTCAAGAGATGTGTTTGCATTTGTCAAAAACCCCAAGGGAGATAACTGGAATTCACCGAAAATAGAACTATTAGAACATACCCAAAGTGCCCCTTCAATAAGTTTTAAAAGGAAAGCACAGCCAAGTCCAAGGGGAGAATTAATATCTTATCATGTTTGAAGCAAGTTTCAAAAGCATATATCAATCACTGTATAGTAATATTCCTCGAGAACAATGACACCAAAACACTCAATTGGTTACAGATCCAGCTCAAGCTGTCATAGAAAAAGAAGTGAAAGAAATGACAGAAAGGAGAATTCTCATTCAACAGCCATGTTTTCTGCCTCCTGCCTTACGGAATCAAACAGCAGAGTGGACAGATAACGCTCTCCGAAGCTTGGAATAATAACCTGACAGTAGGAACAAAATATGACATATTTGCATCAGCTGCTTTGAACAAAATCATCGCAATTCATGTGATTGACAGTTATGCGACAAGTTAGTTGTGCCTGATCATGGCCTTTAACCGGGATAGCGTTTGTGTAGCTTGACTTGGTGCAATGAAATTGTGGGTTCTAACTCCTTTGAAGAGGAAGTTGATACCCCTTATGATGGGTTGGTTGGGTAGGGATTAGGATAGTATAGATTCTGCTAACATGTGACCCCAAAATAAAATTATGGCCTTCGATGCTAACTCTCAACAAGCAATCCAAAGAACACCATAGGCTTTAGAAATTTTGATTTTTGGGCAAAAACACAAAGGAATGTTTACATACGTTATTTTCACAAAAAAAGGAAGGCATAACTAGATAGTGAGTCAACCAAATTAAACCAGGATTAACATTACAAAAAAACCTCAACTATTTCTGAAATAGTTGGTGGAAACATGGTTGTGCTCTAATCTTCCTCTTACAATAGATTTACATGAGAAAGATGGCAGAAATGGAAAAATTACGGTAAATGAATAAGAGAGGCTAGAGTGCAAGAGAACTTCTATGCTTAGACAATTTAAGTATGGAAAGAGAGAAAAAAAGAGAGACAACAAAGAGTTCTGTCAAAGCATATGTGGAACTTGACATTAATATTATGTTGTTGCGAAGCATGGGCTATATGGTGCTTAGTAGGTGGATAGAAGGCAGCCAATGTGCTAGGAAATTGAACTAAATTGAGCTGTTAGCTACATAAAAGGAATTCTTTTGTGAGCTTCAGCAACAAACGATACGTCCGGGATACGGATTCATTTACTCCGGGAGAGTGTCCGTGCTTCTTAGCTTTCCATTGACGGGTCATAACCCCATTTAATGTGGTCGTTTGGTCTGGATTGTCAAAATGAGTGGTGCTAAAATGATTTTTTTGAAGTGCCGCGTTCAACAGCTTTTTCTAGTAATATTTACCAGGATCAAGCAATAAATAGGACTGCAGTTCAAAAAAGCAATAAATAGGACTTACAACAATCAGTTTTCCATCATTTTCCTGTCTCTTAGCTATCTTTATTGCAGCAGCAACAGCAGCCCCAGATGAAATCCCTACCTGTAAAATTGGAACCAAAACATGGTAAAAATGGACAGTAACATGGAAATGAACTCACAGAGGAATGCAGAACTCCATGACAAATTGATCGCCAAGAAAATGTGATGATAGAGATCACATGAGACTAACAGCTTCTGAAGAGGGAGACATACCAGCAAACCTTCTTTCAATGCAAGAAGCTTAGCAGTTTCAATAGACTCTTCGCTAGATACCTGGAAATTACAAAATCATCCGAGGTAAATGGAAAGAAATCTTCAACACAAAAGCGGTTGAGCTCAAATGTAGGCTCCAAATCCATCTTTTACTATTCTGCAATTCTTAGCATAAAGTAAAGAAGAAGTGCACACAGTGCACAAGGCTACTGGTTGCAGGCTTACAGCAGTGTTCGGGAGAGTTAGCTGTCTAGCAAATGTTATTTGCTGGGAACAGATTTCTCTTTAGTTGTCAGTTTTAAAATACTCAGATTCAAATGTCTTTGTGTTTATAAGATGGATTATCAAATAAGCTTGGGGCTTCAAATTGTGACTTTGTTTCCCCAATTATCAAGTTCGAATCTGACCCTTCACATCCCGGCATATTCTTATGGATACTATGGAGTACGGACTAATCACTATGCATGAATCTTCATGAATAGTACAACAAATATATCCTCAACTATATATGTCCAAGAGCTCATGCAATCGTTTCCTGAATATCTTCTCGTGGCCAATGTAATATCGTTATGATGTTCTTTTACAGTAGAAAAAATGACAGCACCATTGCTATTGTCAGAGTGCACATAGCATTGTAAATAAGGGTCACTATTTTATTTACGGTGTAATAGATGTTGCCTATGTGAAATCAGCTGGTCACCCTTCTGCTCCAGAACCAAATAGCAAAGACATAAGCATAATAGGGACTCGAATAGCATATTCTGTCCTAGGAAAAAAATATAAAAAGACAAATCTTAAGGCAGTTTCTTCAAGGACAGGCATCTTGTGATCTTTTATGGGTAGTCATTCAGCCTTGGGGCCTAAGTTAACTGATCCTATGGCTACACAGGAATCCCTATTATTTCAGTAACCTTAGTAAGCATTCATGTGGGTATCTCGAAGAACCTCCCCATGTAGCACTTACCAGAGGACTCACTGCCCCGTTAGTAAGGCAAGTGAGCTCTTCCGAAACTGTGTCCCTCCTCCTCACAAACGAGTATCTCGGGCTCCATATCCTTCCATGCATCCATATAAGGATCCCCTGTAAAGAGCCTCCAAAGCACGCTATTAAGAGTACTTGACAAGATTCCCATGTCATCTCCCGCTTATTTGCTCACTAAATAAGGCTCAATTGAGTCTTATTTAGAAGCTAGAGCAAAGCGATTGTCAAAACTCGCCCTCCACTATGGGAGCTCCACCTTGATCGGTTATATACAGAGAGGGGGTATTGGCCTACATGTGGCACCTCGAAAGATGTTTTGCAAATTTACACCACCATGTCACATTTAGGAGCTTGTACATACCTACAACTTGACTCAGTTACGCGCCTCCACATATTACCTAATTTACCTCTTTGAATCATATAAGACAGAGCCAATCTCTAATCTTAGGTATCAAAGAGAAGCCTTGTCAACATCCAATTCGGCACACCAATGAGGAAGCTTTAACACCAGGCTTCCTCCTCTCCAAGGTTCCTAGACTATATAAAGGCTGCTTGACAGAGCATTAAAGGCAGGTTGAATACGCACAAGACCTATATGGAACATTCTTAAGGCTGCTGTGAGCTCTCTCCTCCTCCACCTTCGATGGTCTCGAGCCATTGTAGTGCTCTCCATAGTCCCGGAAGGCCACGACAGGTACACTTTCTACACTGATATAAACGGTACTACACTAAAAAGTTGGATACTGAGCTCTGGAAGCAGCGCCATCCCAGGTACTCCCATGCCTTTAGTGTCAGGTTATTCCTACTACAGTTTCAACCAACTTTCGAGAGTACCCATGAAACAAGCGTATACACTTAGCCTAATGTGCTGTTACACAGAAGTTGGTCAAGGATGCCTTAAACATCCCGAGTCTAATGTAGTTCTCATCCAGTGTTACTTTCAGGGTTTACTCCAGTTTGAGAAACAAAACCACAACCACTTGAGGATTTCAAACCACCACTGTTAGATAACTTTAAACATAGAGCTTTCAAACTCAAGTTCGAAATCCATATGTAACCCATCAAATCTAAATTTGAGCTATTCTTATTGAAGAATAATGTCAGATCCCTTCATTTGAAATCCGCTGTCCAATGGGCTGTAAACTTGACCTAGATAGATTAGGAAGTTATATTATTTACTTTGTTAAAGATTCCACCAGAAGTGTGTGGCAACACTTTGGGCAAGTTAGAAATCATACATTTACTTAACCTCATGAGGGCATTCTCTCTTTTAACATAAAGGGTGAGCAGAAAGCAAAGAAGACAGTTCTCTTTTCCTCCTTTCCCTTAAAGCTTTATTCTCCCTTCTTATGCTTTTTCTTCTCCTCATCTTTTTCCATGTTAAGTTACCAAATGTCCCAAAAGCGTAAGCTTTTAGGAAATGGGCCCAATAATGTATATCAAGTTATTTAACATCCTCCCTCACTAGCAACCCCGTTTTGCACGTGGAGATGCAATTTTTCACAGATAGAAGTGAAACAAAATTATATGGGGAGAAACAGAATAAAAACGGGGAACAAATGCAAACGGAGAGACTTGAACCCAAGACCTCTTCCAATCTAAGCTCTGATACCATGTCAAGTTACCAATTGTCCTAAAAACTTAAGCTGTCAGGAAATGGACCCAACAATATATATCAAGATATTCAACATTTCAAATATATGTAAGCAATCTAGCAACACATAAAGCCCTTTTAGCATGTCTTTCAATGTCCACTTGCAACTATATGCTTCAAATTTACCAAACTAAAAAGGTACCACGAAATTCAAATAGAGACATAATCACCATATGCTTCTAGAGGTGAAAATAAAATCACACGAACCGGTCCGAACCGGGATTTTTTTTTTTTAGCCGGTTCGGTTCACGGTTCGGGAGATTTTGAAAATTTGAAAACCGGTTCGGTTCCCGGTTCGGAAGGTTTTTTGAGTGAACCGACCGGACCGAACCAGTATACTCATATATACCTTAAAAAGGTTCATATATACCTTAAAAACGTGAGAGGTGGGGATCGAACCCCCACCTTTAAGCATGGGAAGCTTATATCTCAACCACCGGGCTGGCACGCCCTTTGTGCTTTACAATAAGAAACAAAAATATGTATTACATTCTAGAGATCTATACTATATATATACTCTTATATCCCAAGTCACACCATAACCTAACAGATCTTAGCCACTTACACTGCCCCTCTCTCTCTCTCTGGCGTTATCATCTCATCCCCATCGCCGTGAATGATGGGGAGAACACAGATCTCACCTCTTACTCTCATCGTCAACTCATCTCATCGCCATCTCATCTCGCGGTCGACTCATTCACAGAACTTCGTCGTCATCTCTTCGCCGTCATCTCATCGCCGTCGTTGACTGTCCTTCATCGTCATCTCATCAGCATCGCCGACGACACTCGATCTATACATGTGTTTGCTTACCTGTAGATCTGTACACAGTACATTGTCTATTGAACAGATTTTTTTGGTTGATTTTTGTTGATGATGATGTAGATCTGTAGATTGCGTGTGTTCTAATTTTTTTGATTAGCCCCGGTCATCTCTCTCTCTCTCTCTCTCTCGCTCTCCGGGAACCAAACTGACATCCGAACCGGTTCGAACCGGAACCGAACCGACCTCTAATAACCGGTTTCGGTTCTATGGTTCTCCCAAACCGAGTTTTTCCAGTTCACCCAAATTTGCCGAGGAACTGGACTGAACCGAACCGGTTTCACCCCTAGCTTCTACCAACTGGATCATAAGATAGATGATCAGCTGAATGCAAGAGTTCTCTACTTAGTTTTTTTTTTTTGAAAGAGTTCTCTACTTAGTTTACACTCACCCATTTCTGATTTTATGTACCACTTACTATTATTATACTTCAAAAGACGAAAACAATATCACAAGTAGGAAACTTCAGATATTATTTAGACTAAGTGCCCATTGCTAAAATCTGGAGGCTTACTGTAACAACTTCATCAAGAATGTTGACGTCCAAAATTTCAGGGATGATACCAGCACCTATACCTTGGATTTTGTGGGGACCTTCAACAAGAAAGCAACCATCCCTCTATGAAATAGTCAATATGAGTAAATATTGCTCTATTAGTACTGCTTGATTAAGAAAAAAAACAAATCACAAATCTGAAAGTCAATTTGCTTTTTCAAAACAAATTGAGAAAAGCTGAAAACAAAGCGATACACATTGTTGCATTTGATATGATTAACTGAACCAAATTAGCAACAACCTCAATCGATCAAATTAGAGGAAGTGGTTGACATGGTCTAGTAATTTGAAAGAAATTTGGTCAGATACATACCTCTTGTGGTCAATAGCTTAGTGCCAGCCTTGGTGTTCCAAGAGATTGGAAGGTAGAGGTAATTGGTAAAGCTCAGCTTGCTTAGAAGTTCATAGCGTGATCAAACCAACCAAAAAGACAAGCTTGGCCAAAGCATTAATATCTAATGACAGCAGACGGACACATGTTGCTAACACCAACTGGAAAGTTGGCACACGTTGTTTAAATGTTGTAGTCTTCAGGCTAATAATGTCAGCAAAATGTTGTGAGCAAGCAAGAAAATTTTGTTTCTTTTCTACCGCCTGAAACCTTTTGGTTAACGCTAGCAGAATCCAGAGCTTCTAATGTCCTCACTGATAAACCGAATGGCACCAAAACTTGCCTAAACATTACAAAACTCGGCTGAAATAGAGTTGTTTCAATTAAACAATATTCGAAGACAGCATTTCCCCACGTTTCGAATTCATCATTTCCCTTGTGTTTCAGGAACATTTTCGAAGCACTTACATTTCTGGTATGCTAAAGGAAATTTTGATTAACAGTTGTCAACACTTTGTATTGTAAACTAAGATGTCAATATAGCAACTCATATTGCCCATCTAAAAGAAGATTGACATTTTTTCCCCTTACATGATGCACTGGAATTCAATTTTTTTCGTTTTCCATTTTAACTAGTCATCTTAATCGATGGAAGTACAAAATTGTTTAATCCCTACAACAACATGCTTTAAAAGTTCGTAGAGTAAAATCACTTAGATCCCTCATCTATCAGTCGCCCACACATTACATACTTCATCTTTAAAACCTATCAACAACACTCCCTCATCTTTTTAACTCATATCACTTAACACCCTTCCATCAAAAAAATGGATAACACCATTAAAAAATTAATGCGTGCATTTTACTGAAATGCCCCTGTTTATATAATAGGTGATGAGTTAGGGTTAAGTCCAAAAGTTTACATCAACTCAACTCCTCTCTCTCTCTCTCTCTCTCTCTCTCCATCTTCTTCCTCTTCTTCTTCTTCGTCCAAAAAAACACCCAACAAAGCATGATTCAGGATATTAGCTACCCAAAGAAAGAAAAACCCTTTGGAAGAAATCAGATCAGAAACACCGACTTTGATACTGGTGAAACTGGCCAGAATAATGGATAAAGCCGACGAGTCTCTCCTCCTAGGCCTGTACAAGGAGGTCGGCGGTGTCCTCCATGCCGACCCTACTGGCCTCAGCTCCCTCACGATCTTCCAGTCGGTCGTACAGCTGTCATGCTACCCTCTCGCCACCTACCACGCCTTTTTGATCCTCTTCTATTCATAGACCAGAAAGACAATCCGACAACTTCCCTTGTCGAGCACCATATCACCTCGCACATCAGCACCATCGCCACTTCACATGCCTCCACCATAACCACCAAAAGCCTTACACCACCAAAGCAATCTGTTTGATCCTAAACTAGTTTGTTCAGTAGCATCAATACCCTTAAACCACACCAAAATCTGACCAAAACCTTTGCCATCACCAAATCAAATACTACAACATCTAAATCAGAACCACCCCACCGCATCCCTCGCTGCAGAACACTACCGACCTTCACCAAAATTTGGGGCTTTCTGAAAGGTTTTGTTATTATTTTTTGCACAACTTTTTGGAGTTTTGGTTATTTTGTGACTTTGATTGGTTCTGATTACGGATGGAGGAGGCACTCTTCTTGAGATATGATTTGGTCATTGTTGAGACTTGAGGGTGGGTCAGTAGAAAAAGTAGAAGTTATTTAATAAGGGAAGGGGTGAAGAGTAGGGAATTTTCTCTCCAAAATGGAGGGTAAATGTGGCTTTAAAATATATATTTGGATGGAAGTAACCACATACGGACAGAAGGGTGTTAACTGTGAAATGATATGGGTTAAAAGAGGAAGGGGTGTGGTTTATACTTCATAGGTTTTAAAGATGAAGGGTGTAATGTGGGGGGAGTGATAAATGAGGGGGTATAAGTGGTTTTTACCCAAGTTAGTATTATTTCAATTAAAGGAAACTTAAGTATAGAAGAACTACTGTGTTCCACAAGCCCAGAAAATGTAAAGCACGTAAAAGAGCAGCGACACTGGAAAAGGACATCACAAGTATGACAAAATTGAAGAGCGCACATAAGACTGCATCATTACTCACCAGGTTTTCCTCCATTTAGAACGGCACTTTCAGCTGGTTCTACACCATAGACCTTGATTCATAACAAAAGAGAATGAGAAAAAAAGAAAAAGAAAGTCAACATGAGAAAATCCCCCACCCCAAATCAACTGACTCAGAAACATGCACAAGAACTAGGAAACCTTTATATTTGGGTTTTTCTCCTTTAGGAACCGCCCTGCACCGGTGACAGTGCCCCCAGTCCCAATCCCGGCAACAAAAGCATCAACTTTCTCTGCGGAGCCCTTCCAAATCTCTGGTCCAGTAGTTTCATAATGAATCTAGAGAATGAAAAACCAAGTTTTCAGACAACCTTTTCATGCTATAGATTTCTATTTTGGTACTTATTTGATAGGTAACAGCAATCGAAGATGGTGATTCTGACAATACCTTTGGGTTCGCAGGATTTTCAAATTGCTTTAGGTAATAGGCATCAGGTGTCCTTTCAAATATCTCTTGGGCCTTCTGGAAAACCCCAGCTATGCCCTTTGATATATCTGTGATGTACAACTCTGCTCCAAAAGCTCGGAGCACAATCCTTCTTTCAAGACTATACGAAGATGGCATTACTAGAATAAGCTTGTAGCTCTTAGCAGCTGCTATGAATGCCAAACCAATGCCGGTATTACCACTTGTAGCCTCGATGAGAACCGTCTACACCCAGCATTATTTTAGCAGGATCAAAACCAACAGAATTTTCACAGTTAAAACCCTTATAGAATCCACAGTATTGAGTATTCAAATGAAAACTGCCTTCTGACGGAAAGCTCGGTTGATTTTGAAACCAAGGACTCTAACATGAACATGAACACATCAACTTATCCATTAAAATTGTATTAGACCTCATTCGTGTATAGCAAAGGTTAATTTTATATTTCGGAAGAAGAGAAGGATAAAATTATCTACTATTGTCCTTAAACGCTTGCGGCTTGACATAATGTTCTTTAGTATTGACGCAAGTAGTACAATGGATAAGTCACAACTCACAACCAATATGCCCAGTAAAAGGAATTCAACCAACCTTTCCAGGGGTAATTAGACCCTTCTCTTCGGCATCTTTGATCATGCTATATCCAATCCTACATGCCGAAATAAAAAACTACGTTCACTAGCATATTTACAATACTCTAAAAGCTTCCATATTTCCAGTTTTTCTATTTTAACAGTTCTTATCAAAAGAAAGCAAAAGAAAGATGACTACCTGTCTTTCACACTAGAGCAAGGTTCCATCATCTCCAACTTGGCTGCAATACGAGCTACACACCCATCCACAATGTTGTTGAGATATACCATTGGCGTATTCCCTATCAACTGTATAATGAGAAAACAAAATTCAAAAGATTCCCAGTGTTTGACATCAATGAGACATGGAAAGAGTGAGAAAGTTCATCATATTACGAAAACTCACCTCAGTAACATCTTTTGCTATTTCGCACCTGCCTTCCATATTTTTTCTTCAAACTACTATTTGAATAACGAGAATGATCAGTGGTAATATTAACAAATAAGAGAGAGAGAGATAAGTGGAAATTGGAAATCTCGATTATACACAAACTATTCCAAGGTTACAACCACCAAAACAAAATTAGAAAACTTCATTAAAAACAAAATTAGAAAACTTCAAGAAACTTAAAGATGGTCCTGTAGATGATTAGAATAAGCTCATTACTGATCCTGAAAGGAAAATATACCCACTGGTTTTTACAAATAAAAGCAACAAACTCGTAGTCAGCAAATCCCCTGTGGTCCAGTTAAGCCAAATCTTCTATCGAGTGTTACATCCAAGAAACCCTTAGAAGAAACAAAAGAACAGTCCTTAACAGCAAACCGGCAAGCAACAGAAAAAGGACACAACCCAAGGACATTAGGACTATTAATACGCTAAAGAGATTGCTGTGTTTGACGATCAGCTGTCTCATTCACTGCCAAGGACCACGTGAACAATTTCTCAGCTCCACATAACTAAGAAAAACTCCTACATGGTAACAATATTCGCATATATTGAACACAACAGCCTGAGGTTCGTACATCGACCAGTCCACTTTGTGACTATAATTCTCTTAGAAAACTGGGGAAGGGCATCATAGAGAAGAAGCCTGTCTTTTAGAGGTTTCCAGTGGAACCATGATATATGAATAAATGCAAACCAACAATAACCAGTTTGGAAATTAGAATATAGGTATTTCCAACAAAGGGACGGCCAAACGTAAGAACGAAATAGCTTATAATAGTTATAATAGTCACAGAATTAGAGTTTCCCCTCTCGAACAAATTTCCCAATACAAAAGTTCCCTAAATAATAGAAAACAGATGACAAAGCAAACTTTCAGCCAGCGATATGCCTATATTACAAGAAAACAGTACAAAATCCTAACTGATTAGTATGCACCAAGAGTTATTGTGATATGAATTTATGACAGGTTATGAAAAAAGTGAACTTACGGATGTATTATAGAAAACAGAAAAATTCAATGAACAATATTAATCAACAGAAAACACCAATAGGTTTCAAATGACGCTGTAGTCAAACTACTAAATTCACAAGACCATTAATCAAAAGATTGAAAGTTGGCAGAATCAACATAAAACTCACAAATTTGAAATTTCACATAACCAAATGTTACAAATCTTCAATAAAGCATATTTTAATATGACCATTTATATTGTTAGAAATGAGCTAACATTTTCCCATACTACAATTCAAAGACCAAAAAGAAAAAAGAAAAAAAAGAAGCCAAAACTGGAACTAAAAAAGCAAGGCAAAGTTATACAACTAAACACCTAGTTAGGGAACACATAAAAAAGTAAAGAATATGTAAAACAACAGAACAAGAATCATAAGAGCATCTCTATCCCTTACTCAAATTTTTACTCAAAGCACAAGCTTCATTAATGCGTAGTTTTAAATTGCGAAGAGCAAAATAAGCCTTAAAAAATTAAGCAAAAAAATTTGAGTCTCCCTTAATTTGGTGGAAAATAAGAGTAAAACTCAATTTGGTTTGAGTTTGAGTCGAGATAGAGCGAGTTTAGAGGGATTTTACTCAGAATTTAGTTCTTAGTCAATTAAAAAAGTAATGGCCGGAGATGCCCCAACATGAATCGAAAAATCAATAAACAAGCAAGATAATATCAAAAAAATGGTAAACAGGCAACACAACACCAAGGAATCAAAAGTGGATTAAGGTGAAATATATAACAATAAATGTAGAGTTGTGAAACAAGGAGGATTGTTTGGTTTGCTTTCAGAAAATCAGTACTGACCAAACAACTCAGATATCAGTACAGAAATTGGAAGAAAAACAAAGCAATACAATACCGTTTGGGGGTCGGGGTGGGGGTTACTCTCCGTCTGAAATTGGACCTCCTGTATGTATCTGTAACTGTGTATGTTATGTATTTTATTTATCTGTAACTGTATATATATATATATATATTCGTACTACTGTACACTGTCACGGTCGATTAAATTATTGAATATATATACACACAGAGAGAGAGAGAGAGAGAGAGAGAGAGAGGGAGACTTTCCAAGACGATGGCGGGGAAAGAAAGTGAATTTCTTTGGGTAGTATTCACTTTGTACCCCGTATTTATCTCAAACCTCACTTCGTCTCCCTCAACTCTGAAATTTATCGGTCAAAGCCAAATTTGTGAATTGAAGTTTCAATTTTATCCCTTGGTTAGAATTTCATTATAGGAACAATTATGGAAGTAGGGGCCAATGTTATTAGACCTCGTTCGTTATCACTTGGAGTATGAGTTAAATTATCATATTTTAATTACTAACTTAAAATACCATAAATAAATTGGAAATGTGTTAGATGCAACTTTTGATAAAATATAAGTTCCTGTTGTTTGTTAAATAAATTGTACAAAAAATAAGTTGTACGATAACTTATCATCAAGTAAATGTTCAGATTAACCTTAATCATTATGCAAAACCTCTATTAAAAGAAGTGATTTCTGTAAAACATATTTTTATTACTTCAAATAAGCAACAAAAAAAAAAAACTACGAATTTGAGTTCAAAATAATATTCCCTCCGTCTCAAAATGATAGATCGGTTCACCTAATGATACGTTAAAAATAATAGTATATCTTTTTTAAGAAAAAGATTAGACTTTTTTTATGAATTAAAAAAACTCATTTATGTTTTGTAAATTGCTAAAAAATATTTGAAATTTTCTTTTAAAAAAACATTCTTTTTAATTTATCGTTTTGCAAACCGGATTATCACTTTTGGACAGAGGAAGTATCACAATTTTTTTTTGTCAAGTGAAGTAGCAAAGTTAAATGATTGATTATTCATAAGCCTTGTAAAGTACATAAGTTAGATATAAGTGCTAGCAAACGGGATCTTAATTCCGTACTCTACTGACCAGTAAGTCCTGTTTTGAGAGAAAATTTGTACGCACAAGATCTAGTTTCGTCTTGTTTTAAGCATCAGACTATTTCAGCCATTTACACTTACCTGTTTTTGCCCGATATATGTCTGCCAGTCCTCTGCCTTTTTCATCTTATTGTGAGCTTTTAATGTATCTTGTGGAGGGCAACTTTGGCATGTTGCGATGGAGGAAAAAATAACACCTAAGTCACGCAAAACATGTGTGTAAGAGCAAGTTCATTTTTTTTTTTTGAGCGAGAGCTCGAGTTCACCAATCATGAAATATATATATATATATATATGAGAGAGAGAGAGAGAGAGAGAGAGAGAGAGAGAGAGAGAGAGAGAGAGAGAGAGAGAGAGAGAGAGAGAGAGAGAGAGAGAGAGAGACCATCTCAATGCATCTTAGAGCATCCTTATCAGCCTAAAAAAAAAAACACCAAATTTAACCACAAAAACACATTTTACAATTTAGCAAGCCACTTTATCAAAAACTCAAAAAATTAAACTCTCTATCCAAACTTTACTATATTAAACTATTCCTCTCAAGTCTATAAAAAAATAAATAAATAAATAAAATTCTCCCCTAAATATTGATTCCCCGCCTTGGGAGGAGGAGTATGTCAGTAAAGTACCACTCTCATGGAAAAAAGAACTTTTCTCCTAAACTTTTCCCTCTCTCTCTCTTCTGTTCCGCTTCCCTCTCTCTCTCTTCGGTTACCTAGGACCCCACGGAAAAAAACAATAAGAAGTGAGTGAACAGTGCCTACTCAAATTTGAGTAAGCACTGTAGCAAAAATAAATTGAGGAAGGAGACTAGGTAGCCTAATTTTTTGGGGTTTTAAGGGGTTTGGCTCCCTATATTAGCTTTAGGTAGTCTGATGAGGATGCTCTTATAAAAATACCCAAAAGAAATCATAAATACTTACTAGTACTTTTTATGGTAATTACATTCACCTACCAAGAGGTACACTGGAACCCCTTACTTTTTTAAAATTGCACTAGCCTCCTTTGTCAAAAATGCAGCTAATGGTTTGTGGCATTTCACCTATTTCTCCTTGTAATGAGTGGTTGACACATCATCAGTTTTTCTCCTGCAATTGAGAGCTAAAAAACACTAGGATATTTCTTCATAAGCATTAAGCAACAAATCTACACTGTTTGTTCGTCATCCTCTTCTTTTTAGATCCCCTCCCAACTTGGTAGGGCATTTAAAATACGAGCGGCCCCTTATACGACACAACGTTCGGTAGTTCGGCTCTTTGAAGGTGGTGCTAATACTAAAGTAAAACTTAGGATTAGGTGGCGACTTATTTTCTTTCCGGATGTGTACAATGTACTCCTCCTTTTCTTTATACGTCTACTGTTCATTACGAATCTCGTTCTTCGTGGGACTTCACAAATGGTGCTGATTTTGGGGCTCCCTTTTTTTATGCAGAAACTCCAAAATTTAATGAAGTTACAAAACTACCCTTTTTCAAGATATAAAAATTACTGGAGGTACTCCTCCCCCAAATTATCTCCTCATTTACTTAGGCACTCCAAACGAAAAAATTAACCAAAACCAAACCTAAACATTAGGTTCTAAACATAAACATTAACTTGATTTTTGAAGTTCGGTACTCGATTTTTGAGTTTCATTTGTTTTTAATCCATGAAAGAGGTTATAGTTGTTTAATCCATTGTTTAATCCAAAATCTCCAATGTAATAGTAATTTGAAAACTATTTAAAGGATTGGAATTCCATTCATTTTAAATACTCTTTCAAGATACATGCAAAAGGAATCTATAGATAAAGGAAACAAGAAACAAAATTTCTTGCATATCGCAAAATAATTTAACAATGATCATTAAATACACATGCAATAATCACCAAATGAACTCAAAATTAGCACGTCAATGGGCACGAAATGACGTGCGTAGCATGTCGGCTTTTCACTAGTATGAGAATAAAGTCTAAAAACACTCGTTTCAATTAATAAAATTATAAAAAAAAATGTAAAACAGTTAATGAGCTGCCCCAGAGTGGTAGTATGAAGAAGCAGATAGAGTATTGAGAAGTAAAACATGGAAGGGAGCTTATCCCAAAGTACGAGATCAACCCAATCATTGGAGTAGCTCTAAGCATAATAGTTACAAGAAGATCAATTTTTTTTTTTTTTTTTTTTGAAAGCCATGTTTGTTTGGTGGGATTTGGGGGTGGGATATGGACAGAGGCGGCTCTAAGAAGAGCCGAGGGTGGTCACTCGAACATCCTGAAAATAATAATTTTTTTAGAAATACATTTAAAAATTTATTTATTTTTAAATTTTTGTCATTTTGAACACCCTAACCAAAATATTTGAACACTCTACCCAAAATGTTTGAACACATTACCCAAAAATTTTGAACACCCAATCCTAATGACGGAATTCACCATGCACTATTTGATACTCCATTAGAGAATAATATAAATTGGATATTTGAGAATTTGGGTGTTTCTTTGTCTCAACACATTTAGCTCAAAGAGATAAGAACACTTTTAACTATCTCTCTTTAATCTATTTATACTTATTCCAAGTGATTACTCATTACATTATAAAATATAGATCAATAATTTAAAATATGCGCGCTATCTTTTTTTGTGAAACACTTTAATATATATGCACAGAGGGTATATAGACACAATAAATTTGGATTATTACATAGGTCATTCATAGGTTTGATTCTTTTTTAATTTTTGTTTGGTAGTTGGAACCATGGACAAGTTTGTGATAATAAAATCTAGAATGGTGCAAGAGTCATTTCCTATTGAAACTTTTTTGATGATAGCAACCCCTAAAACTCGTCGAAGCGAAGCCGTATTGACTTGGAATTGTTGTTTTTTCGGTAGCATTGTTGTATTAGTAGAATTTTTATTTTTATTTATATATGTACATTTATGATTCTAGAGGACATTGACTTTGCCCAGTTTATGTGTGTGGCGAGGCGTAAATAGACCCTGGGATTAGTGGCAACAATGTTTTGATTTAACAAAAAAAAATTGGACGCACGAACATCATTTTTGCCATCATTTTTAAATTTCTTGCATAAAGGTGTTAAATGTGTTATGCTATCACAGTTATCGTGTCTGACCACACAATTTTACAATAATAATATCCAATGCAGGACTCATTAATTGAATGGTTTGGATTAACCGTTGTAAGCCTATAAAAGATCCACGAAGGCCCAAAATTGGATGAGACTGGATGGATCAAGACTAGAGAGTAGTCTTTCCCTGTCGAATGGCACCATTTTCTCAAACCTTTCCTTATGTGTGTGAAATACGGTTTAGAAAGATTAATCCCTAGTCTATTCTCTCTCTGTCAGAAAATGCAAGTGGAAGAGGGTGAGATGGAAACAGCCAAACGGGTCATGGCCGAACTCATGTCTTCGTCTTTTCACAACAAAATTGCTCAATTTAGATTCCTTCCCCTTTACAAATGAGTGCACGCAGGATAGTCCGGACCACCCAGTTATATTAAAAATGATTTCTAGAGGACCGTAGTAGAATTTCTGAACACCCTCAAAGAGAATTTGTGGAGCTGCCACTAGTGCAAAAGACTCGTGGATTAAAAAAAAAATTAGTACAAAGGACACGCCGGTCCTTCCGGGGTTACATCTTGAGCAATCAACCTTAACTTCCAAAGAAAAAAAGGTCAAGACCACAATACAGGACCTCAAAAGCCAAGTCTATGGTCTCTGTCTTCAAGTTAAAACTTCTCTTCTCCTCCATCCACGTCATGTTTAGTATCCACAAGTACTTGAAAGGTATAGATGTATGTAAAACAAACTTCTTACTGTAAATTCAAATCTAGCACTAATACAAGTTGAAAAATTATGTTCTTCCCAACTGCCGTGTAGTATGAGTTTGTGGCAACAATGTTTTGATTTAACAAAAAAAAAAAAAATTTGGACGCACGAACATCGTTATTGTCATCCTTTTTAAATTTCTTGCACGAAGGTGTTAAATGTGTTACTCACAGCTATCGTGTCTGACCACACAGTTTTTGCAATAATAATATCCAATGCAGGACTCATAAATTGAATGGTTTGGATTAACCATTGTAAGCCTACAAAAGATCTACGAAGGCCCAAAATTGGATGGGACTGGATGGATTAGGACTAGAGAGTAGCCTTTCCCTGTCGAATGACACCACTTTCTCATACCTTTCCTTATGCGTGTGAAATACGGTTTAGAAAGATCAATCCCTAGTCTATTCTCTCCCTGTCAGTAAATGCAAGTGGAAGAGGGTGGGATGGAAACAGCCAAACAGGTCATGGCCCAACTCAAGTCTTTGTCTTTTCACAACAAAATTGCTCAATTTAGATTCCTTCCCCTTTACACATGAGTGCTCAACATTTCTCCCTAATCCATCAAGTCCCATCCAATTTTGGGCCTCCGTAGATCTTTTGTAGGCTTACAACGGTTAATCCAAACCATTCAATTTATGAGTCCTGCATTGGATATTATTATTGCAAAAACTGTGTGGTCAGACACGATAGCTGTGAGTAACACATTTAACATCTTCGTGCAAGAAATTTAAAAAGGATGGCAAAAATGATGTTCGTGCGTCCAACTTTTTTTTTTTTTTTTTGTTAAATCAAAACATTGTTGCCACAAACTCATACTACACGGCAGTTGGAAAGAACAGAATTTTTCAACTTGTATTAGTGCTAGATTTGAATTTACAGTAAGAAGTTTGTTTTACATACATCTATACCTTTCAAGTACTTGTGGCTACTAAACATGACGTGGATGGAGGAGAAGAGAAGTTTTAATTTGAAGACAAAGACCATAGACTTGGCTTTTGAGGTCCTGTATTGTGGTCCTGACCTTTTTTTCTTTGGAAGTTAAGGTTGATTGCTCAAGATGTAACCCCGGAAGGACCGGCGTGTCCTTTGTACTAATTTTTTTTTTTAATGCACGAGTCTTTTGCACTAGTGGCAGCTCCACGAATTCTCTTGAGGGTGTTTAGAAATTCTACTACGGTCCTCTAGAAATCATTTTTAATATAACTGGGTGGTCCGGACTATCCTGCGCGCACACATGTGTAAAGGGGAAGGAATATAAATTGAGCAATTTTGTTGTGAAAAGACAAAGACTTGAGTTGGGCCATGACCTGTTTGGTTGTTTCCATCCCACTCTCTTCCACTTGCATTTACTGACAGGGAGAGAATAGACTAGGGATTGATCTTTCTAAACCGTATTTCACACGCATAAGGAAAGGTATGAGAAAGTGGTGTCATTCGACAGGGAAAGGCTACTCTCTAGTCCTAATCCATCAAGTCCCATCCAATTTTGGGGCTTCGTAGATCTTTTTCAGAAAGCTTACAACTGACGGTTAATCCAAACCATTCAATTTATGAGTCCTGCATTGGATATTATTATTGCAAAAACTGTGTGGTCAGACACGATAGCTGTGAGTAACACATTTAACACATTCGTGCAAGAAATTTAAAAAGGATGGCAAAAATGATGTTCGTGTGTCCAACTTTTTTTTTTTGTTGGTTAAATCAAAACATTGTTGCCACAAACTCATACTACACAGTAGTTGGAAAGAACAAAAATTTTCAACTTTTATTAGTGCTAGATTTGAATTTACAGTAAGAAGTTTGTTTTACATACATCTATACCTTTCAAGTACTTGTGGGTACTAAACATGACGTGGATGGAGGAGAAGAGAAGTTTTAACTTGAACACAGAGACCATAGACTTGGCTTTTGAGGTCCTGTATTGTGGTCCTGACCTTTTTTCCTTTGGAAGTTAAGGTTGATTGCTCAAGATGTAACCCCGGAAGGACCGGCGTGTCCTTTGTACTAATTTTTTTTTTAATCCACGAGTCTTTTGCACTAGTGGCAGCTCCACGAATTCTCTTGAGGGTGTTCAGAAATTCTACTACGGTCCTCTAGAAATCATTTTTAATATAACTGGGTGGTCCGGACTATCCTGCGCGCACTCATGTGTAAAGGGGAAGGAATCTAAATTGAGCAATTTTGTTGTGAAAAGACAAAGACTTGAGTTGGGCCATGACCTGTTTGGTTGTTTCCATCCCACCCTCTTCCACTTGCATTTACTGACACAGAGAGAATAGACTAGGGATTGATCTTTCTAAACCGTATTTCACACGCATAATGAAAGGTATGAGAAAGTGGTGTCATTCGATAGGGAAAGGCTACTCTCTAGTCCTAATCCATCAAGTCCCATCCAATTTTGGGCCTTCGTAGATCTTTTGTAGGCTTAGAACGGTTAATCCAAACCATTCAATTTATGAGTCCTGCATTGGATATTATTATTGCAAAAACTGTGTGGTCAGACACGATAGCTGTGAGTAACACATTTAACACCTTCGTGCAAGAAATTTAAAAAGGATGGCAAAGATGATGTTCGTGCGTCCAAATTTTATTTTTTTTTGTTAAATCAAAACATTGTTGCCACAAACTCATACTACACGGCAGTTGGAAAGAACAGAATTTTTCAACTTGTATTAGTGCTAGATTTGAATTTACAGTAAGAAGTTTGTTTTACATACATCTATACCTTTCAAATACTTGTGGGTACTAAACATGACGTGGATGGAGGAGAAGAGAAGTTTTAACTTGAAGACAGAGAGCATAGACTTGGCTTTGGAGGTCCTGTATTGTGGTCCTGACCTTTTTTTTCTTTGGAAGTTAAGGTTGATTGCTCAAGATGTAACCCCGGAAGGACCGGCGTGTCCTTTGTACTAATTTTTTTTTAATCCACGAGTCTTTTGCACTAGTGGCAGCTCCACGAATTCTCTTGAGGTTGTTCAGAAATTTTACTACGGTCCTCTAGAAATCATTTTTAATATAATTGGGTGGTCCGGACTATCCTGCGCGCACTCATGTGTAAAGGGGAAGGAATATAAATTGAGCAATTTTGTTGTGAAAAGACAAAGACTTGAGTTGGGCCATGACCTGTTTGGTTGTTTCCATCCCACCCTCTTCCACTTGCATTTACTGACAGGGAGAGAATAGACTAGGGATTGATCTTTCTAAACCGTATTTCACACGCATAAGGAAAGGTATGAGAAAGTGGTGTCATTCGACAGGGAAAGGCTACTCTCTAGTCCTAATCCATCAAGTCCCATCCAATTTTGGGCCTTCGTAGATCTTTTGTAGGCTTACAACGGTTAATCCAAACCATTCAATTTATGAGTCCTGCATTGGATATTATTATTGCAAAAACTGTGTGGTCAGACACGATAGCTGTGAGTAACACATTTAACACCTTCGTGCAAGAAATTTAAAAAGGATGGCAAAAATGATGTTCGTGTGTCCAACTTTTTTTTTTTTGGTTAAATCAAAACATTGTTGCCACAAACTCATACTACACAGTAGTTGGAAAGAACATAATTTTTCAACTTTTATTAGTGCTAGATTTGAATTTACAGTAAGAAGTTTGTTTTACATACATCTATACCTTTCAAGTACTTGTGGGTACTAAACATGACGTGGATGGAGGAGAAGAGAAGTTTTAACTTGAACACAGAGACCATAGACTTGGCTTTTGAGGTCCTGTATTGTGGTCCTGACCTTTTTTCCTTTGGAAGTTAAGGTTGATTGCTCAAGATGTAATCCCGG
Source organism: Vaccinium myrtillus (assembly GCA_016920895.1). Lineage (NCBI taxonomy): Eukaryota > Viridiplantae > Streptophyta > Magnoliopsida > Ericales > Ericaceae > Vaccinium > Vaccinium myrtillus. The sequence goes on along the minus strand of CM029278.1, from coordinate 19,571,093 downwards.
AAGGACCGGCGTGTCCTTTGTACTAATTTTTTTTTAATCCACGAGTCTTTTGCACTAGTGGCAGCTCCACGAATTCTCTTGAGGGTGTTCAGAAATTCTACTACGGTCCTCTAGAAATCATTTTTAATATAACAGGGTGGTCCGGACTATCCTGCGCGCACTCATGTGTAAAGGGGAAGGAATATAAATTGAGCAATTTTGTTGTGAAAAGACAAAGACTTGAGTTGGGCCATGACCTGTTTGGTTGTTTCCATCCCACCCTCTTCCACTTGCATTTACTGACAGGGAGAGAATAGACTAGGGATTGATCTTTCTAAACCGTATTTCACACGCATAAGGAAAGGTATGAGAAAGTGGTGTCATTCGACAGGGAAAGGCTACTCTCTAGTCCTAATCCATCAAGTCCCATCCAATTTTGGGCCTTCGTAGATCTTTTGTAGGCTTACAACGGTTAATCCAAACCATTCAATTTATGAGTCCTGCATTGGATATTATTATTGCAAAAACTGTGTGGTCAGACACGATAGCTGTGAGTAACACATTTAACACCTTCGTGCAAGAAATTTAAAAAGGATGGCAAAGATGATGTTCGTGCGTCCAAATTTTATTTTTTTTTGTTAAATCAAAACATTGTTGCCACAAACTCATACTACACGGCAGTTGGAAAGAACAGAATTTTTCAACTTGTATTAGTGCTAGATTTGAATTTACAGTAAGAAGTTTGTTTTACATACATCTATACCTTTCAAGTACTTGTGGGTACTAAACATGACGTGGATGGAGGAGAAGAGAAGTTTTAACTTGAAGACAGAAAGCATAGACTTGGCTTTGGAGGTCCTGTATTGTGGTCCTGACCTTTTTTTCTTTGGAAGTTAAGGTTGATTGCTCAAGATGTAACCCCGGAAGGACCGGCGTGTCCTTTGTACTAATTTTTTTTTAATCCATGAGTCTTTTGCACTAGTGGCAGCTCCACGAATTCTCTTGAGGTTGTTCAGAAATTTTACTACAGTCACGGTCTCTAGAAATCATTTTTAATATAACTGCTGGGTGGTCGGACTATCCTGCGCACTCATGTGTAAAGGGGAAGGAATATAAATTGAGCAATTTTGTTGTGAAAAGACAAAGACTTGAGTTGGGCCATGACCTGTTTGGTTGTTTCCATCCCACCCTCTTCCACTTGCATTTACTGACAGGGAGAGAATAGACTAGGGATTGATCTTTCTAAACCGTATTTCACACGCATAAGGAAAGGTATGAGAAAGTGGTGTCATTCGACAGGGAAAGGCTACTCTCTAGTCCTAATCCATCAAGTCCCATCCAATTTTGGGCCTTCGTAGATCTTTTGTAGGCTTAGAACGGTTAATCCAAACCATTCAATTTATGAGTCCTGCATTGGATATTATTATTGCAAAAACTGTGTGGTCAGACACGATAGCTGTGAGTAACACATTTAACACATACGTGCAAGAAATTTAAAAATGATGACAAAAATGATGTTCGTGCGTCGAACTTTTTTTTTTTGTTAAATCAAAACATTGTTGCCACTAATCCCAGGGTCTATTTACGCTTCGCCACACACATAAACTGGGCAAAGTCAATGTCCTCTAGAATCATAAATGTAGATTTATAAATTAAAATAAAAATAAAAATTCTACTAATACGACAATGCTACCGAAAAAACAACAATTCCAAGTCAAGTGTTTCACAAAAAAAGATAGCGCACATATTTTTTTATTATTGATCTATATTACATAATGTAATGAGTAATCACTTGGAATAAGTATAAATAGATTAAAGAGAGATAGTTAAAAGTGTTCTTATCTCTTTGAGCTAAATGTGTTAAGACAAAGAAACACCCAATTCTCAAATATCCAATTTATACTATTCTCTAATGGAGTATCAAATAGTGCATGGTGAATTCCGTCATTAGGATTGGGTGTTCAAAATTTTTGGGTAATGTGTTCAAACATTTTGGGTAGAGTGTTCAAATATTTTGGTTAGGGTATTCAAAATGACAAAAATTAAAAAAAAAATTTTTTTTTAAATGTATTTCTAAAAAAAGTATTTTTTTCAGGGTGTTCGAGTGACTACCCTCGACTCTTCTTAGAGCCGCCTCTGGCCAGCATTTAAAGTATTGGATGCCGCCTCCACTTTTTACCGAATCGAACGGTGGCAAAACCAATCCAGTTCCAATGACGTAATTTCGTCCCAATGTCAAGGGCTTTCTTTACTTTTAACTTGAAGCGGCTTTCTTATGTTGTTATCCCACATCGTTTACTAAGGAGAAGAAGAGAACAGCGGTAGATGTATAGATAAGGAGACTGGAATTAGGTTTCAAATTACATACCTGGACGGGGTCAATGGGTGATCAACAAGGCTCATGGCCTAGGTTGGTGGCTTTCATTGCACATACTGAGAGTGCACTCAGCCTAACATCTCTCCTCTGTTGAGAGACTGTACGTCTTAATTTCTGGTAGCGGGGGCCCTGCGCTTGTCGCGGCCCCTCCTCAATTCTCTAGTATCCCCCTAAAACTTTGCTTCTTTGATTTGGTTTTGCCACACAGAGAGATAAGAAGAGACCTATTAGCTTCTATTCTTCAGATTGCATACCAACTGTTCGAGTGTTTGCTTCAAGAGAAATCAATCAGCGATACAGATGGAAACAACGTAATCAGAAAGAAGCAACCAATCTTTCTCCGAAGTACCCACCAACTGTTCGGGTGTTTGCTCAAGAGAGAACAATCATAGATGTAGATGGACAGAAGCTAGTAGGGCCGTTTCCTGTATGGACTTTCTTCAATTAATTGCCATCATGTTTGTTTCTGGAAAGTCCAATCCCAATATTGTGATTTCGAGTGGCAATCTAGAAACACTTAGCTTTTCCATAATTCTCTGACGTCCTCAGAGACCATTACTGTCCAATTTCATTTGATTTGTAAGCTTTTTGAGCAAGCAGATTATTTAGGAATTTTGTAGACTACTGATTCTATGTATTTTGAATCAAGGTAGAAAGACAATGAGGGAAGAAGCTGAATCGGGTCTCGATGATTGTCCTCTAATGCCTTCCCACTTTGGTTTGGGGGCATGATTCTTAACGTCTATTGAATCCCTCAATTTTTGGATGCATTGGTAAAACTTTGTGAGAGCAGTCACTTTTTGCACATATTGTCAAATATTAGTTCTGTCTCCTCCCCGCTATAATCTCCATCGATTGGAGTTTACATGGGTAATGTTTCTGTTTGTTTGTTTTCATAAAATCTGGTTCTTGTCTTCATAATTGTCGTTCATTTGCTTCACAGAGATTTCAGGGAGTGAGGCTGATGATTAATCTTTAAAGAAGTTTCAGTGCAGACTTCCGTCGATCAATTGGTGTCCATGTTTGTAGGCTGTATTATGTTGTGGAATCGACCCATGTTATATGTGAAAAAATATCTGCATCCCACTGTATTACTCATCCACCTTTATCAATTATCACCTATGGTGATGCTCAGTAGGGCTAGGATAAATGTAATTATTCTGTGGCACTGTCCATATGGTGATGCTCTAGGAGCATTTTTCCTCTGGAATCAAGGGCAACCTATTCCTTGGAACGTCCGACCTAATTTGGGTGAAGTTCAGAGCATTAAATTGATGCAGATTGTCTTTCTTCGCATCGTAATCTTCTATACGAGAGAGAGAGAGACGATAACTAAAACTCAACTGGTTTACGAAGAACCAACCTATGCCCCTAAGTGATGATCTCAGATTTGGTAATTCCGACGTACCAAAAAAAAAAAGAAAAAGAGAATGATCTCAGATTTGGTTATGCCTTTTGGTATTGCTAGTATAATTACTTTCGGCCTATGGAAAGCAAAACTAAAGAGGCATATTCACCTTTTACCAACAATCATATTTTCAGCTGAATTTGTGGCATTAGTATCAAAACAAAATAAGTTAATAACATATATCTCATGGACTTGATTATTATGCAATATTGATAGTTGCCAGTGCAATAAGACATCAAACTAACTATTCGACATCAAAGTTTTTTCCAATTTGATAAATGTGATTGGGAAAATAAACTTGAATCAGAATAGATCTAGGTACGATTCAATGACCAATTACAGGATAGTTTTTTTTTTTGGGTCTAAATTGTCCTATGAAAACAGAGACATCGTTTGATGAACAAGTTATCAGAGAAAACCATGGTATTGTAATAAATCCCATGTCTCAATATGCATATGAAAAAAGGGTGGCAAATGCATCTGCCTAAATGAGAAGCAAGCAGAAAAAGGAGAACAAAAGACTCACCTTGTTTTAAAGTCCCACATCGAATAGTTACAAAAGGGAAGATACAAATGCATGTATAAATAAACAACATTGTCCTTTTCAATTAAGGAAAATGTCATAATTTCTGGTAGCGGGGACTTGCGTCCGTGTAGCCTTTGTCATTAAGGTTGAAAAAGTGAATTGAAATATGTGAAAAATATATAAGAATACATGGAAGTGCATTGAAAAATGTAAAATTGTATCGGAGTGTGAGTGAGTTTCCTTTGTGTGAAAAATGTAAAATTGTATTGGAGTGTGAGTTTCCTTTGTGTGTGTGTGTATTGGACGTATACTAGCAAGACCCTTCAGTTAAAATCTTCATTTGGTGATGGGTGGTCAATATTTGGTTGCTCAAGATTTTATTATTCAGACCAGCTATGAACAAAAAAAAGGCTCAAATTTTAAAATTTCGTTGGAGTTGGAGTTGAAGATTGAAAGGAATCCATAGATTTCCTTCAATACAGTGCTTTAGATTTCCTTCAATGCTATCTCTAAACAGGATGATTATTTAATTACCTCAAAAAAAAAAATTCGAATAAAACCAAACGAAATGAGAATAAGGTACTGTCATCCATTGCCGTGGAAAACTGCAAAATTCCCAGGATTTTCTGAAATACTATAGATAACAGCGTACATAGAATCATCTTTAAGTTTTGTGTTTGGATGTACGGAGTAATTATAAGGTCAATACACATTTCACCAATCTGTTTCCAACATATAAATGGAGTTGAAGTGAATTTCTTACACTATGAAAAACAAATGACTCATAAACTCTATATGTTTATCATGGGAAAGGAACCTCCACCCACTAAATCAACTTTTGGTTAATCGAATGAATATTTTCCTCTCTGAGAGGCCTAACGTGAAAACTTTAAATCAGATTTGGTTACCCGGGGCCCTACTGTCCCCATGGGTCGGCAGGGCCTACCAATCCCATCTAGTGCCGTCCGTTGTGACATTTAATGGTCCGGATTACAAGTTAAACTCTTCCATGTAAGAGTTTTAATTGAAATCTGAACCATCCAAAACAATTTTAGACGATGGGCGCCACTATCCCAGCCCGGATCCAGCCAAGTTCTATTGATCAATTGTGGTTGGCAGGGGTTGCCAATCCCAAAGGGACAGCAGAGCCGTCAGGAACATATCATATTTTCAGCTGGATTTATGGCATTACTATCACAAAACAAAACTAGTTTATTATAATATATCTCATGGTCTTAATTATCTGAGACTATGAAAACTATTTGCCATCAATTTTTTTTCCAATTTGATAAATATCATGGGAAAATAAACAGTGCTTAATCAATGCCACATGTCACGTGTAGCGGAGAACATCAATCCTCCCAATTACCAATGAAACAATGCCACATTGACATGTTATGCACAATATTCTACAAAATGTTGTATTTGAAGACTTCCCCAAACTTGAAAGCCAATAACGATAGTGTACATTAGCAGCAATAAACTAGCGTATACTCGTGCCTAAAGGCACTTCTGAACGTTATATAATCTCAACTTAATTAATGACCAACTCTTCTTGACAAATTCAACCTACACATTGCGTCATTTACCATTTTAAGTTGAAGAATTTGGGGTTTGCTTCTCTTAAGATCTCAAATTTGAAATCTCTAAGATGCAATAAGCTTTTTGGGGGCAGGTCATATGGGGATTTGTTCCGGTTCAAATTGGACTCCCCGCTAATGGACGATGAAATTGATCTTTCAGGATTAGTTGAGGAGCGCATAAGCACCTGACACCTGTGTTATCGCCAAAAAAAAAAAGAAAAAAAAAGAAAGAAAAAAGAAAGGGAAATGATTTTCACACCCCCCATTTTACAATTCACACTCCCTTTTTGTCTTTATCTTACATGAATTTACAATATTGTCCTTTTTCAATACACCTTTTTCATACATCCAAGGGTAATATTATAAATTTATGAAGATAAATACAAAAAAGGGAGTGTGAATTGTAAAATGGGGGGTGTGAAAATCATTTCCCAAAAGAAAAGAGAAGAGAAGCTTATATCCCTAAGATCATGCCCATCATATCCCGAAATTAATGGCTACATATCCTATAATGGCGTGTGACACAATTCGATTAGTGTTGACTTTATCATTTTTTTTCTTATGAATAACTCAAAGTGTTTGGATCAATTTACACGATTCTTAACCGCTAAAAAGTGCAATTAGCTCATTCAATTGAAACAAAGGAATCGTTAATTCAACCTCTTTATAAACAAAAATAATAATGATACTAAGTTGAAATTCAGAATCGAGGATTTTAGGTGCTCAAATTTTATCTATTTTTCGAGGCCAAATATTTATGCTTTTATTTTAGGCCTATACATAAAATAAGCTGAATGAATTTAGATATGCTATCCATTGAAAGTGATATGCTGGATAAGCTTGATTGTGAGACATCAGTTAAAGTACTATTTTTGCTGCTAAAAGTATTAAGAAAAATTATGTTTAAACAATACTTTTTGAGATGAAAAAAAAAGCAACCCACTTCACCCGATCCTCTAATTTATTCAACTTGCCACACCATTGAACTTCTGGCATTTGAAGATTCTCTGTTGTTGAGGCTCATAGGAGTTGGCTATTGGCAACAAAAAACGAAGAAATAGAAACAATACCTCCCTAGAGATTACAAAAATTAAACGGAACTTAAGAAAACGGCATCACTATAGAAAACAATCACCCTCTTATGGGGCATGTTGGCAGTTTGCATTGTCTTGTACTAAGTCAATTTGTATTTTGAATTTTTTTGGTTTTTGTTTGGATCGTTTCAATTTTTTTAAGATTAATTATCTGTTTAATGTGTGAAATTTAAAATGTAACAAATTGTGAATAAAAGTAAAACAAAATCCACTGAGAGCGATAAAAGTTAGTACAAAAAAGGTTATTTCATTGTCATTTTGTTGGTTGTATCTGAACTTTTTTCAACTGCGGTCCATATTTTTGTAATTTTTGATTTCTCTTGTCAAAACAAATGAATAATCTCAAAAAAGAAAAAAAGAAGAAGCTAGAATCTTCTTTCACTAAACATTAATAGTACCAACTACTTAATTTGCAGAATAATTAATTAAGTTCGAACTCATCTTCTGTGTATTGAACTCATCTTCTGTGTATCGAACTCATCAGGTAGTAAAATGGGAAAGATATCTTGGAGGGGTTGAGAGCTTCTCTCTCTAGAAATAGAGAGATAATGCACTCCCCCTGCCACAATTTTTTTTCAGATCTAGCTTCAATCTCTCTGGTTGAGAGCTTATTACACGATCCACCACCACTTTACATATCTTACCCATCTCGTTTGAGAAGGGCTCCACTTGACACCAGCCAGAATCGAGTCATCTCCACTGCTGTTGGGTTTCATACCGCAGGTTCATATGGGTTTTGTGGGAACTGCTTTGGCTCTTCATCCCAAAATCTGTTGATATTTTTCATACTTTGCCCCAATCATCCTGATTGAAGGCATATCAATCTCTATTTTGAGATTCAATCGACTGAAGAGCGGTTCACTCTGTCATGATTCGATCAAGGGAATAGCCAAAAAGGGGATCTAAGAAGTTCTATCTTATCTCGGTGGGGATGGAGATGGAGTTCAGTCATGGGTCACCATTTTAGAAGGGGATCTGAAGAGTTTTCGAACAGTACACCCTTATTTTGGGTTTGATTCGGACGAATGGGTCTCGGCTTCACCATGGCTCAACCGTTCGAGGTACTGCCATGGAATCCAAGTGCTTGAGGTGCTACTCTGAAAATGGGTTCTTAAAGCCAGATTTAAGTCACGGCAGTGGAGTTCGTCAGGGGTTCCCTAGTCGTGGTTTCAAGACTTGTCCGGTGTGCGATTTGTGTATATTTTGGCGGTCAGGTATTGATATTTTCTGCATATTTCTCCACTGTTCGTTCTAGAAAATGGCCCGAATTTGTGGGTTTAGATCTGTAAATTTGATGTGATGCTGCATATCCATGGCTTTCTGAGGAAGAAGAAGCACTAGTGGACCCCATTTGGTGTGTGTTTCACGCTCCAAACCAATGTGACCAATGTGTGAGGTTTGTGGGGCCAATTTACACTTTGGTAACAACAAACAACAAGTGAGGACCTCTTCCTTTTATTACACGCATGATTCTAAGATCAAAAGTCAGTGGGTCTTCATGGGTTAACATTTTCGTGGGTCCCTTGGACCATGGTTTTTTTTTTTGATCTGCCTTGGACCATGGTTGTCAACCACTTATTACTACTGCACAAATTTTCTTCACGTGGGCCATCACTATGGTGGACCCACGGGACTGAATTTTCCCTCAAGATCCTTACACTTTCATTTTAGGATCTACGATATAGCTTCTGATTATGCATCTGTGTTCTAGTTCCCTTTGTTAGGTGTCATTGTTGTCACGGCATAAGGGGTAATTCCGTATTGGTTCTGGTTTTGCTAGTGTGCCATTTTTGAAGTTTTCGTAGTCCTATTATGATTCTGTTTGGAACAAGCTAAAGTTGCTAACGGCCATGGCCGATTTATATGTTGTTCACACAACACTTGTTCTATTTTCTCTTGCTTGGTAGTAGTTGAGCATTTGGAGTTTGGTTGTGGCTGTTTTCGGCGTTTGGTGGAGATTGACTTAGGTCCGAAGGTGTGGTTACTTAGGTTTGATGGGCCAAATTTCTGCGGGATGGGGTTCTCCAAAGGGCACAGAGTATATTCTAGGGCTGACTCTAGTCATGGTTCTACCATAGCACGGTTCGGAGGTCTCATCCACCTCTGATCCCGAGTTCCATTTGCGAGTACTGCTGTCATTACAGGGGGCACTTTGTTCTATTTTCTCTTGCTTGGTTTGGTTGTGCAATTGGAGTCTGGTTGTGGCTGGTTTCGGCGTTTGGTGGAGATTGACTTAGGTCCGAAGGCGTGGTTACTTAGGTTTGATGGGCCAAGTTTCTGCGGGCTGGGGTTCTCCGAAGGGCACGGAGTATACTCTAGGGCTGACTCTAGTCATGGTTCTACCATAGCACGGTTCGGAGGTCTCATCCATCTCTGACCCCGTATTCCTTTTGCGTGTACCATTACTATTATAGGAGGCACTTTTACGTTTACCGTGTGTGGGGATTTATGGATTAGGATAGCTGCACCGTCTGGGTGATTGTGTGTGTGTAAAGAGCTCGATGGCGGAGATTGCCATTAAATGTGTTCTACATAGTGGTGACCTGGTTTTCTCTGATCCGGGGATTATTCCTTGGGGCTGGCTCTATCTTTCATGATCTTTAGCTTGGTTGGGGAGCTCACCTACCCCTAGCCTATCCTTGTATTCGATAACACCGCGTACGATTCTTTTACTTTCATGATCTTGCTCTATCTCTTATGGGTTATTATGACGACTGCGGAGCTTGGATGAGAGTGTTTGCAGCTTCGGGTGGACTAGGCTTGTGTCCTATGTAGGGTTCTATGGGGGGTTCCATTGGGCTTTTGCCGGTGTTCCACTAGAGACTCATACCCTTGGCGCCGTGTTTTCTGTTGTTACTACCGTAGTGGAGGTTTGGCGGATCTTAGGCATATGAGTTGATGTGTTCAACACTCTTCGTATCTCCCTTACTTTGGGGAGGCATTTGACATTTTCACCACTTACATATGGTTCTTCTGCATTGCCCTTGCTCATGTCCTTGATGCCTCATTTTCCTTTGGGATAGCTAGGCTAATGGACGCGAGCACAGGCGAAATCACATTTCATACGTTGGGGCCTTCTTGGACCCACTACATGGTACCCAATTATGTGCATGTTTTGCTATTATCCTAGCCTTGCGGGTTGTGCATGGCATTAAACAATTATCTGCTTCACTTATTACTTTTGCTTATTTACACCTATGCTGGCGGGATGTGCCAGTAATTCTTATTTTCCCATCTCGGCGGGTTGTACCGGGGACCACACACTTTTCTTTTCTTTCTTTTCCTTTCTTTCTTTTCATTTTGTCCTTCCTGGGGTATGCCCCTTGTAGGCTGTATATTCGCTTAACCCCTTTTAATTTCAAGCTTATTTACCCAAAAAAAAAAAAGTAAAATGGGAGCATTGACACACCCATCAAGTGTTCGATTCCCCACATGGTGAGTACCTGTGCTAAGCGGGGGACCGTGACTGGTGTGGGTTGCGCTAGCTCCCTTAGAGGTTTGGGTCGTGCAGTTGGTCCAATTAGTGGCCTATTGTAGGGCTGTTCCTCGGTTATCAATGGGAGCATTGTGGCTGAGCAACATGCAGTGGCGGTGGTTGAAGTACAAATAACGGAAAAGTTTAGGAGAAAAACTTGGGTGCAAATAGGGTATGGGTGATGTGCTACCCTCTCGGTGCATTCGGGCCGTCCAAAAATGTATCCAACGGTCCGGATTGAAATGCACTTTTTGTTTTCTTTTTTTCTTTTTAAATTCGGACGGTACTTTTAATCCAGACAGTCGGTTGTAATGTTGGACGACCCGGATGAACCGAGAGGGTACCACATGGTATTCTCTCCATACCCAAATTGTTCTCAAAGTTTAGAACTACAATACACTTCTTGGGCAATTCAAATGATTAAAAAATCTGTAACAATCGCCATCTCGGCGGTAGTTGAAGTACAAATAATACCAAAAAGTTTAGAACTTGACACTTTCTTCCATAATTGTTATGATGTAAAAGCTCCCATGTCCGAACTTAAATTAAACCATGCATGATCTTGGTATTTTTATATTTCAGACTCAAGAAAAGGGGAAGATATTAGCATCTTTTGAAGCTAGGGAAAACCTCAGGCCTCGAACTTCATATCATCTGCTTCCTTCTTCAAGGAATCAAACAACACAGATGTTAAATAACGCTCTCCAAAGCTAGGGAACACAACCTGTTGATAAAGAAATTACAAAATTACTCAGTTTTTTTTCGATTTACACGATACAGTCAAAGTTATCGGGTGGTGTTCAGCTCAACCAAATTACTGAAGTATAAAGCAATGGATTGTCGTACCATTTTTACACTACATTACTGATTATTTTGCCATAGGTATCTTTTCCCAGTTGACATTCAAATCCATACACATGATAGATCTAACAAAAAAGCTAAACTAAAAAAAGGAAGCACTGTAAGTGGAGAGCGGAAAAATCAAAACTCAGAACAATGAGTTTTCCAGTATTTTCTGGCCTCTTAGCTATCTTAATTGCTGCAGCGGCAGCAGCACCAGATGATATTCCTACCTGCAATAGGTGTTACCACGGAGATGTCACAGTTGTACTACTGGAAAACCTCGTTTAATGCAAAAGTGATAAAATACCTCGTATGACAAACTGGTAAATAATGAGACAGAACTATGTTCCTACCAGCAAACTGTGGAGCCCTCTTTCTCTGGTAGTTCTTCTTGGTGGTGATCGACAATGAAGACGATCCCCTCACTCTCAAGCTGAGCCTAGGCCTGCACACTCAGCACACCGTTAGCACCGGACTGGACCGCAGAGTCCAGAACGGTACTCTGACGGTCAAGTTAGTAGCGGAAAAAGATGAAGTGTAGATCTAGGGTTTTGAGGGAGAGTTGTGCGTACCTTTCTGGATGATGAAGTTTACCTTTTATGGGTGAGCCTTGGCTTGATCTCCAAGCACAGCTATGCTCGTCACGTGACTTAACCACTCGGCTGACGTCACGGTGACGAGCCCGAAGGAATATACTGCGAGCACATGCTTCCAGTAAAATTGTTACGCGTGTCATAACTGTTCGGATGACGTCACTTGTCATGATCACAGCTTGTTACGCTCACATGCAGCATTAACTGCTCCGCTGACTCAGCATTTGGTCTTTTGGTACATTCCGGCATCACTGAGTCGGTTATGATCATCCCTCGGATACGTCCCGAGCTCTTTTAATATTAACCCTAAAAGGTTACTTATGAGTGAAGTGTAAGATAGGTCTCGGCACATATCCGAGACAGTGGACCGAACCCCCGCTTTGTTCCTCTTGAACACATTGAACCATGCGTCCGAAGAGTCCCTCGTAGATACCCTCTCGGTAACTATCAGAGAGGTGTCTCTTACGTGAGCTAGGTGCTCGGTATATCCGGACCCCCACAATAGCCCCTCGATCCCTTTGTGCGGTTTATTTCCCACAGGAGGGGTTGAGTACTCGGGTGCCGAGCAGGGTCCGGTCCGAGCCCCATATTTCTTGATAAGGCTTATTATTAGATTCTCTGTCTTTGCCGACTTCTCGTCCATCCGGGATCCGCCACGTGTTCCCAACAAGTAGGGTTTCTGTAGCGATGTGACAGTTGTAGTCACATCGCGCCGTATTACTGACGTATTGGGAGAGGGTTGCTACGGTGCGTCGTCCCTTTGGACACGTGTCAAACATCTGACGACCGGGCACACGCCGATCCGAGTTCTGCGTCGTGATCGTGTGGATTTCTCGCCCAATTTTCATTAATTTTCGAAATTCGTTCCCCCTATAAATAGGGTGATCGGGGAGAGAAAAACACTTTTCTCTCTCTTCAACTTCGATTTCCAGAGCCTCTCACTCTAGAAAACTTTGGAGTTTTTCTTGCGGATCAAAACCGTTGCAGCTAGTTTTTGCGAGATCTTCAGGTAAAACCTTCATAACAACTTCGTTTTAGTGATATTTCACAGTTTTTCATGTTTTTCGTTGAATCTCTGCGTGCTTTCTCTCGTTTTCTTGCATCTCGCGGGGTAGTTTCCCTGGGTTTGGGGTAGAAGGTGAACAGTCGTCCTCAACCTGTTCTTGAGGTTAAAGACGACGCCGAGAGTTATAGGATGTTACACCTTTACTCCCTTCGGCTACGGTAGCCGAAGGGTTTCACTTATGATTAGAAACAATTTTGAGATCTCAATCGTCCGGTGGGCCACCGAAGAGTAGGTAGCTCGGCATTGGTTTTAGGACCCACTGCTTATCGCTAATGGTTTGTCACCATGCATTCTTTCTGATAGGTCTGGCGCCACCGGTCGTTGAGATCTCCTCGGATTCCGAGAGCTCAGGATCCGAGATTTCCAGCACAACAGCCTCTTATATTGCGCACCTTATCCACAAACTGAGAGTTCGGTAGAATCCTTGCCGAGAAATTGTCACGATGGATCATGATTTTAACATACCGGTAGATGAGAGGCCCCTTCAATCCATCCCTCCAGAGCATAACCTTGATATATCCGAGCATCCAATAGATGTAGAGGATGATGTTGACGTCTCGGATGGATTCTTAGATGATAGTGACGCCACTGAGTCAGATGACCGGTCATAGTGGGAACCATCCGAGAACACAACGAGCACAGGGGCCACGGCCAACGTGGAGCCCTCGGATGACGATGCTGTGGCGGAAGTTGAACAACTTATTTATTATTATTATTATTATTATTATTTTTTTTTTGGGTAAACCAAGCTTGAAATTAAAAGGGGTTAAACAAATGTACAGCCTACAAGGGGCATACCCCAGGGAGGACAAAATAAAAATAAAAGAAAGAAAAGAAAAAGTGCGTGGTCCCCGGCACAACCCGCCGGGATGGGAAAATGAGAGTTGCAAAATTCCGACACACTCGCCGAAGATGAAAAGACAAAACATAAGGTGCCCTTGCACAACCCGCAAGGATAGGGATAAGTAGGGAAATAAAACCGTGTGTACTCCCCGGCACAACCCGCCGGGGAGGGTATACAATTGCATGAAGCAATAAGAGTAGTAATATGATGTTGAACGCCACATATATCCTCTCAATGGTTTCCAATCTCAACAATGGAGCACAATAATATAAAGCTCGAATTAGAGGAAATGGGCATCCAGTATTTCAACAAGTAATAGATACAAGGAAACCTCCCTAAATCCCTGTGTTCTGCACCTCGCCTAGTCTACCATACGCTCAACATCTCAAACCCAGGCTCCAATATCATCATCCATCCAGAGTTAAGATATGATTCAAAACGTCACACTTTATGGTAGCTAAAACATAGGATGACCGACTCTAATGAGACCAACAACAATGCAACCCGAACCAAACGAGGAGCCTCAGACTGTTCGGCATTAAGTACACTCACGGGAACAACTTATTTTGGCCGAGATCGGAGTTGAGATTTCAAGCAGCGCTCGGTCTCAAGAGGGGGCGTCGGGTAGTGGAAAGAAGAAGGCCCGATGCCCATATCTGCACTATTTTACAACCGGCGATCTCGGTTATAGGGCCTTCACCGAGAAATACGACATACCCGCAGATGTTAGGGTGACCCTGCATCCTAAGGATGAAGAGCTCGTTTATGGTTCAGATCACCTTAATGTGCCCCTTATGGCTATAACCGAAGGGGGTGTTCGGTTCCCGAAGAACATCTTCATCCGGGCCATTCTGAATACATATGAGCTTTCACCCGACCAACTCACTGCCAATAGTTACCGGATAATTAACTCCGCCTATGAAATGAAACTGAAAGATAATTTGGACCTGAATGTCTGGGACCTCCTTGACATATATGCTGTCTTTTGACTTATTTTTGTCTTTATTCAAAAAAATTAAGTTTCAATCATAATTTTTTTACTTTTTTTTGTTACATACTGTAGAAAGCAAAATTTGGTGAAAATGTGTTGTCAAATTTTTTTTTTGGTAAAAATGCAAATATAAAAAGGGGAATGCTAACAGGTGTCATAGTGCACTCGTTAAGAGTACAAAAAAGTACAATTTAAAAGTATATTTGTACTTTAAAATACATTTTTAAGTGTACTTTAACGTATAAGTGTACTTTTTTGTACAAGTGAGACACATAAAAGTATACTTTTTGTACCCTTAATGGGTGCACTATGACACCCGTTAGCATGACCCATATAAAAAAGTAAATGCAGTTCAGAAACTAAAATAATAGATATAAAGGTAAAGGGTCACTTTTTCTGATCCAAAAAAAGAAGAAAAGAAGGGTCACTTTTTGAATGAAGAGGCATGAATGACTACTTGAGATGAAGTACAGAGGACTGGCATCAGTAATGCATCGGTCGGGGAGAAAATTTAATTCTTACGCTACGCCCCATGTGATGCGCGTGCATCACAATGCTGACCACCCTAAGGATAATTACTAGATTTTGCCTTTAAAAAAAGTCTGCCCGTGGTACTGGATATCAACATAGTTTGCATGTTTTTTTGGTTAATTCCTGATGCTATGAAAGAAAGATATTTTGAGTGGTTCTGGTCTACACCACCACTACTATGCGTTGGCTATTATCTCTCATTGTGAGTATGGATCATTCATTTTTGTTACTTATTTTATTTCATTTGAGGACTTAAGAGTGAAGCCCCTTTTTTAAATGAAAATTTTCACCTATGAGTAATGACTTCACTATACTGATGTTTTCAAGTTTTCCTTAATGTGTTTTGGTCTTATATTATGAGGAAGAGGGTCTGTGTTCTTTGCATAAGACCACGAACAACCCTGTAGTTTTATGGTCATCGGAGGTTGGGGATCGATCACGTATCCTTCTGTTTGTTTGTTCGTTCTCCTTTTGATCCATTAACATGAAATCCCTTTGTTGGCATGATTCCATTTCAAGTAGACGGTGTGTGGGTAAAAAAATAATCGCTTGTTCTTTTGAGTGAATTGAATGATGGAAATGCTTTTATGACAATTTTTAAGTAATTTGGGTATTTCACTCACATTGTGTCTGATTGTTTAAAAGTTCTCTTTTTCCAACATGAAAAGTACCATGACGGAGTTTGTCCAAGGTGATTGATTGGTCAAACAACTAAAGAAGGCTAGGAAAACCAAGTTTGTGCCTCCAACAGAAGTTGAAGTGGTGTCGGAGGATAGCAAAGATGATGACGAGGTGAAAGTTTCTAATTTGCTCTTTAGTTTGATGCATATTTGAGCACTCTAGTTTGTAATTGCATTTTTTGTTACTACAGTTTAGTAAAGGGCACACATATTGAAGGCCAATAGAAGAAGACGAAGAAGCAAGTTTGGAAGCTAGCAAGGAGTTGTATTGATACATTAAAACAGGTGTATCAATACCCAAGAATATGAAGGCAGTAAGCAGGTGTATTGATACACCAAAACAGATGTATCTATACCCAAGCAATTTGAAGGCAGAAAGCAGTTGTACTAATACACCAGAAAGCAGTTGTATTGATACACCAAAACTAGTGTATCAATATCCAAGCAATCTGAATCCGGTAAGTAGGTCTATCGATACACCTATTATGATGTATCGAAACACAAGCCATTCACGAGATTTTATTGGCATTTTTGTAATTATGATGTTAGGGGTGGGAGGTTATATATACCACTCTGGTTCCTTAGGCACGGCAAAGGACAAATAAGTTTATATCATTGATGTGGATGCCGTTACTTCTCCTAGGTTCCGTAGGCATGGCATAACCAAGGTTCTTCTAGTTCAATCTTCTTCTTTGATTGTATTACCAAGATTCCTGCTGCTGAAATAAAATTTTGTGAATCATTCAGGGTGTGAGCCGTTGACACAGCTATATGAGATCCTTGTAAAGGCTCCTGGTGTATACGGAGCACGGTTCAGTGGTGCTGGATTTCATGGGTGCTGTATTGCCTTCGTAGATGCTGATTGTGCAGATGAAGCTGCATCATTTGTCAGGAACGAATACCTAAAGCTCCAACCCAAGCTGGCAAGTCAAATCAACAGCGAAAAAGCAGTTCAAATATGCGATGCCAGTGATTGTGCTCGTGTAATCTGACTTGTTGATTATTTTGTTTCTAAACATAACTCATATTCTTGCTCCTGTTATAAAATGTGGTGTAATTTGTTCATTAAGCTCGTAGAATTGTAAATTCCGTAAGGTGCTGCTTCTTATGTGTTGGTCAAACAAGTGGGATCCCGAGTGGACGGTGAGATTGGTCCCCAAATTAGTCCATCCAATGGTCTGGATACCTAGTTATCAAAAGAATGTGTTAGCATCAAACTGTGGGTGATTGTGCTTGTGTAATTTTGATAGGTAAAGTATATTCTTTAAGGGAAAAAAAAGAGACCCATTCTTGCAACTGTGTGTCAAATTGCAATGCAATTGTTCCATTGGATTCATAGAATTGGATTCCGAGACGTTTTTGTATATCTTGAGATGTATCAAGCCATGTCCTGGAGTAGACTTATCAATTGATAGATGCATCATTGGCCTGAGTACTTTGCCTTTTGGTTTGCTTTCGCACAAGAACTCCTTTTGTTCCAGAGCAATGTTACGGAAACCAGATTGGACTGGCCGGTTCGACAGGTTGAACTGTCGACCAACCCTTGGTCTGGTTCGGAGGATTACCCAGAACTCATTGAGCGGCTTTTGAAAAGTAGACCGGTTCTTGAAATATAACGGTTTTCTGGGTAATCCGGACCGGAGCAAGGGCATTGCACTGAAACAACGATCACAGTGCACATGCATAAAAAAGGAAACATGCTTCAAATGGGAGGTTGTGCACACACAAAAGCCATACCAATTACAATCCATTCAACCAAATATCAGTCGGACCCAAGTGTTTTTACACAGATTTCCAATCGAAAACGTCTTCGCTTGCAGTATTGAAAAAGATCTATTGTATTAAGATACAAAAATATGTTTCCGATTCAAAGCATAAAACTAGAAGATAAAGAAAGAAACGAAGGAAAATATATAACTTGTCACCCAGTAAGACAACATACAATCAGAAAAATGACCACAAAAGCAGCCACAAATGAAAACGTTCTCCGGCTGGATTTGGTCTCAAATACCTACAGCAAACAAGCTCATGCTCAGCAGCAGGACAATTTGGAACCAATAGAAAAGAAAAAGGAAAGTAAAAATGGAGTACAAAAACTAAAGCTAATGGTTAAGGTTCCATCTTGAATTTAGTATATGGGCTATAACCAGAATCAATGCTTCTTAGAAAGCAGCCAATTGGAGGAAAGTGCTTCACCTGAAACTTAAGCCTATATCGGCCTAAGATTCTGATGTCTCGTTAAATAACGCAATTCTCAGCAAGCAGCTTTCAGATGGGCATGGAGGGGTTCATGAGGTGTTTAGCAAGTGACGTGAAAACAACCTCGAAATAAGAAGGTAGAACTTACTCTTTTCAGCATAATGACTCGATTTTGCAAACCATCTATTGCTCTATCGTTGTCATGCTCAGCAATCTCAGGGGAGGAATAAGAAGATGAGGCCCTGATACGACCCTCCTCAATGCCACCAAAAAGTGCAACTCAGTTGTTGCGATAAGCCCTGCATCCACGGAAAATACTTGTGTCAGACGGGTCAAAAATTGAAATGAAGGTAAGAGCAGAAGGCGCAGATTTAAAAATTGTCCTAAAGTGCAAAAGATGAAGATATTTCCCTTAATTCAGATATGATCAGAACGAACAATTTACAGCAATTCAGATTTTCAGGTATTATAGGGTAAGCACACCGGATAATAAACTTATCGAACTAAATTCTCCCAATTGGGACAAAACAAATGCTTTTATTGTGAGCATTACTCGGAAACCTGTAAGGCATGAATCCTCCAACAGGCCACCTCCTCTTTTAGAGAGGGCAGGAGACACCACTCAAACTCATAGGTGGTGTTTGTAGCAATGTAGTAAGCATCTGACCTGCAAAGACTCCATAATACTCACAAAGGAGCAAGACAAAGTCAAATGAAATGCTTGTTTAATTTTTGAATTTTCTGATGCGGAAATCAATTAAGCAGTCCATATGGGTTCTAAGATATTTTTCAGACAACTTTCTAACAAAAATTGGTGCCGAAATCTATTGTTCTTTACTACTGGTGCTGAATTTTGTTCTGGACAGCCTAAACATGGGGGAAATGCTGCCCAAAAATCTCATTTAACTCGTCTTTAATACGGGGAACAAAATGATGACAGTGGCAATTAAGTCATCAGACCTCATTCCAGTAAACCAAGTAAACCTATAAGTTGAGGTATCATTCAAGTAAACCAAACACTAGAATGGGAATGAGAGCTCTATTCCCAGAACTGATTCCGATGCACAACCAAACTTAGGAATAAGATAGTTAGGAATAAGATATAAGAAAGAGACTTAGTAGACAACACTTAATAGTTCAAAAAAAGAAAAAAAAAGAAACAAGATTCGTAAAACTAGCAATTCATGATGCTAGCGACCCTCAGTTCAGGTGATTTCTCCTCGCAGCTAATGTGATCGAGAAGTCTCTAAAGATTAAAAAGTTTGAAGGCAGCTAAGACGGCAAGAACAAAAGCTTTATTCTATACAAATATTCAAACTTCAAAGCAATAATGAAAAATGCCCATTGACAGGCTAAGACAGCAAGAACACAAGCGCCATTGGATGTTCTTTGGCAAACTATACACCCAATGCTTTCATCAATTATCTTGCACTTTCTTTCTTTTTTTAATCATTATTGGGAACAAAGATAGACTTGTGGAAATGAGATGTTTTGGATGGTAATCAAGTTGACTATACTTGTAGCTCAAAAAAATCAAACTGATCCTCGGGAACCCCAAAGCCACATGCCACCAGCTCGATATAATTCGTTCTATTCTACTTCTGTATTTAGTATTCTAAATCCTACATGCAAGGAGCTACATGCCTCACGCTTTCATTCCACTAGCCTTATAAAAATGAAAAAGAAAACTACCGGTGAATGAAGGAAGATCGAGGTCAGTCCTAACACTAGGATATATTCTCTCTACTCAGCTCTTCATTTATATTGAAAAGGGGTTGAAACTCTACTACTTATATTAAATACCTCGGAAGGGACCCGACGTTTGAAATGCGACGTCGACACATTATTTTATGGCAGAAATCATAAAAAATACAACTACAAACAATCTAGAAGGCACTAAATCCATGATAAAGCACCATTGTTATAGACGGATATATCTCGACAAACCAGTGCTTAAGCTGAAGGCTAACTAGAAATAATACAGATACAAGGTCAACTAAAATTGGAATCAAGAATTGCAGGCTAACCTTCACTAGGACCTTTGACTTCCCCATAACTTTGACTACTTCACCAACATATGAACCAGGCTCTTTAAGATGTCATTGCAGGCTGAACATTGTGCTGATGCCGAAGTCACATATAGCTTTCTGGAAGCAAACAAAATTGGGCTGGCACACTCTATTTTCTTCATATCATATGCTTCGCACATGGAATCGAAGAATAAGATTAAAACTACAAATGATGTATTCAATCAGGGGATAACAAGGTAAACTCCTTTGATCCAGAAATTTCATTAATACATTTTCTTATGGCTGCATTGAGAAATTAACTTCACTTGTATGCATATAGAAAGTTTTAATCTTGATTTACACCCTTAGAAGAAAGCGTGAAAATGACCTTCCGTTGCTTGAACTTCTCAAGACCAGAGATATCTTCCTATGATAATAGTTTCGGTACTACCCAAGCAGAAGAATCTAAAACTGAACTTGGTATCATGTTGGTTTTAGGAGCTTAAACTCATTTCATAAGGTTCCTAAGAAACCCATAAAAGAATCTCAACTTCTCCTTCCTTTTTCCCTTTCAACTTATTACCATTCTAAGCAACCAAACAGAAGAAAGAATAAATAAAAGATAAAATGTTTGTTGATGATTCACTCTTTAGCTACAAAAACATTACTGATCTACAAAGAAATGATTCCACCAGACGTATCAAAGTTAAGTGATGAAAGTGACCAGATTCTTGATGCATTGAATTGATCAAAATGATCAAGCTTTGTCTCCTGTAGAAGCATAAATTCTGGTACTATTCATACATCTAACATTCCAACAGATTGTCTTCATCTTAAAAATATAGAGTATCAGAATTCAAAATCAGAACAAGAAGTAGACACCATTCATAATCAAAACGTGGATGTAACAAGCTATGATGCACGGACACAAGGACATAGGAATTCTAAAAAAATGGGGATACAGACACGGCGGGCGACACGCCACGTGTATATATATTTATTTTTTTCTTTTCAATTTTTTTCCAAGTTTAAATTGCAAAATGTGGACAAAACGAAATATCTAGGACCCAACGATTTCTTAATCCACTTTCCTAAACACATAGCATTAAACGAGTTTGTTATTCAATGGAACAAACTTGGATACCCAGATCTTCATCAGTTAAAAGAACTATTTGACGGCCAACTCAGAACCAACACAAACATGTGAGGTATGTACATGTTTTTATCACAGTGACAGAACCATATCACGCCTCTCATCAATTTTCAATTGGAAAAATCATCCAAAACAGGTAGAACTGTTGCACAGAGAGAGAGAGAGAGAGAGAGAGAGAGAGAGAGAGTCTCAATCAATTCAGAGGTTTTCAACTGAGTTAGGGTTTGTCAATTTGAAACGAGAGAGAGAGAGAGAGAGAGAGAGAGAGATAAACCTTGGTAGTGGTGGTCGGCAGTGGCAAAGGTCGGCAGCTGCGGCGGTCATGACTCGTCGTCGTGACCCAACTCTCCTCTTCTCTGTCTAACGAGTTGATTTGGGGGAGAAGGAGAAAGCAACCCGATTTTTCAGCCTTTTGGCTTTTCCCATTTATTTTTCGTTTTGGGGCATTGTCCAATTTTTCTTTTCAATGTCCCAAGTGGTGGGGCCGGTTACCAAATAGGTACCCATTTTTTTTTTATGAGATTTGGTGGTCCTCTTTATTGTATTTTGGTGTTTCATTATTTATTGTTGTGATTAATTATTTGAGAATTTACTTTACTTAATATGAAGCTTTGTAGACTTATATGAGATTTTGTGACTACTTGTATGAGTTGTACACCATATGCCAAAAGGGAGGGTGTGCATTGTAGCATCACTCCGAACCATTTATTTTGCACAAAGCGTGAAAAAGAACAGGTATGCAAATTCATATATATATATATATATATATATATATATATCTATATATATCCGATCAAACTGAGTTTTTTACAAGCGTGTTTTGCTACAGGTGTTCTGCGAAATTTATATATCATGCTTTTGGGCTCGGGATGAGCACACAAATGGAGTATAAAGAAGTGTATTTATGAAGGGATTAATAGGAGTTGCTGAATGTTTTCCATTAGCAACCAAAAAAAAGAGGATGAAAACAAAGTGAAACTAACACACCCATGTTCCCAGAGTGCAGAGTTTAGAAGCCAAAAAATCTCCAGAGCTCAATAAATAGACCGCGAATACTATGTAGTAATAATGGAATAAAAAAATGCAGGGGAAATCTCATACCACTTGGAAGGATAAAAACTTTTTTCATTTGCATGGAATGATGTTTTATTTCAATGTCATGGAATAATATATTTGTTGCAAAGACCCTGTTGCCCCTCTATTACTCTCTTACATCTCTCTATCATTTCCCTCTCTCTAAGTTATCTACCGTTGTCAATTACTTGTTAACCTGAGCAACAGGTGACCTAACAAATTGAAGGTAAAAAAAAGAAAAGAAAAAAGGCTTATCTACTTTTTTCGTCCATACAAAATGAGCTTGGTGTGGACGCTACCACGGGACTCTCAACTTCGCCGATTTGAAAATTTTGATTTGATTTTTTTGGAGTCACCACCCGGATTTGCGGGAAATAACCCGAGAAACCATTTTTGATAAAAAAAAAAAAATACGACTTCCGTGCCATTATTTTAGAAAAAGCTTCGCAACTGATCGTTTTAACCAAAAATATTTTGGGTTCGGAGCCAGATTACGAGAGGGGAAGGGTTTTACCGTAAAACTTTTACGGCACCCCTCTCGCCCGATACGAGGTCGGTCTCTACTTTAATATTCGTGGGATTTTATAAAATATTTTATAATAAAATTTTATTAAGTAATCAAGCAATAGAACACATAAAATGATAATAATTACAGTAAGATGCAACAAAATAATTTTAACAATAAAAATGCAACAGGATAATTTAAAATTGAAATTAATTAAATAAATTTCAATTTTCAAAGAACTAGGGCGCCCCAAATAATAGGGAACTGGGGCGCTCTAGTTGAATTAACTACCAAATTATTTTTTTTCCCATTTTGGTTATGATGACATTTTTTTGGAAAATTAGTTTCAACAATTTAAATATAATTTTTAATTTAGGTAAAATTATGATTTGAACAGAAGGATTATTTTTCCTTCAAAAAGAAAAAAAAATATTTAAAAGAAAAAATTTGAAATTGGGGAAAATAAATTTTGGTAATTGTAAAAATTATTTAACAACAGAAAATAATGAAGTTTTTCCCTATTTTGATTTGAAAAATAATTTAACTATTTAAAATAAAAGAAATGATGAAAAATATGAACTGGGGTGCCCCAACTTGGGCAGAACTAGGGTGTCCCCAGAATTGGGGAACTAGGGTGCCCCCAGAGTTAGAGAACTAGGGCGCCCTAGTTCATTTAATTTTAGAAAATTACGATATTTTGATAACAATAGATTTAATTCCTCCTTAGGCACATTTCTAGTATATATTACTGAGATGTGAAGTTGAGGAATTTTTCCCCAGGATTCAACTTGATGTTTTACCTTGAAACTTCCTTTTTGGAATGCACTCTTTGGACTTTTGCTTGTAAAGGATAGGACAGTTGTGGCTGTTTACTGATGGTAGGGCTTGGTTAAGGTACTAGGAGTAAAAAATTTGGTTTCACAGTAGTTCCAAGTTTTAGGCAAAAATTTCAAGATTGTAGTGGTTTTTTGAAAATTTTTGGTTATGGTGTTTTTGATGGAATTTAGGAGGGTGGTAATGGAGGTTACAGTAGCGGGAAGTATGGGAGAGAAGATAGCAGAGGAGTAAAACAACAGTGAGTTGGAAATAGTTTGATTTTTTGGAGGATTTTTAAGAGAGTTTTTGGATATTGTTTTGCTGGAGATCAGAAGGGAGGTGAAGAAGAGTAATATTAATGGTGCATTGGTGCTGGAGGGAGAATAGTAGCAAGAAAGGAGAGTACCTCGTTTTTCATTCATGGAGCCTATTTATAGGCTTGGAAAAGATTCACGAGGTTAAGTGGTTATGGTGGTAAGACGAAAACAAGTCTCCAGGTTTCACGCTGAATTGCTTATGCAGTGAAAACACTATAATGTTATTCTCCCGCAGATGCCTTTGTAGAATCATGATTTTAGGGAACTAGGGCGCCCCAGTTACCAAGAAATAGGGGCGCCCTGGTTTGGGTTGAATTGGGGTGCCTTGGTTTGGGTTGAACTGCAGTGCCTTGGTTTTTGGATTTATTTCGGTGATTTAGGCCATGGAAGAATCCTTTGAGTGCATTTCAAAATTAATTTCATAGAAGTTATTGATTTATCCTCATCATCGGGAAGGCCGATGGGCCACAACTTAAGGGTATTCGAGAGTCTAAATTGGGGTGTCTACACTTGGTTTCATTTTCGTCCTGACAAAAAATTTCATATCAATATTACCCTTCAGGTTTCATACCCATTTCAATGTTACCCTTTCCGTTAGTATATAGACGGGAACACAAAATTGGCTAACGATTGCTACGTGGAATGCGATACACTATAAAAATTTACTTTGGACATTTTTTTTACTTTGCAATTTCCTTCGAATAAAAAAATAAACTACTGAAGTCATATAACATCAAAATGTAATAACGAAAAAAAAAATCAAACTAAGCATCTATTTTTACTATTTAAGACTGTTTGAACCATGTAAGGCCAAATTTTTCTTTTCATATTTTTTTAAAATATTATTTTTTGTACAATATATTATACGACACTTTTACTTATAGAGAAAATGATAACTGTTTACGTAATTAATTCTCAAATAACTATTTTAATTAAGAAACCATGGAGTTGATCATTCGAGTTAAACAAAGATGGAAACCCACAGTGAAGGTGATGAGCAAGCAACAGAGTTATGGTTACGAGATTACCAATATGATGTTAATTCCAATACGATAAGGTGGTCGGCTACATGTGTTATTGAGACCAATCAATTGAGGAATTTAAACCATAGTGAAATAGAATCTATAATTGACTGTGTTATCTAGAGCGATTGATGCAAAACTGATAGCAGTGTTAACCAATCCCAAAATCGGTTCTAGAGGTTATTTATAACAATCGATTGCCGAATTAAATACTATATTGTACCCAATTTGATTGAGCAATTGATATCCCAATGTTTTTCTATTTTATTGCATTGCATAATTAATTGTCGTTTATAGAATTGATTACATAATTAATTACGTGTTCTATTGTTCCCCCAACAGTTTTTGATAACTCAATATTAAAGACCACCTTGATTGATTACCCAATTGGTTGTGTTATGTTGTGTAATCGATTCTTTCTAACCGTTTTTTATAACTCAATTTTGAAGACCACTTTGATCGATTACCTAATTGATTGTGTTCGACTATGTAATCGATTATAGAATTGATTACATATTCGATTGTTCCCAACCATTTTTTATAACTCAATTTTGAAGACTACTTTGATCGATTACACAATTGATTGTTTGTATTGTGTAATCGATTACCCAATTAATTATACATGGTTGAAAAGATACAATTTTTTACTATAAAAGTCATGAGACGAATGAAAATGTTACGAATCATATTTGTGCAAAGTTATGAATTTTTGTCTAAAAGTTACGAGACGCAAAAAAAAAAAAAAAAAAAAAATGCTACGAATCATATTTGAGAAAGTTATGATTTTTTTTCTTCTCAAAGTTATGATCCCAAAAAAAGTTACGAAACACACGACAAGTTACAAAACGCAAGAAAATGTTACAAATCATATTGTTGAAAAGTTACGAATTCTTACTATAAAAGTTATTATGAAACTCAAGAAAATATTATAAATGTCTGGTTCTCTAGGTTATTTATTATGAGGTGACGCAATATGAACCACACAATGGGTGCATATTGTACAACCCTTTTTGGTGTGTATCATATACACCAAAGTTATTTACTGTTGAATCTTAAAAAGTTACGAATCGATTTCAAAAAGTTATGAATCAATTACTTGTTAACCTGAGCAACAGGTGACCTAACAAACTGAAGAAAAAAAGAACGGTAAATTTCACTTACCTCCCTTGAGGTTTCTACAAATACAAAGACATCCCCTATACTTTCTGAAATTTCACTGCCCTCTATTACTTTTCAAACTAATTGTCAAATTCCTCCCTGCCATTACTTTAAGGCTAACAGTGTTAACTTTTTGCTTGAAATGATCGTAGTACCCTTAGCATATATCCTCCACCCTGGAAAAAACCGTTTCTTTTTTTAATAAAAAAAAGAGTTAAAAAGTGTTTCAAAAAATTAAACCATTTTTCATTTAAAAGCAAAAAGTATCATAGAGAATTTTTTTTCAAAAAATCACTTTTTGAAATACGAAAGTTTTGACAATATTTTTCTGAATAAAAAATAGTTTTTGGTAAACCGTCATTTAAAAAATAAAGTTTAGAAATAGTTTTTTTTTCCAAAAAATTGAAAATAATTTTGAAAAAAAAATTGTGTAAAAATTATTTTCAAAATTATTTTTTTCCTTCAAAAATATATTTTCAACAAAAATTTCAAAAAGTATCCTTTTTTGGGAAAAAAATTTCTTTGATAAGTTTTTGCTTTTAAATGAACAATGGTATAGTTTTTTTGAAAAACTTTTTTAACTGTATTTTTTAAATATGGTTTAAATTACGCCATATCTATAGTTTGGATATTTAAAAGACTTTAAATTTTCAAATAAGTTGAGACATAGCTATAGTAAAAGTGTTTTCAAATTTTAAGGGAAGAGATGCCCAAATTAGTATATGAAATTAATTTAGAATAAAAATATCTTTTTCTTCTTCTTTTTGTGAAAATTGAAACTAAAATTATTTTAAAGAAAACACATTTACTTCTTCGAAATACACTTTAATCGATTATACATGGTTGAAAAGTTACGATTTTTTTACTAGAAAAGTTACAAGATGAACGAATATGTTACGAAACATATTTGCAAAAAAATATGAATTTTTGTCTAAAAGTTACGAGATGCAAAAAAATGTTACGAATCATACTTGAGAAAAGTTATGATTTTTCGTCTCAAAGTTCGAGTCCCACAAAAAGTTACGAAACACAAGAAAATGTTATGAATCATAATGCTGAAAAGTTACGAATTCTTAGTATTTTTTTTTTTTTTTGACAACTATGAATTCTTAGTATAAAAGTTATGAAACTCATAAAAAATGTTATGAATGACCGGTTCTCTAGGTCATTTATCATGAGGTGGCGCAATATAGACCACATAATGGGTGCATATCGTATACACTTTTAAGGAGTGTGTATTATAGAGATTTTTCCTTATTAATATGCCCTTTCTTCGATCATATTTGTTGGAATATAGCTTGTTGGTGCAAACATGTGCTTGAAAGTTAACATATAGCTGAAAGTGTTTTTAGCTTGTTGTGCTTCGTTGTGATTTGAAATTGTGAAGTACTGGAGTACCTAATTACAAATGTAGATTTTTGTTGCAGTTCATTAAATCTTGTTGCACCAACAGAAGTTAAATTGTGATACTTCATGAGTTGTGTCAATGATGAATTGAGCATGCGTGCAGCGTGATTCCGATATTGTGATATGGTTTTGATTCCCTTTTGCATAAGCAGTTGGTATAACCAGCTCTTGTCAAGGATTCAAATTTTGTTATCGTGGTAACAAAGCACAGTGATTCGTGAATCTTTCTTTGCATTGAAAAATGTCGGCATGTGACTTATCAAAAAAAATTTGGAACATGTCTACATGTGGATATATAAGTTTCATGTGAGGATCCATTGCACATTGTTGGGTGATGGCTCTGTGAAGTGCATGTAATTATGATATTAGGCCTTCTCACTTTAGGGCCTTGTCCCTCGAAAACTTGGAAATAACAACGTCGTGCAATGGCCGTGTGAATTTGCATGTAGGGGAGTGTACATTACCTGTGGCAGGCAAAGCTGGCAACAATATGCTAAGTGAGGTCAGGTCGTTATTGTGCACTTGTCTTGCCACAAAGGGTAAAGATGTGCTTATTAGAAGACCATGCATGGGAGTTCTTGATCAAAAACACCTTGGTGATTGCTTTCTGATCTTAAGCTAACCTTAGAGTTGCGTTCAATTTGCTACCTCCTTGATCTTGGCATCTTAGCTTGCAAGGCAATGGACAATCTAAATGTTTTGATGTCAATACTAACGCGTGCTATCACTTGCATTTGCACATGATCTATATCTGGGCAAATGCTGTGCCATTACACTTTAACTACCCATTTTGCATTTCAACATACCTTACTTTGAATGTCTATCCATGCTATCAATTAAATGTAAATGCAGATACCCATTTTCCATTTGTAAAAATAAAAAAAACAAAAAAAAAACGGACATAAAACTTGTGATGGGCACAAGAATACCTAGTCAATTTGAATACATGGGTTTTCGAGCTGGATTCTTTATGGATTCCCCCCGCGCGCGCGCGTTACATTAATGATGAATCATGTATTTTGACTAAAGAAATCTAGAAGGGTTAATAATCTACTTGCCCTTCAATTATTAAATTTTTAGTTAATTCCTCCTCCAACTACCAATTGAATTTACTTGCCCCTTCAACTATGTAAATGTTAGTCAATTGGTCGAATCCATCCAATTTAACGGAAAAAGTAAGGAAAAACCCTAACTATCTTAATTTGCTACCAATTGAAGGATAAAATAGACTTTTCTACCCAAACCCACTCAACCCTGTATTTGGGGGAAATCTGCGGGCCCTAATTTCTAACCCCCTCAATCCTGTATTTGGGGGAAATTGGGGCATCTAATACTGTTTGAATACTGGGCAAGGAGCTCCATTACTCTACCATTCATGTCAAGAAAATTCATGAACGTGCATGTAGGAAATCAATTTCTTATGCTTTTTCTGCTTGGTTTCTATTTAGCTGCAGGTTAAACGGTATTTTTTTTTAATTTAGACCCATCAGGAAAGGGAAAAAAACAAGGAGAGGAGAGAGGAAACGGAACCCCCAACCGAATAAAATATATGGAGAGAGAGAGAGAGAGAGAGAGAGAGAGAGAGTGGAAGAATGGGGACTGATTTTTGAGGAAGAAGATGGGATTGCATACATATAAACCTATATTGTTAGGAAAGAGACATAAATGCCCTTCAAAAGCACCAGTTGGGGTCTTTGTTAAGTTTTCCGTCCATGAATTAGATGGAAAGTGAAGGATTGGATGAGATGACTAATGTTTACATAGTTGAAGGGCCACAGTAAATTCAATTAGTAGTTGGATGGGGAATTAACTAAAAATTGAATAGTTTAAGGGACAAGTAGATTATTAATCCAAATGTAGAAACTGAAAATGCCTTTGATGGAGATGCGATAAAGTAAGAAAAGGCGACAGTAACAAGGGTAATTTAGTAATTTTAGCAGAGGATTCCATGATATTAATTCCTAGTATGTATTTTGTCTCTAGTTAATGCAAATACTGAAATACGTACATTTTTCCCAGCCACCACTTATATGATATTCCCCAAAGATATTCCCAAGGATTGAACCGTTCTGGTGAGCTTTTTATTTTTATTTTTGAGACCGTCATTTTTTATATCGAATAATCTTAGTTTATTTCTTATTCTAAGTGAGTAATTTTTTTGATTGCTCCTTCAGGTCAAATGAATGACATATTCGCAATATAGGAAGTGAAGTTTAAGAATATTCTATGTACGAGATCAAATAGTGATGTGACACTAGAGTGATTCCCGAATAATATTTCTACTATCTAAAGTATTTTACGGGAATCACTCTTCTAAAATATTGTAGATAGTAGAAATACTATTATTTTGCGGTCTTGGACATTGTAACATGCATGGTGCCCCAATATCCTTTTGCAGTAAACATTTTTGTGGTGAATTCAGTACTAATGCTCCGTTTGTTTGGGGGTAAAATATTTTCTTGTAAAATATTTTCCTATTTTTGGTTGTTTGGTTGTTCAAAACTGAGGTAAATGTTTTACTCGGTAAAACATTTTCACCAAAACGGACGTAAAATGGACGTAAAATGTTTTCATTAGAAAAGCTCGGTAAGTCATTTTCCAGACAGTCCCATTCACCGCTACTTCTCAAATTATAAGCCACCACTCACATATCTCGTCTCTGTTTCTCGCTCTCTTCCCGTAAATTTCTGTCTCCCTCCCTCTCTCTCCTAAAAGTCAATTTCCCAATAAATTTTGGGCAGATAATTGCTGACATCATCTTTGTTCCTTTCTTTGGCCCATCCCTCTCTCTCACATAGACTACGAAGGTAATCACTGACATCTCTCTCTCTCTCTCTCTCTCTCTCTCATACACTATGAATGAAAATGTTCGGTAAAAAAGAAGCAAAAAGTAAAATACCGTAGAAGTTTATGAGCAGAAAAAACATTCTTCAATTTTCAACCAAACACCCAAAAACAAAAAACGAAAAATTAAGTTTTGGCAAAATTATTTTACATGGAAAATATTTTCCTGTGTAAAATGTTTTACGCTGAAACAAACGGAGCCTAAATGTATGAACTCCACATAAAACACTGAGGAATTAGGCAAAGCCAAGTTCTAGAGTTATATATCTCCATTCCAACGGAATGAAATGGTTGACTAATATAATTGTCACGCTTGAGAGGGTCTCTCTCTCTCTCTCTCAAATCACTAAGTTATAGTAATTAACAAAGCCGTAAATCATCTGTTACACTTGGCTTCTCCATGTAACACCCCGTTTGGATGGGGTATTATTTTCAGAGGGATAAGTTTTAGAGGGGGGATAAGATAAGAGAGGGTATTATTTTTAGAGGGTTGGCCCACATTGATGTGATGTTTATGGAAGGTGGATTAAAAAGTAGATGCTTTGGATGAGGGATTAAATAGGGGGATAACTTTTGACTTGGTTTGGATGACTTGAAAATAATAGGGGGTATAAGATGGAAAAAGCTGTGAAATGACTCTCTTGCCCTTGTGGTGTACGAAACGGTATTATGCATTAATTTAATTATATAATTACATGACTTAATTAATTTTTTTATTTTTGGAGAAATTGAAGTTAAATTACTTTATTTCACCGAAGAAAAAATAATTTTTTTTTTAAAAACGTTTTTTTTTTCTTAAGTTGTTGGCATGTCTTTTGTTAATTTTTATTATGACCTTAACACATAATAACAAATGAAGGAATTAACATATTGAGTAAATGGTCTGTAATGCTTGTTCAATAAATTTTATTGAACAAAAAACAATAATTATACAAATTTTTTTGAGATTAAAATAAAAATTAAAAGGGATTAAAAAAAGCAATTTATTAAACTCTCAAATAAATATACTAATTTATTTGATATTTATTACAACAATAGTAAAGTGCACTATCCTACAGTTTATTTAATAAACTTCCGCCAAATTCGATCTATTGATGTTGAAAGCAAAAACTCCATCCGTCGAACAAGGGAAATTCTTTGTCTTTGATGTTTCTAGCCCGTGGATGAACCTACATAAAGAGGGGGGGAAAATTGAATGAGTATTAAAAAATTTATGATAAAAGTAAATATGAAAAATGTTATTACTTACTTGGATATAATTAGTCCACACTTCATCTGCCGCAACAACCTTTTTTTCATTTGCATCCCAAGAAAATCCTTCATGCATAAGGATTTCATGAAATATGGTATGATAAGTAGACTTCCATGTCTTAATCTTACCTTCGATGTGAATTTCTGTTATCCCACATTCGGGGTAAGACTCGGCCATTTTATTTTTCAACACGCGCAAGTACCCAAGACGAAACCCGAAATCTGATTTCCAAACTTCCATTTCGACTAGGCATCATGTAAGGCATTGTAGTAAAGTTTGCTCTTCGTCAGAGGTCCAACCCCGTCGTGGGTTGGTCGAAGTTTGGCGTGGCCTTGACATGAGACAATGCAAAATAGTACTATATATATTGTTAAAAAAAAGTTGGAAACACATATTGAATCAGATGGAGTCGTATTCCTATTTATAGGTAATATTGCATACTTGCCCTTCAACTTTCAAACATGGATTCTTTCCATTCAATACTTGACTATTGGGCACCTAACATATATTTTTCCCAACAAATGTTATCTACCATTCAAGCAGATCATTCAATTGACATTCAATTTACAATACCCCACATTGTATGCCCATACAATTTCTTAAATAACAAACAGTCATCCCATTCAAAATTTCCACGCCAAAAAGTTATACGTACAAGCAGAGTACTAAAAACTAACTAATTTCATCACGACAAATATGATTATACTTGTTACAGATGAACCTAGTAAGAACCAAGTCAACTTGAGACAACCATTTTTTGGGTTACCAACTCTTGTTCTCTCCTCTTGAAAAGCTGCTTCCATTGGGATAAGCAATGGTGCGCGATCTTCCAAATTTTGGTCTTCCACATTCGGCACCCTCACACCAAGCCGTTGAAAATATGCTTGGAGAGCCGAGTTGGCCTCTTCCCATGAAGCATGTTTTTCATAGATAGCACCTGACACACCATTGACTTGTTGGCTACAGCTTGGCCAACTTTCATATATTCCTGGTCTCCTTCCGACAAATACAACATAGAATGACTTTTTCCTTGCCATCACTACTAACAACAAAACGATGAAGGAAATAGAATACAAAATGTACACACGATTGGCAGCAAATTCATAAATAAGGTAAACTAAAAACTAGGCTCAGATAGTTTGATGTTTTTCACCATTTTGGAATGACACGGGATCCAAGCTGCAACATTAGTTGCCCATAGGCCCTCAAATGTTGCCATGCCTATAAATCTTTGTGTTACGGTATCAAATGCATCATCATAGCCCACAAAATAATTGCATTCAGTAAAAAAAAACTGGACATAACAAAACTGCAGAATACAGCACCAAGGTAAGGGTGCACCAGTAACACACACCTGCACATCACTTGCACTCACACACCTGCACTTCAGTGCACTCACACACCAGCACATGTATGCACTCACACCTACACTTCAATGCACACACACACTTGCACTTCACCTGCACCTCACTTGCACTCACACACCTGCACTTCAATGCACACACACCTGCACTTCAAGCCCAGAAACACACCAACACATGTATGCACTCACACCTGCACTTCAATGCACACACACACTTGCACTTCACCTGCACCTCACTTGCACTCACACACCTGCACCTCACTTGCACTCACAGCAGACCAGCACCTCACTGCACTCACACCTGCACTTCACTTGAAGTCACACACCAGCACCTCACTGCACTCACACCTGCACCTCACTTGCACTCACACACTTGCACCTCACTGCACTCACACCTGCACTTCACTTGCACTCACACACCAGCACCTCACTGCACTCACACCTGCACCTCACTGCACTCACACCTGCACTTCACTTGCACTCACACACCAGCACCTCACTGCACTCACACCTGCACTTCAATGCACTCACACACCTACACTGCACTGCACTACACGATGCACTGCAGTCACACACCTGCACTTCATTGCACAACACTCACACCTGCACTTCAATGCAGTCACACACCTCCACTTCAATGCACTCACACACACACACACACTGCATTGCACTACACAATGCACAAGCGAAACGAAAACCATAATTTAAGGCTTTAGCCATGGGCTCAGCTATGACATCACAACCACATCACTGCCCATATAAGTCCACACACAAACTAATGCATAAAAGAATGGTAACAATGCAGCAGCATCATTCAGTTCACCATCACAGAGCTACCAACAAAGCAACCATGAACATCAGAATGCCTCAAAAAACATTAATTGCAGGTGTGTGAGTGCAGTGAAATTGTAGGGCCATTGCCTCAGTGAAACATCATAGGCTTAATCACTTGACAGAGCTACCAACTTAGCAACCATAAAGATAACAATGCATGTAAAAGGGGTACAATGTTCTTACGAATATGAATGGGCTCAGGTACGACATCATTGCCCGGTTATGAGTGCATTGGAAGTGCAGGTATGTGAGTGCAGTGCATGAGGGTCACTGCCACTTACTCAGATATTCGCAAAAGGGCTCAGCTACCACATCACTGCCCAGACAACTAGAAAGATACCAGATGAACCATAGAACGCAGCACCAAACATAGCAAAACCAGTAACAGCAACAGAAAGTGAGTCCAGGTGCAGTTCAAGCCCAGGAAACAGATATTAGGCACCATTTATCAGTAACAAACAACACATAATTGACCATAATTTCAGGTTTTACCCATGGGCTCAGATAAAACAAATTCATCCATAGGCTACGCATAGCTGCAACAAACGTTGCCCCGCCAAGGTAAGTACCTTCGTTAACCAAATTTCTAATCATCATTGCCCAAGCAAAAGTCAACAAACACCCAAACCTGTAAAGTCAAAATATTACCATTCATTAATAACATTTTACCCATAAAGTACATTATCTTCCATTATCAACAACGTAGTAAGTAAACCATCACATCTACCATTGTTTGTAGTTTACCTCATACAAATAGCCAAACCACTTACTTAGTAATTACATTACAATAGCAAATGACCTTGTGTTTACTACATGAAACATCGGCCACTTCAAAAATTGGGCCACTAAATATACAAAAAATATTGTTTACGATCGGCCTCTTCAAAAAGTAAGTCAACACCACCACCTCATGTTATCGGACCAAATACTTCACCCCTCCATACGGCCTCAACCCAAGCTTGCTTGACTTCATCACGAGTGTTCAAGAATTGGTCTACCCTCTCATCCTTCTCTCCAATAACGGCTGCCAACTTGAATTGTTGTGTCAAAGTGAGATGCAGTTTTTCTAGCAATGGGGGAATTGTCGCACGCCGTGCGGATAACTTTGTCATATCCCATTGAGTTGGCCATTTTTCCCATGTGCACCAAACTCTCCTTATACCAATTATCCATGCTTTCATTAAGCTTAACGTCATCACCCAATCTTGTCCTCTTCTTTCCCTTGTTACCTCCGGCATTGGCCGGAGGCGTCGTGGACGTTGGGATTGTCATACGACGTGCAGCGGCCGATAGTGTGAAACCCGTGGGGGTAGAGGTGGGGGGGCTGCCCCGTCGGGGTGGAGGTGCGTGGGGT
This sequence comes from Vaccinium myrtillus, assembly GCA_016920895.1. Classification (NCBI taxonomy): domain Eukaryota; kingdom Viridiplantae; phylum Streptophyta; class Magnoliopsida; order Ericales; family Ericaceae; genus Vaccinium; species Vaccinium myrtillus. Next base: position 19,535,796 of record CM029278.1, on the reverse strand, counting down.
GGACGACGTAGGTGTGGAACTCAAAAGGGTGGAGGTGCGGGGGTTGGATCCTGTAGGTGTGGAGGTGCGGGGGGTGGATCCCGTAGGTGTGGAGCTCATGTATGAAGAATTGACAAATTCTTCAGTAAACAACTCTTCGTAGAACTCCCCTCCCCCTTGCACTAACCCTTCTGTAGTAAGATCCTCAATCCCAATCTCGGAAGCATCATCTTCAAACAAATCTTCAACGTTAGCATTTCTTGGAGGCAATGCCTCCATTTGCGTGGGATCCTCCGCACCTGCCCCGATTGCCCTATCTTTCCCAAACACGATTTGCCAATCATCATAGTAAGGGAAACGCTTCCCATACACTTCATTGGCCTTCTTAGGGTTGGCCTACACAAATAATTAATGTTTAGCCCAATCTCATATGCTTTAACATAATCATTAAAGCATAAAGAAGTTACCTTTTCATACTCGTTCCACACATCCTCCTCCACATTTAGGCGTTTGTTGACATCATCCCAAGCAAACCCACTAAGCGACAAAATGTCGTACAATTTGTGGTACATTGCTCTCCAATACTTTACCTTGGAGTCGATGTGGGGGGAGGCCTTTAAGTGGCTATCCGGTAACACCTTCTCCAATTCCCTCTCAAGCAAGGTGAAGAAACCGGGTTTAAAGCCATTGTCGGCACTCCACTTGTCACATATTTCATTGACCATTATTTTCATTAAAGCATCTTCCTCCACTTTCCTCCATACCCTACGTTTCCTTGGTGCCTTTTGGGTAGACACTTGGGGTTCTTGGGTATCCATTGCTGCAAATGCATTTAAATTTGCAACAAAATTTAAAGCACAACGGACATTGGTAACTATAAAACCGTACAATTAATTGAAATATCTTCCAACTTCACATTACAATTTCTTCAACCAATTCATACAAATACTTCAAACCAAGTAGTTAATACAAACTCCTAATAACAAGTTCTTCATACAAATACTTTAAACATACTTCTTAATACATAATCCCAAATCATTTGGTTGTCAATCATGGTGGAAAAACCTCTTGTCCCCCACCATTTGCTAGCCAATGGTTGTACATGGTCGTAGCCAAAGAATCCCTCTCCGCGGTCCATTCATTAGAAGTGTCTATGGTGGTTATGCGGTCATCATCTACCTCGACATCGTGGAGGTGATCTTGTTCCCACTGCGTGTACTCCAACTCAATTGGATCATTAGGCATCTCTCTTTTAATGAGGTTATGGAGAATGCAACATGCTGTGACGATACGGGTTTGAGTCTGGATTGGGTAGTATGTGGGAGACCTCAATATTGCAAATCTCATTTTTAACACACTAAAGATCCTCTCAATGACATTCCTAGCAGCGGAGTGCTTCATATTGAAGTACTCCTCTTTGCTAGCTGGCATGTGACCATGCCTCCAAATGTTAAGATGATATCGTTGGCCGCAGTACGGTGCTAGAAAACCCTCCCCATTTGTGTATCCACCATCCACAAGGTAGTAATGTCCTGTAACCAATGGAAGTTACGACATTGCAATAGTTTAAGGGACGGTTTATCAATGTAATGGATTGAACGGAAATGTGAGGATTTGGAACATACCATGGGGAATTTTCAAACCATTGGGTCTTGCGATGGCATCTCTGAGTATTCTAGAGTCAGTGGCTGACCCTTCCCAACCAGACAAGACAAACACAAATTTTAGGTCTCGGGTACAAACACCTAAAACATTTGTAGCAATCTCACCCTTCCTTGACCTATAACGTGGCTTGTCGGCTCTCGGGGGATTAACTGGCACAAAGGTCCCGTCCAACGCCCCAAGTCAATTCTACAAAGGATTTCAATAGGTTATTGCAAGTAAGTACATATGGTTGATATGAAGTGAAAAGTATGTATTATGTAGTATCTTTATATCGGAAGTGTACCTGAAACCAACTCCATCTACTATCATGGTAATTTGCAGGTACAGGCTCGGGATTTACAAAAAGCATTCTATGAAGGCGCAAGACAGCTTGGAGTACGGCATTGAAATGCGTACTTATTGTTTCAGTGGATCTCCAAAACTGATAATGTGTACGCCTTTGCTTTGTATGGTGCGCGATGATCCATAAGAAAATAGCTACCCTCTCCTCAACACATACATAACGAGAGTCCCCCAAGCCAACACTTCTCACTAAAATGCACAACCTAAAAAATGTTTGTCTGTTTACCCTCAACTGATCGTGGCAATCAATCTCATTACCATTGACCAGCCTATTGACAGCATTTACTTGGGTCTGGTAGAAATTTGGATTTTGGGCACACTCTGGACGAGGATACTGCACCGTGGATACAATGAACAAGTAAAGGCGAAACACCCCCATTGCAGCTTGAATGAAGGTGTTTAACGCTATCATTGCCTCTTGCTCTTCTTTTCTTCGTAATTGTTTTCGGTTAAGTCTTGCCATCCTATTAAATAACTCAAAACTGTTTAATGATGAGTATGACCTCAATATCATTATCCTACCAAACTCATATGCATAGCAAGGCTTATATTTGTACAAGTAAAAACCAAGCTGCGAACCTAATGTAGTTTTAAGTTTTTGTGTTTCATCTTCTCCAACAAAACCGTAGTTGGTTGAAGCATTTACATAATCATAATTATAATAATAATAATAATAATAATAATAATAATAATAATAATAATAATTATTATTATTATTATTATTATTATTATATATCACATATATATTTTTACATATATCACCTCATCTCAATTAATGTATTGTATAATTTTGTCCCTCACATGTATATATACTACTGATATATTTATATATACTACATTTTGTACACATTTTATACATACATCTTACTGTATATATAATGTATATATATTTTTCCAAATACCTTATAATATGTATACTGTATATAATACTGTATATATAATGTATATATATACTTTTTCATATACCTTACAATATGTATGTATATACTACAATACAAACACGATACAAACACATACAAATACGATGCAAATACGATACAAACACAAAAAACCCTTCACGTATGCGATACAAACACAAAAATGTCACAGATCTGGAAAATTTCGACCAAAACAGCTCGGATAAACTGAACAAATGGAGATCTCAGTCATTGATTGAAGGTACAGAGTATACGTATGTAACGTTTGAAGCCATACCTGAGTGATGAGAAAAAATCGCGAAGAAATCGCCCAAACCCTTCCTCTGCTCGAAACACCACAACCCTACCACAGATTGTGTACGATGGAGTCGTAAAAGGGGATAACAAAGGTTATTTTCGTCAATAACCCTCCCCTTCTATAAGGGGATAACTTTTGGGCAGGGTGGAGGCAGCCCAAATTTTATCGGGGAGGAGGAGGTCGCGGCGTACAACCGAAGAGGGGGTGAAGAGATATCAGGGAGGAGAAGAAGGGTTCCCAACAACGGCATAAGCGTGCCCCCCTTATGAGGGGGTCAAAACATATGAGGGAGGCTTATGAACCATCCAAACGGGGTTAAAGGGTAAATAACGTCAACCTCCTCATTGGTTTTTCTCGATCTCTTCTGATTTTGAAAATTATTCCCACGTCCTATACTTTATAGACTAACATGCAGATTACTGTCACCAATAGCAATTGAAAGAGCCTATTTTGGTTGCATGCTTGCAATTGAAGAACTCCATACACTTTTACCGCCATGAGTCATAATGGGAATTGATTTGATTTCCTGGGTTTAGACAATTTTTTTTACTCAAAAGAGTCAACTGAATAAGGGTGAGATTGGTATAAATTAAGACTTTTTGTTTTGTCTTTTGAGTTTTTGTTAAATTGCATCAATTAATTATTTATTATCATTCTTCTTAAAAAGAGAAATGTAAAAGGGACAATGTTGCGATCAGAAATCCAAAAGAGAAATCGTCTGAACCATCTTTGAAGTGGGCCGGTTTTTGGGCTTCCTACCGATCAGGCCAAACTAGCGGATTGGGCTATGGGTGTAGCATGCTCCCATCAAAAGGGCCCGGATATGGTGGACTGCCTAAATAGGGCCGGCTATGCGTGTAGCATGCTCTTTCTAGGCTTCTAGCAGAGGAGTTGGTCCAAATTGAAGAGACTATTTTGATAAGAATTACTCTAGGATCTTGATAAGGATTAAACCCGGATACAGAGGGAAAAAGTGCCCCCTCATGTTTTATGTTAGCTTCCTTTCTTTTTGAGAGCCTCTCTCTCTAGAAAAGAGAGTTTTCTTAGGGTTTTATCCCTAGATTTCCCACAGTAACCCCATCTTCTACCCTTCCGCCGCCTAACCTTGCTACGCCTGCCCCTCTCTCAGCCCTCTTCGTTTTCCCTATTCTGGTTCAGATTGGGGGAGGTGAGGCTCCGCCTCTTGGCCCACCTCCCCCTGCTCCCTCTTCACCACCGCCCAACCCTCTCCTCACCACCGCACCACTTCAATCCACCACCGCCTCATCTTCACACCACCCTCTTCCACCAGGTCCTCCTCAACCACCACCTCCTTCTCCGTCCCTCCCCTTGGTTAGATCTGATGCTTTGGTGATAACAGCGCTGCTCGCGCACCTCCGACTAATAAAACTCCAGAGCTTCGAAGCGACGAACTACGGAGCTTGGCTTCCTATCCTGGAGTGGCGACTTGATCTAAACTCGGTGCTTCTAAGGTGACTCGGTGTAACTCAGTGGGTTGACTCGGGTGGTTTCAGATGTCTGTTGTTTAGCCCTGTTGTCTTTTTTCAATTATGTTTTTAGTAGCTTGAATCTGTCTTGTATTTAATTTCCAGGGATTGTCGATTTCTTTTTGGGTTTGCAATGGTTTGGTTTGAACCGTAGGATACTATTGAGCTTGGGTAGGACCATATGCATCGACCCTTTTATGGATCTGCGTCTGCTCTGCAGTACGAGTCTTAGATCCCCATGCCCGTAATGGTTCTTTGTGGTGTGCTCGTATCCGAGCCTTAGTAGTATCGATTCGTTCCGTTTTTGTATTGAAATCGTGTATGTGTCGAATGGCTTGGTTTTGGGGCCTTTATTAATGACACGCCTTCCCGTTAAAAAAAAAGATACAGGGATACGAGAGTATCCAGGCGGGCCACATATCTTGGATGACGGTTTGCTACCAACGGACTAAGTGTCTAAGAGCATCTCTAGTAGTTTATCCATCTCTATCTTCATTTTGGCAAGAAAAAGGAGCTTTGGCTAGCTTTGAGCAATGGTGGAACGCAGCAGCCTAGCCATTTGAGTAAAAAAAATAAAAAAATAAAAACACGCGTCATCTTCTTCTTCATCGCACGGGCGCGTGCATCTCACGCGTCGTGAGGAGATCTAACTCGCGTGGCACGCGCCTCCTTTCTCTGGCGCGTGCGGCCACCACCGTAAGCCGCCGGCGACGTGGTTTGCACCAGTAGAATCGTCTCGACGAGGGGAACATCCCTCTGGTATCAAAACGATTTTAGGATAAACGATTCGTCTTCGTCGGAGATGTAGCTTCTTGGCCGCGATTTGGCCGGCGAGGAGAAAGAGAACGCGAGGCGTACAGTGACTCGCCCACCCAAGCGAGTCACTGTAGCGGAAATCTTCTTGGCGAGGAAGATAGAGATGCTGCTGGGCGCCGGAAATAGCGTTTTGCCTCGCCATTTTGTTGCTGCCGGAGTTTTGAAGAGGCTGCTGGAGATGGCCTAAGTGCCACACTTTCACGACAAAGTCGAACGGGTTATCAAAAAGCTCGTTCCATCTTAGAGATCCCACAATGTAGAGGATTGTAGGGGAGGTCAGCGCTAGACCCCTTGTTGACCAGAGTCAACGTTGACCCACCATTGAGATCATGACAAGTGTCACCCAGGTGGCGCGATGTCTGCGCGACACGTGGCACTCTCCGCGGAGGGATCCGCGCGAGAGGGACACTGACGCAGACACACTTCTTCTCGTGGAGGGGGCCACTGGCGCGGGACCCTCTCGCGCAAGGCGCCTCCACGGCGAGCACCCCAAGCCCAGTAAGGGCGGTGCTTGGGCAATCACGGGCCATCTAAACAGGTGAAAAAACCCATGGCCCAAACGACTAGCGCGACCCAGAATATGGGCGAGAACGCGAAAAGCTAGTCTAATTTAGCCCAGGTAATTATACCTGCTGCGGTCTGAAGGCAGGACCCCGAAGGCCCCCTGAGGCTTGGCTGCGATATAGGCACGACCGAACAGGTCACGACCTTGCCCTAAAGGGAATAAGGGAGATATAGTGGCTTGGTGGCTATAAAGAACGAGAGGATCGCTACGCAGGGGAATGGCTCGTCACCGCGCGGGTCAGCTGCGTGGTGATGATGTCACCCGTACGGAAAGGACACGTGTTAGCATATTATAGGATGACAGCTTGACACCTGATGATTGGTCCAAGGTGCCTATAAATATGGGACATTCCCTTTCAATGCCCAGAGGTTGGTGAAATCTTGGCAGAGGTAGATGCCATTCTAGAGAGAGAAAAGGGTAATCACTGAATGAGAGGAGAACATTCTCTCTAGTGAGATTCTTGCCCCCATCTCCTAGGTCACCAAGGGTATCACGGATTAGACTGAGAGCAATCCACTGCCTAGTCCTTTCTGTGCACACCTGTTCTGTTCTTCACCCTTCCTCTAGACCACCCCATTCTCTCTCCTACTGTGCCTTTACTGTTGATTATTCATACCTCTCCAGCTCATCATATTTGGCTAAAGCAAGAACCATATCCTACAAGGATAATAGTCATCCCATAATTCTACGTAATTATAATACGACCCTATATTTTTGTACATTACACTTTTAATCATCAACATTTTAAACAATTGCATGCACCCTTTATTTTAAATACTTAGTGAAATTGCGTGTGAATCTTGTAAATTGGATTGTGTAAATTATTCGAACATTGTTTATTCTTTACACTATCATTATCAATTTGCTCTGCTATTCAATTGTGTTGTTGTAAATGCTAGATTAGACAAGGAGTCAACATCCCGAGAGACTCTCTCTCTAGCGCCGCCTCCTCTTTTTTTTCTAGATCTGATTTTCCCCGGGGGGGGGCCTCTTCCTTCCTCCCCCTTCCCCTTCCCCTTCCCCTTCCCCTTGTTCCCCTTTCTCTCTTTCCCCTCATCTTTCTCCCCATCAGTGTGTTCATGTTGCTTCTCCATGGAGTCCCTGCGGCTGTCGATCCTTGTATCGGGCGTAGTTCGGTCCTCTCTCCGTCGTCTGTCGGGGGTGTAGATCCGGCGCTCTCGGTACTGTTTTGGCGAGGTGGAGGCGTTGTGGGGGTGCTGATGCGGCGGCGAGTGGTGGAGCAATAAGGAGGGGCTAAGAAAAGGGGATTTTTTTGCCAGCGGCTCTCGCTTGGCTGTAGAACCGGGCTGGTTTTCCCAAATCCGGTGGGTTTTGGTGGTGGACAATAATCAACTCGTCCTAACTCGGTGCAAACTCGGTTGACTCGGCTCAACTCGGTGAGGTGATTCCGGGAAGATCAGTTGCGTTGGGTTTTGATCTGTTGATATTTAGTTAGTTTTGCTTCTTTATTTGTTCTTTTCCTGTTCTTAGTAGTTTTATTAGTTGATTTTCGTGGACAAATATTGTGGTTTCTGCTGCTTGATCTTGGGACGGAACCATGGCCGCCGTGGACGTGGGGGGGCACCTATGCCCGATGAGGCATACCCGCGTCCAGAACCTCGCGTGACAGCGGAGGCTCTCTTGCATTTGTATCCATTTGCGGTGGCGTTGAGGATAGCTGTCGGTGGAGGTCTCTACCCCCAGTTGCTTGACGACGTCAAGCATTTGTGGATTCCACAGTCCCTGGATTGTTAGCATGCATTTTGATTACATTTGTGCTGTATCGTTGTTAGGGTTTGAGCCGGGTACCTATTAGGTTCTCTACTGCTAACATTTTGATAGGAATCATCATCCCATCCCGAAGGTGTTGGGTCTGCTTCGGCAGGTGTGTCTTAGAGTTAGTGGCTTTGTAAGCCGGGCGAGTGCCGTGCTCATATCAATTGTTAGTGGTTTTGGTTTCATACCTGTCTTTGAATGTAATCGTTGCCGGATGGCGTTTATAATAGATTTTTTGACTTGATTAAAAAAAAAATATGCTAGATTAGACAATTTGGTTTCCTGGTTGGATTACAATTGTAAAATTCACATAGACGTTGCTAAGTAAATGAAATTGGAATCGATTAATGTTCTGGGAGGTTATCCCAAGGCTATCCCAAAATATGATTATATATGGGGGCTTTAAAAGCATGGCTTTTAGTATAAATTTTTAACAAATCCTTCTATGGCTTTTATCTATTTTTTTTTTAAACATTCAAATAAGCCGACCACTTGACTTATTTTTTTTTTATTAAATTGCCAAATAAAACGTCAATCCCTACTATATATGAAGAGGGAGTTTTCGTTTTGGTATGCCAATTTTACCAGAATGTCCCTACCTTCATCTATTATTTACTTTGCGTAGCTTCGCTATATCTCACCTTTTTTTTTACTCTGTAATTTTCTTTGAATAAAAAAATAAAGTATTTCCGCCATAATTTTTTTTTTTTTGGGTTTGAACAAAAATAAACTACTAATAGAGAGATCTTTAATTCGATACGAAAAAATTTAAGAAATTGTGTATGGCTAGTGTCGTTACTGTTCATGTTTTTGGTAAAATTGGTTTACCGAAACGAAAACTCCCTCTTTATATATAGTAGGGATTAATGCTTTATGTCCTTTTGCAATTTTTTTGGATAAAAAAATAAGTACTTCCACGCACACGTTTTTGTTTTTTGTTTTTGTTTTTGGCACCAAAATAAACTACTATTAGAGATCTTTAATTTGATGCAGAAAAATTTGAAAATTTGTGAACGAAAATATTTTACATTGCTGGCTTGTTGGGTTTGCAAAGAGTTTGTTGTCAAGTTTTAGTACGGCAATATTACCAAAGTACTCTTCACCAAATTAGTTATGACATTGGTGGTTTGTTAGCTTTGCAATTTTCTTTGGATAAAAAATAAATTACTTATGCGCACAAATTGGTACCAAATTAAAGTACTAATAAAGATCTTTAATTCGATTCGAACACATTTAAAAAATGTGTATGAAAGTATTGTACATTGCTGGCTTATTGGGTTTGCAATTTTTGGTTTTTTTTTTTTTGCACCAAACTAAACTACTAATAGAGATTTTTAAATTTGATGAGAAATTTTTTTAAAAATTGTGTCTGAAAGTATTCTACATTGTTGGCTTATTGGGTTTGCAATTTTTGGGTAAAAAATAATTTACAATCGCTCGTAGTTTTTTATTTTTTGCATCAAATTAAACTACAAATTGAGATCTTCAATTTGGTGCGAAAATTCAAAAAATTGTGTACTTTCGTATTTAATTTTTTGGTCCGAAAAATGCACAATTTTTTTTTATATAGATCTTCACTTTTTAATGCACTTATATTGCATGTATTCTTTTACTTAATTTTTTGATAATGAGTCGAGGTGCTCAGGTGCGCAATCACTAACATTAGTTACTCACAAATGGATATCAGCTTACAGTACTGGAGTGTAGATGCCACCCTTTGTCTTTGACCAGATCAAGGAGGAAATTAAAAAAGGTGCACGTAAGTTGACTCAAACACTCTTGGCCGTCGAACAAAAAGCATGTATATATATATGTATGAGATATATAGTTTTGAAAAACAAAAGCAAGCCACCTTATATATATGGATTTTTCCAATATTGATTCCTAGTGGTAGTAGTTATCCTAATAAAGTTTAAAACCTTAGAATACGACCCTACATAATTCCAAAAGCAATTTGAAATCAGGCTAGCACCTGTTGTTTTTCATGACTAAAAAGTGGGAGTAAGATTGCATATTTTCAAGGGCCGCTTAAATAATCATCCTCCATCCACTTTCAAATTAGAATTTCATCCTGTCTCTTTTTGAAGTTATGTTTCCATCCCGAAATTCAAATAAATCTACTTTTGCCCTTGATTAAATATAAAATATATATACAAGGAGATTAAGGACTAAAACGAAGGTTTTCATCCCAAAATTCTTTACCTATAGGGTAAAGATTTTTTAGATGAAAACATAAATGATTGTTACTGTAGTTCTTTATGTTTTCATCCAAAAAATCCTTGATCCAGCAATCGTGGTTACAATTTTTAAGGGAGCCGCATGCGCGGGCTAAATTCATAAAAGGGAAGTGAAATAAAAGTTGTACCATGATCCTTGAATATACTCTAGCAATCATGGTTAAAATCGAACTAGTAATCATGTCAATGGTTTTTGACATTTTTTTTTTATCATGATTCAATATATTAATTTAATAATAATTATTACCATGTTTATAGGTCATTAAGTGTTTTTTTACCATAAAACTAGGATTTGTTTTGATATTTTTAATCTTATGACAAAAAAATATGGTAAATAATTTTTTGTAACATGGTTAGTCTATGGTAAATATTATAGGATACTATAGCCGCGTGGGCCTATAGATAAGGAGTATGTATGTTGTCCTTGTACATACCCTTTTATCTATGTAGGCCCGCGCAGCGGCTCTGTTATAGAAGTAGAAAAATAAAAAAAACAAGTTATATTGACATAAGGAAGACTAATATAAATCATGGTAAAAATAAAACATTACTTTTACCGTAATGTTATTGGTGTGAGTTTTAGCATGATTATTGGAAGGTATTGTAGCCATATCTTATTCCACGATTAAAGTTCTCAAGTCAATAAATATTACCATATTTATTGTTCATAGTTCGATTTTTTACCATAATGATTGGAATATCTTGTGGACATGTTTTTACCATGAGTATTCGTAATTTTACCATGAGTATTGCTATTGGCTTATTTTACCATAATGTGCAAGTGCTCAGTCCCACTTATCTTCCCTATCGAAAATTTTGGGACAAGTCACTTTGAATTCCCCCCAGTTACTTCCCCTTATTTTCTAGTAGAAATCATCTCCAATTAGAATAAAGTAATCCCACTCAATTTTGAATCTCCACCATTTTAAAGATTCCATGATTTTAGGCAACAAAATTAATCATCCACCATTTCAAAAATTCCATTTGAAATAGTCAAACCAATCCCCCTTTATTAGGAAACAATATCTATATAAATCCTAATCCAATCCCTCTTAATTAGGAAACTATATTTATATGTATCACTAAAAAGGGTAAACAAGGTATTTCATAAACAAAAAGGATGAAAACATTACCATTTAAACTAACAGGGATGAAACGTACCTAGTGTCCAAAAAAGGATGATTACTTAATTACCTCTATTTTCAAATGCCGGCACCATAGGAAAAAAATAAATATTATTATTATATTAATTTTTAAAAATATTTTTAGGCCGGCACCACAGGGAAAAAATAAAATTTTAATAGTATTAATTTTTAATTTTTTTTAATATAAATACATCATCAAAGTTTGACGTTGAAAGAACACTAGATAATTTTTCAATGTCCAAAAACCCACTAAAAGTTCCTGGAGAATACAAAACGAAAGGCTAAAACTCAATTGTTGGTGTCAAACGTACTACGTTTTATAATCTGATAGTTTAAACCAAAGGTTAAAACTCATTCAATGGTGTCACCACTTAAATAATTTTTCATTCTTTGAAATAATCCACTAAAATTAAATCAACAAAATATAAGTTAAAACTCGGTTCATCCTTTACGCCTCAGTTCTCTCTTCGTCCGTTCACGCGTAATCGATCAGAGTCGACCTTGCTACTTTTCTCTCTCCTCTCTTTGACAAATTTAGCATCAAACACTAAAGTATTGGTACAGATTTTGGTGTTTTCTTCTCTGATTTACTTTGAGTATTCTAGGGTTGCTAGTGTTAATTGTTTGTTTGTTGATTGTTTTGTGTTAGTGTTAATTGTTAAATGTGTATTTCAGTTGGGATTGAAAACTGCATAGAATATATCAATTTAGAATATATGAATAATTTACGTATGTATTGCTTAAGCTGTAATATATCTTAGGGGTCAATTGGATAGGGTATAAGGCACCCGAATAACTTAGCCACCCGGATAAGGACTTGATTGGATGGATTTGAATCTTATGTTCAATTAAATTAAAATAAGTGAAATAGATAAAAGTTGATCTATTTAACTTATTCGATTGGAATGACAGCGAATCGAACAAAAAAAAGTTATTTTTTGATGACTGAGATAATCAAGTTGATATATATAATATAGAAAATTATTCCACTTATAAGAAAGTAGGAAAAATAGACAGTAGTTATTAATTCCACTGCGTCAGATAGATAATCTATCTGCAAGAAACCGAATTTTCGTATAGGAGGACGGACGACTATGAGACTCAAAGCATTTTTGGTGAAGTTCCTTAACCTATGGAACGATATTACTAAGAAAAGCACAAATCAAAAAAATCTTATTTATGGAGGTAATGGAGGAAACAAAAACGATTTCAAATTATTACTTATTAGAAGACGGCTAGGTTTGAATGCACAAAATGCACCCGGATCAGATTCCTCCCTTCCGATTTAACTCGGTTGAATGGGGGCGCGGGGGGATAAAATTTGGATAGTCTCCCCCCTATCCAAAAATAATGCCCCCCGAATGAGGGTTTATTTTTATCCCGCTCATCCCCCATTTGAATTACAGAACAACCTTATCTCCCATTTTATCCCTCATCCAAACCAAGTACTATTTCCCCCCCCTTTTCTTATACTTCATTCAAACCATACATTTTTGTCCATCATTCATAAAAATTACATCAATGTGGACCCATTCTCCATAAATAATACCTCATACTATCTTATGCCCCTCCATATTTAATCTACCCAAAACTTATGCTGGGTCCCTTTGGATGGCGTATTGGTTTGGAGGGATTAAATAGCAAGGGAGGATGTCAGGGAGATTAAATAAGGATGGTGAATATATATTGATGTGACAGTTAAGAATGAAGAATTAAATAGTATATATTTTGGATGAGGGATAAAAAAAGGAGGGATATGGAGGGTGGATGATATGAAATCATGTTAAAAGATTTTCTTGCCCTTGGTAATGTGTGTATTAAAATATGTATTAATATTATTATATAAATACCAAAATTAATTATTTTGTTAGATTTGTAAAAAATTATGTTATAATAGAGTAATTCATTTCAATATTCTTTTATAGTATAAATTAAGAACATTAAATATGCAGAAATACTTTTTTTTTTTATCCGATGGATAGTGCAAAACAACTCAACAAGCTAACAATGTAAAATTCAAAAGTAAAAAATTAAAAAATAATGCGCGAAAGTACTTTTTTTTTTCCCGAAAGATATTGCATGAAGGGCAGGGAGTTAAAATGGAAGGGATAATCTCCCATGATTAAACTGAGTTTGGATGACAGTATTCTCAAGGGGGAATGAGAATGTCATGCCTTTTACTCATGATTCCAACGTTTGGAACAGACAGGAACAAGAACGTGATGCCAGACTTTCCTGATTCCAACGTTTGGCAAAGATAGGAATATGAATGTGATTCCTGACGACATATTCAATTAGGAATCACATTCCTAGACTAAGTGGGAATCTGATCCCTCTCTTACCCCATGAGAATCTCAGATTCCTGGCACATTCATTAAGAAAATGAAATATTGACTTTAATAAATTTCCAAAATAATTGTTTCCTGCGTAAGATTACTGAATTAATCCAAACACCAAAATGTCATTCATCCAGGTATCAAATTCCTAAGAATTCAATTCCCAGTAATCATATTCCTAATCCTACCCAATCATTCGCGGTAACCATATTCCTATTCATACTGAAGATTCCGGTCATCCAAACATAGAGGGGAATGAGGACTAATTATCGTAACCCTCTCAACCGTCTTGTGTATATTGCATCCAAACATGCCCTTACGTTACTCGAGTAAGAGCATCTCCACCCCTTCATCAAATTCAAATTTGCGTGAAAAACACAAAAAATCAAACTTCACTCCTTCACCAAATCTTACACCAAATATAGTTTTCTTCAAATGTTTCACCAAATTTGCTCATCACCAAATCTATAACCAAAATTTTATGGCTCTTTTTTTGCACTTTTATTCACCATTTTTCCATTCAATGGTGTGGATTAAATCTCCACCATATGATTTGAGTAAGAGTTGAAATGAGTCATATTATTAAATCAAATTTTTACTCAAATTTAAGTAAAAATTTAGATAAAAAGTGAAGATGCTGTAAGTAGGCGTGGGAGATGCTTAAATATGCACACATCACGTGAACAGTAACGTGACGAATATGGAGGCAGGGTGGCCCAATCTGATACGGTGACTGGGGATCGATTCACCCAGTCACACAATCGGATAAAAAAAAAGAACTCGTGAACCCCTTCTCTTTTGACTGAGAGTCTCCCCTGGCTTAACCACCCCCACACCCCACCCGAGCCCTATTTCCCTGAACCACCGAACCCAACCAACCAACCAACCAACCAAACCCAAACCAAACTCCACCACCCCCCTCTCTCCCTCTCTCTCCTCCGATGGCTTCCGAAGAAGACCACAACGTCTACGCCGAAGAAGATCTCGACGACGACGACGACGATGAAAGCGAAGACGACGACGTTTTAGAAGACGACGACGATGACGACGACACCTCTTCGTCTCCCTTTGCCGCCCAGGTCACCATCGCCGTCCCAGGCGTACCAAAACCCACCCCGACCCACGGATCCACCGGATCCCTCCCCCCCGATCCCACGCGCCAACACATCGAGGACGCCAGGATCGTCGCCGCCTCCGCCGTCGTAGAGGAGAAAAAGCCTCTGGCCTTGCTGGACGATTCACGCAAGTTGTTCCAGCGTCTGTGGACCGACGAGGACGAGATCGAGCTGTTACAGGGGTTCTTGGATTACTCGACGCAGCGTGGGCTTGGGGCGAATTCGTCGCATCACCACCATGATACGGCGGCGTTTTACGATCAGATCAAGAGCAAGCTACAGCTGGAGTTTAATAAGAACCAGTTGGTGGAGAAGCTGAGGAGGCTGAAGAAGAAGTACCGTAACGTCTTGAGTAAGATCGAGTCGGGTAAAGAGTTTGTTTTCAAGAGTTCTCACGATCAGGCCACTTTTGATATATCGAAAAAGATCTGGAGCAACGATGCCGTTAGAGGTGGTGGTGGTGGAGGAGGAGGAGGAGGAGGAGGATTGGATGAGGAGGAATCAAACCTTAACCCTAACCCTAGCCCTAACCTTAACCTTATTTCCTTTGCAAATGAGAATAATAACGGCGTTAATACCAACAGTATGGGTAAAAAAGAGCCGAGGCCGAGGAAACGAGCGAGAGGGGTGAAAATTGAGGAAAAGCTGGAGTTTAGTACACAGCCTGTGAGACTTTCGACACCTGTCGCGGCGCCTGCGACTTCAATTCCAAACTTGATTGAGGAGACAGTGAGGAGCTGTCTATCCCCGTTGTTCAAGGAGTTGCTTCAGAGCGCAGCGAATGGGGGTTCCCGCGGGTTTGGAGGGGTTGCGGCGGCCGCGTTGAGTCCGATGCCTTTGAGTTTCGGGGGTTTGAATTTGAGTGGTGTTGGTGGTGATGTTGCGACGGATGAGAGATGGAGGAAGCAACAGATGTTGGAGTTGGAGGTGTATTCGAAGCGGTTGGAGTTGGTGCAAGATCAAATTAAGTCGGCTCTGGAGGAGCTGAGGGCTATGGGAAGTTGAAAAATGAGTTTGGATCATCTCTGGTTGGTAATGTAAGTGCTTTGAAGCTTTTCTATTTTTAGTTCTCTAAATTTACTCAGCATTCGTCAATGCTGAAAACTATAGTGGTAATTTCAGTTTGTTCAGATTTTATGTTTTTTCTTTTTTTGTTTGGTTAACTTAAGGATTATTGGAATAATGATTCTATTTTCTGTCTTGGACTTGTATTGGGGGAATGAAATGATCTTAAAAGGCATCCACTTTGTATGATCGAAAGAACTTCTAATGTCTGTTACACTATTGGATTTGAAGGATTCACATTAATCCATGTTATTTGTAGCTGTTGTTGGTGAAAATTCGTTTATGAACAAGTATTTTAGGGGTTCTAATGCTGGTAGACAGGATTTGGGGGACTTTTGAGTTAGCTGGTAATCGACTTCTTTTGTCCCCTTAAACAACTGTTTGTCAAATTTGTTGTAATTCGATGTACTCGTTGCCTTGATCCGGAGAATAGACTGCTATGACTTTGATGCTTTCTAACTACATATGTTTTCATTTTACCTGTTGTTAGCGTACTTAGCTTTGTTGTTAAGTTTGAGGTCGTGTTACTAACTACTACATACGTTTTCATTTGACCCGTTGTTAGCATACTTAGCTTTGCTGTTAAGTTTGAGGTTGTCTGAGCAGGATTATTGCAGTGATTTAGGTCTAGAATGTTTTTTAAGTTAGCTGTACGTGTTATTTGTTGCTGTCCTAAGTGAAAATTCATTTGATGAACAAGTATTTTAGGGGTTCTAATGATGGGTGACAGGATTTGGTGGACTTTTTATTAGCTTGTAATCGATTTCTCTTGTCCCCTTAAACAACTGTTTGTCAAATCTGTTTAGTGTAATTTATGTGTTGTTGCCTTAATCCAGAGAATAGACTGCTTAGTTATTTGAGGCTTTCTAACTACATGCGTTTTCATTTTCCCTGCTGTTAGCTTACTTAGCTTTGTTGTTAGGTTTGAGGTTGTCTGAGCAGGATTATTGCTGTGATTTAGGTCTACAAAGTTTGTTAAGTTATCTGCACATGTTGACTTAATTGTGATACAAAAAGGAAAAAAACAACAAAAACAAAGAATAAGGCAAGGAATAAGGAGATGTAGAAGAACAAGAAGAAGAAATTGAGTTTTGTCATCTTCATTTTTTAGATGCAAGAAAAGTGTAGAGAAGGGGCTTAAACCATGGGTATGGTTTTTATACTAGTGATGGCATTTTGAAGGGCTTGAAGCCACTGAATTAATGCTACTCATCTGAGAAAGAGGGAGAACGAAAAAGGAATGAAGAGAAATTGTTATATGAAAAGGTTATGTTGAACAACTGGTTTAAGGATTTTTGGGTGTCTGCGTGTGTGGTGCTCTTTTGGAAGAGCTTTTACCCTTCAAATATGAGCAGAAGGGGATTTTTTTTTTTTTTTTTGGTATCGGAAGGTTGTGCTGTACTTTCTGGCCCTAATGATGTGTTAACTATTGCAGGGGTATTATGTAACCATAAGCTGCTGTAGAATTTTTTTTCCGTGGGTGCATCTGTGTGTGTTATTGACTTGCGAATACTAGTTCTCTTGTGGTGCATCTTCAAAGTCGTGGAGTTTTTATTCGTGTTTGTGCCTTGTTGTTAAGTTTTTGTAGGATGCTTCAGTGCCCAACTTCTTTGTCTAATTTAAGCGTGTTTGCTTATATCGATGGCCCGTAACGATGGCTTTCTGTATGAGAGCTCACTCACATGCACAAAGATCTCATTGAGGTTACTTTAATCGCGTGCCTTTTTGGACCCTGTAAAAATGTGTTGGAGCAGCGATTTGGTATGGAGCCAGAAGATTATACTAGTATTCTTATTGTAGACTTGGCATGTAGTACCTCAGTCTGAGCACCTTCAATCACGATGAAATAAGAAAATACAATCTTCTCTCATGATACTACGATGCGGTAGTTTACATTCTACGCAGCTGCTCCTTAAGTGCCTGTTACGTAAACTTTGCGTACCTTATATATCACCACGAAAGTCTCTTCGGGGACATCCGATATATCACCACGAAAAAATTGGACCACGGGTGATGATTTAAACCATTGTTACGTCGGACAGGGACTCTTCTAAAGTTTATGTAACAGGCGTTTATGGAGCAGCTGCATAGAATGTAAACTCGGATCTGATGTTCCGTTGCGTAATACTACTATTTTTGGAAGACTGAAAGAATATCGTTTTTTTAAGATTATTCAGAAGACTGGAATTCTAATGTAGGGGTTCCAATTACTATAACAGATGGGTTGATTGGGTGGGTCGGGTTGATATAGGTAATGGGTTGAATATGGGCCAATAACATGCGGGTTGAATATGGGTTGTGTTGAAATGGATAAAGTTAAACCCAACCAAAAAATTAGGGAAAAGGTGGTTGGACTTGAGCGTGAGGTTGGCCTCGGTATTGTTGCTTTCCCTAGGGACTTCCAACAACTTACTCATTGAAATTCATTCCTAAAAAGCAAACAAAAGAAGAGAGATTCATATATGAAATTCGTTATTAAATATCAAGGACGTCGTTTTTATCGTACATAAGCGAGAAGTTATTCGTCTGTTGGGTTCTTCACATTTTGCAAACAATAGTAGAGAGATTTATGAAACTGTGGAATTTGATTTTGATCGACTATGTTTTGTAAATGAATGTGTTGATGAATTCGCCAGATAGGTTTTTCGATGGAAAGTTGAATCGAAATACTTTGCAAACAATGAATATATGGGTATGGCAAATGACATGGAGAGGGTATCAATCTGAGGGAGAACCCGTCGTGGAAGAGAAGAACCCATTTCTTTTAATTTTTGGGTTCAACCCATTTTTAACCCAACCAAACCCATGTAAATATGGGTTAATATGGATTCAACCCATATCAACCAATCCTAAAATATGGACAGGTTATGTTGGGTTATAAGTGGGCGAGTTGAGTTGGATTCATGGGTTGAGTTGTCAATTTTCTCCTTTGCCAATTACCAATTTCAATGGTTGAAATCTTATAGTTTTGTGATTATTCTATAAATTGTTGGTACAACATAAGCAAAATTCTCAATTTTGGGGGATATGATCAGCCCCATTTCTTTTGGATTAAGACCGGGAATGACACAAGAATGTACCAAGAGGTATTAATAGTAGCGGTGTTTATGGTGGCTGTAGACACCCTAAGTTGGCTCAGTAGATATTTCAAGTACTGCTGCAAGCGGGCTCCTGATGATGAAGTGACACCTGAATGGTTTAGGTGGACTCAAGTGGACTTTAGAACATTTGCAAGGGTTTGTGGCAACCTAAACCACAAGTCTTTTCTAACCAGGCCAAAAGTATCGGCCGATATTCTCATTAACCGCCCAGTACATCCATTACCTAGCCTCCAGAAACTCAAGTTACCTGTTGCAAACCAAAACCCCTAGTCAAATGCATCAACCGGCCGACAAATCCTTTGCCCGGGTGGTAAATTAGCATTTTCTAGAAGCTTTCAAGCAAGAGCCCAACCAGAACTCTAGTTCTTCTTCACCGATTGGATTACCTCGTTTTACGTGATAAGCAAGATCAGGACTCTTTTTGATAGAGTTTACACGCATCAAACCATTGCTAATTCGAGCTTTAATCAAATCAGGATTCTCCCACTCCAAGCACTATAAATAGGCACCTTCACCTCGAAAATTGACACATGATCTTCAAGCCACACACCTCGAAATTATGTGCAAATACTCCCCATATCTCCAGCTTCGAAAGCCCCAACACCCTATTGAGAGAAAACAACCGAGTGCAAAACCCCCAAATCCGAGCTTAGGGTTTAGGGTCCCATGAAGTTCAACATCAAAGCAATTCCGTCGCTGAAGGAGTAAATTACGAAGGTTACAACGCTTTTTAGTCTATCAATTTCTCAATTCTTGCTCAATTCGTAGTTTGATTTTGCATAATTAGCCTTTTGTTTTTGTAATTTCTGGTGTTGGGAAGAGTACAGGCCGATGGTCTGATGTGCCGGCCGGTACATTAATCAGCGTGATCTGCTGGCCGCCAAATCCATTAGCTGACTGGCAGAATGTTAATTTGTGTTCTTTGTTGTATATTTCTTTGTTTTTCTAGGCCCCTATTCCCCTATCCTCGCGTGCTGTTTAATAATCAGTTGTGTGTGAGATCTTCCAGAACATTAAAACACTTTTATGTCAAATGAATACATGCTAGCTATTGTGGCCTGGCGAAGAGGGGTGCCTGGCACCATCCTTCACCGTACCCTTATTTCCCGAACCATGAATCTCTGTTAAGGCTTTTTTTTTGGTTTAGCCTAAACCAAGGGCGACTCTAAATTTTAAGGTGTGTTGATCGGGCACCTAGACGCTTATTGATCATCCTGCGTAGTGAAATGCTCTCATCAAAACGCTAGCTTTCGAGCCGGGGTATCTACAATTTGGCAACTCTGCTAGGGATACATGACTAGAAAGTTTAACTAAAAATTGTGTTAGTGTTTTATTTGATCTCTTCATGTGTATTAGATGTTAGTAAACTTGCTTAGTTCTCCTAATATCCCGACATGTCACGAGCTATGTTAGGGGTTCAAGCAATCCTTGCAACGGGTTACCCTTTGAGACTGCCAAACCTTTCATGATTAGAAAGCCATAATCCAACTAAGACAGGGCATTACATGTTAGGGGTTCTGTGTGGATTGTTTTTATTCTCAAGTTCTTCCCACGCTAGCTATGTTGCTGTGTAAATTCCTATTTTTTTATTTTTTATTTATTATTTTTTTCCCCCACGGGCTCTAGCCCCATGTTTCCTTTAATCGTGAGACTAAAATGCAACCATCTCCTACAATGGACATCATAGATAATAAAAAGAAACTGTAGCAGCTGGTTTCACTCTCACTTTACCTGGTCCACCAAACTCCAGCTGTCAGCACGCAATCCGTCTTCCCCAAAGTCACCCAGTCCAGTTAATTAGGCTCCATTACAACAAGGGAAAGAAGCAACAAACACCTCTACTCCAAACCTGTGTAGCCAAACCCCAGTCTAGCAACCTCTAGTTCTAAAGCAACCGAGTTCCCTAGTAGCTCCACCAAAATTCGACACTTCTTAGTCAAGTCGAAATCCGCCTCCTTTGAACAAAATGGTTGATCCCCCCACTCCCACCATGGTCGAAGTGACAGAAACCATTAGAATTCTCCAAGAGAAGCTAGCAGCAATAGAAACCAAGCAAGATGAGTTCGAACAAGAAGGATCTCAAGTTGGTGAAAATGACGAGTTGACCAAACAAGTAAAGGACATTAAGGCTGTTTTGACCCGCTCCCACGGGAACATATTCCTTGATTTTGAAGGGTTGCAATTGTTCCCCAAAGCTCAACTCCCTATTGGGTTCAAAATGCCGAACATTGAGAAGTTTAACGGGTCTGGTGACCTTAGTAGCCATGTCTGTCTAGTTATTAACACGCTCAAGATGATGGGGTTAAGTGACAAAGAGACTGTTTGGTTGCTCGATTTTTGCATTTTTCATTTCGACTTATCACCTTTCAGGTGTTTGGGGGTTGTCCCCCAAAACACATTCTTAGAGAATGAGTTCTCTGTTTTCACTTTAGAAAATAGAAGTTTAAAAGAGGTCCTGAGCTACTTTTCACATTTTCCACTCACATTTTCCACTTGTAAAATGCATCTTAAACTTTGTTGACTTTCCACGTGGATTTATATTACATTTACCTTTAAAATTTGAGGGCGTGACACTTGGCCTGGCCCGCTTTTTTTGCGGGAGCCCGATGGGCTTGGATTGGACTAGTCGGAGTCCAATTTTCTATGGGCCGGGCCGGGCCGGGCTAAATTTAAACCCCTAATGACAAGGGTACAGTGGGTGGTTTGATTGTGGAAACAACCGTGGTGGTGAAGGAGGGGTGGTGGTTGGTGAGGGAGAAGATGATCAAGGGATTTGATCCTCCATGTGAATAGCGAAAGGGGATGGGCGTTGGTGGTGGTTGACGGTGGCGTGTAGTGGCAAATAGTGACTTTTGATCAAAAGAAGGGAGAAGGGGGAGTTGATTCGCAGGAGTTGAGAGTAGAAGAGTTTGAATGAGAGAATGAAGGCCGAAGAATGAAAACCCCAGGTTATAAATCAATTTTTTGACTTTTTAGCTTCTACTGGCCGCCAAATCGAATACTCGGCCAGCATTTCAGGTAGCTTTGAACAACCAAACGACACCATGTTGCTTTGCCTTCCAACGGCTGACAGGTCGATTCAAATTCCCCACACTAGAGTTTCTCACAGCCGATACCTCGATCTCTCGGCTACTATTTCAAATTTCAATGCACCGTTTCAAGCCCCCTAGCAATTTGCTTTCCTTCAGCTGCCAAATCAATGTTTCGGCCAGCAAATCAATTCTTCTAGAATTCATGTTTTATTCAATGCATCAGCCGGCATATCGATTAACAGCTCGACATATCAGTTTGCCCATAGCACAATTTTGAGAGATTACCAACACAGTCATTTATTGGCAACACCGTAGCAGTGTTCAACACATCAAGTTTTCCCTGGACAAAGTAGGGATGATCATGAAAAGTGAATGGCTTTGATCCTTACAAACAAGGGTTAACCTATCTTGTAGCTTCTACCCCCAGATGCCGGGGGACCAAACATCTAACAACGCGAACTCTCAAAGAGCATCGCCAGTAGATTCAAGCTCAATGTCAAACTAACAACAGCTCCGTGTTTATTTCCAACGAGCTCAATGCCTAGCAAGGCACGCTTCATGCAAATTCAGCAACTCTGTGCATGTTTCTATCAGCGGCTCTATGTTCATTTCCAACGAGCCCAACACCCATTAGTGACGCTAGACATCCAACAATCAAAGTCCAAAATGTATCGATCAAACAACGTGTTCCGCACTTATTCACTCAACAACTCCTGAACAGCCTTGTGAATGACTTTATCCAACAATGAAAGCTCCGTGCTTACTTCTCAAATAAACATCATGTTACACTCGCACACACCCCGGAGTTTTGCATACACTCATTCTTAGGGTCTCATTAGTTGCATATCATCAACAACATACTACTATCTGCAAATATTTGTGTCTAGTATTTTTTGTGCAGGTTATTAACCTCTTCGGCCAAGTGTCTTGAAAGACCCGCGCCATCAGTTCAAACAGCCCAGAGTTGTCCAATATCTCAACCAACATAAGTATTTTTTTGTACAAGCTCGCATTTGTATACGCATCTGAACGCCTTCGCATTTGAACGGGCCCGTGTTTGTATACGCATCAAAACGCCCTCACATCTAGACAGTCTCGTGTTTGTATATGCATCTGAATGCCATTGCATTTGAACAGGCCCGCGTTTGTATACGCATCTGAACGCCCTCACATCTAGACAGGCTCGCGTTTGTAGCGTTTGTATATGCATCAAACACCTTCACAATCTGAACAGATTCACGTTTGTACATCTGAACACGTTCACAAATCTGGACAGGCTCATGTTTGTATATGCATCTGAATGCATTCTCATCTGAACGAGCTAGCGTTTGTATACGCATCTAAATGCTCTCACATCTAAACAAGCTTGTGTTTGTATACCCATCTGACGCTTTCATATTTGAACAGCCTCATGAACGGCTTCACACCGCAGTAGATCTCATGATCCAGCAGCCTTGCATAAGCACCCTTATTAGCCATATGGCATCTGAATAGTCTCGCGATATCATGCACATCTGAACGGCCTCACATCCAAGCAGTGTTATATGATCCAGCAACAGACCCCGTGTTGCTCAACGATCTCGTGTTTCAAGCAAATATTCTGCAGCAAACTGAACAACTTCAAACTGCTTCACATTTGCAGTTATTCAACCGCTTCGTAGAAGCTCTATTCCAACAATCCAGCACTCGATCCAGAATTGACAATTCAAAACCATGCTTGGGTATGCAACTGCCCAATGGCTAGGTATGGCCTAAGGAAAAATTTCTTCTGAACTCAGTGAATTCAAGTGCCCTGAACTACGAGTGGTCTGATTTCCTCTGAGGAATGCATAGGAAGCCTGAGGGCTTGACCATAAAATCAAAGTTTTTGTCAAAACCCCCTTCGCATATTTGCCTCGCCAACATAGAGTTTCTTTACGGATTTGACCTCGCTCAAACACACTTCACAGTCTGTTCAAGTATTGCTGCAAGCAGGCTCCCCGATGATGAAAGCGACACCCAAATGCTTTGAGTGGACTCACGTGGACTTTAGAACCCGCAAGGGTTTGGCAACCTAAACCACCAGTCTTTCTAACCCGGCCAAAAGTATCAGCCGGTATTCATTAACCGGCTGGTACATCCATTACCTAGCCACTAGAAACTCAAGTTTCCTGTTGCAAACCAAAAACCCCTAATCAATCGCATCAACCGACCGGCAAATCAGCTTCTTCCAGAAGCTTTCGAGCAAGTGCCCGACCAGAACTCTAGTTCTTCTTCACGATTGGATTACCATGTTTTATGGGGTAAGCAAGATCGGGATTCTTTTTTATAGAGTTTACCCATATCAAACCATTCCCAATTTGAGCTTTAATCGAATCGGGACTCTCCCACTCCAAGCCCTATAAACAAGCATCTTCACCTCTGAAATTGACACACGATCTTCAAGCCACACACCTCAAAACTCTGTGCAAATACTCCCTATATCTCCAGCTTCGAAAGCCCCAACACCCTATTGAGAGAAAATACCTAAGTGCAAAACCCCCAAATCTGAGCTTTGGGTTTAGGGTCCCATGAAGTTCAACATCAAAGAAGAAAAATCAAAGTAATTCCATCGCTGAGGGAGTAAATTACGAAAGGTTGCAACACTTTTTAGTTGGTCAATTTCTCAATTCGTAGTTTGATTTTGCATATTTAGCTCTCTATTTCTGTAATTTCTGGCATTGACTATTACCAAATTGTAATGTAATAGTCTTGATGACTTTGGAGCCTGGATTATGATGTTTGGAGTGAGTGACAAACTAGGCATGTGTTCGGTCTAAGGGTTCTATGGGAGGGTTCCCTTGGGCATAATTGCTTGCCGAACTGCTATAGGCTTATCTCATTTGGTCCGGATTGCTTTGCTACTATTGTTTCCATTGTTGAAGGTTGGTCATTCCATATCCGTCGATCAAACCAACGATTCTCTTCTCAAAGAAATGGAGAGATTCGGTATGTAGCTCCGTGGGCTAGGAGCGCATCATCAGGGCAGGGCGAAAATGAACATAGGATAATGGCCCTTTTCTTCTTTCTTTTGCTGCGGATCTCACATCAAGAGCAGTTCCTTCTTGTTGAGGGTCATCAGATGAGATATCTTCTTTGACTCCGAGAAATCGGTCATGCGGGGGGCTACCCTCAACTCACCTCTCTCTATCACTTTACGACTATCCTTGTACTACCATGCTCGCGTCTTTGTTGCTGTTCTTTCCCTTGGGATAGCTAGGTCAACGGGGCGCGAGCACAGGCTTAAATGCTTTCTGTATATTACGCAGTTAAAATATCTAGTTATTTATCCTAGCCTTGCGGGTTGTGCATGACATCCTTTAGCTACGTTTACACTTACTGCTTTATGCATATTTATGCCTATTGATCGTGTCGTTTCCGTATAAAAAATAATTTATAAAACTGAACAATTACTACTACTCTAACGAATAGTGGTAAATATTCCGAGTATCGCTACTCAGGGATTAAAAGGCTAAATTGCAAATGTTTCAGTTGATTTCTAAATTAATTCGAGAAAAGAGATTTTGATTGGGTTTCCTAAATTTATGAAAATGAAACTAAATTAGAACAAAGCAGTTAAAAATTGAAGAGATTCGATGAGAGAAAAGTCTAGGGTTTCGAATCCACTTGACCCTTTTGTAACCTAGATTTATTTCGATTGTGGAATTTCTTATTCGGATTCCCCGGATACCGTAAGGGTTTGCGGGCCCTAGCGATATCTCCTAAAAATATCCGTAGATCATCAAGCGGCATAGATTATCTCCGCCTAACACAAATCGTCTTACTAGTACGATCCGTCTCTATGGCACGGACCGTCTAATAGCACGATGCGTCTTACGATAGTATAATCTATCACAGTTAATTACTACGAATTCAATTAAAACCGTTGCATGAAAAAGTATTTGAAACCGCGGATATCAAACACACAATTATATGGGAAAAATTAAACCAATTTCATAGCATGAAATCATCTAGTTCACACAACCAAATCCGAATAATTAAATCCAGCAAAAGTAATAAAAACTACGTTACTCAGAGTACGAGCTTCATCTACGCCCCAGAAAGGAGTTTAGCCGGACATCGTTGTGGAAATCATAGCTCTAATTTGCTGCTGTCTAGCCGTCCTTGAAAAGGATGGTCGAACGGAGCAAGGCTCTCGGTTGTCTGATGCACTGCTCTCTGCCGTTTCTCTCTATAATGCGTGATGTATATATGTGTGATCCTCCTCCCCCAAGCCTTCTGCCTCCATTTATCATGTTATTTGCGCCGCACCACGTTTTCTATTGCCAAGTCGCTTGGTGTGCATAGCCCTAGCCGATCCATCCTTTTGCAAGCCCATTAATTTATTTCCCTTGGTCCAAGTGTGATCAACTAAATTCATGAACAATGGCCCACCAGTGGATGTGATGCCATCCAATTTCTATAGCCACGTGTGGACTG
Source organism: Vaccinium myrtillus (assembly GCA_016920895.1). Lineage (NCBI taxonomy): Eukaryota > Viridiplantae > Streptophyta > Magnoliopsida > Ericales > Ericaceae > Vaccinium > Vaccinium myrtillus. Next base: position 19,509,462 of record CM029278.1, on the reverse strand, counting down.
TTAGAGAGTAATTTACAAGGCCCATGCTTGCTTTATCACTTGACTTTATTTGCCCACGGGCTTAACTTCGACGGCGAGTTAAATTAGACTTTGCTTTTCTTTATTTTATCAAGGCCTCCGAATATCTACAAAAACACGCAAACAAAACATTATACTCTAAGTAACAATTTAAATGGACTTAACAAGGATAAATTAGGGGCGCTTATGTGAACATTTTGCGCGCCTATCACCTATCCTGGTTGGTTGTGCTAGGACCTCATATTTTCCCAACCCGATGGTTTTTGCCGGGAGCGCGCACTTTTCTTTTCTTTTCATTTTGTCTTCCCTGGGGTATGCTCCTTGTAGGCTGTACATTCGTTTAATCTCTTTTGTCTTCCCTGAGGTATGCTCCTTGTAGGCTGTACATTCGTTTAATCTCTTTTAAAAAAAAAAAAACCGTAATTGTCTTGATTCATAGTCGACAATCTTGAGACCCTTAATGCCTATTGATTTCATAGCTCCTACTGAAATCTAACTCCTAAGAAAACAATAGTTAGTTATTTCTAAACTCTATAAAGACTTGGAGTAGAATAAATGATCAATTCATAATGATCTGTCCATAGTTCTAGGTTCCAATAAGTACCTCATAACCTTATTTGCAGATCAAAACTGTAAGATAGCAATAACCAAGAACATGGGATCCTAATGCTATAAAATCAAATTTTAATCCAAAATAACCAAATTTAATTTAACAACGAATTCTAACTTTCTCGTGGGCAGTGGCCAACCCACATGAATTCACCTTAAATGTTACTCCTAATAATCACAAATATTAAGAACATGGTCTCCATACCTGTGGGAATAAGAAAACATATCCTCAAAGGCTATATTTATGATCTTATTCCAATAAAATCACAAAAAATAACAACTTCCTTGTGGGGTCAAGTTGTTGTTTTCATGATCTAACTATAAAGTTAATGTCAAAACATTTGTCAATGAACTTAAAAGTTCACAAAAAATAGTTTTATGTGATCTACAAACTCCTTTGCTATGGCTACTCTTAAGTAATTTGATGTTCACTACTACAAAGACATTGTACATCTACAAAAAAATCCTTTCGTAGATAGCTATATACACACATTTATACATGCGAATATCACCATGACTTAAGGTGCCATGACTATGTCCAAGTCATTTTGATTCTCACTACTCTAAAATGGCCTCAAATCAACAAATCCTTATATTGATTATGGCAATTTCCAAACCATTAATAATATAATGGTTTCTAACAATCCCGGAATAGCAACTTATTTCTCATCATAACTTTAAGAATATAGTAGCCATTCTTAAACTTCATTTTGGCATTATCCATGAGAACGTAAATTAACGTGCATCATTACAAGAGACGTACATATTTAGAACGCCAAATACATATACTCTATAACCAAAAGTATGGAAATTAACAGTGTATATGCCTTAAAAGAGACTATACCATTATAACATGTAAGCAAAGCATATGAATCATACATCCTTGTAAGCCATGCACTTACTCCATTCACTATGAAATAAACAAAACAAGTAAAAACAATTTCAACCAGGGTTGTCTTTTCTTCATTTCTCCTTTTCTAAATGTCTCAAATTTGAGTCATTGAAAGAATCACCCAATCTCATTCCCAGAGGGTCAGAACCAAAAACACTACAAATTAATATGATATGGAGATGAAACAAATGAATAAACAATGATAAATCAACCACAGCGTCGAAATGTTATAAAACTTTTAGACAAATGCCCGTCTGCCTTTAAAGAAGAAGACAAATCCACGCCCAGAAGTCCATGCTTAGAACAATTGAGATGCATGAATATATAAAGTGATTTTCTTCTAACTGAGATTGGGTTTCATCAAAAATTTGAAGTTTGACAACCAACAACATGAATCGGGATATTGAGATGTACTATCATGTTTCGAAAATTTTGCGTTTTGTGTTAAAATAAATTCTTCATACTAAACAAAATGGCATGAAGGAGGCTCTAACACCAATTGACAAAAATTGATAATACCTGTGAGCGCAGCGGAACTTTGAAGACGTACCTTCATCCATATTTGTTTAAGTGATAGAACAAACCAGAGAGATCTTCTAACCTAAGACCCATATAATGACTCCATTGATGAAAACACAGACTTGTTCTTATTTGGGTTAGGCCAGGGACCCTCTGTTTGTGGAATTTATAGGCAACATACTTTCTACCATCAAGGAAGAGTTATCTCTAAATGGTGGTGTCTTTCTCAATATGTGTGTCTATTGATCATTTGTCTATTCCTACTAAAGGGATATGACTCTTGATATATCTTTTTTTTTCAATAAGTATATCCTTTTACATAGGATACACCCTTTCATACAGGATGTGTCTTTTCATGATAAAACACCTTTTCACAATTAGACACCTAATAATTGGACAATTTATTTACTACTCACAACTTCAATTAATAAATATAAAGTGATACGTAGATCACATTATGTAATTTTTTACAGTTTGAGGATTTGGTTGATTCTTTCCTTTCTTCCACATATCATTATACATGATCGGTATATAAGTTATGTCCTCACGAGGACTTCCACAGATCATTATGTTATACTTTGTTTGGGTTCTTGTGAAAAGGAAAAGAAAAGAAAAAGGAAGGAAATATGGAGAAAGTCACACACTCAGGGGTTGCCCCAGTGGTTAGGGCGAGTGTCTGACTTTAGGGGTAGTCCCTTTGGTCGGGTGTTCGATTCTCCACGGGGTGAGTACTGTGCTAAGCGGGGGCCGTTTCGGGTGTGGGGTGTGGGTGCGCCGGCTCCCTCCGAGGTTTGGGTCGTGCGAGTGGGTCCAATAGTCAATTAGTGGCCTATTGTAGGGCTGTTCCTCGGTTATCAAAAAAAAAATTATATATATATATATATATACAAAAAACTTCCAATCCAAACTCCCGGATTTTATAACGTCCGGACCTCCACCTTCCCAATATTTTTTGAAAATCCGAACCGTTAGATGTGTTTAAAACGTGATTTTAAGGTCCACGCGAAGATTTGGCAAAAAAAAATACCGGAAGGGCTTGATCGGGCAGTTTTTCATAAAGCTGTTTTTATAGCGTTTTTGTGAAAACCGATCAAGCCCACGTATTTTTTTGCCAAAAACACATCTAACGTTTTAAACACATCGGATTCGGATTTTCAAAAAAATATTGGGAAGGTGGAGGTCCGGACGTTAGGTCCGTAAAAGGGGTTTGGATGTGAAGGGTTCCATATACAAAAACTTCCAATCCAAACTCCCGGATTTTATAACGTCCGGACCTCCACCTTCCCAATATTTTTTTGAAAATCCGAACCGTTAGATGTGTTTAAAACGTGATTTTAAGATCCAACGAAGATTTGGCCAAAAAAATACCGGAAGGGCTTGATCGGGCAGTTTTTTCATAAAACTGTTTTTATAGCGTTTTTGTGAAAAACTGCCCCGATCAAGCCCTTCCGGGTATTTTTTTTTGCCAAATCTTCGCGTTGGACCTTAAAAACACGTTTTAAACACATCTAACGGTTCGGATTTTCAAAAAAATATTGGGAAGGTGGACGTCCGGACGTTAGGTCCGTAAAAAGGGGTTTGGATGTGAAGGGGTTCCTATATATATATGGAGAAAGTAGATTACTTTCACTTGTTTGATTGTAGAAAGAAAATAATGAGGAAAATATTTTTCTTTTGTTTGGCTTCAAGAGGAAAAGAAAAAGAAAAGAGAAAGTAGATTTTCTAGATTTCTTCTCTCCTATTTTCTTCACTATTCTTCCTTCTCTAGAATTTTCTTTAATAGATTTCTTTCACATGTCTTTTCTTTTTCTCTTAGCTAGAAACCGAACAACCAAAGAGGAAAATTTTTGTTTTCCTTTTTTTACCTCCATTTTCCATGGGTTCCAAACAGAGTGTACATGTACTCCAAGAATGTATTACGGAAGAAGAGAAATACTACCAAACTTCCTCTTTTCATATTCTTATCTTTGGCCTTTTTTAACATATACAAGTATTCTGTTTTTATAAATCAAAAAGTGAAAAAGTAAGGGGCGCTTTTGTAACGCCCCCAAAATTTGGGTTTGTTAATAAAGAATACATATACAATAACTGGGGTTTTACAACAGTAACCCATAAGAAATTACATAAATCCTCCTGCCAAATTCAAACATTCTCTACAGGGTTGACTAGGTTTCTCTACTTCATCGCACGGCCGTCAATCCCGGCGGTGTCCTGCTCTGCTCTGTAAGCCTTCAAGCCATAGTTCTCTCCTCCTGTCCATCTCTGAAGTCTGGCATAATACGTCGGAGTCGCAGAGCAACATCGTGGTATTATGCCAGGGTTACACAAATGTAACACCGTGAGCGATAACGCCCAGTAGACTACACTACCCAATCTCTAACTAGCAATTCTAGAACAATAAACTCAAAACAGTATATAATATTTTTGAACGGTAAAACCATGCAATGCACCATGCGTGTCTATGCGGATCAGAGTACATGCGCAGAAACAGTAACTCATTTCAGTATCTCGATACGGTGTCACGTGTCAGTTTCTCAAAAAAGTATCTCATTTTAATAATGCATCACATGTCTCAAATCATTTTCTCGTATAGTGTCGCTTTCAACATTCTTCTTCAAATTTCAATCATGTCAATATCTCACACCACTCGAAAGTTATTGGTCCGCTTACGCCTCCTTTCAGCTGGCGATACCAACCTTTCCGCTCGAGGCCCCGGTGTCGTGCATCACTGAACCTAACCAGTCTCTTTGCACGGTCCGTCCGCTCGCGACTCACACGACATAGTCCCGGCTCCCTCGTCTTACTGATCCCCACAGTACGTTTCAAGGCCCGTTCACTATGTGTTGTGCACGCTTAGCCCTTACCACCAAGTTCACTCCACGAAAATGGGGCGGTGCCTCGCTGCACTACCGTATTAATTCCGATCCTCCAAGTTCTCCCCGCGGAACTTGAGGTGGCATCTATTCATCTTATCACATTTCATTTCCCAAAAATTTTATTTCTCATTTCAAAACATATTTTCATTATCATCTCTATTTTCTCATCAACAGTTATTCAAATTTTCTCATTTCTCATGTCATAACGTATCATTTATGCACTCAATGCCATATGCTCAAAATAATGCCCATGCAATATTTTCCAAACACTTTTCCCATAAAAATCATATTTTTCCCTAGAAAAATTCCCACATAAATCATGCACTTTAATGCACAAATTTTCAAAAATAATATTTTTCTCTAAGAAAATATTCCCACATGAAATCATGCACTTTAATGCTCCATTTTCTCAATAATTTCTTCATAAATTTTATTTTCTAACAAAAATCCAATTTCTCTCTTTTCTTTTAAAACTCCACTTATTTCTTCTCTAGAAGAAATAAAATTAGTAAACTATATTTTTCTAGCTATTTCTTTTAAAAGACATTTTTCTAGAAATCTCATGTCCAAAAGATTTAACCACTTTTGTTATCAAACTTTCTTACCAAAAATAAATTTAAAGAAGTAGTGAAAATCTTCTTTTTAGAAAATCTAAATTTTTCTAAAAGGATACTTTCTAATTCCCTCGAAACTTTCTTTTTCAAATAAACTTTAGAGAAACTTTTTTTTTTGTTTTAAATAAAAATCTTCTTAACAAAATCAACATCTTTCTTTCTAGAAATTTTTCAAGTAACTCTTAAAATTTTCTTTTTTTCCCTCACAACAACATATTAAAAAAAAAAAAAAAAAAAAATATATATATATATATATATATATAGCTACAAATTTACTTAGTAGAAAAATTCTAGAAAAACATTTACCAAATCTTTCTCTACATATTTATTAATTTAAAACCTCTAATTTTCTTACAACAAAACTAATGAACTCAATGTAAATTTTATTAAATAAAATAAACTCCTTTCTAAGCATACTCAAATCACTAATTTTAAGAAGAATCATCTAATTAGTATATCAAAAATTTAATCAACTTCCATTAACTAATTCTTCCAAGAAAAATAAATAATTAGTAATTTCCTAGAGACTTGTATAAAAATCCATCTTCTAATTACTTCTAATCAACTTCTAATCATCTTAATCTTGCTAAACTAACTTCTAATTTCATGAAGAAACATTCTAATTAGAAATTAATTAGAGCCTCTAACTTCTTTTCAACATGAAATCCTTTCTTTTAAACTTTCTTAGAAACTAAGTAACATGCTTAGTCTCAAAATACATGCATAAATTAACTCAAACAAACTTCAAATCCAAGTTTAGAAAACTAATTAGAATAAACTAATTGAACTAGAAACAACTAATTAGAAGAATGGTTTAGTAGCCTACCTTAATTTCCGGGTGTAAACCGGAAGCCGAAAAGCAATCCTTGGTGTGGAGGCTTCTTAATCTAATCAACTTTCTTACTAATTAACTTAGTAAGAAGCTAATTAGAGTCTAAGTAAGTGGGTTAAAGTGGTGGTAGAATAGGATTAGATTAGGTTTGTTGTTGGGAAAAAGAAAGCACACAAGCTTTGTATGAGAGAAAGGTGACAAGTTAACAAAGAGGGGTGGCTTTTTATAGCAAAAGTGGCTCTCTCTTCCTCCCTCAATACCCACGGCAATTCTGCCCCTTTATGGCCGAAACATTCCTCCCAAAATGGGAGTGAATGTGCTCATTAAATGGGCAAATGGGATGTACCATGTTGGCCAACTATCATCCTAGGTTTTAGGCTAGCTTTCTAGGTTCCATGTACTAAACAAGTTAGGGAGAGAATCTTGGGGAAAAATTACTTGGAAGGAAAGTATAGCAATATAAGGCCTCTTGTTGTGTAGGATTTTGCATGATCACCTTTGATATGGGGTGTTTTTAGGGACTTATACACAATATAGTGCATGTGCTAGTAAGTTGTAGCTAGGGATAGGCTTTCATAGGCTTAGTAGGAAGAATATTCTTCCTTAAAACATGGAAGCATGTTTTTTGGAACCTTGGAGGCCAAGGTTTAGGTTTCAGGCTTTAGGTTCACTAGCTTGTGTACTAGTTCATGCACAATGCATGTGCTTTCTTGCACACAACATCTCCCTCTCCCCTCTCTCCACCGATCTCTCTCTCTCTCTCTCTCTCTCTCTCTCTCTCCATGTGCCAATAAATTCCCCCCATGTGCCACCAATTGCTAAGAAACTTCCTACATTAATGAAGCACGTGCTCATTTACTTGGAGGGAAAGAAAGCTTACTAAGAGGGTTTTAGGTGCTAGTTATATACACACATATATTCTAGCACAAAGAAAATAATTATTGGCCCAAAATAGTATTTTCCAAAATAATTTTAAGAAATTTATTAGAGAAAATAAGAAAAATCAATTTTATAAACGAAATTTTTATTTAGCAAAAATTAGGGTCGTTACAGCTTTCGCTTAATAATTAAGCCAGATCAATTTTTTTTCTTTATTTATACTTTTTTCGTATTTGTTTGTTTTGCATCAAATTTTTATGGATTATTGGTTAGTCTTGACCAGATGAATAAGAAAAGTAAAAAAAATAAAAAATACTGCGAACCAAAATTAATTTTTTTTGGAATAAGGACAAAAAAATCCAAAAAGTTTGTCTATTTTGGATTATTTGTCTCTATTAAACTTTTTTAAGATTTTGATCATAATTTTTTACTTTTTAATTGCTCTCATTGAGAAGAACTAATAATTCATAAAAATCTGATGCAAAAATAGATTTCTAATAAATAAAAAAATAATAATCCAGAAGGAACCTATTTTGGCTTCATAATCCGGTAGGATTTTGTCCTTTATTCAATTTTTTTAGTATTTGTTACTTTTGCGTCAATTTTTTTTTTTGGCTTATTCATTCCATTTGACGGGAAGAATCTTCAAAAGTACTGTAAAAATTATTTGCAATTTTTTTTTGAATAACGTTACAAATAATAAAAAAATCAAGCAATTCGTGGATTATTTTTGTCTTTATTAAAAAATAGTTTTGACTGTATTTCTTTACTTTCTAGATAGGAACCAATAATCAACATAAAGTTGACACAAAACTAATAAATCCGGAATTTTTTTTTGAATAGAAACAAAAAAAAAAATCTGTAATGCAAACGGATTATAAAGCGAAACTAGAATTTAACTTTTTTTTATTATCCGAGTATACAGTGCATTTTCAAAATTTTGAAGAGGTAATTAAATAATTATCCTTTTTTCGGACATCATGTAAGTTTTCATCCCGATCAATTTGAACTATTATGTTTTCATCCTTTTTTAGTGTAAAATATCTTTTGTACCCTTACATGATTAGGATTGGAGTAAATTTGTTTTCCTAATCAAGTGGGATTTGCTTAACTATTTCAAACGTGAAATGGAAATAAATTCAAACTAGGTATTTGATATAACAAAATCACAACAAATTCTAACACATTTATCTTCAAAACCAAACATGTACCCTGGAATCATGGTAAAAAAATATGGTCTTACCAGTAAACATGGTAAATTTTAGCAAACATAAGTTTTGTATATGAATCCCTAATCTGATTGGATGGCATCCAAAATTTAAAACACATTTCATGGTAATTTTGAATACCATTTGAACAGATTTCAAGGTAAAATTTGAATACCATGAATACCATCCATTCATCCAAAATGCAAAACACATTTCATGGTAAAATATATATATATATATATATATATATATATATATATATATATATAGTCACTATCTAATCCGGGAGTCCCGGATCCGGGACTCCACCTTCCCGATATTTTTTTGACGATCCGAACTGTCCAATGTGTTCAAAAGGTGTTTTCCAAGGTCGACGCGGGAAATCTTCAAAAAAAAATACCGGGAAGGGCTTGATCCAAGCATTTACAGTTTTGCGGAAAAATGCTTGGATCAAGCCCTTCCCGGTATTTTTTTGAAGATTTCCGCGTCGACCTTGGAAAACACCTTTTGAACACATTGGACGGCTCGGATTTCCCAAAAACAATTTTTAAAAGCATCAAAACACCAAAAAACCTCCCATCCGGGATCCTTGATTGGATAATTTGCGTATATCTATATATATATATATATATATATATATATATATATATATAGAAGGCGGTTCAAGTCCGGGATCCGGACTTCCGGACCTCCATGATCCGAACATTTTTTTGACGATCAAGCCGTCAATGTGTTTGAAGGTGTTTTCAAGGGTCCGCGAGAAATCTTCAAAAAAATACCGGGAAGGGCTTGATCCAGCGGTTTTCGCAAAGCGTAAATATACGTTTTTGCAAAACACTTTCTTGGATCAAGCCGTATTTTTTTTTTGAAGATTTTTACGTGGGCTTGGAAAATTTCTTTTAAAAGCAACACACGAGCTGATTTTCCCAAAACAATTTGCAAACAAAAAAAAATTATTTTGTTTGATCGGGGATCCTGAATTTGGGAACGTGGGTAATATATATATATATATATGTATATATATATATGGTAATTTCAAGAGAAACATAAGTTTGTATATAAATCATGGTAAAAAAAAAAATTGATCTTTCTAGATTTATAAATGAATCATGATAAAAAGTATGAAATCCTAGAAATCATGGTAAAAATGAAGCAATTGGATAGAGTCTTCAGAGAAACTATGGTAAAAATGGAGCGATTGGGTGGAGTCTTCAGAGATGGTTAACAATTGGGGCGTATTCGAATTAGCATGTTTGTCCGTCGATTTGTCAATTGTTCACTATTTCTTCAACCATCTCTCCGTCGATTGACGGTTAACAGACTTGACTTTTTCTAAACTTTGAGCAAGTTTTCTCTGATGAAACAACAAAAGTTACTGGCATAAAATATCAGAAATCGGATATCCAAAACTAAACTTGAAATGAAACATTACAGATTTATTATATTGTGAGATATGTACCTACATTATTACAAATTTTTCGAACAATATGGAGTAGATCGGAAAGGCCAAGAAGATGGGACCCAATCGGAACGTCGACAAAGAAATTATGGATCAGGTCGTCGATGCCTTGTTAGCCGGGAGAGATGGCTGTCGACGGCAGCATCGAACCGCGATTGGATCAGCGATTTGTTCGCCGAGAGGTGTGGATCGGCAATTTGGGGCCTTCTGAAGTGTTCTTGCTGTTTTCTTGGGTTTAAATGGTGAGGCAGATTAATCCCGTAATTTGGGGGATTGAGAAATCCCTAAATTACAGTCCAAGTCCTCAAAAGTTTGAATTTAGTCCTAACTACCCGACCTATATAGTATATCCCTAATTAAGTCCTCAAAAATTTGAATTCAGTCCTAAAACTTCTAATATGTATGTAGTTGTTTACACATAAAATTAATAGATCCAATAATTAATTGACACGTAATCAATTATGCCAAACGTTGGCAAATATGCGTCAATAAAGATGCACTGGATTACTGATATTAAGATAGATTAATATGATGTCGTATTAGTTCTCATGTTTGAAAAGCAGTTATTGACAGTTACAAATCAAACAGACATAATAAATTGACTTCGAATCCCTGATTTCGACTGCTAAATGCATGAACTCCATGTGTAAACATATGAAACAAGGTAGTTGACGGTTAAGATGCGTGGAGCATATTGTACAAGGCATCTATTTCCTTGACACTTAATCATTTGAGTTGGATAAGTAACCATGCAGATTCAAAGTAAAACTTTTGAAGGAAGTTTAGAGGAATTCAAATTCAGACATGGAGGAGGGAAGAAACTGCCAATTTGAAGTGTAAAGATGGAGTTTGAAGCAAGCCAAGTTCAAATTCTTTGGGCGGGAAGTTCAAGTCACAATCAGTTCCTATAAATAGAAGACATTGAAGAAAGAAAAACCCCCAGACAAATCTTCAACAAACAGCTATCAAACAAATGATGCTTGGTTTGTTCATTGGCAAAGTAGAATTAGGATTTCGACTCAGTTCGAAGTAGATTAGGAAGTAGATTTTGGTTGTTCTTATAACAATCAATTGTTCGAAGTTCTTGATACCTTGCATCTGAAGTTGAAGGCAATTTCGAAGTAAGTCTACCTTTGATTTATTAATTGAAGTACCTTGTTTCTTTGTTGTTCTTTGATTTCCTGAGTATATTGGTTTGCATTTCTTCACTTTGAAGGAAAAATCCTCTTAATTGAGGTAATTGAACCAATAAAACACAATCGCCTGATTAAATTTGGTTTTCCAAAGTTAATCTGAGGGAGAAGATTTAAACTCTCTCTGGCACGCTCGCACACAATAATTTTCCATTGCAAAGAAGTAAAAGAACCAAAGACATTTTTTGGCACGCCCGGTGAGACACCTGAAAGGGTTGAATGGCTCCAAAACTTAGGAAGCAGATGATCCTCAGATTGGCCAAATGCCAGAGGATGAGAATAATGTTAGTCCTAAAGAGAATGAACAAGTTAAAGGCTTTCAAACAGGCCCAGAAACTTGTACTGGTCAAGATCCAAATATGGGAATTGGCCAAACTTCTCGAATGAACACTAGAAATAATAAAACTGTACATGTTGATGACCCAAAGAATCCAGAAGTTGCTGAAATAATTGCTACATTTAAAGAATTGGCTCAAACCCAAAAACTTATGTTGCAAAAATTAGAAGAGCAATCAGGGCTTAGGAATGAGCCCTTGCCTTCACTTGAGAAAGATAAGAGAGAGGCTAGTACAAGCAAGCATAAGTCAAGACCTGAAAAAGAGCCCATAAATGTAGACGATATACCAGAGTATGAACCTGCAAAGACTTATGACCCTACGCCTAAGAAATCATTTAAGCAAACTACTAATATCCCATTCGAACCTAATTTTGATGGTTTTGATAGGGATAAAGGTTTTAAAAATGATGATTATGGGTTCGATGAGTATAATTTTACCCCAGAAAATCATTTTCCTTATAGGGCTAATTTTTTTTTTTTGGATAATTAAGCTTGAAATAAAAAAGGACTAACCGGATGTACAACCTACAAGGGGCATACCCCAGGAGGAAAAGAAAAGAAAAGAAAGAAAAAGAAAACTAAACCTAAGCCAAGAGGCAATACATAGCCAAAGGTAAATATAGATTGTGTTTCCTACCCCTCTAAACAGACAGAGAAGAAACACAATACAAAGTCAAAATAATTACATGGATAAGAAAAATAGACAATGTAAACACTACAAAGGGATCCTTTCAATCCTGCATAAAGTGACTTCGTGCCAGGCAGTGGAATCCTGAAGCTTGAACAACATGAGTTAAGCCTGGGCATCAATGGCAATAACCAAAAGGACAGCAAGTATTCAAAAGTTGGAGAAGTATAGTGAACCCCCACACTGGAGTCCATTGCATCAATTGTCACGCCCCAAATCCGGGAGCATGACCGGCCGTGAACCAAGAGATAATTCTTGGAACACGAAGCCTAAACAAAAATAATAAAAATAATAATAATAATTTTTCACAACCCAAATAAATCAAACTGAATCCTGAATTATAAAATTAAACTGGAAACCAAAACCAACATTTTTCTAGCCAGTGAACAATATCTCAAATTCTCCATACTCCAAATTTATTAACAAAAATTCTAAAGAAACAAAAGTGCGGAAGCTGATTGACATGACTAAAAGAAAATAAAAATGCAAATGCCCTAGAGGTCCAAACGGTGGGTCCCGACACTGTCTCAGAGTCCACTATGATGCTCCCCGAACTAACCTGAAAAGAATGCGGAATAAATCCGTCAGCTCACAGCTCAGTGAATAGTTAAGCATGCTATGGGTTAGAACACAACGTGACATACATTTTAAGGAATGATAGTGAGGGCTCCAAAGAAATGGTTTCAAGTAACAAAGGTCGGTGGCTCAACAAGTGGTATCAAGGAGACGAATTTCTGATTAACGATAACAGGAACGATAATTGATTCACAAAATGTGCATTCTTACCAATCAGCCAGTCCAAAATATACCAGAACAACGAACAATAATAAATAGGAGTCTGAACCAAATAATGTGGGAACCATATTAATAATAACCATTGCCAAATACCAATTATTTTCTCAAGGCTTTGCCCGTTGGATCCAACACCGTACTCAGAGTCACCGCAGGATGGCGCCTGGGTCTTTTCCCTAAGCCGTTCCGGAATAGAGTCACAGGGTATTTCACAAGTCTTTTCCCTATCCGTTGAGCACTAGAGTCACATGGTATTTCACAAGTCTTTTCCCTAGTGGCCAAAGTCACCGCAGGATGGCACCTGGGTCTTTCCCTTGGACTTTCATAATATAATATGTGGTCCCAAACACAAAAGAACGGCATTCCAGATATATCACGGAATCAATGGATAGACAACAAATGAAATAAGAGCAATCAATCAATCAATCACAAATATAATCAATAAACCTTGTATGCCAAAGGGTACGACAATCGTCAAATAAGTTGAGTTCAACGAAGCAAAATTAATATTCATAGAATCAGAACCAAATAAAGGATTGTCAAGAATTGATAGGCTCAAGAGGATTCCAATTGAAGGGATCACATGCTTAACCACTCACCTTGACTAGAACGATTGATCACAAAATCCGATGCTCGGAGTACTCGCTAATCTGAATTAAAGTGTACAAAAGCCATAATTAATCACACACTGACCCATGACGTAGGTTACTGTAAAAATACTAAATGTAATACTCCTAGCCCTTTTCTAGCATTAACTTAAGTTGCTATGCCTAATCGAAACTAAGACCAGAATAATTGCTAAACCCAATCCACGTGCATATCTTACCATGGCAACACATCATTAATTCTATCTTGCCCATACAATTGTTACCCTACTGTGAGCACATCAAAACTCTAACTATATTTAGTTTATTCTAATAACAATGATTACCCAACGGGAGAAAGAAAACAACAAAAAGACACAATGGAAACAAGGAAAGGATGGGAACTAACCGACCGATCGACGTCCGAAACCCACGGAAAAACTCAACTGCTGCGTCTCTCTCTCTCCAGCCGTAGAACTCTCTCTCCCTCTTGGTGGTTAAATTTAAAAGAACCCTAGCTCTAATTAGGGACTCTCTAATTAAATACTATTCTTACTAATCGGCCCGTTGTGAAATTTTAGGAATTAGCCCAACTCATATTAAAAACTAACCGGCCCAACTTAGAATTTCAAATAGAAGTTTAACCCATACCAAAAAAAGTAGTCGGCCTTATACTAAAAATAAACGGCCCATTATATATATACGCTCGTGTAACCATATTCAATTTAACTCAACTATATTTATAAAAACAAAATATAAGTTATTTGATTTTTAAGAACACCAAAAATAAATATAGTACATAATAATCTGTATTTTTTTTATTAGAAAGAAGTGTGAAAAATGGAAAATGGAAGAATTAATTATTTCTATTAAAATAATATATATATTTTTAAGGAAAAAGTCGGGATGTTACATCTATGAAGTCCTGTGCAGATCTTGGACAAAATACAGCAAGATGACGTGCTGATCTTGAGCAAACTAACTACGTGGGAGGACACCCCCCTCCCGAAAGGATATCAAACTCCCAGGGACAGCCCCCCTAGGATAGGCCAAAAAAACTTAGAGGACAAACCCTCAAACACTAGTTGCTACCCATCACATGTGTAACAACCATATGAAACACTAGCATATCCACAGTACTTGCAGAATCACAAAGTATACAAGTAATCTAGGCAGCTTGCATGTAAGCACTCACCCCACATAGGCAATAACAGTCACGAACAAGTTCAGAACAGTCATTCCACATAAACTTGGCAACTAGCATACTAGTTTGCCATCACCCCTCAACTAACGAGAGAAACTGTCCACGACCTTGGGTATTTCCTGCAGCAATTGGACAGCATTTCGTCTGGACATTGGAATACTAGAAGTAGTGAAAGTGTATACACAGCAGCAACACAACAAATTGCTGTACATAAGGCAGCCACAAGCATGCACACCGTACTTATAGGGCTATTTTAAGGAGGCCTAATCCAGAAATTGGAAATTCCAAATATCCAGGAGTACCAGAGATGGGTAGGGTACATTAGAACCATCTTTATGAGCCCTTTGGGAGGCAAGAAGGAAGTTTCAAACAGCCTAGACCTTTTGATGGTCCTTATGAGAGATTTTCAAAGGACCACGTGCCTAGAAATGTGAATTGGGAACCACCTGCC
The DNA here is from genome assembly GCA_016920895.1 of Vaccinium myrtillus. NCBI lineage: Eukaryota > Viridiplantae > Streptophyta > Magnoliopsida > Ericales > Ericaceae > Vaccinium > Vaccinium myrtillus. The sequence goes on along the minus strand of CM029278.1, from coordinate 19,494,307 downwards.
AACCCAAGAGTTTCTTTAGGGGTAAATCCTGCCCTTCGAGATGAAATACTAGGCCTTATGCAGGAAGTGTATGGCCCTCTGAACCGGGGGGTACAAACTCAAATTTACAGAAAACCTTATCCAGAATGGATAGATAGGCAATTCGAAGTCCCTAAGGGATTTAAGATCCCAGATTTTACCTTATTTCATGGGGATGGAAAATAATCAACAACTGCGCACATTACTAGATTTACTGCTCAATGTAAGGAATTGGGTAATAATGGTTTCATTAAGTTGAAGTTGTTTTCAAATTCGTTGACAGGAACAACCTTTGAATGGTACTCTAATTTGCCACCAGAATCAGTTCCAAATTGGTAAAGGATGGAAGAACTATTTCATGCTCGAATTACCATGGCTGATTTAGCAAGGTTGAAACAAAAGCCTGATGAAAAGGCTGCTCAGTTTATTGCTAGATTCAAAAAGGCTAGGAATAAATGTAAACTTCAATTACCAGAAGTTGAATTTGTTAGGATTGCTCAAGATGGTTTAAGTAGGGAACTTAGGAAGAAGTTCGATTCTACTGAATTTAGGGATTTGGTTGATTTAACCTACAAAGCATCAAGATACGAATCTTTACTTGAAGAGGATATTGATAGAAATAACTCTTCTTACTCATCATATTACAGAGATCCTACTTATGAAATTGATGCTGCTGAAATTGTTGAGCATGATCCTTGTGTGTGTGAAAATTTAGTTCGAAAGGATTCTTCTATAGCACCAAGGAATAACAAGAAAGCAACTAGTAAAGTATATTCATTTGATGTTTCTAAGGCAGATGAAATCTTCGATTATCTGTTAAAGAAAAAGTTTATTAAACTTCCTAAAAATGTTAAACTTCCAACATTGGAAGAAATGCAAGGGAAAAAGTATTGCAAATGGCATGCTTCTTGGACTCATTCAACTAAGAATTGTAATGTTTTTCACGACAGGATTCAAGAACAGATTAAGAAAGGAAGGATCATGTTTCCAGAAAAGCCTATAGGTGTAGACACAGATCCATTTCCAAAGATTGAAGAAGTAACTGCTAACACCAATGTGACAACCTCTTTGGCCAAGACAGTTTGAGAAGTATGGCAGAACAGGCAAGTTCATGTTGGGATGAATTATGTGCAATTTGGAAAAGGAAGACCAAAGATTGGTCAACTTCGAAATAATGTTGGGAGAATCAACAAGCAGAAGTATGCACCAGAAAGTTCTTCTCAGAAAGGTTTTAGGCAATCTCATCTTCCTATGCTTGAAGCATCCTTCTTGGAATGCTTGTGCGCGGAATGTAGAGCTAATTACTTGATTTTCAAAGACTTAGATAGACAAAGGGTTGATTTCTTTCCAAAAAGGATGGAAAGAAAGGCTTTAGATCAGAATAATGAAAGAAAATCTTGGATAAGTCCAAATCAAGGAAGAAATGAGAAACCTTGGTTGGTTTCCAAAAGAAATGTGTCTTCTAGTCCAGTTCCATTAGCTTCGAAGAGGGAGTATCCTCCTTTGAAAAAGGTTAACACTGGAAAGGCTCCTATGGATCAAGGAAATGAAGTTCAAAAGGAACAATTTACCTTAGTAAAAGGAGTTCCTGATTGGTTTTTGAAGAAAGTAAAACCAGAACTCTTTCAAGATTACAAAGCTCCTTCCAAGTTTGGAAATAAGATGGTCAAACCTCCAAATACTTTGGCTGGTCAATGGGTTGTAATTAGAGATCCAAAGACCAAGACTCCTCAAATGGTTTCTATGTTGACAAGAACCCAAAAGAGGAAATTGCAAAGGAGATACACTAGTTTTCAAATGGAAGAATATGCCTCAAAGGAGAATTACAATGGGGGTAATAAGTTCAATCCAAGGCTTAAGAGACTCCAAAGAGAGGATTCAGAGGATTCTCTTCAAAAAGGATTTACACAATCTGAAAAGGAAACATTGGAAAGTTTGGCTGCAAGAATGGATAATGAAATGCATGAGAGTAGTCCAGTTTCTCCTCATTCCTTGGCAAGCTATCAATTTGGTTTGTTAGAAGCCATGATAGTGGAACAGGAAGAAGGTGGAGGAACGAGTTCTTCTCCTATTGAAACATTTTCTCCTATGGAAACGTCTGCAATGGAGTCTGTTGAAAAAAATGGAGATTGCAGAAAATGAATCAGAACAACAAACACATGGAGAAAGAACCATTCAGTTTGGAACCATTCAGTTGAGAGCTTCTCTCTCTAGAAATAGAGAGAGAATGCACTCCCCTTAGAATCTGCGGTACTTTCTACCCAATTTCTACCCAAAATTTTCGATCAAAGCCCTAAATCTTTTTCATTGAAGGGCGTTTCCCCCATATGGTTTACATCCCACTGATTATTTATCACACTTCACGTCTTATTGGCATTTCCTTGCTCGAAAAAGGGGATCTGGGTTCTCCGAATATTGGTTTCTTCAAAGGGATTTCGATTCTCCTCTATCTCTACAGATTGTGAGGTAGAGAAACTCTCCAATCTATGGAGATCCAGTTCGTCATGGGGTTGACACCCTTAGGAGGTCTGGGTTTCCGATGGCCTTCAAAGCCAATGGATCTGGTTTCCCAACAGGCAGTGCTCGTAGAGATGGGGGCATATCAATCCTTACGGAGTGATTCAGCCACATATGGCAAGCGGGAGCAACTCAAAAGGGGATCTGAGAGTCAGAAAACCCCTAATCGACCCAATCGGCACACGAGGTTGGGGGTCGCCCTCACCCAATCGACGGGATCTTGATTCCGGTGAGGTTGTGCCCACAAGTTGGGGTTCGTCCCCACCAAATGGGTGCGTCCTCACCTCTATCTCGAGTACAAAACCCATCTACTGATGGTGTTCTCCTAAAGCAGCGTGAAATCGTACACAGGCTAGGGCTCACTTTCTGGGTAAGTCCTCGCAGAAACTTTTGGGTTTAGGATTCTATCTTCCGAGTTTTTACCTCTGCGTTTCAGTTCTTTCCTGTTATGTGTCTTGGTGTCACGGCAGAAAGGTAATACCATATTGGTTCTGGTTCTGCTAGGGAAAGCCATTGTTGATGATGGTCTCGATATCCTCTTGTTTCTGTTTGGATCAGGCTGTAGATTTAAGTATGATAATGCCTTGTGGGTTTCTGTTCTAGTTTACTTGCAATTGTTTTCCCTGTGTCTGGTTTGGATGAGTTCGGGTGGGAGGCTTGAGTGGCTTGCGCCCTTTGCGTCTGGCCTCTTTGTAGGACTGGAAAGTCCCTTGTTTTGACAAGTTCGAACGGCGGGGAAGTTCTGGTTTGTTGAGTCCGGATGGTGGTGTGTGAGACTCACGTCACTTCTGCGTCTGGGTTTATGTAGATCGGTAACAGGGGAAGCTTCTCAAGCAAGGGTAACTTAGGTTACTTTTCAGTCAATTAGTGATCACAGTATGGCAAGTTTTGATGCAGCATATTTCGATGGTTATCATTGTTGGCCGTTGTGCCCATCATTTTTGTTGCTGCAGCACATTTTGGGGATAAATCTGGGTTCCCTTTGGTTGTTTGTGTTCTACACGAGGAAGAAGGTAGTGGGCCCCACCCCTTCATATTAGTATTCAAAATCTGGAAATTTGGTCCACTCCATGGGCCCACTATAGGTTCACGTAAAAGGGAGGGCTAGCTCCTTTTCATGCATTAGCTGTACCACACTGTGGAAGGTTAATCAACTTCTGAGATGTTCAAATCTGGCATCCTGCCAACAGAAGGCTCCTCGTGGGGCCTACAATCGCGCCATGTGTGACTCGATTTTGTATACACTTGTATTTCTGATGTTGTGGCTGCTTTATGCTTATTATACCTAACCCAGCGGGTTGTGCTGGACCTTTTATTTTCCCACCCCGGCGGGTTGTGCCGGGGAGTACGCAATTTTTCATTTCTTTACTTTTTTGCTTTGTCCTCCCTGGGGTATGCCCCTTGTAGGCTGTATATTCGCTTAACCCCTTTTAATTTCAAGCTGAATTACCCAAAAAAAAACATGGTATTTCCTACTCCTATAAATTTTGGACCATTTGGGCCAGATTGTTCATTAGTTCGAAGGACTCTACAATCAGAAGTTGTCCCTGTAGAGATCATTGATGTTTCCAGTGATGATGAATATGATTTAACATATGATAATGGTTGGAATGAGGGATGGGGAGCAATAATTTCTAAAATTCAGAAGGAAGAAAAAGAAGAAGATCTTCTTGTCATAGCTAATGCAATGGAGGAACCAGAAGTAACTTCTAAGGAGAGGGCAGCATTTATTCCAGATTCAGATTCTAAGTATCCTTTAATTGTTGATTTGAATTGTGTTGACATTTCTTATCCTTCAAACCACCTTCAACTGATATGAGGCATCATTTGAAGCCATTATACATATCTGCTTCATTTGATGGAATCATGTTAAATAGAGTCCTGGTTGATAATGGTGCAGCAGTAAACATTTTACCTTGCTGAACTTTGAAGAAATTGGAAAAGGAGAAGGTTCAATTGATTCCAACAAGTACATCCATCGCTGGATTTACTGGTGAAAGTAAGAACCCTAAGGGAATTGTTTCCATACGTCTAAAAGTTGGCCAAGTGAAAACTGACACAACATTCTTTGTTGTGGATACTTTCACAAGTAAATATAATGCTTTACTTGGAAGGGATTGGATTCATGTGAATAGTTGCATCCCTTCTTTAATGCATCAAGCCCTAATGATTGTGAAGTATGAAAATGGAAAAGGAGTGGGGATTGAAGAAGTCAAGGCAGACCCTCATCCATTTAGTACTTCAGCGAATTGTGCAGAGGCTGAAATGTACAAACCTGAAATCATCCCTTTAAGTGAAATAGCACAACCTGCCACCCCTCCATCCAGTGTGTTGGAAGTTGGAGAATTGGCAGAGTTAAAATCCAGACTTAAACAAGGAGTTGATTATGAATCAGACAACTTACCAGATGAAGCTGCTTGGATGTGAATCCAAGACAGAGTTCGAAGAGGCCAACTCTTTGGCTTTAGTTAAATTTATGGCTCTAGAAATAGAGCAGAAGTTACAAGAATCAAATGATTGGGAAGAATCATTGGCTGAAAAATCTGACTGGGGGTTGAGGCCAAGTATGTTCGAAGAAGCCTTTATAGGCCATGTAGATTCCCAAGTGTGGACGGTGAGATCCACGCTGAAAACAAAACAAATGAGTCGCCACCCGGGGTTTAATATTTAGAAAATGTTTGGTACCCGAGAAACCGTTTTAAAAAATGATTGTTGACTCTCATGCCGTTTTGGAAAAGGGTTTGATCTGCGAAAAGATTCTTTTGGGTTCGGAAGCCAGGTTACGCGCGGGGAAGGTTTTATTTAAAAAGAGCACCCCGCTCGCCCGAGAAATTCTCGGTCTCTACTAAATAATTTGTGGGATTTTTATAGAAAATATTTTGTTAAGGAAACCTTGAATAAAATACATAAATGAAATAACAAAACCATAACAGAAATAAAATTTAAAAAAAAAATAAATAAATAAATTGCAAGTAAATGGAAAACGGAGATATCTTTGGATAAGTAACAATGGAGAAACAAATTCTAGATTTAAGAAAAAAAGGGGAAACAGGGGAGTTTTTGATTTTTTAGATGAAAGCCGCGCGGCTCTCTAGTGGGGACCGTGCGGTTTATAACGTAAGCCGCGCGGCTTACGTTTTGACCCCTTCGAAATTTGTTTTGGGACCGGTGGGTCCAAAATCCGTTTAAAAACTTGATTTTCGTCTTGAATCTATTCCAAATAGATTGTCTACGCTTGTAAACAAGTTATCGAAATAAAAATGATTTTCGGCACGGACCGTACCGTGCGTTTATCAAGAAAAATCGCGATGCACGGCTCCGAAAAGCCGTTTTTGATGAAAGTGGTACCGAACCGTGCCGATAAAGCGATTACGGGAATCGTTATCAACACGGAAAGGTTTCTCGAACACTACGGTTAAGAACCGAGTTTTGAAAACGAAATTATACCTTTCTTGAACGTGAACGGAGATTGAAAAGCGTCGGTTTCTTTGGATTCGAACTTGTATAATCAAGGTTGGGTGATTTGGGGAATGATATGGAGGGATTTGAAGGGAAAATGAGAAGTGTGAGGTTTTGGGAAGTTTCTGGTTTTGAACGAAAACTTGACCGGAAAATCGGACGGAAATTCTTTCAGAACGTCGTTCTCTCTATTTTTTTTTTTTTTTTTGTGTGAGGAGAGGGCCTCATTTTATAGGCGGTTTGGAGAGAATATTGATGATGATATTCGGCGGTGAGGAGATGATGATATTCCTGAACGCTCTGTCAGGAATTACTCAGATGATAAGAATATAAGCCGCGCGGCCTATGAAGGAGAGCCGCGCGGTGCTCGTGAGTAAGCCGTGCGGTGCATGGAGAAAATGTGAGCCGTGCGGCTGAGGGCAAGAGCCGTGCGGTGCTTGAGGCTGAGTTCCAACTTTTCTGGTCCAGTTCCAAATTAGTCTGATCGATTACTCATGCACAAAATTGGGGTGTCTACAGTTGCCCCTCTTTGGCGAGACTTGGTCATCATTCTGAGATGCAAGTTTCGTCAAAGACATAGACGTCCCAATTTTGAACGCCTAAAAGAAGAAGATGATTTTGAAAACATGGTCGAGCAAAGAGCTTCCTACGTACCCTGTTTGTAGGGATCAGACCGATCGTAGTTCGGGGCTAATAAATTTCACAAGTACCATAGAGGGATTTTGGAAAAACTTGGATCGCTTTTTGAAGACGTCAAAAGGTCTCCGAGTAATAAACAATGCCGTGACGGACTTTTGGAAAATCAGAATAATACCTGACGGATTTTTAAAGCAAAATGATTTTTGGAAAAATCAAACTGGTGCCTAACGGACTTTTTAAAATGAAAATGTTTTTTGGAAAATCAGAATAATACCTGACGGATTTTTAAAGCAAAATGATTTTTGGAAAAATCAAACTGGTGCCTAACGGACTTTTAAAATGAAAATGATTTTTGGAAAATCAAACTGATTTTTAAAAGGAAAAATTTTTGGAAAATCAAACTGGTGCCTAACGGACTTTTAAAATGAAAATGATTTTTGGAAAATCAAAATAATACCTGACGGATTTTTAAAGCAAAATGATTTTTGGAAAAATCAAACTGGTGCCTAACGGACTTTTAAAATGAAAATGATTTTTGGAAAATCAAACTGGTGCCTAACGGACTTTTAAAATGAAAATGATTTTTTGGAAAATCAAACTGGTGCCTAACGGACTTTTAAAGCAAAATGATTTTTGGAAAATCAAAATAATACCTGACGGATTTTTAAAGCAAAATGATTTTTGGAAAAATCAAAATAATACCTGACGGATTTTTTTAAAGCAAAATGATTTTTTGGAAAATCAGAATAATACCTGACGGATTTTTAAGGCAAAATGATTTTTGGAAAAATCAAACTGGTGCCTAACGGACTTTAAAAATAAAAATGATTTTTGGAAAATCAAAATAAAATTTTTTTAGAAAATCAATTAGTGAAATGCCGTTGAGGTCTTTTAAACGCGGGAGGTTTGAAAAAGTTGTGACCAGGATGCGCTGGGGCCACTTTTGATAGTACCAAAGACCGGGGGGGTGAAAATAAAATCTGTTAAGGGGAGGAGACCGTGCGGCTTGTCCGTTGAAGCCGCACGGTATAGAGAAGAAGCCGCACGGCTCCTGTTTTCTCCAAAACCGATTTTTCTTTCCTGGTAACTGCCTTATACTCCGACCTTTGCTCTTTTTGTTTTGAACTTTCAGTTTGTAATTTCTGTAGAGAGGCCGACCCAATTATTCCCTTACTTCCTTTGCCGATTTTCCTCAAAAATCTTCACAACCCAAAATCAAACTTTGAAGTTTTCGGTCATGGCGGATCCCGGCGAACCAAGAGCCCATTCCGGCGAGCAAGAGGCCGATTCCGGTGGTCATGGTGGGGGTTCGACTTCGCCTAGCGGCCGCATACCGTCGCCGGTGAGAGAGGATAGTCGACCGGTGGTGGATCCGGTCGTGGGTGATTCGGTCGTGCCTGTTCCAGTGTCGGTTGGTGATGAGGATGAGGGAGGAAACCGCACGGCTGGGAGTGGTGACCGCACGGCTCCCGACGGGCACCGCACGGCCGATGGTGGTGGTGCTGCGTCGGTGAGGGCATCCGGGGATGATTCGGCTCAGACCCACATGGGCCCGATTGTTGATGCTCCCTTGGAGGGCAGTAGTAGTACTGTGCTTGATCCGGAGAGCGCGAGGGTTGACCGGTTTGAGTTGCATGGCGCTATTGGCGGCGATCAAAGCATTGCCGATGTCCGGGTAAGTACTATGATTGCTTCTAGTCCTTCAATACCCATGTCTTTAGATTTGAATGTCTCCATATCTGAGATTGAGATGACTGTGGGTGGTGTGGACTGTCTGGTTGATCAGAGGGCTGTTGAGGGTGCTGTGGTTGGTGAGATTGAGGTCCCTCAGGAGGTTATTAGTGCAGTTTTGGGAGGGGATACGCCGGTTCGTGGAGACTTACCCTTGACTGGTATTTCAGAGACAGTTGTTGAGCCCGGGGATGTAGAGATGGAGGATTTAGGTGCGACAGGCGATAGTGACGGTGAGGGGAGAGATATTGGTGGGTTGCAGAGAGAGAGTATTTGTACTGAGGAGGCACGTGCTGAGAGGGTAGAGAGAGTAGGGGCTGCTAGAGTGGTACAGGCTGAGGGGACGGCCCCGGTTGTTCCTGTTGCACGTGTTTTCAGGGGCTTGACCCGAGTTCTTGGTACCGGTAGGGCTACAGAGGAGAGTGCTGACACTGGGGAGCCTTCTGACCCAGTTTTGTTTCCTTCACGGGTTGGTTCTTCACGAGCTCCAGGAGCTACTTTAGGAGATACTTTGGAGGCGGCTACTGACGAGTCCTTAGCTAGGAGCGTACAGGACTTTCCCGAGCTGGAGAGTGTTTTGGTTGGTCAGACCCCACCGGCGATTGTCCAGGACGCCGAGAGAGAGGAGAGACAGGCAGAGGAGGCGGTCCGTGTGACCGTTGTTGAGGAGATTCGACGGGCTCTGAGAGACAGACCACCTTTTACTCCTGAGACTTACGTGCTTCGGCTTCACTTTATCACACCACTGGGGTGTGAGACGTACGAGCCACTGTTGCCTTTTTACCCTGCAGACCAGGTTCTTTGGGACTCAGCGACACACATGTCGAACAGGACTCTGGTATGTATTTGATCTTGGATTTGAACTTGAATTTGAACTTGAATTTGAATCTGAACTTGAACTTGGATTTGAACTTGAACTTGAACTTGAACTTGGATTTGAACTTGAACTTGAACTTGAACTTGAACTTGTTTCCTTCAGGTTTTGTTCTCTGTTTATTGCAATTCCTGCTTTATTTGCACTGATTGAGTGAGTCTGTGTTTGAAACAGGTGAACAGGGGACTACTCGCATACGGTGGTTCTTCAGACTGCTTGGAGCAGTATGGCTTGTTACCGGTGAGGGTGAGGTGGTTTGTGGACACCTCGGGCTTTACTCCGTTTATCAGGACCTTGACGGAGACTCGGGGGAACAGACAGCTAGTGAGAGCTCTGGTGGAGCGTTGGTGGGACACCACCAACAGCTTTCACTTCAGGTTTGGGGAGATGACGATCACTCCACTGGACTTTGCGGCGACCACAGGTTTGAGAGTTGGAGGAGATCTGATCCCTTTCGACTCAGGTTTGTACTTGGACAGAGCAGCGATTCGGCACTACTTGGGGAGAGAGATGGGAGACGAGCCGATGGTGAGGTGCGATCACTTGCCAGCCTTGTGGGACCATGTGCCTGAGACTGATCTGGAGGCACGCCAGATGGCCAGAGCCTACTTGTTGTATATGTTCGGACAGTCTCTGTTCCCGAACCGTCGGCACACGGTTCACTTAGGTTGGTTGACTGCTTTGGGAGAGTTGGAGACGGTGGGGGCGGTTTGTTTGGGGTGGCTCGCCTTGTGTTCACTTTCTTGTTTCGGGTTCGGTAGTTCGTGGTGCGGCGAACACCATTCCGGTTCTTGGAGGATTCGGAGGTAACTCATGCATATTCTTGCACTTTATTTGTATTGCAGTTGTTGTTTTGTCATTCGATGATTTTCTTTGAAAATGCAGATATGGGCCTACGAGGTGTTCGGAGTACCGGGCCCGGAGAACACTTACCACGATGACCGAGTGCTTCCACGTGCGATGAGGTGGGGAAAGGCATCCCGGGGAAGGCAGGCAGAGAACAGGGATTTGAGGTTCTGTCGCCTCTTCTTTGACCGGTCTATGGGTGAGACGGTATGACATCACAAACTTTCTGAGATTTGATTTCATACTCCTTTCTGTTGTTTTCCAGAAATAACCCAAAGTGATTTGCGGAGTCTTATTTGGGGTGTGTGGGACAGTGAGCGTCCCTATTTGGCAGAGCCGAATAGTGACACGGGGGCGCATCTTGTTGGAGTCCCCGTTGCTTTGTGATGGTATTTGGGAGACAGAGTGGCGCGTCAGTCCTGGGGGTTAGGCCATTTTAGAGTACCTGCTTCACTTCCGTCGCGTATTCTGCGTACGCACGAGTACACCTTGGCCGAGATAGAGGCATACACTGCGTTGGACACGTCTTGGACCTTTCACCCTTCTATGGCTTACGACCACTACGTGACGACCACACTTGCCCATGACTTGCGCATGGAGGCTCGGTTGGCTGGACCTGTTCCGGTGGCAGACGCCGCTTTACCTGTGGCGAGGAGAGAGATAGAGGTGATGACGGCTGGTGGAATTATGGGAGTGATAGATGTCCCCCGGGTGAGTGATCCAGTGGTTTTAGCAGCGAGAGAGGTAACCTGAAATAGCAAAAATAGCAATAGTCAGTTTTCATTTGAAATTTGAATTTCTTGCTTTGTTACCTGCTAATGCCTTTATTTCTCTTTCTTGCAGTTTCCTGTTGAGTGGGTCACGTCCCAGGTTGAGTTGGTACGTGACTTGGAGGCCTTGGTTCGTCGCCTTATGATAGGCAATATACCAGAGGTGCGACCCAGAGTAGAGCCCGGCATTGTGTCGCAGGCAGGTGATGATGATGATGACGGCGGAGATGACGGAGCTGGAGGTGGTCGTAGAGGTGGCGGTGCCCGTCGAGGTGGGCGTGGCCCAGGCGGTAGAGCGAGAGGCGAGCGCGGAGGCGGCACGAGAGGTGGCGGGAGCTGGAGTTGGTAGCCGTGGGGCTAGCGAGTCGTCGTGATGCCGGGCGAGTCCGAGAGTCGCCGTAGGCGCGCGCGTGACCGTTACGCAAGGCGGTGAGAGCAGACCCGTCAGGCGTCACCGGAGGCCGAGGTGGGGCGGTTCGGGCGCGTGATGGCGGACCCCAGTATTGCTTTGCGTTTGTGGCTTTTGAGATTTTGAATATTTGAACTGTCTGATAAATTCCTCATTGTGCAGGATGTGCTCCTTTCTCCACCACGCCGTACTAGGCCTCTGATGAAGAATGCCGGCGGTGGCCCGATGCACGTTCAGCCTTCACCCCCAGTTTCTGACAGGGTTTTACGGAGTAGCCTCTCTCCGACAGGGAGACCCGAGGGGTGGCGTTTGCGAGTGAGAGGCTCGGAGGGCAGCAGTGACCATGATGAGGACCAGACCGAGAGCGATCACTCTAGTCCTTCTGACGAGTAGCAGTACCTGTTAGTTAGCTTTTATTTTAGGACGAGCCTGCGTGCTCGATTTTTGATTCGGGCGCCTGTTTGCCCTTTTCTTTTGTTCATGGAGGCGGCCTAGCTTTAGATGTTGGGCCTGTTTGCCCGGGATGGATGTACTTTTACTTTTCGTGATGCATATGTTACTTTTGTACGTGTTGTCTTTTACACTGTCATTTCCTGAGTTTAAAGTCTGAATTTGACGCACAACTGTTTTGAGGATGACTGAAACTGACAAAACATGATAAATGCCTCTGGGGCCATGAGAATATATGACTGTGGGGTGAAAATACAAACTGACTCGACAAACTTGAATTTTGCATGTGAAACGAAAAACTGAGCGATACGGGACCTGATATGCTCAAATTTGCAATTTGCATGATAAACGCCAAATGACACTTCCAATAAGTCATAAATGCCCCTAGTGACTTGTTTGAACCAATGGAATGAAGAAAACGTCACTCGGACGAATTTCGACCCATCGACGCCTCGTCTTTCGCAAACTTCATGCCTCGGGATGCCAAAATTCCAAGTTTTTGCCAAATCCACCTAATGAAGCCTCCAGCGAGTCATAAATGCACTTTGTAACTTGCTTGAACCGATGAAATACAGAGAATATAACTTGAATGGATTTTGACTCGCCGATATGCCCCATTTTCGCAAATTTCATGCCCCGGGACGTCCGAATTTCAAAGTTTCGGTCAAATTTTCCAAGCGACCGTGTTTTGATGTTGTATACGTGTATTGTGACTTGCGAGAGCCATTGGTGCTTCAGAAACAAAAACAACAGGCGTCCTGTTCGCTGATTTTGCCATTTTTACCGTATCTGGGATTTCGGAGTACCCGGCTATCCAATTTTGTCAAAAACTTTCGAATGAATGTTCCAATATCCTTAAAACATCCATTATGACTTGAATGTGCAAGAAAAGTGCCCAAAATATGTCCAAAAATGGTCCGGGGGGTGCTAATCTGGAATTTGCTCTTGAAAACCTCAAAGGAGACCGCGCGGCTCCTCTGGACAAGCCGTGCGGCTTGTGTACATGAGCCGTGCGGTTCATGCATGTAATTGCCACAGTTCTGGCCCCTGCTTTCTGACTTCTGAGTCTCCGCTTGGCTTTTTGCTTGCACCTGAGCATACTTCAGCCTTGATAGGCCTAGGGAAGGTCTATTTTGCAGTTCTTCATTAATGTTGTGCAATCCTCACATCGTTCAATGATGGCACGCATCCTGAGGCGATTCTTTCTTTTTACAAAGGGTTGGCCTTTGTTGCATGCTTCTTGTACGCACAACTTCAAGCTTCTTTCTCAGCACCACAATACCTCCTTGTTTTCATACTTCTCTTATGGCAATTAGCATTTCAGCCTTAATTCGACCATGGCTTGACGAGCTTGACGGCATGGGTTGGTTAAACTTCCGGGATCATAGGCTTCATTCTTTGCGCTATGTTAGGGATGTAATGATTCGTCCGGAATTGTTACATGCAGCCGTTCGATTCTGGGATCCCGAAGTTCATGTGTTTCGCTTCGGTTTTCACGAATTATGCCCGACGGTGGAAGAATTTCATGCATACCTTGGCGGTTTTGACTTAGAAATCCCCGTGGTTCCTGTCTACGGGATAGGCTATGCTGAAATCTTGTCCCGAAAGCTTGGTTTGAGCAATAATGCTGCAAGGTCCATGATGAACGGAGGCGTGCTAAACATCCCGCGTCTTATCAGCCAATTTCGTCCCGAGGGTTTTGCACTGTGCCTTAGCATTCTTGCGGCGTTTTTATTTGTTCGAACAGACGATCAAGCCAACTCTGCACTTGTCGGGGTGGCTATGCAAATTGAAGAACGCAAGGACGTGGCTCCCATGGTTCTTGCTGAGACTTTGATTGGTTTAGACAGAGTCTATGCTGGCCAGACGGACATTTTTGAAGGAAGTGTTTTGCTCCTACAGGTAGGCTTCTCACTCAGCTCTCCTTTTTCCGGTTTTATCTCTCGTTCTCATTTTACCTCAACGCTCGGTTTTAGGCTTTCTATGGTTGCTGACTTGTTTTCTCTCCTTTGCAGACTTGGATTTGTGATAAAGCGAACCTGTTGGCGGCAGTGCCGAGAAATAGCATTCACGAAACACAGGGTTTCGTTCAAAGGGATTTTCAGGAGTTTCACGGGAATGTCCAAGGTTGGGTTCAGGTGTTTTCCCGGCTTACTGAGGAGATGATTTCTTGGCGTTTGTCTTGGCTTGACCGTCCGACCATGGCTTTGAGCAATATGGGACGCCGGCGAATGGTTCTGGTTGGTATGACTGGTTGGACCTTTTATATTCCCTACCGCATTCTCCGTCAATTTGGTGTTCGTCAGGTAGTTCCGTCGGCTAACCCTGAAAACTTTATCATACCCAATTTCAATCATGCAACTGTTCGAGCTTACCAAAGCACTTGGAGGGAGCGAGTGACTATTCCAAGAGATGACTATCCCACCGTTCTGCTCACGAGGCGATATATAAAATGGCTGTTGAAAGACATTGAAGACAGAGAAAATGGACACCAAGACTGACTTTGACTCAACCTTAATGTACCTGAAATAAATTGTGGACCCGCAGGGGTCAATGTTTGTGTTGTTTTGTTGAAAGTTTCATGCTCAGCCTTGTAATTGAAAAAGTTTAATAAACCGAATTATGAGAGTTCTTCCGCTTTGATTCTCAATGATTGTGTATGCAAATGATAGCTTTGGACCAACTCAAGAGTTTTTTTTTTTTTTTTTTTTTTTTTTTTTTCCGAATAGTTTTGACCGGTCCTCGAGGTGAGGATGCCTACGTATCCTTGAAAAAAAGGAATCAGGTCATGACGTAGTTCAGGCAAGCAAATTTGGCTAGGGTTCACTCGTGTATTAACACTCTCCTTTTAACGCTCTTAGTTTTGCCTAGTACCGCCCTTTCGGGTTTTCGGCCCAGCGAGCTCATTTGAATGTTTCTGCCTTTACTTTTGCCTAGACCGCCCAGTGTGGATTTTCGATCTAGCAGGCTTGCTCTAAGTTTTGCCTGACACTGCCCGCCCTTGCGGTTTTCAGTCCAGCGAGCTTCTCTCATGGGTAATATCTCTTGAGTTGGTCCATGTTGACCAAAGTGGAGAATTCGTTACCGTCAAGATCGATGAGCTGAGTTGCACCTCCGGACAAGATCTTCTTGATGATGTATGGCCCTGCCCACTTTGGCCGGAATTTCCCTCGAGGATCGAAAACTGGAGCTCGGATCTCTTTTAAAACCATGTCCCCTTCTTGTAAGTTCCTGGACTTGACCTTCTTGTTGAATGCCCGTGCAATTCTGCGTTGATAACCCTGAACATGATACAGAGCTTTGAGCCGTCTTTCGTCAAATAACATAAGCTCCTCGAATCTCGAGCTTTGCCATTCTGCTTCGCTGATCTCTGATTCAACTATGACTCTCAGGGAAGGTATTTCAAGCTCAATTGGAAGGACGGCCTCCATGCCATAAACCAGGGAGTATGGTGTAGCCCCCGTCGGAGTGCGGATTGACGTTCTGTATCCCCACAATGCTAATGGCAGTTGCTCGTGCCAATCTCTCGTAGACTGAGTAGTTTTCTCCAGTATTGTCTTGAGAGTTTTGTTTGCCGCTTCCACAGCTCCATTGGTTTGTGGCCGATAAACAGTTGATTTATGAACCTGGATTCCGAAATCTTCGAGAATTTCTGCGGCTCTACCCTTGAAATGAACCCCGTTGTCTGACACAAAAGCCTGAGGGACGCCATAACGATAGATGATGTTCTGCTTGATGAAGTGGGAGACTTGAACTGCTGTCAAAGTTGTATATGAAGCGGCTTCGACCCATTTAGTAAAGTAATCGATAGCAACCAAGATAAATTTATTCCCGTTAGACGCGGCCGGTGTAATTCTGCCAATGACATCAATGCCCCAGGTAGAGAAAGGCCAAGGTGAAGTCATGGAGTGCAACTCTGACGGTGGTACATGCATGAGATTGGCGTGAATCTGGCACTTGTGACACTGTCTCACATACCGAACGCATTCAGTTTCCATGGTTGACCAGTAATATCCTTGACGGAGAATCTTCTTCGCGAGCATTATCCCATTCATGTGAGGACCGCAGACTCCTTCATGAATTTCTTCCATGATCATGGTGGCTTCCGTACCATGGACACATAATTTATGCACTCCACAATGTGATCGCCGATACAACTTCCCTCCACAGATAATGTACTGAGAGGCCAGCCTCCGAAGAGCGATTTGATCCTTTTTATCTGTTTCTGCCGGATATTCTCCTTTCTCGATAAAGTTCCAAATGTCATGATACCATGGCAGACCGTCATTTGGTTCATCTACCGCCATGACATACTCAAAGACAGGCTTGTCCCTTTGCTCAATTGTAATTGGCCTTAGCTTAACTCCATCTGGTATCTCCACCATCGAGGCTAGAGTAGCTAGAGCATCTGCAAATCGATTCTTCAACCTTGGTACATGAGTGAAAGTGACCTTTTGAAATCGCGGAATCAGATCTTCGAGGTCTTTATGATAAGGCTTGAGTTTGTCTTCTTTCACTCTCCAATCCCCGTTGGCTTGGGACACAACCAAATTAGAATCGCCGACTACCTCCAGTCTCTTGACCCCAATTTCTAAGGCAGCTTCCATCCCGACGATGCATGCCTCGTATTCCGCCTGATTGTTAGTGACTTCGAAGTTTAGCTTGAATGCAAGGGGAATATGCGACCCTTCCTGTGAGATCAGCAGTACTCCGATCCCGAACCCCTTTTGATTAGCGGCGCCATCAAAATACAACATCCAGACATCGTTGTCTACCGTCATTACATTTTCGTCTGGGAATTCGAACTCTACATCCTCAGGACCTTCGACGGGACGGTTTGCTAGAAATTCCGCCACGGCTCTCCCTTTTACAGACTTCCGGGTGACATATTTAATGTCGAATTCAGCCAACATGAGTAACCATCGTGCCAGTTTGCCAGTGAGTGCTGGTTTCTCGAACAAGTATTTAAGAGGATCCATCCGGGAGATTAACTTTACGGAATAAGCCAGCATGTAGTGTCTAAGCTTTTTGGAAGCCCAAACCAGTGCCCAACAAACTTTTTCTAGTGAAGTGTAGCGCTCTTCGCATCCCATCATCTTCTTGCTGATGTAGTATACGGCTTTCTCGCTCCCCCCTTCTTCTTGTGCCAACATGCATCCCATGGCTGACGAAGTGACGGACAAATATAGAATGAGAGGTTGCCCCTGGACGGGTGGCATTAATACTGGAGGGTTCTGGAGGTATCTCTTGATGGCATCGAAAGCTTTCTGGCACTTATCATCCCATTTGAATGGTACCCCTTTCTTCAATAGATGAAACATCGGCTCGCAAGTTGAGGTTAACTTGGCGATGAATCTGCTGATAAACTGGATTTTTCCAAGGAAGCTGCGTATTTCTTTCTCTGTTCGAGGTGGTTCCATTTCCAAGATGGCTTTGATTTTTGATGGATCTACCTCAATACCTCGTGTGGTGATCATGAATCCAAGCATTTTCCCAGCGGTGACCCCAAATGTACACTTCTCGGGATTGAGACGTAGTCTGTATTTGCGAATCCTTTCGAAAAACTTCCGGAGGTTAGGTAGATGCTCTTCCCTTTCCTTGGCTTTGATGATCATGTCATCCACGTATACCTCGACTTCCTTGTGAATCATGTCGTGTAACAAGGTTGTGGCCGCTCTTTGATAAGTAGATCCTGCATTTTTCAAACCAAACGGCATGACCCTGTAACAGTAGGTGCCCCATTCCGTGGTGAAGGTGGTTTTCTCGCGATCTTCTGGAGCCATGAGAATCTGATTGTAGCCTGAAAATCCATCCATGAAAGACAATAGTGCATGCCCTGCAGTGTTATCCACCAAAACGTCGATGTGTGGCAAAGGGAAGTCATCTTTTGGACTGGCCTTGTTTAAGTCCCTGAAATCCACACAGACTCTGATCTTCCCATTCTTTTTAGGAACCGGAACAATATTTGCGACCCACTGAGGGTACTCTGTTACCATGAGAAAACCTGCGTCTATCTGCCGCTGAATCTCTTTCTTGATTTCCAACACCCAATCTGGCCTCATCTTCCTCAGCTTCTGCTTGACAGGCTTTGCGTCAGGGTATAATGGGATTCGATGCTCCACTATCTCAGGATCGATACCAGGCATATCTGCGTGTGACCATGCGAAAACATCCTCAAACTCTTTCAGGAGATCTGAATGGGCCTTGAATTCCTCTGGCGATAATCCGGAGCCGATTTGAACCATACGCGGATTACCCTCATTTTTCAAGTTTATCGAAATTATTTCTTCTTTTATAGGCTGAGCATGCCTTTCGCTTTCCCTTTCGATTAGGGATCGGAGTTCTTTTGGAATCTCTCCCTCAAACTCAATCCCTTCATCGTCAGGGTCAACACAATTTATTTCAGATACAGCAAGGTAATCAAAGTTGATTTCATTTATTGCAAAGAAGGGGGCCCCAGGGGCATGATACATGAGTGTGGACTCAAACTCAAAAGAAAAGTGCTGACGCGGAATGATGACAGACTCATGTTCCGACTCAATGCTGGACTCAGACTCAGTGCTGGACTCAGACTCAAACTCAGAATTAATGCCAGTGTAAATGACCTTAGGTACAAATGTGCAATTTTTATAAGTTCCATAAGCATCAATGATGAGTGCAGTGACATCCTCCAGAGCTTTTTGACCCAGCATCATTAGCTCCACATCCTCAGCAGGCTTTGAATCGACAAACGTCGCAGCAGGCTTGTCCTCTCCTATACCTGGTGGACTTTCTTCCCCAAACAGCGATAAAAGATCCCTTGAGTCAAGAACCTTGATCCAGTCAACTTGGAGCATCCCGGCCGGCTCCTCCCATTTTTCTGTTTCATCATCACTGTCCCAAGTGTCGTTGGCAAAGATCTCAAATCCAGGCAGCTTGGTTTTCGTGTCCATGTCCCAGAATGGTTCCGGGTCCCCTTTATAGATAGTTTCTGGAGCTTTCATGAAATGGATGGGTCCCTTTTTGGCATTGGCTTTTGCTTTCTCACCATGATCAGGTTTGTAACCGAGACCAAAACGGCGGTTGTTTGTCAGAAACTTGGGGAATTCTGCTATCCCTTGATTGTTGCGACCAAGCCCTAGACCGGGCAAATATTCCATTTTCAGCATCATGTCCAGGGCCGTTGATCTTATTGAAAAATCCTCGTCCATCTTGATAGTGAATACCCCGTCAGAAGTATCAAAGGAAAAACCTCCTAGAGAGATGTCTTCCTCTCCGTGAGCAATCTCAAGTAAGGGAGCATTGTCAGGGATGTGCGGGCGTATTCCAGAATCCCCATAAATGGTTAAAGTTCCTGTGGCTAGTCCTAGCTGAACTTTCTGGTGCAGGGAGGAAGGCACAGCCATGATGTCTGATCGGTGGAGCCAAGGCCTGCCTAGCAACAGGTTGAATGACGAGGGTATGTCAAGCACATGAAACTCAACACAAGTCTTGAAATCTTCGATCATTATTTCCATTTGAATGGTACCAACCACGTCTCGGCGAGTATTGTCGTAAGCACGTACTCCAAGATTTGACGGCTGAAAATCCTTGTTCTTAAAACCCAAACAATAAGCTGTACGCAGAGGACAGACGTTCAAGGCAGACCCATTATCCAATAACACAACCGGGACCCATTTTTCCATGCATTTCAGAGTAATGTGCAATGGCTTGTTGTGACCGGCTCCTTCTGGTGGCAAATCCTTTTCAGTGAAGACTACAACATGCTTCGCGTGAGTTGGCGTAAGCAATGCTACCATCGTTTCGGGAGGAGTATCTGGTGGCACTTCCATGTTTGACAGAACTTTGATTAACTTCTGACGGTGCTCTCGAGATGAAGAAAGTAATCCCCAAATAGACACTGAGGCGGGCGTTCTCTCGAGCTGTTTCTGAATTGGATCACTTGTTACCGGAGAATTCTTTGGGAGTGGCCTAACAGCTGGATTTTGTTGGATGATACCTTCTGGATGGCTGGTGACTGTGTCTTCGAGGATAGGATCATCCCAAGCGAAATCTTCTGTTGCAACATGGTTAGAAGGATTCCTTCCTTGAAGATGGGCTGGCTGGTAGATTCGACCACTTCGGGTTATTCTATTGACCGTTTCTTCCCATAACTCTTGATTTTCCCCCCAGAAGTTCATGTATTCTTCATTGACCTTTCGTTTACCAGCCCTGATAGCTTCCCTTTTCTGCATGATCTCTTGGTCTTCAGTCCAGAAATTTGTCAGATCGTTTTTGGTCCTTTGCTCCCCAATTCCTACTGCTTCCATTTTTGTCTCGAGGCTGTTCCCTTCAGGGTCTTGCCAGAAGGAGGGGTCCAGCATGGCCTTGTTGACGGTCCATACTTCATTGTTGCTTACTCGGATGTCGACAACTGCTTCTTCATCCCAGATGGTGGCCATAGGGTTGTTGACCAGTACCGACACATTGGATAACGGCGGGACTGGCGCCAATGGCTGAGGTAAAGACCCGTCACTGATATATGCTTGTGGGAACCAATCTTGGTTTCCGAAGGTGGTTTCTATGATGGAATGGTCTCTTTCCTTGAAGCGTGCGAGTGGTGAGATACTGTCTGCTGGATGTCTGTTTGGCCTCAGCATTTCTCCCAGAGGATTTGTATTCCTTTCTTCTTTGTTTTGCTCAGTAACACCAATTAGATGAGAATTTTCTGGCATGTGAACAATGGGCTTCTCTAGGAATTCAGGGGTGATGAATTGGCTGGGGTCTCCAGAGATTAGCAAAGAATCAAGCAATGCCTGTCGAGATTCCTCCCAATCTTGATCGCTCATGGACCATTCTTCTTCCTCTACAATGTCACTCCATCTTGGACTTTGCATTGTACTGGTGTGTGAAAGGAAATGAATCCCAAGGTCTTCTCTGGCAGGGAGACAGCGGGTTTTGGTTTGGTGGTTGTGATGATATATAGGCTTGGGTCAAATTTAGTGGAGGTAAGGTCTTTTGTAGTGGAGATGAAGGATATTTGGCCGGCTTGGGTGTTTTGCTTGTGGTTTGGTAGAGGATTGGAAATGGTATTGGGTTTTTGATCGGGGAGAGGAAGGGTTCCATTGTCTACAAGATCTTGGACCTTATGTTTGAGACGGATGCAGTTATTGGTATGATGGCCGGGCATTTGGTGGTATGCACAGTAGGTGTTTGGGTTGTGATTAGGAGGAAGCTCTTTGGGTGGCTCTCGAGGTTCGAGTGGTTGGATGAGGTTCTTGTCTAGTAATTTCTTGTACACTGTGACAAGGGGGAATGGGAGTGGGTGGAATTCTCTTCTTGGTGTGGAGGAGTTGTTTGTTGGAATCGTGGCTGGGTAACGATTTGGTTAACAGGTTCGGTTTTGACTGGCCTGGGATTGGAGGAGCTGGCTTGATTTTGATTGTAGCTGCTGGGTCCGAACAAGGTGTTGCTGTTGCCAGAGTAAACTCGTCTTGGTTTAGGGACAGATTCACCTTTCTCAAATATACCGCTTCGGAGGGCATCTTCGACTGCCAGACCGGCTTCATAGAAAGTCTTAAAGTCAGCAGTGGTCTGAAAGACTACCAAGTGCTTGGCGAAATCTGGCTCTAGATTTCTTGTGATGATCCTCATCTGTTCCTTTTCTGAAGGTCGTTCCATCATCTGAGAGGCCTTCCCCCTCCATCTCTTAACAAAGTCAGCGAAGGACTCATTCTTTCCTATCTTGGTTGATTCCAATTCTCGGATAGTCATTTCCAGTTGGATGTTGTAATTGTATTGGGCGACAAATGCTGCCCCAATATCTTCCCATGTCCTCTTCTTGGAGATGTCCAAATTTAGAAACCAGCGGAGTGCAGGCCCAGTCAGAGTTTGCTGGAACATCTGGCCCATTGCATCCTTCCCCACGTCATACATGGATAGGGTACCCACATATGTTTGCAGATGAGCTTTCGGGTCACCACTGCCATCAAACTTGTCCCAGTCCATTGGCTTAAACTTGTCGGGGAGCTTTGCATCGGGGAAAAGGCACAACTTTTCCATATCGATTCCTGTAGCTGCTATTTTCTCCTGTTTCTGAACAGATTCCTCGAGCTTAGAGAGCTTGGCCAATACTGATTCCATGTTCTGACTACCTGATGCTCCTGCTGATGGTGGGAGTTGAGCAGTCAGTTTCTGGATCATGAGCATCATCTGGGCCATCTGCTTGGTGCTATTGGTTTTCTGTTCCTCGAGAGCATCCTTGAGAAGCTGAATTTCATCTGTTTCTTCTGCCGACATAGCTGAGCTCCCAGTTGACTGTTCTGTTCTTGACTCAGTTCGAATTAATCGCTTTTCGGGGATTCGAGTCCAGCCCGGTATGAGGTTTTTCTTCTTTTTGCCAATGGTATAGTACTGGTGATATGCACAAACAGAATTCAGGGATGCAGTGTGCAGTGTATGTGCAAGATGGAAAAGAGTGTATGTACCGGAAGATGATGCATGATGCATGAAAGGACTGCCCCAATTTTCTTCTTATTATGTTGGATATGTTCAAATTCCTATGATTTATGAAATCAATGGCCGGACCGGAGGTTGCCTACGTATCCCCACGGAGAGGAATCAGGCCGTGACGTAGTTCAGGACTACAAATTTGGCTCTTTTTCTCAAAAGATTTTTTTTTATTATTAAAAGCATGAAATGTTTACAAACTAACATGACGACTATCTTGACAACAGACTCGATAATCAAGAGGTGCTA
This sequence comes from Vaccinium myrtillus, assembly GCA_016920895.1. NCBI lineage: Eukaryota > Viridiplantae > Streptophyta > Magnoliopsida > Ericales > Ericaceae > Vaccinium > Vaccinium myrtillus. The sequence continues at coordinate 19,471,878 of CM029278.1, read as the reverse complement.
AGAATCACAAGCTGGCTTGATTCCTCAAAAGAAGCCCTGCTGGCTGGATTTGGTCAGTGGGTATTCACATCTGGCGACAGACTCGATAATTAAGCATCAACAGACTCGATATTTGAACAGCAACAGACTCGATAACAGACTCAATAATAGACAAGAATCATAGATTGACTTGATTCTTCAAAAGAAACCCTCGTTGGCTTGATTTGATCATTGTGCGATTGCTTCTATTTCTGAAAGCTTGTTCTTAAGAGGAGGGATGATTTGGAGATGTTGATCCTGCAGAGGATCCTGCTTCATTAGCTTTTCCTTTTCCCTTGAGATCTTTCTCCTTGCATTGATCCTTGAGCTGCTGCGGGGTCATGCCATCATTATTGAGAAGGCAATCTGCAAAACACACATCGCATTCGCATTCGTCCCAGTACTTGTGGCCCGTGATGGGGTCTTCGAAGTAGTAGACGGGCTGGCCGTTGTCATCAAAGTATTTCACAGGTGGCATAGCCGTGAGCGCTTCATTATCCGGCTCCATCATCAAGGTGATCTTTTCTGGCATTGGTTCCGGCTCTTCTGGGAAGCAGAATTTCCATCCTTCATTGTCGTCCCACTGGAGGGACACTCCTGGTAAGTTGGCTTCGGCCAACAAACTGAGCTTCTGATCGAGATCTTCTCCCATATGGTCCTCTATGTTGAGCTTTCCTGGCTGAGGCTCCTCTGGCTTGCATGGAGGTTGTTCGGGCTGAACCTCCTCAATTATCCACACGGGTGCCCCTTGATGGGTGGTGAGTGTAGATTTGAATCGCTTGTATGGTCCTCCAGACATGATGACTCTCTACCATAAAGGAAATGCATATTTTATTTTGGGAAATGGAGCCAGTTGTAGCATTTTCTTGTTTTTGATTTTTGACTTTTTTTTTTGTTTTTGTTTTTTTTTTTTTTTTTTGAAGAGAGGAATTCTCGTTTATCCAACATAATGCATGATTGTCGGGGCAATCCTTATGAATGTGTGCATGATGCAGTGTCCTAAGGCAAATGTACCATGTGTATGGATGCAAAATGAAGAGATCATATTTATGAGTGATATATATACAAACATGAGTGAACAGTTAATAGATAAACAAGACATACGGAGAACAGTTAATAGATGAACAGATAAACAGGTAACAGATAGCAGGTAAACAGGATATAACAGATAGTCCTACCCTGTAGATCTCTGTCCTAGATTGGAAGGTACTACGGTTTACTATATGCAAAGGCTGGGTTTTGGTTAAAGAGGGTTCCCTAGACTAGAGTCAATATTTGCCTCCCAGTGCCAAGTGTACTGCATGGCAAAGGTCAAACGGCAGGCTGACTCATCATCGTCCGGGGTTGCCGAGAATCTTGGGATGTCCTAACACCGGCAAGCCGGGTAGGGTAACCAAGACGCAACGGCGGGGCTTATCCAACATCGATGCGCGTGTAATGCAAAAGTTTTGATAACAAAATATTTTCTGCAAAAATCCCACAATTATTTTTCAAGTTTGGCTCACAGATAAATTAATTTTTATTTTGAAAATTCTACACAAGCAAACTACCGGGAAAGCTCCAGTCCGGATTGGTCGGGCGTAGCCCTGTTACTGCACCATTCCTTTCTCGATCACGCGGGGCGTGTTCGTTTTTGTCAAGCTTTCGGGGGTCGTTTTACAAGTGTAAAATACCAAAATAAAAATTAATTAAAAAGTCCCCAGCGGAGTCGCCATTTTGTGGACGGTGAGATCCACGCTGAAAACAAAACAAATGAGTCGCCACCCGGGGTTTAATATTTAGAAAATGTTTGGTACCCGAGAAACCGTTTTAAAAAATGATTGTTGACTCTCATGCCGTTTTGGAAAAGGGTTTGATCTGCGAAAAGATTCTTTTGGGTTCGGAAGCCAGGTTACGCGCGGGGAAGGTTTTATTTAAAAAGAGCACCCCGCTCGCCCGAGAAATTCTCGGTCTCTACTAAATAATTTGTGGGATTTTTATAGAAAATATTTTGTTAAGGAAACCTTGAATAAAATACATAAATGAAATAACAAAACCATAACAGAAATAAAATTAAAAAATAAATAAATAAATAAATTGCAGTAAATGGAAAACGGAGATACTGGACATTAACAATGGAGAAACAAATTCTCAGACGAACAGAAAAAACAGGGGAGAAACAGGGGAGTTTTTGATTTTTTAGATGAAAGCCGCGCGGCTCTCTAGTGGGGACCGTGCGGTTTATAACGTAAGCCGCGCGGCTTACGTTTTGACCCCTTTTCAGAAATTCTGTTTTGGGACCAGTGGGTCCAAAATCCGTTTAAAAACTTGATTTTCGTCTTCGAATCTATTCCAAATAGATTGTCTACGCTTGTAAACAAGTTATCGAAATAAAAATGATTTTCGGCACGGACCGTACCGTGCGTTTATCAAGAAAAATCGCCCGGTACGGCTCCGAAAAGCCGGTTTTTGATGAAAGTGGTACCGAACCGTGCCGATAAACGATTACGGGAATCGTTATCAACACGGAAAGGCTTCTCAGAACACTACGGTTAAGAACCGAGTTTTGAAAACGAAATTATACCTTTCTTGAACGTGAACGGAGATTGAAAACGTCGGTTTCTTTGGATTCGAACTTGTATAATCAAGGTTGGGTGTGACTGGGGAATGATATGGAGGGATTTGAAGGGAAAATGAGAAGTGTGAGGTTTTGGGAAGTTTCTGGTTTTGAACGAAAACTTGACCGGAAAATCGGACGGAAATTCTTTCAGAACGTCGTTCTCTCTATTTCTTTTTTTTTTTGTGTGAGGAGAGGGCCTCATTTTATAGGCGGTTTGGAGAGAATATTGATGATGATATTCGGCGGTGAGGAGATGATGATATTCCTGAACGCTCTGTCAGGAATTACTCAGATGATAAGAATATAAGCCGCGCGGCCTATGAAGGAGAGCCGCGCGGTGCTCGTGAGTAAGCCGTGCGGTGCATGGAGAAAATGTGAGCCGTGCGGCTGAGGGCAAGAGCCGTGCGGTGCTTGAGGCTGAGTTCCAACTTTTCTGGTCCAGTTCCAAATTAGTCTGATCGATTACTCATGCACAAAATTGGGGTGTCTACACCAAGATCCTTTAGAAGAAGTGGAATTGGGAGACGGGATTGTTCCAAACACTGTGCATATCAATAAGGAGCTTGATGCTACTTCTAAAGCCAAGTTGATTGCAGTGCTTAAAGAGAATAAGGAATGCTTTGCTTGGAGTTATAAAGGACTGAAAGGTTTGAGTAGAGATTTAGTTGAGCATAGACTGCCTATTAAAGCCAATTGCAAACCTTTTAAACAACTTCCAAGGAAGATGTCTCCTAAAACCATATTATTGGTTAAGAAGGAAATTCAAAATCTTTTAAATGCTAACTTCATTCGAACAGCAAGATATGTAGAATGGCTATCAAATATTGTCCCTGTTATCAAGAAAAATGAGAAAATTAGAGTATGCATTGATTTTAGAAATCTAAACACTGCAACTCCTAAAGATGACTACCCAATGCCTGCAGTAGACATGCTTGTGGATAGTTCTGCAGGTCACAAGATCATGTCTATTATGGATGGTCATTTAGGGTATAATCAAATTTGTATAGTTGAGGAAGATGTTCATAAAACTGCATTCAGAGTCCCTGGTAATCTTGGGACCATTGAGTGGGTTAAAATGCCATTTGGACTAAAAAATGCAGGTGCTATTTATCAAAGAGCTATGAACACTATTTTTCATGAAATAATTGGGGTTTTTTTGGAGAGTTATATTGATGATATTATTGTCAAATCAGAATCAATGGAAGATCATATACAACACCTGAAGACAACCTTTTCAAAAATGAAGCATTATCAACTGAAATTGAATCCTGCTAAGTGTGCTTTTGAGGTCATGGCAGGAAATTTTTTGGGATATTTGGTTCATAGCAAAGGTATTCAAGTTGATAAGAATAAGGCTAAAGCTATTATTGAGGCTAAACCTCCTTCGAACAAGAAAGAACTGCAAAAACCTTTTGGTCAATTGAATTTTCTTCGAAGGTTTATATCTAATACTGTAGGGAAAACTAAAATATTCTCTTCTTTGTTGAAATTGAAGGATGGAGAGGACTTCGAATGGACAAAGGAGCATGATGATGCTTTCAAGGTCATCAAGGAGTACTTGATCAATCCTCCAGTTCTAGTTCCACCTGAGAAAGGGAAGCCTGTAAAGTTGTACCTAGCAGCAAACCATGACTCAATTGGAGTTTTGTTAGCTCAAGACAATGATGAAGGCAAGGAACAAGCTATCTATTATTTAAGTAGGTTTCTTAATGATTGTGAAAGTAGGTATTCTGCAGTAGAAAAGTTATGTTTAACTTTGTTCTTTGCTTCTAAGAAACTCAGGTACTATATGATACCTAGAGTAACATATGTAATTTTCCAAACTGATGTTATAAAGTATCTATTATCTCAACCTGTACTTAGTGGCAGAATTGGGAAATGGATTGTTTCTTTGATTGAATTCAACCTTGTGTATGTTCCCCAAAAGTCAGTAAAAAGACAAGCTTTGGCTAACTTTTTGGCTGATCATCCAAATAGAGTTGAATCTTCAGAAATAGCAGATGTTGATATGGTAACAATCAAGCCATAGAAAATGTGGTTCGATGGAGGTTCTTGGTTATAATGCGCATCTGATCTTTGTCACTAGGACGATCGGTCATTTGCACAGCCTTTGCTCTCCACCTTTTCACGAAATCGACGAACGACTCCCTTTCCTTCATCTTGATACTCTCAAGTTCACGAGTGGTGACCTTGAGCTGCACATTATACTCATACTGCTTAATGAAAGCAGCCACCATTTCTTCCCAAGTTTGTCTCTTCGAAATGTCAAGAGACAAAAGCCATTGGAGTGCAGGTCCTGTTAGGGTTTCATGAAACATCTGAGCCATGGCAGGCTCATCAACTTCTTGCAACGAAAGGGAGCTTACGTATGCCTGAACATGTCCTCTCGGATCCCCAGTCCCATCAAACTTTTCGAAGTCCACATGCTTGAATTTCTTAGGGAGCTTAGCACCTGGGAAGATGCAGAGTTTGTTCATGTCGAAACCGGTGATGGCTCGTTTCTCACTTTTGGCCACAGATTCCTCTAGCTTGAGTATCTTAGCTAGCATTTCAGCCAATTGGGGATTCTCAGGGGGAGGGGGTTGTTCCGGATGTTCATCATTAGGAACCTCTTGTTCCCGAGCTTCACCGTCGGGTATTCGTTGCTGAGGTGGGGGAAGTCGGCTTTGTATGTTTACCATAATCGCCATGAGTTGGGCGACTCGGGTATCATTCCGGACCCTCTCATCATGCATTTCCTTTTCTCAGCCGCTCAAACTCATTCGGGGGATCCTGCTCTTGTTCTGCTGCCATAGGTGGTGTAGTATGTGAGGTTAATTGATGATCAAAGATCGAATTTTGTATTTGGCAGATGGTTTTTTGCAAGTGGTTTTGATTGTGGATGAGTGGTATTGTAGAGAGAGAGAGAGAGATGAACGATCAACTGAAGATTTTTGGGCTGGAGTATGAGAGTGGTTAACCCCAAAACCAGGGGTAGTGAATGGGTTTTATAAAGTGAGTGGGAGGGAAGAGAGGAGAGAGAGGAAATGGGTTTGTATTTTGAAAGTGGGTAGGGGTAGTTTTAGGAGTAGATTTGGAGTTAGTGGGGTGTATTATACACATGAAGATCGTATAAGATCATCCCAGATGAACATCAGTTGAGTCCCCAAAGTCCTGCCAAGTCAGGTTCAAGCCCCTCACGGGGGTTTCAACAGGTTTTCCAGGAAGAGGGAAATCGAATGGATGATGCTGCTAGATTAGCGTCCCTGGTTAACTCCATCGAGAGGGAAATGCACAATGCTGGAGTTAAGGTCAGTCTTTCTAAATTCACAGAACACCTGAACCAGCTCAAGGAGACAGTATCAGATTCGTCTCCTAGGATTGATTTGGAAGGTGAATACGTCTCAGTCCCAGATGGTAAGCCTTCAGAGTCCAATGCCAACGACTATCCAAGGGTTACAAGGCCACCACCTCAGGGCACGCAGAGAAACTGGTCCTCTCTCTTTAAAGCTCAAGCACCATCCAAATCGGTGCGGTTGGAGCATTACCCTGAGCTCCAAAAAGGGAAAGAAGCCCACATTAGCTTCGATGAGTCACAGCTGGAGGATAGTATGGGTAAGCATTGCCTAGTGTGTCACTTCCTAGATGGGAAAATGCCGCTGCCCTTGCTTAGCGCCACAGCGCGCACTGTGTGGAAGGATCATGGCAATTTCTCCATCAAACAATTGGGCTCGTGTTACTTATTTGAATTTGAGGATGAGATCTCCAAGTTAGCTGTGTTGGAAGGAGGTCCTTATTTCTTTTCACATAGGTACCTTGTTCTGAAAGAATGGAAGAGAATGTGGGTACCTAGCAAAATTCAACCTTCTACCATCCCAGTATGGGTCAAACTTCACAGACTCCCACTTGAATTCTGGTCACATGTGGGATTTAGCAAGATTGCAAGTGCTATAGGTAAACCCATCCATATTGATGAAGCTACGGCTAAGAAGAAGCGACTGGATTTCGCTCGTATTTGTGTTGAGATAAATGCGGAGGATGAGCTCCCCAACGATATTACCATCTCGGTTAATTCAGACTCAGTTATGGTTGGAGTTGAGTACCAATGGCTTCCACCTAAGTGCGAGAGCTGCAAAGTGTTTGGTCACGCGTGCACCCCTAAAATTGTTCCCAACCATACCAAATCTGAGGAGGAGGAATGGGTAGTAGTGGGGAAGGGTAAGCTCTCTACAGCATCTGTGGAAGTTGGGGAACAAGTAGCAGCCACTGCATCTTCTTCAAACTCTGCCAGTGCTATGCCGGGTCAGAAAGATGAGCTATCCCATCCAATTAAAGAGAGCAACAGTCCTCTACTCCTTGGTACGCTTAACATTAATCCTCCAGATCTCTCCAACCAGCCCACTCTATTGCAAGACTCTCAGGTCAGCCCGAGATCTCCTGATTCCTTAGTCTCTGATGAGAGGCTATTGGATGAGGGTTTATCAGCCAAGGTTGAGGAGATTAAGCATTCCACATCAGTCAGAGAAGGGGGACAGCAGACTACGTCCCTCACCACCAACAAAGGGCCTGCGATCACAACTCCAGGAGGCCTCGGAAGACAGGGTATTAAGGAGTCCAACAGCTCAAAGAAGAAAAGATTGAAGAAGGAGTGTAAGCTCCGCAACCAGTGCAGTTTCTAATCCCATCTCATATACATTGGCTTTGCTGCAATTCTTCCTATTTTTAAGCCTTTTTGTTATTATATTAATGTCTAGTTCTGGTTTATGCATGGGCTCTTGGAATTTGCGTGGTCTTAATGATCCTCTCAAACAAAAGGCCGCTAAATCCTTTTGATTAATAATAAATTATCTCTGTGTGGTTTGATTGAGCATAAGATTAAGGAACCTAATATCAATAGAGTCATGAGCTTCATCTGTCCCCATTGGTCTTTTGCTCACAACAGTACTCTCTCCCCCATTGGAAGAATTTTGGTTTGTTGGGACCCATCTATTTTGTCTGTTCAAGTTCTGGACATCTCCAACCAGTACATGCACTGTGAAGTTCAGGTATTGCAGGATAGTTATGTGTTCCATGCTACATTTGTATACGGTTCCAATGACCATCTTGAGAGACAGGAGCTGTGGAGGGATTTGTTGTACCTCTTAAATCCTGCCCCTTGGGTTGTCTTAGGGGACTTTAATGTTATAAGGTCCCCCACAGAGAAGTATGGGGGCATCCCACTGTGCCCTCCCCATGTTGATGAATTCAATCAATGTTTGTTTGATTGTGGCCTTGACGACCTAAGGTTCACGGGGTGTCATCTTACTTGGTCAAATAGGCAGCAACCCCCCAATCATATCTCTTCCAAGATTGATAGGGTCTTAATTAATGACGAGTGGATTAACGCTTATCCTTATTCTTCGCCTATTTCCCAACCCCCGGGATATCGACCACTCTCCTGCTGTGGTCTACATCATACCTATGCCAAAATCATCACCCAAACCCTTTAGGTTTTTAATTTTCTTCTTGACCACCCTTCGTTCCTCCCAACTGTCCAAAAAGTTTGGAGAACCTTCATATTGGGGAACCCAATGTACTGTGTGTATGAGAGGCTTAAGCTTCTCCAAATAGAACTTAAAAACTGAACATCAAGGAATTAGGTGACATCTCCGATAGAGTGGTAAAACCAAAGCTCATCTTGATAAAGTTCAATTAGACCGAGCACCAACCCCACTCCTGCCATTCAAATTGAGGAGAGGAAGGTCTTCAAGCAGTTCCTCACTCTTTCCGGAGTGAGGAAAGTCTTGCTAGACAAAAGTCCCGAGGATCCAATGGTTGAAACTTGGTGATCAATGTACTTCCTTTTTCTTTAAGTCTGTAAATAACAACAGAGCAGGAGTAAAATCACAAGTCTAGTCATGATGGATCTTTGTTACTCATGATTTAGATACCATCAAGGATTCCTTTGTCACCTACTATACTAATTTGCTTGGCAAACCACATGACTCCCACTATAATGGCCTTGGAAGAATAAGACAAGCGATCACTAATAAGTTGGTGATGAGCAGAGTATGTCTATGATTCATGTGATCACCGACTCTGAAATCAAAGCCACTTTCTTAGAGTTAAACCCTCGAAGGCCCCGGCCCCGATGGGTTTAATGCAACATTCTTTCATAAGGCTTGGCCCATCATTGGCCATGACATTATTGCATTTGTCGGAACTTCTTGAATCCGGTCAATCGCTTGCTAAAGCCAATGCCACCATAGTAGCGCTTGTGCCTAAAATCCCTAACCCTCCAAGGTCGGTGACTTTAGGCCAATCTCTTGTTGCAACACCATCTATAAGTGCATTGCCAGAATTCTTGCTAAGAGATTGCAGTGCCCTTCCCTCTCTCATTGATTGTGTTCAACTGGGTTTGTTAAGGCGGAAGAATCGCGACAACATTTTTCTAACTCAGGAACTTATGAGGGGCTACCACAAATCGTCCCCATCCCCTAGATGTGCTATGAAAGTTGACATTATGAAAGCATATGATAATGTTAAATGGGAATTTTTGTGGGATGTTCTTGCTTGCATGAATTTTCACCCTAAGATGATCAAATGGCTTCATGCATGTGTCACCACTGCCAATTATTCTCTAAACATTAATGGGGAGCCCACGGGTTATATAAAGGGGAGGAGAGGGTTAAGACAGGGGGATCCACTTTCCTCTTACTTATTTGTAATTGTCATGGAAGTTCTAACATGCATACTAAGAGAAAAAGCGATGCTTCCGGACTTCCAGTTTCATTGGAGATGTAGCCAAACCAAGATTATCAATTTATGCTTTGCTGACGATCTTATGATCTTCTGCAAGGGTGAATTGAATTCTGTCACACACATTAAAAAAGCTCTCCAGGAGTTTGAATCACTTTCTGGTCTCTCTCCCAGTCCTGGCAAAAGCAGTGTCTTTTTCTCCGGGGTTCAACACAGCATCAGGAGGGATATCCTCAAAATTCTAGGTTTTAATGAAGGATCCTTGCCTGTAAGGTATTTAGGTGTTCCCCTGTTGTCCACCAAACTGAAACATGCTGATTGTAAGACCATGATTGATAGGATCACATCAAAAACTAAAAGTTGGACTAATAGAGACCTAACCTATGCTGGGAGAGTGCAATTGATTAAAAATGTACTCTTTTCTATGCAGACCTATTGGTCATCTCTCTTTATACTTCCTAAAAAAGTCATCAAGGAGGTGGAGGCCATCCTCAGAGCATTCCTCTGGACTGGTCCTGACCTTAAAAAGTCTGGGGCTAAGGTATCTTGGGAGCATCTATGCTCCCCCAAACAGGAGGGAGGTTTGGGCCTTAAATCCGTACTGATATGGAACAAGGCCGCTGTGGCTAAACATATTTGGTTCCTCATATCGGGAGGGGAACAATCTATGTGGTGTCAGTGGGTTAAGTCGTACTTGTTAAAAAAGAAAACCTTTTGGGAAGTCAAAATCCCAAGTGACTCATCTTGGGTATGGAGGAAACTACTTGCTCTCAGGCCTATTGTTCAACCTCTGCTCAAGATGTCTATTGGTAATGGTAGGTCCACATCACTGTGGTTTGATAACTGGCATCCATTGGGGCCTTTGGCTGATAAGTATGGCCCTAGGACCTTTTATGATTCTGGTCTCCCCAGTGACTCCATGGTATCTGCAGTCATTAGAGACTCCCATTGGGCCTTCCCAATCACTCAGACATTGGAGCTCATGGAGATCAAATCTAAACTCTCTCTACTTCCCCCCTGTTGGGGATAAGAGTGATCATCCCAATTGGTCCCTCACTACCAAAGGGAATTTTACCATTTCTTCCCTTTGGAACCATCGAGAATCCCTTCCCCAAAGTCCCCGGCATAAATGTATATGGTTCCCGGACACATTCCTAAGTGTAGCTTAATTTCATGGGTGGTGTCCAATGCAGGACTTTACACCGAAGATAGATTGGTATTATTTGGTACTAAATCTACCTCTGTTGTAGTTTCGTAACGGGAGCGAAAGTCACAACCATCTATTCTTCAATTGTCCATACACATCCCAAGTGTGGGTTCGGTGCTTGGTCTTATTAACGTCTCTTGGCTTGCCGCTGTGCCTTGGTCGTCTTGGATTGACCATTTGGTTACAATCAAGGGTAAAACAATCAAAGCTCTAATCACCAAACTTGTTTTTACAACCTCGAGTGTACCATATTTGGATTGAGAGGAATATACGCAAATTCCAAAACATTGCATGCCCAGATCCCCCGTTGTTGTAAGTAAAATTTACTCTATGGTCGATTGACATCGTCCCTAGGGAATCTCCCTCGGGGCCCATAGTACCATTGGTTGCTTGACAAATGGAATCTTATTGGATAATCTATAAGGACAATAATACTCTTATCAAAATTGTGTTGATGCGGGATCTCTTCTAGCGGGATCATTACTTGGCAACGAGTTCGGATCGGAGGAACATTCAATAGCTCCGGGATCAAGTCAATAAACCCGGTGTGCTTGGCTGCAGTTGAAGATGCGGTGGCAAACCAAGTCTATATGGGAACTTCATCTTCAAGCAAATCCACTTAAGGGGACAGATTCAAAGGCAAACCATTAAGTTACAAATGTTTCTTTGCTCTCGTATCTCTGCAAAGAGGATTTCTTGGACACCCATCGCAAAGCAGTTTTTGCACCTTCAAGGTCAAGTTCTTTGGCACATAATTACTCGCTTACACTTCATGTTAAACTATAGCAAGGGCTGTTGCTATAGTTCTTGCTTGCTTGTTTTCTGCTCATTAGGTGGGTTGCAAGGGCATTTGCAACCTACATACTTACTTGCGTGCACTCGATTTCATGTTAAATCGTTATTATCTACCTACCCTCACGTATCTTCTTTGTTGGAAGTTCTACCTCTACCTCTATCTCTTCCTCTTTCTTTTCTTTTTTTTCTCATTCATTCTTTAACATTGTATAAGCGATGTTTGGCACCTTGAGGGTGCTCCAATTACGAACGGGTTATGGCGAATTTTTAAAAATTTTGGCCTAGCCTTGGGGGCCTGTCCCAAGGCATGTTTTAGTCCCTTCTGGGAGGGGGCCTTTCCTCCCTACTCTAGCCTATTACCAACTGTTAGGCTACAACAAATTCAAAGTTCCAAAGATTGAAAATTCCAAGTTCCAAAGGTCCAGGTGCAAGCCTCATGTCTACTGATCAAGGTTCGCTCTTCAAGACAACTCAAGTCACATTTGGTTAAGTTAGCTCATTTGAGGCTCTTTTGTTAAGTTAGCTCTCCCACCTACCTCTATTATGTGTTTCTTCCCCTTCTTCTTTAGAAGGATGAGAAACACATTTTATATCCTAATTACCCTCATGTAGCCTTGCGGCCATCCCTTTTATTTCACGCAATTTTCTTTTCTTTTTCTTTGTCCTCCCTGGGGTATGCCCCTTGTAGGCTGTATATTCTTTTGCCTTCTTTTTATTTAACGCTAATTTACCCAAAAAAAAAAAAAAAGATCATCCCAGACGCTCCCCATGCAGAAAATCTCATGATGAGATACTCTGCAAGTTGCTGACTGGATCAGAGTTGAGCGCTCAAGGTGCTTGATGGCAATTTGCTGGCTTGGCTTGGTTCAACAGTGCTTGAGTTGGTTTGGAATATTTTGATTGTTTGGGGTGGTGCTTGGTTGATTTTGATCAAGTTCAAGTCATTCTTACAAGTTCTAGGTAATCATATTGGTCCGTTTCATCATCGGGAATGCTCGAGTGCATTTCGGGTTCAAAATTGGGGTGTCTACAATAAAATTGCTAAATCTCACATTGCCTCACATTCAAGCAATATAGAGAGATCCATTCATACTAAGTTATCGAAACAAGAATTATCTCTCAGGACGTCTCATATATCTGCAGATGATGAACAAGAACATGAAGAGTGTCTTCTTCTTTTTGAGGATAATCAAGTTGAAAACTTTTTTTTTTTTTTTTTGGGTAAATAAGCTTGAAATTAAAAGGGGTTAAGCGAATGTACAGCCTACAAGGGGCATACCCCAGGGAGGACAAAACAAAATAATCAAGTTGAAAACTTTACAAATATGTATTCAAAGTTCTCTCAGCAAACAGAGGCAAATAAATACAAGTTTTCTTTTCTAACCAAGAAGAAGAAAACTTAAATAAGAGAGATTGTTATCGAGAACGGTCGATTTCATTTGCGACCCTTAGGTCGATCATCTCAACTCTTAGATCCAAAAACTCAAAATTCGTAAGAGAGACAAAAGTTAGAACTTGGGAAAGTATATAAAAAAATATAAATGGCAAAAGATAAACGAAAAAGACAGGGAGAGGGAGTTACCAACATTACAGAAGTGTAAATTGTTCTACCGCAAAGTCGCAACAATGAGGAGATTTGAGAAGGTGGTAGGTTTGAGAGTGATAGGGGTTCAGTCGATGAAGATTTTGTTCAATCAGGAGAGAGAGAGAGAGAGAGAGAGAGAGAGAGAGAGAGAGAGAGAGAGAGAGAGAGAGAGAGAGAGAGAGAGAGAGAGAGAGAGAGTGTGTAAAGACCCAGAAAATTTAATTACTTTTTTGAAA